>CM060950.1:154646029-155246029 GCA_030765055.1 Mantis religiosa | reverse complement strand
ATCCAGCCAACACAGGTAGCTATTTCCAATGCACAGCAACTTCTGTTACTGAAGAAAATACATAATTTGCAGAAAGAACTATATTGTGTCCATAGTTACAAGTAAGTGAATGCACCTATTAAACTATTAGAACAATAAGGTTGGGAAAGGAGAAACAGTGGGATATTTTTACTTCCATGAGGGAGCAGTTAGATGGCTTTGCCTAAGTTTAGTCTTCAGAAGAACCTGGACATTGAGGATTTCGCCACATCTGTAGAATTGCCATTCTGAGTGAATACAAGATTTGCCCCACTGGTTTCTGTGGATGTCAAAAAAATCTTTAGCATCTACAAAGACATTTTATCTCCTAAAAGAAAAAGAGCTTCATGTGTTTTCCTTCTTCTGATGAATGATAATTTGTTGTACTTGTTTGTAATTCAATAAGTTAGAATAGAGGAAAGAAAAATTGAATTAGTTGAACAAACCAGCACCCTTTTGTCCCTTTTTTCTTTTTTACTTTGAACACCTTTTCCTTTCCTTTTTTCCATCTGAAATTTGTACCTAAAAATCCTAACCCTGATTGTGAGTCATTCCATGTTCTCTATGTTTTACTTTCTTAATGATAATAGTTCAAATATGCGAAGAGTAGGAGAAGATAACATTCAATACTTCAGGAATCAACTTGTAACAAAGAATGGTATATGCATAAACCCTATATACTGAAATGCAGCTTGTGCATGTTTTTCCATGAAATAGAATTTAAAAAGTTTACTATAAAGTAAATATTTACAGTTAAATAGCAATTAAAAACATTAAATTTAAAGGGAGTCGATTAATGACACTAAACAACACTTACTATTAAATTTTTCCGGAACATGTTTCAGAGACTTTGCCTCCATCTTCAACTGGCCATCGACTGGTTCTCATTGGTGTTGTTGACAATATTTTGTCATAGGTCTCCTCTGGTGGCGGTTCAAGGAACTTGCTGAACATATCTTTCTGGGGGATGTCGAAATTGAATACTTTGTTCCTATTTTTTGAAATGAAGATTTGTTCCCATGTGGATAGTTCTTGTTTTCCTGATGTAAGTTTTAGTAGTTTTGGTTCTGGATTTATGTTGTGGTTTTTTTCCCAAATATGTGTGGCAACTGCTGATTTGTCTAATTGTTTATGTTTTATGTTTCTAAAGTGTTCCTTTGCTCTAGTTTCTAAATTTCTTTTGGTTTTTCCAATATAAATTTGACTACAGTCCCACCATTCAATTTGATAAATACCAGATTTTTTGTTAGATGGAATGGCATCTTTGATGTTTGAACAAATTAGGTTTTTTTAAGGAGAAATGGTTGACTGGTGCTAGTTGAATGTTTTGTTTTTTGAAGACTTTTCTGAATTTATCAAAGGTCCATGGATGGTAACTGAATTTTTTGAAAATCATATTAGTTTCTGTAGCTGAGAGGGTTGTGGTTTCCTTTAGTAGCTTCTTCTTTTTTGCTAAGTTCACTTTTTTGTCCACTAATGATTTGGGGAAGTCATTTTTTTGTGCTACTTCAATAATTTTGTTGTATTCTGTTTTGTATTCTTCTGCTGTGAGAGGGATGTTGACCAGTCTGTGTGTTAAACTATTGAAGATTGCCTGTTTGTGGGATCTTGGGTTGTAGCCATTAGTTTTTATGTAGTTGTCTGTCTATGTTGGTTTTCTGTAAATGCCGAAGTTTAGCCTGTTTTTATTTCTCATTATTTTTAGATCCAAAAATGTTAATTACTCATCTTTTTCTATTTCTACAGTGGACTTGATGCTTTTTTCTTGGATATTTAAAAGTTTTAGTGCATCACTGATGTGTTTTTTTGGTACTATTGCAAAGATGTCATCTACATATCGTTGCCAGAGTTTGAACATCCAAGGGAAACCTTTGGTGATCCTTATTTCTAATGCACTCATGTACAGATCGGCCAGGAAGGGTGGTAGGGGGTTGCCCATTGCTAAACCTGAAGTTTGGTGGAAATATTTTGTTTGAAATTGGAAGAAATTTTGTTCTATGCATATCTTTGTTAGTTTGATGTAATCCGAAATTTCAGGTGATGACATTCCAAGTGATTTGAACCATTTTTCTATCAATGGTGGGAGTTGATTTACTGGTATGCTGGGAAACAGTGATTTAACA
The DNA here is from genome assembly GCA_030765055.1 of Mantis religiosa. NCBI lineage: Eukaryota > Metazoa > Arthropoda > Insecta > Mantodea > Mantidae > Mantis > Mantis religiosa. The sequence goes on along the minus strand of CM060950.1, from coordinate 155,243,888 downwards.
TCAATCGAGACTAGTGTGTCCTCTTCTTTTAGTTCAGTATCCTTAATGTGTTCTATAAGTTCATAGGTGTTTTTGATGCTTAGGCTGTCGAATTTTGGAAATGAGTTGAATTTGTTTATTAGCCACTTTGCAAGTTTGTATATTGGTGAATTTATACTGCTAACTATAGGTCTCATTGTTATGAATGGTTTATGTATTTTGGGTAAGACATAAAGAGGAGACCTATGACAAAATATCGTCAACTACACCAATGAGAACCAGTCGATGGCCGGTTGAGAATGAAGGCAAAGTCTCTGAAACATGTTCCGGAAAAATTTAAAAGTAAGTGCTGTTTAGTGTCATTAATCGACTCCCTTTAAATTTAATTTATTATAACAACACTGTTTTCAAAACTTCCAAGAAAGGAATTTTAATTAAAAACATGCCGACATACAAAGCAAACAACTAGCACAAAATCAAATATATAGGCAATAAGACATCATTGCGCGCACTTTGCTCTTATACACTGGTTATGTTTTAGAAAGTTGTATCAGATTTGAATAATTCAATACCATAGCAGAGAAGATGATCCAATTTTCTGTGCAAATGCTCTGCTGATGACCTACAGTAAAACAACTTTTAAATACACTATACAATTTTCTAATTTAATTATCGAGTAACCTTATGAACATTGAAATTGCCGTAATGCTACCCTGGAATATGTGAATCAAATTAGAAGAGTTTGCTGCAAATTCAGTAATTGAACAGTAAAGCATTAGCACAGAACACTGAAGATCAATTGTTAAGTCCTGGCCATGGCAGTCAAGTTTTACAATCTGATTTAACTTCCCAAAAACTAATATCATTCAAGCTATTGGATTTGCATACATACTGTAAGTCAAAGAGAACAAAATCTAGAAGCAACATCTAAAATCTGTATGTTCAAAATTTTAAAAGCGCCTATTTTACCCACAATTATTCCAGAGTTACAAACACTTCTCAAAATAACATATTAAGTCAGGATTACTTGATTATAAGATATCAAATAAAGTTATTAGTTTACATGAAAATAACGCTGCACATACGGATATAAAATCTTGAGGAAACCAAAATCTATGCTACATAGAACAAAAACTAAGAGCAATTAAAGCACTCTTCACAGCACCAACAAAATAGGAGAATTATTAGAGATGCACATACCTGAATTTAACTGTCAAATATTTGAATGATGCTTGGCTACTAATATGAACTGATCAAATCCGAGTCAGTCCAACTATAGCCAATCCAATCCCTGCCAAAATCATAAGGAATAAATTTCATTCTTTATATAAAAAATACTTTACCAAAAAGGTAATATATGAAAAGCTCCATACATTCTAACATGCTGTAACACACAACAGTAAAGTAAAATCATACCTAAAGCTCATGATAAAATTTAAACTACAAAATAATTGAGGTGCTCAGAATAACGGCAGATCCCAACCGGCATCAAATTTTGAGATAGAAGTATGACCATATACAGCTATCATCTACCTTGCATGTGATGAAGTATCAAACGAATTGGGATACGCCAAGGCCTTCATTTTCCACCTTTAAAACTTGTTTGTAGTGAAAACGAACATTTTCTCAGTGTAAAGTTGATATATCCCAACTATGAGGCTTTATTTATGACTGCTTCAAGTTAATGGTGTTGTACTTAACGGTAATGAATATGGCACCATCTGCAGATGTTATTCCTGAATCTCCAAAAAAAGAAAAGAAACAAGTGAGAAATACAACTGAATGGATAATAAACAGAAGGAAGTTTTGCAGAAGTAGTGATAAATCGTTCATTAATCAAATGAACAGGGAAGACTTTGACATACAGAATGGTATCGCTTAAAACTTTGTAATTAGAAAAAAAGGTGTTGGTGTTCCTTTGCTTTTACTTAAGGTTACATCAATTATCATGCATCATGATAATCATAAGACTGTTAAATTTGGTTTATGTTATTCTGACTCTGAAGTCAAAAAGTTAATTTTAGGAAAAGAGGTAAAAGTTCACAGGTTTCACAGTTTAAGTTATAGCAGAAGTACAGTGAACAGAGAAAGATGAAGGTAAATATAGTGACCTGACAAAATTACTGAAATAAATCTATAAATTATTCTAATCATGATTTTTATAACAGTCTTTGTCATGATGGTGCTGATGATGAAAAATTGAAGATTTGGAAATAGAGTTGGATTAGATATTTCAAGATGTTAAATCAACGAAAGGTATTTTACACCAGTTTTTCTGTTTTGTATATTTTTTGTTCTAATAAACAATACAAAATCAAGGAAATTATTTATCACAATGGTTCAAGAATTTGCACATAAACTTTAAAACCATTAATTTAAATACACAGAAAATATTAAGCATTAATGTTAACTACTCTCCATGTTTTGGAGGAAAAAAAACAAACAGAAAATGACTTATCTTGAAATGAACTCTGGTTGGGATCTGCCATTAGTATTCTAAGGGCCTCAATTAACAGTTGTATCTATGGCATGGTGAGAACACACAACATTATTAATAAATAAATAGCAAAATCATACTTCTACAAAACCAAAAACACAAAGTGCTTCCAACCAAAATGTTAGTCAAATAGTAATATCACTTTGCAGGTTTTTGTTTGCCTTAAGCTAGCATTTTTTATTTTAGATACTAAGTTATTGAAGTAGACTGAAACATTGTTTTTGAAACACTGATTGGTAATTCATACACTATGAAATCATATGAAAACTAACGGAATTATAGAAACTGTGAACTCTGTGACAGGACTGCAGCACCTTCCAATTATGTCTACATGGTTGTTATTATTAAGGGTTGCTTGCAATCAACATACTGATTTCCTAACCTCTGCCTGCTTAAAGGGGAATGAAATACAAAAATAAATACTTCATTCAACATATTAATTCATCTGTCATCAGGACAGATCTGTCATCCATACCATGCTATGATAATAGTCACCATTAAATGAAGATATTCAGTTTTTCTGGCTGAACACTTTTATATTTTTCCTTTCACTCTTAAAAGTTATGATTTTGCACGTTATTAACCATTTCATTTCAGATTAATTTTTCCCTTAATCAAGCCTAATGACATGTGGAAACTACCAGTATATCTAAAAACTATTACTATTTGTTTTCATATCTGCAGTTCAAATTAACTAAAGCACGTAACATCAAAGGCTAGGATTTCAATATTGCAGGTTAGCAAGGTTTGAATCTCTACTGGAGTGCAATCCACCCTGTAGTAAAGCACACGGTAGATCCCACAGTGATCATAGTCATTTTACATGGGTGGATGATGCAACTTTCATAAGACCGTACTAACAAAGCATGTATATGCATTAGGAAAACTACATAAACAGGGGAAAATAAGGGGGAAAATTAAAGTTTTTTGCAGCCTGTTTAGTGGGAGGCTGATTTATAAATGAATGTCCATTATAATAACATGAGGATTGAAAGATCAGTACTATGTTAAAGCTTCAGTATTTCTATTGTAAATTCTGATAAGAATAAACATTTCTTCACTTTATTACCAAATTTTGCAGAACTATTACATTTAGCTATCCAGAACGTAATTATATTTCTGTAAAAATTGAATAAGCAAAGGATACATAATTCCAATTATATCTAAAAAGACAAACAAACTAAGGAACTGTATTTCAACTCCAACCAGGATGTTACCATTACTGAATATGATATGGAAATTACCAACTGAGGGTTAGATTGGTTGAGTATAACCTATTGTTTTCTCTAAGTGATAAGCAATATTCATGTGCATGGTCCCAATTTCATAGTTTCCTGTTAGTTTGCTTTTTTAATGTTATTCTAGAAGGAAAAAAGAAGGCTGGAGGTAAAAACAAGGTAAAAGATAAAAAGAAAGTAAAATTAAAAGATGGAAAGAAAGTACATTTTTAATATAAAACTGCTGTGTAAGTCTTTAAACTTTGCATGTGTAATTATAAGAAATGCAATCTATGTAATAAACTAAGGCTTCAATATAAAGTTAAATAATAAAGCACACAACCTGGTGAGTGTTTTAAGATTATTTTATTGAATTATATGTAGTAATAAAGAAATTTTGTCAACTCACTATATTGACAAGGTTTTGGCACAAAGCAGTTTGTGTGGCAATAAAACTTGATCAAATACAAATCAGTAATGGCACATGGTGATCCTAAATCTAAGTAACAAAACACATAGAAAGAAATGTAGCACACGAGCACGTAGACTGCACATTTGCTAACTCCACACCTGAAAGCAACTAATTTTATGGAATACTGTCAGCAGACATTTAAGCTGTTAAATCTAATGCCTAAGAACATACATACTTTGCAATTTAATATAACCTCAAGCACAGCAAAAAATAAGAAAGCAATATTACTGAATAAACATTTCCCTATAAAATTGAAAATTTTAACCTGAAATGATTGCACTTTACACAGTTGCACAATATTCCCCTGTTGCACATATGATTAAGTGCACCAAACCATATATCAACAAGCTATTATACAGAGGGCAACATTCCTTTTCTTAGCAATTGGCCTCTGTGTACAGGAACATTAAATACTCCTCATTAATCATCTATGGTGTGACAGACATGCACTGATGAATCCAGTATTGAACATATGTGGAGTGCATAATGTTCAGTTGAAATGTAGCAAATGAAAAGTTTGCTCCGAATGTTAAGTGCAAACCTCTTCATCTTTTGTTAAGGTCTATAATGCTAGTTACAAGGTGCATTCAGTAAGTCCCAACTGCATCCATAGAGGTCACTACTTGTGGGATAGGAATGTGCATGCACAGGGGTAGAAAGAGTATGTGGAAATAATGCAGTACAGTTTGTCTTGTAGCAGCAGTGGTTACAATGGTGTGCTAGTAAATAATGGCTGCTCTGATAGTCTACCGCAACTGTAAGGTTTGTGCAGCATTCGATTTTTGCATGCTCAAAAGCAATCTCCAGCAGAGATCCATCACCAATTATATCATGTGTGTGGACAGAACAGTATGTGCATTTGATGGATAGAGTCAACATGAGTCGCCACAAACGGTGTATCTCGGATGCGAGAGCCCCTAGTGGTCTACCGGGGAAATATATGAGTCAACTGGAGAATTTAATGTCAGGACGGCGCGTTGACCATGGTAGCTCAAAGGTTAAGAGCGACTGGACGGAAAGCAGTAGATCTGTGGTTCAAATCCCGGCCATGGCATTGAATTTTTCATGTTGACTCTATCCATCAAATACCTTAGCCTATATACGGCTAGTGTGGAGAAATGATTAATTTCCATCAGTTAACTAAAAGAGTATGTGCAACTGTATGGTCTGACGATGGTGTAGACAATTCACGGAAGGACGAGCCAATATTCACAATGAAGACTGTGGTGGCCAACCATCCCTGGTGACACCAGAAGTGTTGGAAAGTGCGCAGCAAGCAATTATGCATAACCAGTGATTCACAATTTCACAACTCTCTAGTCAATTCTGCCAGATGTTTCACTCGCTTTTGCATGAAATTGTCTCCCAATGGCTTGGTTTTCACAAAGTAAGTGCCTAGGCAACTGACAGATGAACACAAAACCAAGTGTCTGGCCACAACAAATAATGCTACAGCAGTATGCAAGAAGGGTGACAAGTTTATCGATAATATTGTCACTGGGGATGAAACATGAGTTATGCATGTCCCACCAGAGATAAAATAATCAATGCATAGTAAATACGTAAGATATGAAGCTATTAACAGTGAAGCAAACAAATATACACAAATATAATAATTTGTAATTTAAAACTTCACTTATAAGAAATTATGATAATTCTTATAAATTCTCCAGGATCGCAATTTCATGTATATTTATACACATCTTCAGCTGGAAAACAAAGCTGTCGCTATAGTTATTAAACATTAGATATTGATATGTTCTTGTTAGTACTACCAAAATCTGAAAATAAAACAAATTTAAAAACAGAATCGACTGCTGGTACTTCAAAATTCATTACGCGATGTTCATTTTTTAAAATAAATATCTTTTACCAAACTATTAAATCTATTGGACCATTTAATTGTTTTAATAATTTAACTTCTGGATTTATTTCGTGCTTAAATGACAAAAAATGATCTGCTATGACCGATTTATCAGTTTGCTTATACTTAATGTTACGAAAATGTTCTTTCGTTCTGGTTTCTAAATTACACTGTCCTTCCAATATAAACTTTATCACAATCGAAACAATTAAACTGATAAATAGCAGATTTTTTATTATTAGGAATTTTTATCTTTTATAGAGAAATGCAATAAATTTTTAATACTATATTTATTTTGAGGAACTAAACTTATACCAACTGCTTTAAAAAAAATTTGAAAATGTTCATTAACCCAAGGATGTAAGTAAATTTTTTTAAAATTATAATCATCTTTTATTTTTTTAAGGGTAGAAATATCATTAACAGTTTATAATTTTAGTTCCTCGAAATACAGTATTAAAAATTTATTGCATTTCTCTATAAAAGATAAAATTCCTAGTAATAAAAATCTGGTATTTATCAGTTTAATTGTTTTGATTGTGATAAAGTTTATACTGGAAAGACTAAACGTAATTTAGAAACCAGAATGAAAGTACATTTTCGTAACATTAAGTATAAGCAAACTGATAAATCGGCTGTAGCAAATCATTTTTGGTCATTTAACCATGAAATAAATCCAGAAGTTAAATTATTAAAACAATTAAATGGTCCAAAAGATTTAATGGTTTGGGAAAAGATATTTATTTTAAAAAACAAACATCGCATAATGAATTTTGAAATACCGGCAGTCGATTCTGTTTTTAAATTTGTTTAATTTTCAGATTTTGGTAGCACTAACAAGAACATATCAACATCTAATGTTTAGTAACTATGGCGACAGCTTTATTTTCCAGCTGAAGATGTGTATAAATATACATGAAATTGCGACCCTGGAGAATTTATAAGAATTATTATTTCTTATAAGTGAGGTTTTAAGCTACAAATTATTATAAATGTATATACAATGCATAGTAGTTGCCTTTGAAGACCAAATTCAAGCAATCTCTGTCAAAAAATTATGTGCACTCGCTTCTGTGATTGACGTGGTGACCTCTTGTGCAAGATTTTACCATGAGGGGAGACCATAAATGCTGATTGGTATGCCAGACTTGCATAAACTGAAGAGCCCAATCCAGAACAAGAGACATGTGATATTGATAACAGGCATTACGCTATTACATGACAATGCAAGACCCACACAGCCAAAGTCACACAAAATATGTCGAATAAGTTTGAATAGGAGATGTTCGACTACACCCCAACCTCGTCTTAAGTGATTTTCATCTCTTCCATCACATGAACCTTTTCTGGCAGGAAAATGTTTTCACAATGATGCTGAGGTGTAGAATTAAGTGATTTTGTGGCTCCAGACATTAGCAGTACACTCCTATTCGGGCATACAAATGATTGTGCGCACAATTACAGTAAGTACCTCAACAATGGTGGTGGCTATGATAAAAAGCAGCCAGTGAATCTATGTAATTACTCCACTAAATATTTCTTACTTAGTGATGTCTTTGTTCTCTTTATTGGTCATCAGAACTTACTTTTTTAATTTATCTTAAACACATTTGAGAATATGTACTTTCTTTTGCATGTCGTGGTTTCCTTTCCAAAATTGATAAAGCTTCTGAAGGTTTACTATTTTTTATTGTTTAATGAGCATATTTATACAATGTTCTTGTTCTTTAAAATGATGCACTAATGAATTTCCTAATTTCTAAATTTTAAAGATAATTTAATTAAATTTTATCTGTGTGCCTTCAAGTATGCACTATGGTTATAAATTTCAATGTCATAAGTAAAAGATTTAATTCAAAAATGAAAATTTATAAATATTGTATTTATTTTTGGAAATAAATTTATTTTAATATCTGAAAATAAAGATTAAGAAAACTTTTATTGCATATTATATGCTGAAAGACAGTCTATGGTACTTGGCAATATTAATGCTCTAAATCCTTCATTTTTTGGGGGAATGGGAGTTTTAAAATGAATGAATATTGTCGCGACTGCGGCGACGCACACGAAAGGTTCGGTGCAGAGAGAAGGGACAGATAGTGCCGGGCGGAGATAAAGAGCATGCCTAAGCAGATAAATAGCGCGGAGACAAAAGGCATGCCAAAACAGATAAAGTTAGATAATTAGAAGGTTCTAGTGATGTCTTGTTTGTTACAGAAAATATCGGTAACTTCTAGAATTATTAATGCAGGTAATATATGAGATATCAACACGCCAGAAGTAGTCGTAAACAGAGTTGTAAACACAGTCATAACTAGAGTTGTAATTGAAGCTGGTGTGTGATGAAAGTTAGCGCTTCCTGTTTGTGGTCAACGACCTTGGTAGATTGTAATTGTGTATGTGACGTAATTCTGCTACTGTAAGAATTGACCAGAGTGTATTTCTACAGAAAGATAGAACATTTTAAAATTCTGCAAATTGAACTTTTAATTCTACGAACCCACAAGGTCACAATTGGTGTCAGATTGGGATATACAATGGATGCTACATTGGCAAAAATTGTAGAAGAACTGAAATAAATGAGAACGGCGAACAGAAATGAAGACAGCTAACGACAACCTCACCGCCGATTTGAAAGAAATGAAGACAACGAATGACAAACTTGCTGTGAAAACAGAAGCGCCAAATAACCTGGCCACAGAGCTGAAAGAAATGAAGACGGCTAACGACAACATCACCAAGAAGATGGGACAAATGAAGGGCGAATTAACAACGAAGACGGAAAAGGCAAACAACAACCTGACCGCGAAGATTACCGAATTGACCACGGAAATGAAAGCGGCAAACAAGGTCCTCACCGCAAAGTTTGAAGAGCAGCTGACCGGTGTGAGGGATGAGGTCGCGGAGCTGGGCAAGCGGATGGGTCAAGTGGATGAGCGCCTTAACGATTTAGAGGGAAAAACCGACAATAACACCAAATCCCTGAACGTGGAAGACATCAAAGACCTGGCGAGCCGCGTTAACAACCTAGAGGGAAAGGCCGACACCAACACTAAGTCCCTAAACGCCATGGTGTAAGACGTCGTCGGCAGGAGGTTGAAGGATTTGAAGTCCGACACGCCGGGACGCGACACATCTGCTCGCGTAAAACCTCCTAAATACGACGGCACGACAACTTTCGAAGTCTTCCGCCGCAAGTTCGACGCAGTGGTCAAGCACAAGTGGTCACCGGAGGAAGAAGCCGCACAGCTAATAGCCAGCCTCCAGGGACAGGCCGCAGAAGTACTGAACGCGGTCCAGACAGCGGAGGCGCCCAAGGACATCTGGGAGGCCCTGGAGAACCGCTTTGGAAACCACCGCTTAGCCGCAGCGTACCGCAGCCACCTGAAGTCAAGGTCGTAGCAGCCAGGGGAGACGGGAGTTCGCCCTGGCAATCGAGCAGCTGGCTAGTAAAGCCTTAGTCGACCTCCCATCAGAGTTCGTATCCCGGGAAGCCGCCTACACATTCGTTGACGGGGTACGAGACACGGAGATTCGTCAGCGCCTAATGCTTGGCGATTACAAAAATATCCACGAGGCGCCTACGGCATTGAGGATGGAGGCGGCCAAGGTGACGGCTGCTGCCAAGTCGAGAACCAGGAGTATCGGCTCCACGAGAGACCGAAGGCCAGCCGAGGGACGCCGGCGAAGACCAAGTGGTTTTCGTTGGGGTGTGGACAGCCGGGACACCTGGAGTGAGACTGCCCACACCAGGAAGAGCAGCCGAAAAACGAGTAAGGGCCGTCGTGGCGAGGGGCACGTCGGCGCCACCACCATTATCCTCTCGAGTGACACTGAGCGCCGTCAGCCGGCGTATGGATGACAGCCTCATCGCGGACGGTTGGGTGAAGGGGAGGCCGTGCCGTGTGCTTGTGGACACCGAGGCAGCCATGACCGTCATCAGAACTGGCGTGGCCAAGGGTTTGCCATCCAGGAAACCGAGCCGACCGTGCCACCTTATGACGGCATCGAGCGACACCTTGCCTATAGAGGAGGCCCTGCTGAAGTTGACCTTGGAAAGGAGTGCCGTGCCTCAATGGGTGTTCGTCGCGAAGGTGGCTGAGGTGATATTGGGACTGGATGCCCTCAGGAGCCACGAGGCGAGGTCGACGTCGGCAGGAAGGTCCTGCAGCTTAATGGAGAAGTGATACTTCGGCAACCTGAAGAGCGCCTGGGAATTTGCAGGGTCGTCCTGAGGGAAGACGTGGTTGTCCCCGCGAGAGCCGAGGTGGTGGTGACGGCGCGACTGGAAGGCCAGCGGACGAAAAACATGATGCTGGACCAAAAGACCCCTGTACACGGACTATGTGTAGCCAGGGCATTGTTGCTGTGCCGAGGAGGTGCCAGTGAGACTGCTAAACCCAACGGGACGTCCAGGCCGGGACGGAGTTGGGGATGTGCGAGCCCGTGGTCAGCGTAACACCAATCGACAAGACACAGCAGCCGGTGCCGACGCAAAGCTACGGCCCCGGCTGGAAGGCTTGCTGGAGAGGGCGGCCGACCACCTGACCGCAGAATAACTGAAGAACGTTCGACAACTACTGAGACGATACCAGCGCGTCTTCAGCTAAGGCGACAGCGACTACGACCGCACGGACTGAGTGCTCCACCACAGCGACACCGGAGACGCCAGGCCTATTCGGCAACCACCTAAACGCATTCCGCTGGCGAAACAAGCGGCGGTACGCGATATGCTAGAGGACATGAGATCCAGGGGAGTGATTCAAGAGTATGACAGCCCTTGGTGTTCCCCCGTAGTTCTGGTGACGAAGAACGGCGAGCTACGTTTCTGCATGGACTACAGGAAGCTAAACGCTGTCACCAGGAAAGATTGCTTCCCCTTATTCCGGATTGACGACACGCTGGACACGCTTGCTGGTGCACAGTGGTTCTCGACCCTGGACCTGAAGTCGGGTTACTGGCAGGTGGCTCTAGACCCGAGAAAAAAGGAGAAACCCGCATTCTCGACAGGCCAAGGGCTTTGGCAGTTCACAGTTATGCCCTTTGGCTTCTGCAACGCATCAGGTACCTTCCAACGCCTCATTGAGTCAGTGATGAGAGGACTGACTTATGACGCCTGCCTGCTATACCTGGACATCATCATCGTCGGTAAGACTTACGAATACCATCTCGAAAATCTGAGTAAGGTGATACAGAGACTGCAGGCGACAAACTTGAAGCTGAACGCGAAAGAGTGGCAGCTCTTCCACAATGAGGTCAAATACTTGGGCCACATAGTCACACCAACCGGAGTGGCCACAGACCCGGCAAAGACAAAGGCTGTGAGAGGTTGGCCTCGGCGAAAGGATAAGAGAGAATTGCGCAGTTTCCTGGGGCTGTGCAGTTGTTACCGCCGTTTCTTAAAGGGTTCTCCAACATCGCCAAACCCCTCACCCACCTGACAGAAGAACACCGGTCTTACGTGTGGACGGAGGACGCCGATGGCGCTTTCCAGCAACTGAAGAAGACACTTTGCAGTGCTCATATTTTGGGATTCCCACAACCAGGTGGCGCCTTCATTGTTGACACTGACGCCAGCGACCATTGCATAGGAGGCGTCCTATCGCAAGTGCAGGACAGCCACGAGCCGGTGATAGCTTTCTGCAGCAAGACACTGTCCAAGGCAGAGAAGAACTACTGCGTCACCCGGCGAGAACTACTGGCGGTAGTAAAGACCTTGGAGCACTTCCACAAGTACCTGTACGGTCAGCCCTTCCACCTGAGGACTGACCACTCCGCCCTAACCTGGCTACTCAGCTTTAGAAACTTGGAAGGCCAGACAGCCCGTTGGGTCCAGAGGCTACAGGAGTACGACTTCACCTCTGAAAATCGTAGAGGGAAGAGCCACGGCAACGCAGACGCCATGTCCCGAAGACCCTGCCCAAAAGAGTGAGGCCGGTGCACAAGAGTGGAAAAAAAGGAGCGTGTCGCAACTCTGAGTGGTCACGGCAGTGCCTGCGGATGGCTGGGATAGCGCAGGCTTGAGGAGGGAGCAGCTGGCGGACGTTGATTTGGGGCCGCTCTTGAGGGAAGTGGAGGAAGACCGACCTGGGAGGACTTCGCACCGAGGAGCACCTCATATAAGTCCTATTGTGCCCAATGGGACTCACTGAAGATCAGAGAGGGCGTGTTGTTCCGGGTTGAGCCCAGAGGTTCTACTCCCATTAGTCCTGAAACCGTAGGAACTGGACCCGGGCCTCCTTCAACCAGGGAGTTATCCGAGCTGTCCCAAAGGGCGCTCGGCGTCCTCCGTGGGGCTTTCCATAGGGCAAGACCTAGAGACTAACAAGCCCCCCATCTGGTCCTATGGACTCAAGACGGGATGGCTGTTCCGGGTTTAGCCCAGAGGTTCTACTCCCATTAGTCCTGAACCCGTAGGAACTGGACCCGGGCCTCCTTCAACCAGGGAGTTATCCGAGCTGTCCCAAAGGGCGCTCGGCGTCCTCCGTGGGGCTTTCCATGGGACAAGACCTAGAGACTAACAAGCCCCCCCCCCCATCTGGTCCTATGGACTCAAGACGGGATGGAAGTGGATACGCCACATACGCGCGTCAACACTCAAGGTGAAGACTACCGAAAAACCTCGGTGGGGCCGCCTGGTGATCTAGCACACCTTCTACTAGCTTTGCAGGCTAGTACCCGGGAGAATTAATGGCTTCCCTCAACCCCGTCCGAAGACGTACCCGATTCCCACGGGTTTCGGGAACACACTGCCCCCTCGAGTCCATCCCAATCCGAACAACTCCCGAAGGAGGGGCTCGGCTGTTCAGCCCGAGGTTCCTCTAGTAACGTCAGAGGTACCACGAGTGCTAAGGGTCCGCAGCGGCTGTTCCGGGTATGGGAATCACCCAATGAGAAGATGCAGAGGGAGCAGTTGGTGCTTCCCCGGAGTAGGGTCCCGGAAATCTTAGAGGGAGTGCACGCCTATGCTTCAGGACACCTGGGAGCAAACCGCACGATCGACAAACTCCGACAGCGCTACTACTGGCTTAGGCTCCCAGCAGATATTGAGAGGTGGTGCCGTCAGTATCACATGTGCGCGGCAAGTCGTGGCTCCCAAACTAGAAGCCGGGGTCGTGTAGTGTTCAACGCCCGCTTTTACTACATACGCACCGCAGGCGATGACACTGATGATACATGATATGAAGATGGAGCACCGGTGGAATGAGATGGCGGGGGAAACCGGAGATCCCGGAGAAAACCCGCCCCAGCGCCGTGTTGTCCACCAAAAATCTCACTTTGCGGTCGCCTGGGATCGAACCCGGGCCGCCTTGGTGAGAGCCAAGCGGTCTAACCACTCAGCCACGACGTGGCCAAGCCGGGGTCGCATGCAGCAGTACAACGTCGGAGCGCCATTCGAACGGATCGCCGTCGACATAGCTGGACCATTCCCAGTGTCCGACCGAGGCTACAAGTACCTGATGGTGGTCGTGGACTACTTCACCAAGTGGCCGGAGGTGTATGCCATCCTGAACCAGGAGGCAAAAACAATCACAGACTGCCTCGTGGTGTAAGTGTTCTGCCGATTTGGGGTGCCGTTAGAGCTCCACAGCGACCAGGGCACCAATTTTGAGTCCAGAAAGACTTGGAGTTAAAAAGACCTGCACACACGACACCACAAGGATGACGCCAGCCAGCTTACTGTTCGGCCAAGAGTTACGCCTCCCCTGTGACCTGGCTTTTGGAAGCCCCTGGACGCAAAACAGCCAGCAACCGAGTATGTGGAGAGCTTGGTGGATCATCTCCACGACATGAATGAGATGGCTCATCAGAACATCCAGAAGGAGAGCGACCGCATGAAGACCGATACGACAGGCAAGCCAACAGCCAAGGGTTCCAGCAAGGTGACTTGGTCTGGTTGTACCGCCCTACCCGGACCAAGGGACGCTGCCCGAAGCTTCAACAGCCGAGGCAAGGACCGTACCGGGTGGTGACGAGGATTAATGACGTGGTCTACCACATCCAAAAGGTGCCCCGAGGGAAGATTCTGGTGGTACACCGGGATCGTCTAGCCCGCTACGATGGTGCTGTTCGGGACGACCAGCCTTGAGGATGGAGCAGTGTCGCGACTGCGGTGACACATACAAAAAAGGTTCGGTGCGGAGAGATAAGGGACAGATAGTGCCGGGCGGAGATAAAGAGCTTGCCTAAGCAGATAAATAGTGCGGAGATAAAAGGCATGCCAAAACAGATAAAATTAGATAATTAGAAGGTTCTAGTGATGTCTTGTTTGTTACAGAAAATATCGGTAACTTCTAGAATTATCATTGCAGGTATATATATGAGATATCGACATGCCAGTAGTAGTCGTAAACAAAGTTGTAACGAGAGTTGTAATTGTAGCCGGTGTGTGATGAAATAGAGCTCTTTCTGTTTGTGGTCAATGACCTTGGTAGTTTGTAATTGTGTATGTGACATAATTCTGCTGCTGTAAGAATTGACCAGAGTGTATTTCTAAGGAAATAAAGAACATTTTGAATTTTTGCAAACTGGACTTTTAATTCTACGAACCCACAAGGTCACAGTATGTTAAATCATAAATACTTGTTCATCCCTTGGAAAAAGTACCATTCATGTATAATTAAGGCTCAATTACTTGCGGGTATATAATGCAGAACATCTGACTTAAAAATAATTACAATCCAAGCAATAATTTGGGAGAAAAAGTATTTCTGTTGCGAAAATACATTAGAAAGTTCAATTACAAATTGTGTTTAAAGTTTCACTGCATTAATGAAGAAGATAATGTTGGCTTCTAATTAAGTCACATGATTAGACCTATTTCTAATTTATTTCCACAAATCTTACTCCACCTAGCCAAAACTGAACAATTAGTTTCTTTTGTTTCTTGCAAAGTTATTTATTTTTACTTATTTATTTTTGTAATAGGAGCTGTAGCTTTGTTGGCAGTGTGAGTATTCCAGGTTCTCTCGGGTCTTCAAGCCAGGTGTAGATGTCGTGATGTACCAACATTTCGGGAGCATACATTGTTCCCGATCTTCAGGGTATGCTGAACGAGTTAAACTGGTGTTGTGGCTATATTTATGGAATAGTCCATGTGCTCTGCATGGACCAATGAGAGGCACCAAAGTATTGTCGCTTGAGGTGGATTGGAGCACAGACGTTACAGAAAACGGTCTGCATCAGGTGACTTTCTCTGAGGTTAATTTTGCGTTTCTGTGTTTAACCTCGGAGAAAGTCATCTGATGCAGACCGTTTTCTGTAATGTCCGTGCTCCGATCCAGCTCAAGCGGCCATGCCTCTGCACCTCTCATTGGCCCATGCAGAGCACATGGACTGTCCCATAAATATAGGCACAACACCAGTTTATCTCATTCAGCATACCCTGAAGATGGGAACAATGTATGCTCCCAAAACATTGGTCCATCAGCACATCTACACCTAGCTTGAAACCCTAGAGAACCTGGAATATTATTTATTTTTGTTTTATTCTCAGTTTTGAATGTCCCATTAAAACATACAGTAAAATGTTAAGCTATAATAGAAATTGAGCTCTGTACTATTATATAATTATTCGTTATAAGTTAATTAATATTCTAAAAATTCCAAACTTCAGATTTGCCAAACCACTGCAACTTTCTTTTTAAGAAAGCCAAATTAAACATGTAGAACTTCTTCATACAGATACCTATATATTTCCATTTCATAATTAGAAGTCAAATTAAAACTAGGTGAGTAAACCAATTAAATGTTTGCATGCGGTTTCACCATGATTACAATATAAGCATATTGTGACTTTGTGGGTTCGTGAAATGAAGAGTCCAATTTCACCACTCAAAAATGTTCTTTATTTCCACCGACTTACAGTTAAACTCTTGCCAATTACACAGAATTACGTGCTGCAACAATTACAATTCACCAGTTCGTCCGTTACAACTTCACTTGTACTCGCGATTACACAAACTCCGATACACATACACAGTTCGTACAGTCTTCCGTTGCACAACCCTTTCGTTCATTAACACGTCACTGACTAACACTGCCTTCTTACACCAAGAACTGTCCTCACTCACACACTAACCAACTGACTGACTGACCAAACCAACAACTGACTAACTAACTCCGTCTGTCTGTAACCCTCTTTATATCGGAATATCCCGCCTTCTGGTGTTTACAGGATTGTTCTAGTAACAGAAAGATCGAGAAACAGGTGTAGAGAAAACAGGCGACACAGTCATGTTTTTTTTCCTTGACCACAGCCTGTCACCACTACAAGACGAACGAGGAGGAGGTGTGGCTAACCGAACCTCCCCTGCCTTCCGCTGCCAGCTGCTTTCACAGGGTGTTCCAGCGCTCCCGTTACACTGCTCCCTCCTCAAAGCTGTTCGCCCCGAACAGCCCCATCGTAGCGTGCGAGGCGGTCCAGGTGTACCACCAGCATCTGCTCGGAGTCTCAGCCAGAAGTAGCGCTGCCGTAGTTTGTGAATCATTCGGTTCGCTCCCAGGTGTCCTCCTGAAGTACCGGCGTGCACTTCCTCCAAGACTTCCGGGACCTTGCTCCGGGGAAGTACCAACTGTCCTCTCTGCGCCTTCCCATCGGGTGACTCCCATACCCGGAACAGCCCGCCCTCTCTGGTCTTCAACGAGTCCCATTGGGCCCAGTGCGACTTGTAGGTGGCGCTCCTCGGTGCGATGTCCTCCCAGGTTGGTCTCGTCCCTGCGTCCACTTCCCTCAAGAGTGGCCCCAAGTCTGCGTCCGCCAGCTGCTCCCTCCTCAGGCCTGCGCTATCCCAGCCTTCAGCAGGCACTGCCACAACTACTCGGACTGCTGCGGCACGCTCCTTCTCTTCCACTCTTGTGCGCTCATGGCCGTCCTGGAACTGCGGTAGAACACCTCCAATGTAATGGTCGCTAGCGTCGGTGTCCACAACGAAGGCGCCACCCGGTTGTGGGAAACCCAAAATTGGAGCACTGCACAGGGTCCCCTTCGGGTGCTGGAAAGCGTCTTCGGCGTCCTCCGTCCACACATAAGGCCGGTTTTCCTCCGTCAGGCGGGTGAGGGGTTTTGCGATGTTGTCGACCTTTTCCTCTAAATCATTAAGGCGGTCGTCTACTTGACCCTTCCGCTTGCCCAGGTTCGCGACGTCATCCCTCACGCCGGCCAAACGTTCCTCAAACTTTGCGGCGAGAGCCTCGTTCGCCGCCCTCATCTCCGTTGTCAGTTCGGCCATCTTTGAGGTCATTGTCGTGGCCAAGTTGTTGTTAGCCGTTTCCGTCTTCGCTGTTAATTCGGCCCTCATTTCTTCCATCTTCCCGGTGATGTTGTCCTTAGCCGTCCTGATTAGTTTCAGTTCCGCGGCCAGGTTATTTCTAGTCTCCAGCTTCTCTGTTAATCCGGCCTGCATTTCTTCCATCTTCCTGGTGATGTTGTCTTTAGCCGTCTTCATTTCTTCCAGTACCGCTAAAATCTTTTCTAATGCTGCCTCCATCGTTGTAATGTTCGGTGATGTTGTTTTCCCGCTTCCTGACACCAGTGTGACTTTGTGGGTTCGTGAAATGAAGAGTCCAATTTCACCACTCAAAAATGTTCTTTATTTCCACCGACTTACAGTTAAACTCTTGCCAATTACACAGAATTACGTGCTGCAACAATTACAATTCACCAGTTCGTCCGTTACAACTTCACTTGTACTCGCGATTACACAAACTCCGATACACATACACAGTTAGTACAGTCTTCCGTTGCACAACCCTTTCGTTCATTAACACGTCACTGACTAACACTGCCTTCTTACACCAAGAACTGTCCTCACTCACACACTAACCAACTGACTGACTGACCAAACCAACAACTGACTAACTAACTCCGTCTGTCTGTAACCCTCTTTATATCGGAATATCCCGCCTTCTGGTGTTTACAGGATTGTTCTAGTAACAGAAAGATCGAGAAACAGGTGTAGAGAAAACAGGCGACACAGTCATGTTTTTTTTCCTTGACCACAGCCTGTCACCACTACAAGACGAACGAGGAGGAGGTGTGGCTAACCGAACCTCCCCTGCCTTCCGCTGCCAGCTGCTTTCACAGGGTGTTCCAGCGCTCCCATTACAATATTGTTTACAATCAATTTGATACTGTAGATAATTCACTCGGTGAGGAATTCTAATTATTCTGCCTACTACCTGGCATTCCATTTCAGAACTTACTTCATTATCTATTTATTCTTCTAATTTGACATTGGGTATATTTTGCAGTCCTCTCTTGTGCTGTAAAGCTTTCCACTTATGATTAACCTTCTTGCTGCTAACGTCAATTAGATCGAAAGTGCCCACTCATTTAAATGCCAACCTCGAAGTTATCAGCAGCGCTGAAAAATGCCAGCCTGCTGCATATTGTAATGTTAGCTTGTGCTGTAAAGCATTTCACTTATGATTTTTCCACCAAATCATAGCTAATTTACTGTATGATGAGATATTTTGATAAATTCTAGGTACACCTCTAGCATTCTATTCTGAATTTCCAGTAAACCTTTTTCCTGTTTTTAGTTTCTCCTTCTAAAATGTTCTTTAATCCTAGTTTTCACTTTTGTTTTAATTTTTTTAATATGAAGCTTAAGCTTTGCAGTAGCACCACACCATTAGCAAAAGAACCATTACTACCAAAAGGAATCACAAATAAAAGGTTAACAGTTTATGATATATACATAATGAAAAACAGGACTATATTTAATTTCTATAGCTAAATGATGCTCTGCTCAAAAGCTCCCGTATCAAGCAACAAATGAAAACTAGCAATTTGACTAACAACAGAAAACCAGTTCTAACATCAGTCAGGTGCAAATTGAAAATGAAAGCTATCCTAGCTTCAAAACATGCTCCTTATAAATTTAAATAACAAAATGTTACTAGTGTTGACTTACACAGTTCTTAATTTGGAAAATACACCTATGTCTAAACTCTACCACACAAGTTTCTACGGTGAATGTAGAACTATATTCATCAAAAAGCTGTTTGCTTTTAGAACTAATAGAGAACTAGCACATTCCATTATTTATTCAGTTAAAAATGCATTCAATATCCTATTTTTAATGTCAAATTAAGCAGTATGTTGGGTAACTGATACCCTATCAGGAAATAGGCAATGTGAGTGCACAGATGTTGATTTTAATAATTGCTTTTGCTGTTATGTGCTAATTGCTCTGAAAATGCATTAATGTTGCAAGCATTAACAAGAACTAAGAATTACCATGGCATATGACCTAGCTGCAATTTCTTTAGAAACAATATATCTGAGATGTTAATTCTAGAGGATGAATATTATATAAAAGATTAAGTGACACTGAGAAACATTGTCAAATCTTCAAAGTATATTTTTAATATAAATGAAAGAAAAATTTATTTCATAAATGTTTTTGTGATGTATTAGAATTTTAACTGTAAGCAATTATTAGTTCTTTTTCTCTAAGCTGTTTATTATAGTTTCATAATGAGATGCTTAAGATCTGTCTGCATATGTTGCAAGGCAAACTGTAAATTCTGTCTTTTTACAAAAACCTAATGGCAAAGTATTATTAATGAAACAACCATTCTGCAATTTGACTGATTAACCTTCAGGAATATTAAAAACCAAAATGGAGTTGCTCAGATTAAAGAAAAAAAAATCTTACATGTATTTAAAATGTTAACTATGAAATTTGACTACTATCCTACAGGCATATTCAAAAAATGGATTTAGATTGTAAAAAATATTTTTAAAGTAACCAAAAGTTAAAGGCATATGGACAATGGCCAATGCTCACTCACAGCACTGTTGCCTAGTGCACTAGGTGGGTACTGGCAGTAACTCTGCATAATCTTACCTTGATGGTATTAACCCATGACACCTGCCACATCAATGGAACAACAAGAAGTTCAGAGATGCCCTCTTTGTCTTCAAAAGCACTTAATTCAGAGTTGTCATGGCAATACACCCCACAAGTTCATTCCTAGCAACTTTTTATTGAAATTTTCCTCCTGAAACTGTTATGCAAACTTGACTCCAAAATCCAGTCATCTCAGTTACAGTATCTGATGTTTTGTTAATAAGGTTTTCTACATCTGCTAATATGAATGGAATATTTTAACTGACTTCATGCTTAACTCTGGTCCAAATCCATAACAATGTATTAATAATGGTATGAAAATAGTGTAATTACCACAAAGCCCATTTTGTTAGCTATCCTGTCAAATTCATATTTTTTTTACTTGTATTCTAAATGGTCCAATCAATTCAAGTACCTCTGAGATAGTGTTTGTGGAATTGTTTTAAATATCGTGTTTATTTAACCATCCCATTATATCTTCGTTCCTGGTATTTCTGAATAGAATTTTGTTTCCTGTGATGGAATGATAATTGGATTTATCCATTACAATTATAGAGCTCTCGTCAAATAAATACAATCATTCATCAATGAATTGTCTTTGAATGTTTTTGTGTTGCTCTCTTAATGAATATCTGTATTGTAATTAGTTTTTTTTTTTAATTTACGTCCTCCGCTGTCATATTGGACAATGAATGAAATGAATGAAAATACTATTTGTAGTTGGTGTTTTGATTTTGAGTGAAATTATGCTCAAATGAGCTCACGATCTACAGAGCTTAGAGTTACACCACCATTCATTAATTTCAATACACCCTTGTATTTTAGATTTAAACACAAATCAAAGTTTAGTTCTCAAAAAATATAATTATATTAACTTACACATATATAATACAATCACAATCATATTTTACCTTCATTAACGTATCCTCCTTTGGATTTAATGACTGCCTCACAAACTCGAGGCATGCGGTCAGTCAGCTTTTTTCCGGCTGAAGATATGTAAAAGTTTTACATGAAATCGCGATCCCGGAAAATTTATAGGAAAAATATGACCTTTTCTTATAAAATAAGTGAAGTTTTAAGTTTGTAGATTTTTGTTTGCTTTACTGTTAATAGCTTCATATTTTACATATTTTGTAGGTATTTTTAACCTATGATTCCATACATCCTTAACAATACTCCAGAGATGTTCCTTGCTGGATATATTAATTTACCTGATATGTTTGTCCACTTCATCCCAGACCATTTCAATGGGATTACAATTGGGGCTTTGGGACAGCCATATCATATCTTTCAGTACTTTGCTTTTCCTTTAATGTAATCTTACAGAAAGCTGATCAAAGTTTTGGGTCATTATCGGTTGTAAGGTGAACCCTTGCCATATTAAGTGCAATCCATCTATATTGTCGCGAACCCTTTATCTACGATAGCGCAGCTTGTGTACACAAAGATCCGGCAGATAAAGATAGCAAGCAGATAAAGGTCTGCCGAAACAAACAAACTGAGATAAATGGAAATTTCTGGTGACATTTTGATTGATAGAGATTATTTGGTTTCTTGTTTATTCCGGAAATATCTCGAATTTATCAATGAGGTACTTAACAAGGTGACGACTCGGCAAGAGTCAGTCGGTCGTGAACAGATGTTGTGTAACAAGAATGTTGTAAACAGAGGTAATCAGAACGTTTGTTGTGATCATAAACCTTGGTAGACTCCGTGTATGTGACGTAATGTTGTTACGTGAGAATTGAATAGTGTATTTCTATGGAAATAAAGAACATTTGGAATATCTGCAACTTGAACTTTTAATTCTACGAACCCATGAAGTCACAATTGGTGTCAGGAAGTGGAACAACATCATCGAGAAGATGGAAGAAATGAATTACGAATTAACAACGAAGATGGAAGCTGCAAATAGCAACTTGGCCGCGACGATGACCACGAAGATGACCGACACCAAGAAGAGCAGCCGGAAGAACGAGTAAGGCCCGGCATAGCGAGGAGCACGTAGGCGCCGTCTACACCATCTCCTCGAGTGACATTGGCGCCGTCAGCCGACGGATGGATGACAGTCTCATCGCGGACGGTTGGGTGGAGGGAAGCCGTGCCGCGTGCTCGTAGACACCGGGGCAGCCGTGACCATCATCAGACCTGACGTGGCCAAGGGTTTGCCATCGAGAAAACCGAGTTGACCATACAAATTAGTGGCGGCATCGGATCACACCTTGCCTGTGGAGGAAGCCCTACTGAAGTTGACCTTGGGGCAGAGTGCCGTGCATCTGTAGGTGTTCGTCGCGAAGGTGGCTGAGGAGGTGATACTGGGATTGGATGCCCTTAGGAGCCACGAAGCGATGGTCCACGTCGGCAGGAAGGTCCTGCGGCTCAATGGAGAAGTGATACTCCGGCAACCCTAAGAGCGACTTGGAATCTGCAGGGTCATCCTGCAGGAAGACGTGGTTGTCCCCGCGAGAAGCGAGGTGCTGGTGACGGCCCGCCTGGAAGGCCAGCGGGCGAAGAACATGATGCTAGACCAGAAGACGCCTGTGCACGGACTGTGTGTAGCCAGAACTTTATTGCCGTGCCGAGAGGAGGTGCCAGTGAGGCTGCTCAATCAGACAGACAGCGATACCTACATCCAGGCCGGAACGGAGCTGGGGACGTGCGAGCCCGAGGTCAGCGTAACAGCAATCGACAGGACACAGGAGCCGGTGCCGACACAACACCTGGGGCCCTGGCTGGAAGGCTTATTGGAGAGGGTGGCCGACCACCTGACCGCAGAACAACTGGAGAAAGTTCGATAACTGCTGAGGCGATACCAGCGCGTCTTCAGCCAAGTTAACAGTGACTACAGCCGCACGGACAAAGTGCTTGACCGCTTCGACACCGGGCCTATTCGGCAACCACCTAGCTGCGTTTCGCTGGCAAAACAAGCGGCGGTACGGTATATGCTAGATGACATGGAATCCAGGGGAGTGATTGAAGAGTCTGACAGCCCTTGGTGTTCCCCTGTAGTCTTGGCGACAAGGAAGAACGGCGAGCTACGTTTCTGCGTGGACTACAGGAAGCTGAATGCTGTCGACAGGAAGGACAGCTTTCCCCTACCCCGGATTGACGACACCCTGGACATGCTAACTGGTGCACAGTGGTTCTCGAACCTGGACCTGAAGTCGGGTTACTGGCAGGTGGCTCTAGATCCAAGAGACAAGGAAAACACTGCATTCTCGACAGGCCAAGGGCTTTAGCAGTTCACCGCCATGCCCTTTGGCCTCTGCAACGCGCCAGCTAACTTTCAACGCCTCATGGAATCAGTAATGAGATGCTTGACATATGACGCATGCCTGCTATACTTGGACATCATCGTCGGCAAGACGTTCGAAGACCATCTCGACAACCTAAGCAAGATGTTACAGACTGCAGACAACCAAATTGAAGCTGAATGCGAAGAAGTGTCAGCTCTTCCGCAAGGAAGTTAACTACTTGGGCCACATAGTCTCACCAACCGGAGTGGCCACAGACCCGGAGAAGACCCAGGCTGTGAGAGATTGGCCTCGCCCAAAGGATAAGCGAGAGTTGTGCAGTTTTCTGGGGCTGTGCAGTTATTACCACCGCTTCATAAAGGTGTTCTCCAACATCGCCAAACCCCTCACCCGCTGACAGAGGAACACCGACCTTATGTGTGGACGGGTGACGCTGAAGACGCTTTCCAACACCTGAAGAAGACACTGTGTAGTGCTCCTATCTTGGGATTCCCACAACCAGCTGGCGCCTTCACTGCGGACACCGACGCAAGCGACCATTGCATTGGAGGCGTCCTATCGCAAATTCAGGATGGCCATGAACGAGTGATAGCCTACTACAGCAAGACCCTATCCAAGGCAGAGAAGAACAGCTGCGCCGACGAGAGTTACTGGTGGTAGTGAAGACACCTGGAAGGTCAGACAGCACGTTGGGTCCTGAGGCTACAGGAGTACGACTTCACCTCCGAACATCGTAGAAGGAAGAGCCACGGTAACGCAGACGCCATGTCCCGGAGACCCTGTCCAGAAGGGTGCGGCCAATGCACAAGAGTGGAAGAGAAGGAGCGTGCCGCAGCTGTCAGAGTAGTCACGGCAGTGCCTGCGGATGGCTGGGATACCGCAGGCCTGAGGAGGGAGCAGCTGGCGGACGCAGATTTGGGGCCACTCTTGAGAGAAGTGGAGGCAGGGACGAGACCAACTTGGGAGGACGTTGCACCAAGGAGCGCCTCATACAAGTCCTACTGGGTCCAATGGGACTCACTGAAGACGAGAGGGCGTGTTGTTCCAGGTTTAGCCCAGAGGTTCCACCCCATTAGTCCTGAACCCGTAGGAACTGGACCCGGGCCTCTTGCTACCAGGGAGTTATCCGAGCTGTCCCAAAGGGCGCTCGGTGTCCTCCGTGGGTCTTTCCATAGGGCAAGACCTTGTTTCCTAACAAGCCCCCCCATCTGGTCCTATGGACTCAAGACGGGATGGAAGTGGATACGTCACTTACGCGCGCCAACACCAAAGGTGAAGACTACCGAGAACCTCGGTGGGGCCACCTGGTGATCTAGCACACCTTCTACTAGCTTTGCAGGCTAGTACCCGGGAGAATTAATGGCTTCCCTCAACCCCGTCCGAAGACGTACCCGATCCCCACGGGTATCGGGAACACACTGCCACCTCAAGTCCATCCCAATCCGAACAACTCCCGAAGGAGGGTTGTTCCAGGTTTAGCCCAGAGGCTCTACTCCCATTAGTCCTGAACCCGTAGGAACTGGACCCGGGCCTCCTACAACCAGGGAGTATCCGAGCTGTCCCAAAGGGCGCTCGGTATCCTCCGTGGGGCTTTCCATAGAGCAAGACCTAGAGACTAACAAGCCCCCCCCATCTTGTCCTATGGACTCAAGACGGGATGAAAGTGGATACGCCACTTACGCGCGTCAACACTCAAGGTGAAGACTACGGAAAAACCTCGGTGGGGCCGCCTGATGATCTAGCACACCTTCTACTAGCTTTGCAGGCTAGTAGCCGGGAGAATTAATGGCTTCCCTCAACCCCGTCCGAAGACGTACCCGATTCCCACGGGTATTGGGAACACACTTCCCCCTCGAGTCCATCCCAATCCGAACAACTCCCGAAGGAGGGGCTCGGCTGTTCGGCCCGAGGTTCCTCTAGTAACGTCAGAGGTACCACGAGTGCTAAGGGTCCGCAGCGGCCGCACTTTGGCAGCTGAAAGGGACGGATCCCTTCCCCTGGGTTGTTCCAGGTTTAGCCCAGAGGTTCTACTCCCATTAGTCCTGAACCCGTAGGAACTGGACCCGGGCCTCCTTCGACCAGGGAGTTATCCGAGCTGTCCCAAAGGGCGCTCGGCGTCCTCCGTGGGGCTTTCCATGGGACAAGACGTAGAGACTAACAAGCCCCCCCATCTGGTCCTATGGACTCAAGACGGGATGGAAGTGGATACAACACTTACGCGCGTCAACACTCAAGGTGAAGACTACCGAAAAACCTCGGTGGGGCCGCCTGGTGATCTAGCACACCTTCTACTAGCTTTGCAGGCTAGTACCCGGGAGAATTAATGGCTTCTCTCAACCCCGTCCGAAGACGTACCCGATTCCCACGGGTTTCGGGAACACACTGCCCCCTCGAGTCCATCCCAATCCGAAAAACTCCCGAAGGAGGGGCTCGGCTGTTCGGTTGTTCCAGGTATGGGAATCGCCCGATGGGAAGACACAGAGAGAACAGTTGGTACTTCCCCGAAGTAAGGTCCCGGAGGTCTTGGAGGAAGTGCACGCCGGTACTTCAGGACACCTGGGAGCAAGCCGAACAATCGACAAACTCCGACAGCGCTACTACTGGCTGAGGCTCCGAGCGGACGCTGAGAGATGGTGCCGTCAATGTCACGTGTGCGTGGCAAGTCGCGGCCCCCAGACTAGGAGTCGGGGTCGCATGCAGCAGTACAATGTCGGAGCGTCTTTCGAAAGGATCGCCGTATACATAGCTGGACCATTCCCAGTGTCCGACCGAGGCTACAAGTACCTCATGGTGGTCGTGGACTACTTCACCAAGTGGCCGGAGGTGTATGCCATCCCGAACCAGGAGGCAAAGGCAATCGCAGACAGCCTCGTGGAGCAAGTGCTCTGCCGATTTCGGGTGCCGTTAGAGCTCCACAACGGCCAGGGCACCAATTTTGAATCCAACCTGCTGAAGGAGGCACTGGAAAAACTTGGAGTGAACAATACCCGCGCAACACCTTTACACCCCCAGTCGGATGGCATGGTCGAAAGATACATCAAGACCTTAGGACACCTGAGGAAGATCGTGGCCAGCCATCAGCGAGATTGTGACATCATGGTGCCACTATTCTTGCTGGCCTAGCGCTCGTCAACACACTACATCACTGGGATGACGCCAGCCAGCTTACTGTTCGGCCGAGGGTTACGCCTCCCCTGTGATCTGGCTTTTGGAAGCCGCCGGATGCAAAACAGCCAGCAACCGAGTATGTGGAGAACCTGGTGGACCATCTCCACTACATGCATGAGATGGCTCGTCAGAACATCCAGAAGGCGAGCGACCGCATGAAGACCCAATACGACAGGCAAGCCAAAAGCCAACGGTTCCAGCAAGGTGACCTGGTCTGGTATCGCCCTACTCGGTCCATGGGACGCTGCCCAAAAGTTCAACAGCCGTGGAAAGCACCGTATCGGGTGGTGAAGAGGATTAACGACGTGGTCTACCGCATCCAGAAGGTGCCCTGAGAGAAGATGTTGGTGGTACTATCTTTCAAGAAAGTAAATGTACACTTTCCGCTCGTCAGTATCACTCAGGCGTTCCGTGACTAGGTGGTATGAAAACTAAATCGGCAACCCACGTAGATGTATAGTGTCGTGGTCGCCATTTTAACGTGTTACTCACTTCGAAGATTTCTAATGCTATATTAACCCAGTATAACAAAAGATTGAGTATTTATCACAAAGTAAGTAATAATTATCTTGTAGCTGAGCTATTAATTATATGGAGTTGGAAAATGTGCAAAAAACGGAAAACACGTGGAATTATTATTTTAACAGAACGAATATATGTGTGTATGTGTGTGTGTGCGTGTGCGTGTGTGTGTGTTATATAAGGCAAGCTATCTCAACTGCTCTCATAGCTCAGGGGCAAAACGTGGGCTGAAATAAGCGAGACCATGCTTCAAGGTTCGAACGCTAACACGTGACCATAATTTTTAACTCCAAATTTCTTAGTTTGTTAGACGCAGTAACAAACTAATTAACAACTTTTCTCTTGTAGCTAAGCTGTTCTAAATGGCATTGCAGAGTATCAAAGAAATTGGAAAACACGTGAATGGCGATTTTAATAAAACCAACAGGTATATATTGTATATAACCAGCGCTATCACATCCGTTGGCGTAGTTCAGTGGTAAAACGCACGCTGTGTCAAGCAAACTGATGATTTGCGGTTCGAACCTCAGCATGTAATACTTTTTTTTTCCGCCTTGTATTTCTTGCGCATGTGAAAAATATTGCTGGAAGTAATGCACTGCATTTGTATCTTTCACTAAGACTTCATCATAGAGAAATAGCATGCCACGTTCACGAGGTTGTGTGGAGCTGACTGCAGCTCAAAAGGGTGAAATTATAGGCCGTGCTTCTCATAGTGAAAATGCTTCACAAATTGCCAGAGAACTGAGTTGCGACCAAAGAACAATGAAGCAGTGGCTGGACAGGTATCATGAGAGAGAATTTGAATGGGCCAAATCATGCAGCCATTCAGGTAGGCCTCATGCAACAACGCCTGCTCAAAATGAAGCCCTGGTAGCAGATGTGAGGAACCAACCTGTAAGACACAGGTCCACATTTCTAGTAAAAGAAGTTGAGTATGGTTGCTCATATGAAACCATACGCCAACGATTAAAGGATGCCGGTATTGCATCACATCGTCCTGCCACTGAGCTTTCTTACAGAGGCACACAAGGCAAGACGATTACAATGGACACAGCGCAATTGCAACCTTCCTCAGGTTTATTGGGACCTGGTAATCTGAAGTGACGAGAAGGTATTTCGATCCAACAGCAAGGGACCTTATGTCTGTATAGACCACGAGGAACTAGATACGAACCTCAACATGTCGTTCGAGCAGCATATTCGGGAAGAACTTCAGCACAGTTCTGGACCTACATAAGAGCATCAGGTCCAGGAGAGTTAATTCAAGTGCCAGAGAGAATGACAAGTGCAGTCTATGTAGACATTCTTGAAAACACTTTGCTACCATCCCTTCGTACTAGGTTTCCAAAACAAGAAGAGTATATATTTATGCACGAACAGTGGTGTGCATACTGCAAATATCACCCAGGATTGGCTAACGAGGCATCCAGAAACAATCTGCATGGACTTGCCACCAAAGTCTCCTGATCTAAACCCCACTGAACATATATAGGCCTTCATGGCGAAAGAATGGGAAGAACGTCGACCAGGCAGGGTTCAAGAAAATTTGCTTGCTCACGTGATGGAGCTATGGCAACATTATCAGTAGATTCCAAACCGGTGTTCTGTATTGGTTGCAAACATGCACGAAAGATTAAATGATGTAATCACAGCTGGGGGCAATTACACCAGGTTCTAAATCTCAAGATTTCATTTCTTTTTTTCATTCTTTGTTTCCACAAATCATTGTTTATTGTAGCAAAAATATATTTTCTATAAATCTCAAATGTTTCATAATTTAATTCATTTGTTAATGTATGACGTTGGCTTCATGAAGAAATGACAGCCTTTTACTTTGTTTCCTAAGCAACATTATCTTCGGATATCGTCTTCTTTTTGTAATTCCTAATAATGGCTATTTGTAACTACGGATACACAGAATATCTTTTCAGTTTTATGTCTTATACTCCACTGGATTACAGTTATACTGCAGCTCTAAGTTTGTTTTTCTCAAGATGAGAATTATTCAATTTCTTGTTATTTTATATATTAACTTATTGTTAGAACAGATGGATGGTATACAGCATTTAGGAGTTGGCTCCATTAAAATTATCATTCAACCTTCTGGAAACTTCCGGCAATCTTTTCGAAAACATGTTATTAACTTAGTCGCAATAGAGAAAGTATAATTTCTTCGTTACATTGTCTTACAAAGTAAAAACATTGGAATAAAAATTATGACTGCATACTAGGTTTCGAACCATGAATCCTCGGCTCAGTGACAGCATGTATTTTGCCACTGAGCTATGATAACATGGGTTTGTAGTAGGTTATATACAACAAGATATTGGCTCTATTAAGCCGCCATTCTTCCTGGCATTCGTCTTCTTGCTAATTCTCCAATGCCATCAGTAACAGCTTACCCCAAGAGAACAGTTGTAAATTGGTTCGTTACTTAATCTAACAAATTAAAATTCTGGAATAAAAAAACATATCCACAGGATGGTACTTGAACCTGAACCCTCGTAATATATATCACAGTGCGTGCTCTCTGTCACTGAGCTATGTGAGCACTTGAGGAAGCTTGCTTTATATACAATATAGATATTGGTTCTGTTAGAATCATAATTCCACGTGTTTTCCGTTTTCTTGCACATTTTCCAACACCATGTAGTTAATAGCTCAGCTGCAAGATAATTATTACTTACTTTGTGATATATACTCAATCCTTTGTTATACTGGGTTAATATAGCCTTAGAAATCGTCGAAGTAACAGGTTAAAATGGCGACCACGACACTATACAACTATGAGCATGGCCAATTTAGTTTTCATACCACCTAGTCACGGAACGCCTGAGTGATACTGACCCGCGGAAAGTTTACATTTACTTTCTTGAAAGATAGTACACCTGGATCGTCTGGCCCACTACGATGGAGCTGTTCGGGACGACCAGCCTTGAGGAGGGAGCAGTGTCGCGAACCCTTTATTTACGATAGCGCAGCTTGTGAACACAAAGAGCTGGCAGATAAAGATAACACGCAGATAAAGGTCAAACTGAGATAAATGAAAATTTCTGGTGACATCTTGATTGATAGAGATTTCTTCTTTATTCCGGAAATATCTCAAATTTATCAATGAGGTATTTAAGAAGGCGACAACTCGCCAAGCGTCAGTCGGTCATGAACAGATGTCGTGTAACAAGAGTGTTGTAAACAGAGATAATCAGAACGTTTTGGCCACGCCGTGGCTCAGTGGTTAGACCGCTTGGCTCTCACCAAGGCGGCCCGGGTTCGATCCCAGGTGACCGCAAAGTGAGATTTGTGGTGGGCAATACGGCGTCGGGGCGGGTTTTCTCTGGGACCTCCGGTTTCCCCCGCCATCTCATTCTACCAGTGCTCCATCTTCATCTCATGCATCATCAGTGTCACCGCCTGCGGTGCCGTATGTAGTAAAAGCGGGCGTTAAACACTACACATTTACATTTCAGAACATTTGTTGTGATCAACCTTGGTAGACTGTGTATATGTGACGTAATGTTGTTACGTGAGAATTGAACAATGTATTTCTACAGAAATAAAGAACATTTGGAATATCTGCAACTTGGTCTTTTAATTCTACGAACCCACGAAGTCACAATATTGCATGATACTGAAGTGTGTGGTGGTGGTAGTGCTTCTGATCCATACATCCTTCTATTTTCACAATTTCTCCACTCTATCTGCAGCAAAACATCCCCAAACCTTAGAACCTTCACCGTGTTTAACTGTAGGTAGAACACTGCTGAGCTACCCTTTATCCTACAAATCGTTAAACAAATATTCTCTTTCTGGTTCCAAAAGTCTTGAACTTTGATTCATCGGTGAATAACATCTTTATCTACTCTTCAGATGTCCAATTATGTTTTCTAGCCCATTCAAGTCTCTTCTTTTTATTTATGGGTCTTAGAAAGGATTTTCTTGCTCTGACATCCTTTCAAGCCGGCTTCATATAGTCTTCTTTTTAATTTTACAACAGATATTTTTGTCCTGCTCATTTCTACTAATTCTGGATGAATTTAGGGTGCTGTTTTGAATCTACTTCTCTTACTGGTAATTCTAATAAATTTATCATCACTTTTAGTTACTTTACAAGGTTGTCCTGGTCGTGGTATGTCCTTATTGCTATTTGCTGTCTCCTGGCAGGTAAGGATGTATTGCACTCCCCCTAGGCACACTACACTGTTTCGCATTTTGGCAAATTGATAAACCTGCTTGTCTAAGTCCTACAATTGCAGCATGTTTTTCTATGGATATCTCCACTCATGGAGCCATACTAGCAATGTACACACTTCAACTGTCACTAAGGAGCTGAAATGCAGGAACCAAATGTTATGTATCTTAGCAATGCCTGCCTGAAATTCACTGCGGACATCACAGCACTACAGGGAACAACACAGGTGCACCCAATGCAGCTTCAGTTGTCAAATAGCTAAACAAATATATCAGATTGGTAAATAATGTTTATGTACACATTGTTTTTGGATAATATTGTATCTAGATAAACACAAACACAAAATCTTGACATCTTTACAACTGCTGTACTGTTCCTTTGCTTACTCAACTGTAACCATGGTATTTTTTTTTTTTGCTTCTTCCATTTATACCCTGCCTTTAACTACTATGGTCATATCGGCGGCCGTTCTCCTTTGGAACATACCGAAGGTGTTAACTCATTATCTTTTGGTTTTTAATCATTACATCACGCACACATTCACAGTCTCATTCATACTTCCAGACTCTGTGGAAGATGGGGAATTATCTTGGACGGAGAAAAATCCCCACCCCCACCGCCGGGAATCGAACCCGGGACCCCTAGCACGGTAGGCAGGTGTTCCACCGACTGAGCTACGGGGCCAGCCACCATGGTATTAGATCTTATCTGCAGAGAACTATATCATTTATTGGGTGTATTGAAATTAATGATCAGAAGTGTACCTGACACTCATCTTTCAGGATAAAGTGAAAATCCCGGAAGAACCTTATCCAGGTAACTCACCCTGACTGAGATTCGACCTCAGAACCTGTTGGACATGAGGCAGACATGCTACCATCTATACTACCAAGGTGGGCATATTTAATTCTGGCAGCATGAATAAAATTTTAATTTACAATTTGGTATGAAACTGGTATTTTCGGACCCCACATAACACACTATTAACCTATTTCCTATCCCCTGACAAATTTCATAACACCATTTCCCTTATAGTCTTGCTGAATATATACAAATATTTTTAGAGTGATTCTGATACACCCAATTTTTATCAATTTACATCTCAAGGTTGTCTCCCAAAAATTTTAGGTAACAAATTTTTCTCAGAAAGTTAATTCAGTCTTCTCTTCCCATTAGGAACTTCCCACCATCATTAGTTTACTATTCATGGAATGCAATGGGCCCTTATATTTTTTGCCTCTTTACAAGAACCATCATTAGTTTACTATTCATGGAATGCAATGGGCCCTTATATTTTTTGCCTCTTTACAAGAGTTTTATTTTTTTGGGGGGGGGGGGGATATTGTCCTAGATCACAGAACTCAATTATTCTGCACAAAATGTTTTTTTTAAAGCATCATACGTAGCAATTCATCTTTTTTTTTTCTCTCTCCCAGAGAGTTAAATACAGGTACACTCCTTTTCTCTATTGATGAAGATCCTTCACTACAAACTCATGATGCTATGTCCACACTACCTACACCACAAGCTTGCAGTCAAACTTGTTGTGGCTTTTCAAGAAACATACAGTTGCTCTATATCCTGTATTGAGTCCCTTAATGTTTGTTAATCCAAAAAATCGTTTATGTCAGCTTCAATGGACATGTACTACATGCTTATCATAAATGCATGGGGAAAGGAAAATAATTATTTCTAAAGACTGGAGGGATGTGCACTAGCATGCGATACGTTAGCTGGATGCAGAGTATAAATGGTGTCAGATGTACAGCATGGCCATCAAATGTGCAAACAACTGCCACTAGAAGCAAACATCAAAAACATTGTAATGTAGTACTCTGCGAACTAGTGAAGCATTGCCTTGCAAGTGTCAAAGCCTCTACAAGAGTTTCAATATTTCATAATATAGCACCAGCGATTCCTCTGCCACCAATGCCAATAATTACAAGAGGGGGTATTTGGATAGAGGTCGTCACGTATTATGCAGTACATTACAATGAAATTGTAAATGTTATTAGCGCTATATGTGATACAGATTCATCTGCTTTGTAACTGCAAAGTCTCTGATATCGCATGAACTATCTGAAAATCTTCTGTTTCATATCCAACATTTTTGCAGTGTTGCCCAAAGCTATTAAACAATTAGAAAAATTGGGTTTGGAAATGTCCAAGAGCATAAGCATAATAGAAGACTTAGCTAATTCAATTAATGGGAGACCTGTGCCAAGTATCGAAAAGGTGAAAGCTAAATTCCAGAACATTCTAAACAAAAATAGTTATTATGTGTGAAAGTTTGAAAATTAGGAAGAAGGAAAACATACAGAAGACAGAGTGGAATTCCTTACATTTGCACCTCTGACTTCATGTGGTGTCGAAAGAAGTTTTTCGCTGTTTAACAACTGCTCCAGTGACAGGCATTGAAATTTCACATTTAATAATTTACAAATGTACATTGTAACCCAGTGTAATGCACTCTGTGACGATATTATAGTTAATAAATAGTAATATGTATAAGCTTTTAAGTGCAATTCCAGAATGTATAGTTAATGATACTTGTAAGTTGTGCTGCAGTGAAGCAGTTGTCATGGTCAGGCTGTATCTACCTGCAGTTGTTAACACGCAAGAGCAATAACAATACAGTCCATGTGCAGTATACCTACGGAAAAACGCACACACCTCCAGCCTTTAAGTACTTCATTTATATAATATCAATATTTCAGCTTGAGTTTGAAACACTACTTAGAATATGCCGGTCATTTTAATAATAAAATGGCATTTATCACTGCTCTGAAAAACTGAATATTAACTCATTTCTTTCAAAGTGTCCAATTTTTATATTCATAGTATACCATAAGCTCATTTTGCTATAGGTGTTGTGAGGAAGTAACAGCTTGTATTGTCATACTACAGCAAAACCTGCCTAAACTAGACTCCCCATATACTGCAAACTTGAACAAATAGAAACTCGCAAAGGAGCTATTTCCTATGTTAAATAATACTCTAAAATTAGAAAACTGCCTAATGAAAAAGTGGAGTAAGTTTCTGGAACAGTTTATTTAAATAACCTAAGTAAGATGGATTATTACATTCATGATAAATCAATGCTAGATTTTTTTAAGTGACAGCCATTAAGTTTGAATGCAACTGGACTTGCACCATTTTAAGAGTCTTTATGTGAGATTTAACTTGGCACAACCATATAGGGACAGAGAAATTGTAATTATTTGCATTACTATATGCACATTAAAAATACAGAATAATGCATATTTGAACCTAATTTTATTTGCAGACTTTTATTTTAAATTATTTCATTATAATTCTAAGCGATTGTTTAGTTTCTTTACTATGTATTCAGAGCAAGTAGAGAAAGTGTTGTATTCCACCCAAAAATAGGCACCTCCTGAATAATAATAATAATAATAATAATAATAATAATAATAATAATAATAATAATAATAATAATAATAATAATAATAATAATAATAATAATAATAATAATAATAATAATAATAATAATAATAATAATAATAATAATAATAATAATAATAATAATAATAATAATAATAATAATAATAATAATAATAATAATAATAATAATAATAATAATAATAATAATAATAATAATAATAATAATAATAATAATAATAATAATAATAATAATAATAATAATAATCATCATCATCATCATCATCATTTTCAAATTTATTATGTGTGTGGGGGGGATTTGGTTTTTCATGTGCACATTTCTGCATGTGTGTTTCTGACTGTCAAGATAGTGGCTGTGTTGTAACAATGTAAATTATGGCACATAATTTCCTCAAAATCAGAGCTAATTCAGTAAGTAAAGTGAAAGAGTGATAGAGAAATAATCATCAATGAGGTGAAGTCATGAAGTGGAAGGAAAAGTAAGAGGGAAGAAATACAGAACCTGTGAAAATACAAAATATAACATCGGTAATTAATTGTTCTTTCACACTGGCTGTGTGTAGGCTAAATTGTGGAAACGTAGAGTCAGACTGAAAAATTCAATGCCATAGCCGGGATTTGAACCATGGATCTTCTGGTTTCCGTCCAGCCACTCTACCATTGAGCTACTATGGCTAACGTGCCGATATGACATTAAATTCTCCAACTAACTCGTATTTTCCCGGTAAACCACTTAGGAGTTCTCATAAACACATGAGACAACTACCTTAATGGCGACTTACTACATGTAAGTACTTTAAGGCCCGGGCTTTATAGTTAACCACTATTAGGTCAATTATTGGAAATTAATTGTTCTTTCACACTGGCCGTGTGTAGGCTAATAGTGGTTAACTATAAAGCCCGGGCCTTAAAGTACTTACATGTAGTAAGTCGCCATTAAGGTAGTTGTCTCATGTGTTTATGAGAACTCCTAAGTGGTTTACCGGGAAAATACGAGTCAGTTGGAGAATTAAATGTCATATCGGCACGTTAGCTATAGTAGTTCAATGGTAGAGCGGCTGGACGGAAACCAGAAGATCCGTGGTTCAAATCCCGCTATGGCATTGAATTTTTCAGTCTGACTCTACGTTTCCACAATTTAGCCTACACACGGCCAGTGTGAAAGAACAATTAACTTCCAATAATTGACCTAATAGTGGTTAACTATAAGGCCCGGGCCTTAAAGTACTTACATGTAGTAAGTCGCCATTAAGGTAGTTGTCTCATGTGTTTATGAGAACTCCTAAGTGGTTTACCGGGAAAATACGACTCAGTTGGAGAATTTAATGTCATATCGGCACGTTAGCCATAGTAGCTCAATGGTAGAGCGGCTGGACGGAAACCAGAAGATCCGTGGTTCAAATCCCGGCTATGGCATTGAATTTTTCAGTCTGACTCTACGTTTCCACAATTTAGCCTACACACGGCCAGTGTGAAAGAACAATTAATTTCCAATAATTGACCTAATAGTGGTTAACTATAAAGCCCGGGCCTTAAAGTACTTACATGTAGTAAGTCGCCATTAAGGTAGTTGTCTCATGTGTTTATGAGAACTCCTAAGTGGTTTACCGGGAAAATACGACTCAGTTGGAGAATTTAATGTCATATCGGCACGTTAGCCATAGTAGCTCAATGGTAGAGCGGCTGGACGGAAACCAGAAGATCCGTGGTTCAAATCCCGGCTATGGCATTGAATTTTTCAGTCTGACTCTACGTTTCCACAATTTAGCCTACACACGGCCAGTGTGAAAGAACAATTAATTTCCAATAATTGACCTAATAGTGGTTAACTATAAAGCCCGGGCCTTAAAGTACTTACATGTAGTAAGTCGCCATTAAGGTAGTTGTCTCATGTGTTTATGAGAACTCCTAAGTGGTTTACCGGGAAAATACGAGTCAGTTGGAGAATTTAATGTCATATCGGCACGTTAGCCATAGTAGCTCAATGGTAGAGCGGCTGGACGGAAACCAGAAGATCCGTGGTTCAAATCCCGGCTATGGCATTGAATTTTTCAGTCTGACTCTACGTTTCCACAATTTAGCCTACACACGGCCAGTGTGAAAGAACAATTAATTTCCAATAATTGACCTAATAGTGGTTAACTATAAAGCCCGGGCCTTAAAGTACTTACATGTAGTAAGTCGCCATTAAGGTAGTTGTCTCATGTGTTTATGAGAACTCCTAAGTGGTTTACCGGGAAAATACGAGTCAGTTGGAGAATTTAATGTCATATCGGCACGTTAGCCATAGTAGCTCAATGGTAGAGCAGCTGGACGGAAACCAGAAGATCCGTGGTTCAAATCCCGGCTATGGCATTGAATTTTTCAGTATAACATCGGTAGTCTGAAGAATGCATATAACACACAAGGTGGAAGTGACAGCATCTCTTCAAATGATTATAGAAATGTTAAATAATGACTTAAAAAGTGTTCGCTCGAAATATAATTGCTAAAGATGAAAAATAGAAATCTGAAAACTTAAGTAAGGGTGTGTGTTTGGAGGAATTTAGTAACAGTGACATCAAAATTAATATAAAAATTATTTGTGGTTGGTTTATTGACACTCGTCACTTACAATAAACCAACCACAAATAATTTTTATATTAATTTTGACGTCACTGTTACTAAATTCCTCCAAACACACATCAAGTATAGGTTAACAAATCTTGAGGAATAACAAAATGGAGTTAAAGTGTGGAACAAGGAACATGGATACCACCAACAAGGTAGGATTTGGACAGTTATCATTTGAAATCAAACAGGATATAAAACTTTTCGGAAAATTACAAGAAAAAAGAAGAAAAATTGCAGCGGACATAAGATTTATAAATTTATGTTTCAAGAAAAAAATGTTTAGTTATTTAGTAAGTGACGAGTGTCAATAAACCAACCACAAATAATTTTTATATTAAGTAAGGGTATTACGAGAACATGTAAGTTTTGTCAAGACAGTGAAAAACTGAAAAGTGAACATGAGCTGAGACTGCTATGCCATTTGCCAAGTAATTTTCTCAAAATATATATGAAGTACTGCCAAATAAAGAAAATGAAAGCATGGAAAAACACAAAGGCATCTGTGCTTCAAGAAAGGATAAACAAGTTATAGTGGTTGTGGACTCTATGCTGACATTTTCTGGGAATGTATGCTGAGAGATAAGACATGAAGTGCTCTGTTTTCTGGGAATTAAAATAAACAAACTTAGCAACAGGGTACACCAGTTAAATGTGGGCAAAGGTAAGCCAGAAGCGGTAGTGATAAATGCAGGGACAAATAACACAAATTGCAGAGTCAAAGAAGAAAAATAACAGGAGACACAAAACCTAGTGGACACTATAAGGAAGGCTGCTCCAGATACAAAAATTGTAATAAATGGTGTGCTAAGATGTCAGGGCAAAAAAAAAAAAAAAAAAAAAAAAAAAAAAAGTGAATTTAACTGGCTATGTAATGTAAGGAAATGTCTGATGTTAGATGACAATTTTTGGTTTCAAAATAAAGATTTAAATAAGAATGGAGTGTACTTAAATTGTAGAGGTAAATTTGGAAAACTGATATGTAAGTTCATCTCTTCATTGCTCACAGCAATGAAAGAAAATGGGATGGAAAGTTGAGGAACAATAACATATTTAAAGGTATGGTAATAAAACAGTATAAATCTCAAAACATTTATATGTACAGTTGAACTGATTTATGCATATATCAAGGGTAAGAGGGAAAATATAATCTCAAGAAAACATTATTTTGAACTTGGTCCCACTTTAAAGATACCAGTTAATTTGGCTTGTGTCACATTTCTTGAATTAGGTGCATACATCTTATTTTGCAAACTAGAGATTTGTCACTACAACTTTTCACACCGGTGTAATGCCTACATACATTTATTGCACCTAACTTTCACTCACTGTAGGTATTTCAAGATGAGTCGTCATTCCCATTATTGACAATGTCACTTGAAACTGGTCTGCTTTCTTAAGGGGAGGCATCTGTGAAAAATGCTAAAATCCAGAGTTTACATCAGAACTGCTTGAAATTTTGTCATTAGGTGGGGTATAGTGAATCTAGTTAAGCTTATAGTATGATTTTTGTATGTTATATAAAAAGTCCCAGGTCATACAGTTTTTCTTTTAGAAACTTTAAATTTTAGATTCAGGTTTCTCTATACATCAGTTATAAAAGTTGCTATACTTTTAAAGTGTGTCTCAAGTATTTTTGGACAAAAAAGTTTTTATGTGTGAATATATTAAATTTTTCTTAATTTTTTTGCAATTTTGAGATTTAAAAATCAATAATATATGAACTATTTAATTTAAATACACAAAAATACCAACTTTTATTAAACATTTATTTAGGGATATGTATGCCAAGTTTAATACAAATTCGTTGAGAATTGCAGAAGTTGGAGCATTTTGAAGATACAAAAATGTTCAAAAATTGAAAGTGGAGAAAAATGAATTTAAAGATTTAGATAGAAATTACACTACTTTCTTTACTTTGAAAACTCCATGCATCATATGCAGGCCCTACAGCTATCTTATTACCTTCTTTCTCTTTAATTTGGTTACCTTTGGCCCTTTTTTTTATAATTTTTCTATCTACAATAGTTTTTACAACAAAAAAAAATAATAATTTAATTTTTTGCTGTGATTTCTTTACATTGGGAAACATATTACATTCTCTACAATTTTTGTTCTAAATGATTGGAACTTTGGGTTCTGGTTCCTTTAGATAATAGTTACAAAACTATATATGTATATACTCATTTGCCCAAGTCTAATGGTTCTGGAGGAGAAAATTTAAGGAATGTGATAGAATTTTCTTGAATTTTTTTCAATTTGCTTTTTTCAATACCAATCATTATTAATTTTTTCATATACAGACATAATGCTACCAATTTTTATTGAAAACTTATCTAGGAATATACATATATGCAAAACTTAAAGAAATTCATTGAAAACTTTAGTGTCTGGACTACAAGGAGTATTAAAAATGCTAAAAGTTGGAAATGAAGAAAAATCTAGTTAGAAGCTCTAAATATAAACAACATTTTTTCTTTGTTTCAAAACCATCCTGCACTATATGAAGACCACTCAGCTAGTTTACTATCCTCTTCTTCTTTTAAGTTAGTCACCTTTAACTGCTGCTTGGCAGATTTATATTTGCTCAATGAACTTTGATCACTTTGTTTTAGCTTTCACCTATCCCTAATACTGCTAATTTTTTTTTTTTTTTTTTTTTTTTTTTTTTTTTTTTGCTAACATGAGTTACTTTGCTTGCTGCAACTTTTGCCTTAACTTTAAGTCTATCTTTATAACCCATATTAAATTCACTAACAGCTGCAATCACTGCAATTTGCAATTTCTTTCTTAATACAAAAACTTCTTTGTGACATTTACTCCATGGAAACTTTCATTAGCATTCTGTGCTTCTCCATTAATGTAACTTTCCCATATAATAGTACTAACTAATCTCTTTATTTTTGTCTGTGAGATGGAAATTGTAAGTTGAATAGTTCATGCAATTCACACCCATGGTCATACAAAACTTCTGCATAGAAATATGACCCTTACCAATGCCCAGAAATACATCAACCATTCTTCTACTTACATCCAAAGATGACCTACTAGAATCACTGTTAACTCTTGGGCTATAATATGTTTTTACTTAACATTTACCTCAAGCATAGCATTCTAGTATCATTACTTACTATTATGGCTAGAACACCTTAAAGTTTCATTATATTTTGCTTTGAAATAGCCACTGTACTCCTAACCTAACCTGGTATGAATCATTTACCTACTGTTGCAACAAGAAAGCAATACAATGTTAAATCAGGCTATATTCCTATTCTAAACAATAATAATTTAATATAAGCTGCTGTCCACAGCTTTCACTTGCATGTAAACCATATTTCACAAACACTACATGTCAGTGGAAATGTTTGTTTACTTTCAAAAGTAGTAAGTGGGAAATAATATATAAAAATGGTAGTGGAAAGGTTCAGTAGTTTCCACAAACATCCAGAAGATGTTTCTGCACATTACCACAGTTACAGAATCAAACCACGTAGTTTAAATGTGAGAATTCCATCAATTTCTTTGCGACACACTGTAAAAACCAATATAAATGGCCATGCCCACCCGCACATGGGCATTTAAATAATGACGTAGCTGCTCTTTAAATAGCGCTAGGGCCTAACTGACGGCAGATTATGAAACTACAATGTTTAAACATAATTTTAATGCAAAAAACGGAAAATGTCGTTTTTTGTCATTTTTGACAAAATTTCACCGATGCCTCCCCTTAATCACCATGTTTTTGGCACACGTCAGCAATAATCTCCTCGTCTTGTAGTTCCCCACATACAGCTAGATTGTCATCAAAATGCACAAAGATATAAACATTTGCACCCTTCTGTAGAGCACGTTTATAGGCACATTATTACCGGTAGATTCACCATCGTCAAAGGCAGTCTCTTCCTTACGAAACCAGATTTAAAGTAATAGTGTTTGATTGTGCAGGATTAAACCTACTTCCAGGCAGCCAAAATTAAATGCCATGGCTCATAGTATTAAATGGCAAAATTTACATTTTCTGCATCAGTCAGTTGTTACTAAATGTTGAACCAGCAATTTTCTATAATGAACTTTGACATTTTCAATGATGCTCAAATCAAGTGCTGTAGATGGCTGGTATAGTTAGGAAGGAAAGATACTACTCGAACATTTTACAAAAGTATTTGATCTAGCATGTAACATTTCCTTTTTCTGTTTTCCATAACTGATTAAAGTCAATTGAGAGCTGAAAAACAGAACTGCTATTCAATAGTACCAACCAGATACTGAAAATTATCTTTATTTCTCATCTGTTGCTGTGACATAGTTGTGTAGAAAGCAAACATCTGTGTATTGTTTCCATAGCTGAAAACTGCCTGTTCAGCTTGCATATTTGTCAGCAGTAATAAGGAAAATACATTTCTAGTTTCTTTTAAGATACATACATTGTATATTCATTTAATTATGTAAAACTCAGTTGTATTCCATTGAAGTTTAATACACATAACAGCTAATGACAAATAAATAAGGTTCTGTTTAATGTGTTTCTTAATTTTTATGTGTAAATATGAATTACTTAGAACTGGGCTATGTATAAAGCATGTTCAACTATTTATTGCATCAAAATACTCAAAGGATAACAAATAAATTAACTCAATCAGAAGTATTGTTAAATGGAGATATTCAGCATATAGACATCCTTTACCTAACTGAACAATGGGTAAACATGGCAAAGCAACCAGAAGTTTATTAATTTAGAAGATATGCTTTACAGGAGAACTATTAAATATGGGGTCCTAAACTTTTATTATTTGAAGCAAAGGGTTAGAAACAGTGATGCAGTCAGATAACTGCTGACGATGGGGACAAACCGTTCTCCGAAACATGTCCAAGTAAGGATAATTTAAGTGATGTTTGTGTTTGAATTACTGACTCATTACTTTCAAAAGTCCTAAACTTTTGTTAAGCCATATATGAAGATGAGAAGTATTAATTATTTTGAAAATTTAAAAGAAGGTAACTTGTAATTGTCATTAATAAGGATATGTGACCAAAAACGGTTGCTGTGTGGATATACAAGTCTCAGATGGTAAAATTGACATTTTTAACCAAATTGGATATGAAACCCTCACAGGTAAAGGCTGAAATATAGATTCTTGGAATATAGCAACAAAGTAAATCAAGTAAAGGACTTCTATCTTTGTATAACCTAGCAAACACTATAGAGATACCAATAAGAATACCACAGCAAAAACAGTGGTTTAATAACTACAAGCAAAATGAATTACCAAAATCCACAATTAGTTGAAGATAAGGTTTAACATACATTACCTAAATATAAAGAAAGATACAAACTGCATAAAAACAAACCTAAATCCTGTCAGCATAAAACTATTTAGTCTATCACTACAAACGGAAAGGTGAGAGAATGCTTTTCAGCAAATTAAAAAACAATTTTACATATTGTCGCGGTAACGGGCATTGAAGTTTCCGCGCAAATAGATAATATATGGATAGGTTTCATGTAGATAACGAACGTGTGTAAACAGATAGTGCCGGCAGGCAAGATAGCTAAGGCAAAGGCCTCGACGGGTAGATTAAGTTACGTTTCTGGAAGGTGATAAAATGTTCGAATTATGTAACTAGATGCCTTGTTTGCCAGAAACTTCTAGTGATTGACAGAACAGTCTGGTAATCATGAATGGAGATATAAAAGGGATTGTGACACGCTAGCAGGACAGTTGTAGTTGTGAACAGTTGTTGTGAAACGAGACAGCTGGAAGTGTTACTGTAACGAGAGCTAATGATGTAATCTGCTGTCACTGTTATTGTCATCGACCTTGGTAGACTGATGGTGTATGTAACGCAATGCTGCTGTAATCTATAAGAGTATTTCTACGGAAATAAAGGAGATTTTTAATTTCTGCAACTCTGTCTTTTAATTCTACGAACCTACAAAGTTACAATACATTCACTGGTCCCTCCCCCCACAAAATCTACAAACCTAAAAACTCATACCAAAAAGGGATGGATCACGAAAGGAACAAAACTTTAAAATTAAAAGCTTGAGCAACTGAAGACCTTGTGGCCAATGGAAATTGAAAATTTCACAAAGGAAATTGTGAAAAACAGCTTCTTACTTTTCCTGGACCTCAAAATCTTCAGGAAGAACCAGAAACTCACTCTCAGAATTTATAGGAAACCCTCACATGCAGACAATTACATACAGAAATAGCTTCAACCCAAAATTCTACCAACTTGCAATCTTCAATTGTTTCACATACAGACTACTCAACATTTCCCCTCAGCAAAGAAGAATATAACAGGAACACCACATAGTGTCAGTCAATGGTTTCAACCCTAACACCATAAAACAAAAGAACAAATACAAACATGTTAAAACTGTCAAGGAGGCTACCATCATCTTCTTCTACTTCACAGCTTGGACTTTTCAGTCCATTCCAGCTCCAATTTGATGTGCCCATTTTTGCTTTAGTCTTCCCTGGTTTCTTTTGGGTTTATAGTTTATGGCTATTTTAGGTATTTCTGTTATTATTCA
The DNA here is from genome assembly GCA_030765055.1 of Mantis religiosa. Taxonomy (NCBI): domain Eukaryota; kingdom Metazoa; phylum Arthropoda; class Insecta; order Mantodea; family Mantidae; genus Mantis; species Mantis religiosa. Next base: position 155,200,290 of record CM060950.1, on the reverse strand, counting down.
TTATTTGAACATGCTTTCCACATTGATTTCTATTGCCAGCAATAATTTGATTTATTTCTTCTACTTTTAATTCTTTCCTAATATCTTTACTCCACTTTTTGTCTTTTTGTGCACCCAGATAATGCTTTTACAAATTTCATCTCTGAGGTCTGTATTCTAAAACCTCAAAAGCAGATTTTCCAATACAAGAAATTCATATATAATCCCTTAGCAGACCAAAGTGTAAGAAAACACATCTCAAAACAGATACTGCATACGAAACTTACTCTGCATATTCTTAAAAGACAGAAACCCTCAACCTGAGAGATCAGATTTTTCTTATTGCTTTGTCAGCATGCACCATTACCTTGGTAATATTACATGCATAATTTTAACTGTGCAGAATGATCAATTATACACAGGCAAGACAAAAAGGAACTTCAAAACAAGACTAAAAGAACACATCCAATGCATAAAATACAAACAGACAGATAAATCAGCCATAGCAGCACACATTTGGAACAAACACCATGACATTATTCCAGAAGCCAATCCCCCAGGAGAGGTACCAAACTTAATTCTCAGTATGGGAAAACATGCACATCATCAAAAACAAGCTTTGAATTATGAACTTCGAATTCCCACCATCACCAAATCAGCAAGTTCATATTATCAACACCATCAGGGACCTCCACCATCAACACAACACGACACAACACTATGTCAGCTAGTCGGTTGTTAGCTGAGGATGGAAGTGAACATTCCCAAAACATGTTCTAAGTTTTCAAACGTGAGGTACTGTAAAATGTATGTTTAATTAATGTGATTAACCTCACTGTTTAAAAACTTCCAATTATTAGTGACATAAAACATTTATACACCAGTAATTTTGCAAGCAAAAAACGGTTACAAAAAGAATCATACAAAATGTAAACAACAAAACAAAGGTGCTATGGAAAGTAATAAACCAAGAAACAGGGAAAAATACCTCTAAAACCTGCATAAATGGACTACAGTTTATCATCATCATATGGTAATCACCTACACAGGCTCTCTTCCCTGCCTAACTGAGTTGGCATTGGCCGGTAACATTTGGCAATCAGAGACGGAGTAAAATCCTTATCTTGTACCAGATATCGAAAATGTTAACAAGTAGCATATCTTGTTATCTCTCACTGGCCTAAACTCAGCATCAGGAATTCTTGTGATTCCTTGCATGATGTTTTGACGCAGTTCCTGTAGTATACGAGGGTTAGAACAATACACTTTGTCTTTCAAAGAACCCCATAAATAAAAATCTCAGTTAGGTCAGGGAAACGAGGGGCCACAGATAAACACTTATAATTCTGTCATGAAACACTTCTCTTACTGCATTTAATGGCTCAACAGCTGTATGTGCTGTTGAAGAATCTTGTTGGTACCAACCATAGGATTTTTCTTCTGTCAAGCATATCAAAAAGTGGTCTGAGAATTAGCCTTAAATATCACTATGCATTGTTTCATTATAGAAAATGGATGAAATTCTTCTTCTAGCACTTATCACACACCACACTCAAATTTAACACTGGTTGACAAGATTTTCTTCACAACAAATCTGATTAGTGCATCTAGTGCATTTTTCTATACTGAATTCAGATATACATAGTCAGAATTATTCCATCAGGCACAGTATTCTTTTAAAGCTACTTTTTAAAATCTGATTTTAGCATTCTCTTTGACCTTATATGTAGCAATGTTATTCCAGCTGTATTTAAGGACATACAAATACAGTAGCTGTTCATTAGAAACATACTTCCCCAGTCAACAAGTCCTTACTCTGATTCGGAATTTAAACCTATCTAAATAGGAAGCTGAAGATTAATTTCCATCAATTAACTTATATAGGAAGCTGAAGTTTCAGCTTCCAGACTCAAAGGCTGGAATCTACTCCAAAAAGATGTAAGAACATATAGTTATCATAGTGACCTAGTGTTTTCAAAGACTGATTCACTAAAGAAAATGGTATTGTATTTCGTAACAATATTTGTTCTGTTATGTACACTCTTGGGCACCAACACCAGCCAGATCAGTGGTCACTGTTCACAGACTCCACAAAAGTCAGTTTGAAGGCTGTGCTGCTACATGTTGGCAATGAACTTCCATCAATACCTGTAGCGATATGAAAGAGACATATGAAAATATGAAGCTAGTTTAGAGAAAATCCAATATGAAAAATATAAAAATAATAAAAAATAATAATTGGAATATCTGAAGTAACTTATAGGTAATTGCTTTATTGCTTGGTTTGCATCTTGGTTTCACCAAATTTTGCTGTTTTTTAAGCAAATGGTACAGCAGAAATAAGTATCACTATGTTACAAAATCATGGCCTAAATGTGAATCTCTTAATACCTGAATATTGTGTCACATGTCCCTTTAGTGAATCCTGAAAACTATTTATCTCTATTGCATAACAAATTAGGAGTTATGAAACATTTTGCAAAAGCTGCGGATAAACAGTCTGATGGATTCTTGTACTTGAAATCAAAATTACCCCAAGTCAGTGATGCTAAATTGAATGAAGGGATTTTTTATAGGACCACAAATACGGTCATTAATAGCTGATGAACATTTTGAAGGGCTGTTGGATCCATTGGAAAAAGCAGCCTAGCAGTCTTTCAAATATTTATGTTGCAATTTCCTTGGAAACTATAAAGCAAAAAGCTGTCCTAACATAGTGGCTGATCTTCTGCATTCCTATAAAGCTATGGGATGCAACATGTCTTTGAAAATTCATTTCTTGGACTCTCATTTTGACTTCTTCCCAGAAATTCTTAGGGCTGTCAGCAATGAGCACAGAGAGCATTTTCATCAGCAAATTTCTACTGTGGAAAAGAGGTACCAAAGCAAGTGGAGTTCTGACATGCTGTCTGACTACTGTTGGACAAAGAAGAGAGATGTTTCAGATGCAAAATATGCCCGAAAACCTATACCTACCACTTCCTAAGTAAGTTAGAGTTAGCTAGTTACTGATTTTACTAAAAATTATAAAAAAGTCAAATGAAAACTCCTGTCGGTTGGGGAAAAACTGAACTGATATTTGAATTCTACATGAAAATTACTTCTAGATTCAGTTTCATTCATGTGAAAGAAAAAAAGTTCATTTTTGTTGACCACTATTGTCAGATCATAATCATTTCATGCAACAGTACAGGATTTTCAGAATTCCAACATCTACTGTTGTGTTCACTTGCCCATCTAAGTGAAACCAAGACTCATCAAAGCGAAACAATAGCTGTAGATCAATGAAACCACTTTTACAAATTGGAAAACCTAATTACAGTAATTCATTTGCTTACCGGGATAATTTTGTTTCAACATTTGCATTCGAGTATAGCAATAGGGCTTTAGTTTTAGTACACATGTTTACAGATGAAGGATGCCAGGGTAGTGCAGTGGTTTCGTTCGCGACCCTTGTGCTGAGGGTTCGAGTTCCATTCTCGGCTCTGGGGTATCGATTTTAAGTCGGCCCTATTTGCGCTTTCATCTCTGTCTAGCTCATGTGAAGTGTCCCCTATGCCCAATGTAGTTCGGAGTCCCCTTACCTCACCATCATCTTCACTATCACCCTATCCTTGGAGGTAATGGACACCACCCTATGGGTGCCTCCACCTGAGAAATGAGTCCCGTTTTCACGTGGTGGGGCGAGGTTACCCCAAAGGACATAGTTGCCATATGGGGAGTGTTGGTATACATACATACATATTTACAGATGATTTATGTGATAGGTTCTATCACAAAGGGAGGTTTCTGTAAAGTTTATATGCATTTTGAATAAAGTGGAGTTTTGAAAATTTGTTTCAAAAACAAAAAGATAATGGTACTCAAAAGTGGAACCAAATTTAAAGAGGAAAAGTGGTATTTAGAAGGGGAAGAAATAGTACTGAAATTTGTTTATTTAGGTGTGAGACTAAGCAGCAATGGGAGATGAAATGATCACAAAGACTAATACCTTAGCTTAGGGAAAATGTGTCTACAAAAAATGCAAATAACTTGGTCAGAAAAGATTTATAAAACAATAGTAAATGCAAAACTGGTCTATGGATCAGGGGTTTAGGGAGGTGATGAATGGAGATGGTGGACAAAACACATATCATTTTGCAATCATGCATTATCACTTTCTGGGATTACCTATAGCATCTCCAAAATAGCAATGGTAAAACTGGGAAGAAAGAGTTGTAAAGGTATGATAGTAGAAAGGCTACTGAAATACTGGCACAGAACAAGAGCACTTGAGAAACATAATATTCTAAGACAATATCTAATAATGCAAGAAAAAACTGGAGCCATGAGGAACTGGGGACAGGGTTTGAAGAGAATTCTGCAGGAAAGAAATGGGTAACATATGGGAAGAGAAAGATAGGTAAGTCAAATATGTTTGGAAAGAAGACAGGAATAGAATGGAAGATACAGAGAAGCAAGATATATTTCAAAGTCTTAAGAGACAGGAAAAAGTTTATTATAATACAACCAAATAAAGATAAAAGTAGATGGGGTAGAGAGAAATATGAAGATGTGTGTAATAAGTCTAGGAAGAGAAGATTGGGCATGGACTAGATTGACTGTAAATAAAATACGGAGACACAAGAAAGGAATGAATTTAGCTAGATAAATGTTTCTCTGGGTGAGAAGAGAAGGAACTACACTATATATCAGAATGTAAAGAAATAAGGTTGCGGAGAGTGCAGTATATACCTAAAAATGGGAGAATAAAAATATAGCAATTGTAAAAATAAATATAATGAAATTAGAGAAAGAGATAAATTGATTAAGGGAATTTATGGGAAATGCAAAGGAAAAATGTGTAGAAAAATGAATAACAGGGCTTTTAAGTTAAGATCCACCACACATAGATGGCCACAGATTTAAAATGTACAGTGCATTAAGAGAAAAATAGCAACTTATAAGAAATGTATATGCATATTGCAAAAATGTAAAAATATTACAAAGAAATAAATATATATCCATCTAGCTATCTCATAGATATATAGCTCTTCTCACAGAAGACTGACATACACCTTGTAACCAGATTTTTATGGTGAAGATGGGACGCATGTTGACTATTTCAGGTTGGGAAGCCATATGGAACCAGATTTCTATTCTGCTATGATCCCCACGTTGTGGAGACATGTGGAACAGGATTTCTTCATTGTAGTTTGAATTGGTTCTTGATTATTGTGTCTGCTTACATAAGTCATGAGATCTCTTCGTTTAAAGGGTGGTTACGAGTGAAAGAAATAAAATTTGGATAAGTTCAATTTTGTAATATATAATTTAATTGTATCATCTGGATTACAGGCCGCACCGTGGCTCAGTGGTTAGACCACTTGGCTCTCACCAAGGCGGCCCGGGTTCGATCCCAGGCGACCGCAAAGTGAGATTTGTGGTGGACAACACGGCACTGGGGCGGGTTTTCTCCGGGATCTCCGGTTTCCCCCGCCATCTCATTCCACCGGTGCTCCATATTCCTCTCATGTATCATCAGTGTCATCGCCTGCGGTGCCGTATGTAGTAAAAGCGGGCGTTAAACACTACACATCTGGATTACATTTTACTCGAACTTTCTTTCCTAGTCATTTATTGCAGATTACCTCCAGCATATCAATAAATCCTTACTTCCTTAATAAATAGTTTCTGTTAATTACCTAAAATTGCTCACTCCTGCACATCCATTCATCACTATCAAAACTTTTATCTCCCCCGCGTCTTTTTTTTTCCCACCAGCATGATTATTGATTTTTTCTCCCCATAGCAACCATTTATTTCTTTATACTGATGTCAATTGTACAGAATGATGCATTAGTTTTCCGATGGACAAAGGGGTTGGAGAGGCAAGGGGAACAAAATCCGATTATTGTTTAGTTGAGTCTGGTGAGAGGAAAGGTCAGGTTTACCTGCTATCAGCAAGACATTCCCCTCCTCCGACTTCCCACTGCAGGTAGGGGAAGATGAAGGTAATAACGATTAATGCTACCATTAAGCACTCTACCCAGCCATAACAATAACGATAACTACAATGATAATGGTAATGATATTGATAACAATGATGATAATGATGATAATAAAAATAATGATAATAATAATAATAATAATAATAATAATAATAATAATAATAATAATAATAATAATAGTAGTAGTAATAGTAATACTAGTAATAGTAACAATAATGATGGAAGCAACAATGATGATAGCAATAATGATGATGATGATAATAATAATATTAATAATAATAATAATAATAATAATAATAATGATAATGATAATGATAATGATAACGATAACGATAATAATAATAATAATAATAATAATAATAATAATAATAATAATAATAATAATAATAATAATAATGATAGCAATAATAATGATGATGATAATAATAATAATATTAATATTAATAATAATAATAATAATAATAATAATAATAATAATAATAATAATAATAATAATAATGATAATGATAATGATAATGATAATGATAATGATAATGATAATGATAACGATAACGATAACGATAACGATAACGATAATAATAATAATAATAATAATAATAATAATAATAATAATAATAATAATAATAATAATAATAATAATAATAATAATAATAATAATAATAATAAAGAGGAGGAGGAGGTTTAAGCACAACACTCTGTAGTAAATTATACATTTTATTATATGAGGTTCCAATTGAATGTCAAATTCTTTGTCTGATAAGTGCAATGCTTAAATCTTAATTTTACTGTAGAATTGAATCTATTTTATGCTTGATAATAATTGAGACAGAAAATAAAGGATAGTTTTCATTTAAAATAATTAATACAGAGGTAAAACTGAAACCAATTTTTAAATCGATGCCTCTGTGCATATGAAGAAAGGAAAGGATAGAAATATTAGCTTGAACATGGATGGCATAATACGGGATAGGGAACAAACGATTAATGGCTTAATACCCTGTCCACCAACCATTTACATCTAAAAGAGTATTGAGCTCCTAGGAAGAGAAGCGACGAGAGATTCACAAATATGAGGTCGTCTGCGCATGTTTTCCCATGCTTCCTGAACGTGATCCTCAAGACTTTCAGGAGTTTTTTCTGCCCTGCAATCCCATTCGTTAACTATAATAGCCCAAATGTGTTCAATGGGATTCAGATCTGGTGATTTGGCTGGCCAAGGGAGAGGAGAAACTTCAGGATGTTGCTCTATCCAATCTCGCGTAAATGCTGAAGTGTGAATGCTGAAGTCCCATATGCCTTACGATTGATGTAGAAGGGCGGAACGGATTCTCTCTGGAATTCTGCACTATGGCTGCATCCATATCCGGAGAGGTAACCCTGGGTCTTCCTGATTTAGGTCGGGTTTTTAATCCTTCTTCTCCCTCTTCCTGGAACCGCCGGATCCAGTAAAGAATGCTGTCAAGCCCTCTTCCCACAGAATTAGCTATTTGTATGGTAGCAAGACCTGCTTCCCACATGCCAACAATACACCCCCAGTGACTTCGAGGTTAAAGGCATTCTTCTCTAATCTTATTCACTCTAATGTACGATACAATGATACTCTTTGTCATTTTTAAATCAAATGCAAACCTTCCGCTCTTATATATATAAAATGCAAATGTGACCTTTGACCCCGAGGAGGTAACTACGAATCACAGAGTGCATCGACCACATGTCCATTTAACCACAGTGACAGTCCTATTGCCTATGTAGACAAGTTCACTGGAAGACGAAACTTTTAAAATATTCTTGAAGTAAATCTACATTATTTCCCTAAAATACTTGAACGAAGAAAGTGCTAACACTAACTTATTAAATTGACCAGTTTCGGCAACGGCATCTACATGACAGTTGATTTTTCGCGATCTTTGTGTTTATTTGTTACCTGAAATGTAATGTTCACAGCCTCTAGAGCAGATAATTGCTGCACACTGCTTCGAACTATATATGCTTCAAATACGTAAACTATTTCTTGTTTAAATGTTTAATTCTGTATTAGCTGCATATTAGATTAGCGTTACACTCTTATTTAACCTTTCAGGTTTTCTTTGTCATCATAATTATCATCATCATCATTATCATCGCCTGCCTCGGTAGCGTGGTGGTAGCGTGTCTGCCTCACGTTCAAGAGGTCCCGAGTTCGAATGTCGATCAGGGTGAGTTACCTGGATAAGGTTTTTCCGGGGTTTTCCCTTATCCTAAAAGACGAATGTTAGGACTCTGGGCTCATTTGAGCATCATTTCACCCATTCCATTCATCGTCCGGTAAGACTTAACGTTGGAGGACGTAAATTAAAAGATAGAAAAGAAAAAACACCACCATCACTATTATAAAATCTGATCAGATTGACTTAGATGCTGGCATTCTGATCCAAAGGTTGCGAGTTCAAGCCCGGTCTAGTTCAATGGTTTCTACATGTAGCTAAAACTGAAATGCATCATATCAGTTTTACTGACATTTAAAGAACTCCTTCGTGAAGCCTCTGACATGCCGTTGACGGTATCGTGACCATTATCAAACAAAATAGCTATTTTATTTATTTCGTTGGTCGTTAAAAGTCTAATATATATATATATAAAGCTTTCAATTTGGTGGCTATATTAATGGTTGTAGTATATTCATATAAGCTGTTCTTTAGAACTGTGACAAAAATAATATATTTATTTTCGGAACAGATATAAACTTTAAACAATAATTTTAGATATTAATTTTAAATACCACGCAGTTTAACATTATAGTATCGCTAACCTATGAAAGGTAGAAGTATTTCATCCATAAAGCTAAAACTTTGAGTATAGGAAATGTATTTAAAAAGAAGAAAGGGAGATTAAAAGGTTGAGGTGTGGTGTGCGAGAGAGAGGAAATAACGTTACTAAAAATGGTCGATAGATACAAGTTTGATAATAGAGAGTTATATAAAACCACCTACGACTCATGTGGCCGAAATCGCTGGTCAGGTATAAGGAAAGTGACGCAACTAACTGATAAGAAACCCGCCTCCCTCACGTAGGCCAGTCTTGCCCGCATCGGAAAACATATGCTCGCTTCTGTACCAACCAATATACATATCTTGTTCAATTTTCCCTCTAGAATCTCACTTCCACACACTCAACATAAACATTATAATACTTTTAAACATTTTTCCCAAATTCCAAATAACACCACTAAGCAAATAAACAAAACTCATTTTCAAGGCGAAACAAAAACAACCGTTAGAAATGCCCCTCTTCGAAATATATGGAAAATAATTTTAATTAAATACTTCAACAATGTGTTTCCATATATTTTGAAGAATGCCCAACAACAATATTTCACAATGATCAATAATATAAATATAACATACATAAAATATAACAATAATTAAACCTTTAACAACTTATTTTACTCTTCTATAATGCATTTTTTTAAATATATAACTTTGTTTTCATGTGGGGGTGTGCCCCGTCCCAAATTTGAATAAAAGTATCAAAATTACCATTTTAAAATTAATCACAATGAACAAAACGTAATGCAACAATATAAAGAATATTTTTTTTTACTAATATAACACTTTGTAAACGAGTATATAATTTAACATTTTTAAACTGAATTTAACCAATTTTAATATATAATTTATATGCAAAAGAACTCTCTGTTTTGTTTCATGTTGGGTGATTCGCCCACATGATTAATTTTTTAAGTTGTCCCGTATCAATTGGAAGGTTTGTTACAATTTAATGTGACTTTTGAACAGTTAGTGTGATAAATTTTACTCTGTTGGCTAACCTGAGCATTGCAAGCATTCAGAACTTGGTAAATCCATCTTCTGTTTTTATGTGTATTATAACGCTGTTTAAAGGTTAGGTTAGTGTTGTGTTTAATTCTTTAACCAAAATATAGCAACATTATTTCGTGTGGTGTATGATGTGTGTCCAATGTGACCTTCATTGTGTATTTGTGTTTGTGAGAACATTTCGTGTACATATACATTACAATTCACATCAAAATAATGATTGTTTGAATCTACAACATACAGCTTCTGATAACCATCTGTATTATTACATTCATTGTTTGGTAAGTCAACATCTGTTTCATTTTTGTGTTTAATTACATTTAGACTTTCCTTTACATTATTTATCTGTGATACTATTTCACCAGTTACTTCTCCAACATTATATTCCTGATAATTCTGTGATTCTTTATTTACCTTATTATCATATTCATCTTTATTCTGACCTACACTTTGTACTATTGTTTCTTTATCTCCCTTACATTACTTTATCACTTGATTCTGATTCTTGTATCATATTCTTATTATCAAAATTCTCACTTAATTTCTGAGATACACCAGCATAACAGTTTCTTATACTTTGTATTAGCTCCTCTTTCACATTATTTGAATTTTGTTCTAAAATTTGTGTTAATTCTTGTTTCAAATTATTTGAATTATTACTCATCTCCTGTCTCAAATTACTTGAATTTTGTTATGAACTAGCTTCCATATTACTCACACCTTGTCTTAAACTACTTATACTAGCGTTCATTTGCGCTAACATTTCCAATATACCTTCATTATCATTACCCTTAACTACTTCCATTCTAACATCTTTTTCTACTTCTTCCCTCACATTTTTACTATTATTTCCTATATTTTTTCTACCTTCCATTTTGGTAACTATTTTTCCATTTCTCAATAACATAAGCTCTTTCACAATACCTTTTAACTTTTCTTATTTATTTTGTTAGTTTGTACTCACGCATCTTCTTTCTTCATTCTTGATATTTGTTACCTCCACACTCAATTTATTCTTTCCACAACGTGTTCACCCTAATTTGAGTACCGCAACAGGTGCCATATGTAACCAGATTTCTATTCGTTGCTAATTTCTCTCCATCTTATTCGGATCCACGTTCGGGCGCCATATGTAGTAGGATGTCTATGGTGAAGATGGGAATTGGTCCTTGATTATTATGTACTTTTTTTAGCACAATCTTTTCCCATCTCGTATCAGTTTGTGCGGCTATCAGTATCTTCAGGTCACCAATTGTATCATCTGGATTACATTTTACTCGAACTTTCTTGCCTAGTCAGATTACCTCCAGCATATCGATAAATCCTTACTTCCTTAATAAATCGTTTCCATTAATTACCTAAAATCGCTCACTCCTGCATGTCCATTCATCACTATCAAAACTTTTATCTTCCCCACGTCCTTTTTTATCCACCAGCAAGATTATTGATTTTTTCTCCCAATAGCAACTGTTCATTTCTTTATACTGATGTCAATTGTACCAACCAATATACATATCTTGTTCAATTTTCCCTCTAGAATCTCACTTCCACACACTCAACATAAACATTATAATACTTTTAAACATTTTTCCCAAATTCCAAATAACACCAAGAAAATAAACAAAACTTATTTTCAAGGCCAAACAAAAACAACCATTACAACCTGTTTGTTGGGTTGATTTGTTTAGTGTTTTTTGTGGTGATTGCTCTAAAATGGTACTGATTTCATCCAGTTCATTTTCTGTTAACACTGATCTTCTCCTGAATGTTCCTTGTCCAACACTGAAACTGAACCTTGAAATATATTCACAATCATGTGTATAGGTTCTTGCACGTTATAGTGTTTGCAAACCTTTCAATGGATGTCACGTGCACATGATGAGCAGATTCATGTTTAACACATTCTTCCACAGGTAAGTGACACACCATGTTCACTGTATCGAGAGAGGCACCTGATAGCGCAGTGAGGCATGGTGCCAATGCACCTTCGAATAAGAATTGCTGGTCTGAAGTCCCACTGGGTGGGAAGGGCAGCTCACAGGAGGGAAAGCCCATGACTAAGTTACTTATATAAGAATAGCCCAATAGTAAATAATGGCACAAGAATAAAAAGTTCACAACACATTGTTGAGACTTCAATACTTACTTCAACTCATGAATGTAAATCATTCCTGCTTAGCCCATAGCTAGAGAATGACACAATAAAACCTGGCAAAAAAATCAGTTTTCCTAACACCAATCTTAGAAAATAAAATTCACAAGGTAGTCTGGGAAATGAAAGGCAAGTATTCAGATGAAATACCACATAACTTGCCTAACACTCCACAGAATGAGAAAGAGCTTTGACTAAGTATATAATGCATCTCTGGACTCAGAAATTTTTGTGACAAGATAAAAATTACAAAAGTTATTCTACTTCACAAAAATGGAGAGAAACGGAAATAAAGAAAACTACAGGCATAAATGTGTATCAGTTTTCTGTGATATGTTTGAAAAGTTAGATTTTAGCAGATTAATATCCTTTTTACAACAAAAATAAAATTCTCAGATACCCAATATGATTGCAGAGAAAGCAGGTCCACAGAAACAGCTGTAAACAATTTTACAGACAGGCTAGTCAACATACACAAGGGTAAAGCAGAATACTATAAGGAACAAAATACTGTATTTCACATAGCACAAAAAAGTGGATACAACAAAAGTCTGGTATTTACGAAAATTAAAAAAGCTAAGCTAAAGAAAACCATTAAGAAAACAAATACATTCACTAAAGAAAAAGAAAGCAACAGAATATTCAGTGGATTCAAAGTACCACCCAAAAACATTTAATAGGTTTAAAAAGATCTTTAAAGGAACAAAATATCATATTGGCAACTACAAATAGATATCTCAGTATTAAAATTGTTAAATTCAAAAATAAAAGATGAAATCCAACCAATCAATAGATCTGGAATGCACCAAATAAGTTATAAGGGTTGTGAAAAATACTACACAGCGAAAACTAGAAGAAACTAAAAACTAGAGTCAAAAAAAAAAATGTTAGAAATATCAAATTAAAACAGGAAGACAAGTCAGCAGTAGCATTTCACTTTTGGAATGAAAACCATAACGTTGACCAAAATCCAATATTATTAAAAGGTGTGGTAAATCGAACTGACAATATGGAAGAACATCTTAATATAGAAATATAAAGGCAGAGTAATAAACTTTGAAATCCCTCCAGTTGATAATCTGATAAAAAAAGTTCATAGTTCCACTACCAGAGAGAAGACTGCAGGCAGCAGCAACAACAACAGACAGCAGTCAGGCCTTCGAGGTTGAAATTGGAAAAAACAGCTCCCGAAACTAGTCCCTCAAAAATCAAAATATATGTGGCATAGTGCAAAAACAGACTACTGTTAGTTTTATCAGCTATAGGTGAATTATTAGAGCATATTCAACTAGCAATTGAAAAAAACCGCACCAACATTAGGATTATTCTTGTACCTTACAAAAGCATAGGAAGTTTTAAATCATAAAATCTTACTATACAAGCTACATTAATATAGAATTGGAAGGAACATTCATAAATGGATTGAATCATACTTAAGAGATAGAAAAAAAGTTGTTGAGCTGTGATATGAAGAACTATCACAACTAAATAAGTACCATCATAACAGATTCACAACATGGTTTCAGACATAAAAGATCAACAGAAACAGCTATTTACACCTTATTAGAAAAAATAGTTGACACAATTGAGCAGAAAGAAAAAACATTAGGATTATTTATGGATCTCACAAAAGCATATGATGTAATAAACCATAAAATATTACTGGAAAAACTAAATTTCTATGGGTTAAGGGGATTAGCAAATATATGGTTTGAGTCATACTTATCACATAGAACTCAAGTAGTACAAATTAGTCAGTTAAATAAAGAACAGCATAAAAGAGAGGAATATAAGTCAACCCCCAGAGCAGTAGCAGATGGTGTGCCACAGGGATCAATACTAGGCCCACTTCTTTTTTTGCTACACATAAATGATATGCTACTGAATGTTCAACAGGCAGAGGTAGTACTGTTTGCAGATGATACACATGTCCTTATAAAAGCAAAAGGTGACACAGAATTAAGGGATAAAATAGAAAGTAATATAGTGAAACTCGGATCATGGTTTAAATCCAACAGGCTGTTAATAAACACAGATAAAACAGTTGCTATGAGGTTTCACAGTAGCCAAAATAGGAATTATATAACAAATCCACAAATAGAATTAGATGGGGAAGTTATAAAGTATCAAGGGGAAACAGTATTTCTGGAAGTACAGATAAGTGAAGATTTAAAATGGGGATCACACATACATATGCTAACCAAAAAGCTCAGTACGGGATGCTATATATTAAATACATTAAAAATGGTCACCAGCACACATATTGTAAGAAATGCATATTTTGCTCAAGTCCACAGTCATATTCAGTATGGAATAATATTTTGGGATATAGCAACTGGCTGGGAAGAGGTATTTAAAATGCAGAAGCGAGCAATGAAAATAATGATGGGTAAGACCAATAGAACGTGATGTAGGGAGTTGTTTAAAACCTTAAAGATTATGCCTGTGGCCTGTATATACATGCTAGAAGTAATATACTACATTCGATCACATAAATATAAACTTCCCGAAAATTCACAGATACATGACTGTTGTACATGGCAGAGAGATTATTTACATATTCAACACTGCAGGACTAACCTAGCCAAAAAAAAAGTGCACACCACATTGGAATAATTCTGTATAACAAACTGCCTACCTTGATTAAAAACATAAAAGATCTAAATGTATTAAAAAAAAAATTAAGTCATTCCGATTAGTTAATTCATTTGATACAGTTGCAGAGTTCCTGGAAATGTGATTATGTAAAATATGATAGTTAATGTTAATACTCTCTAACCATGAAAATAATTTTATGTTGTATAGTTTTAGTTAGGAATAGGATTTTACTGTACATGTTCTTGTAATTTTTTTTTTTTTTTTTTTTATGAAGCCATAAAAATGTAATTTTTTTAAGTGCTGAATAAATACTACTACTACTACTACTACCAATCTTACACAAAAACAGTTAGAGATATTCCACAAAGATCACAATACTTGGATCCCAGTTGTTCCTATTATATATAAAAGACCAACACATTAATATTCACCAAGTAAATATAGTTCTCTTTATGAATAAGATAAACATCATAGTTACAGGAGAAAATAAATTTGAACTTCAAAACAAAATAATGAATTAATAAAAGAATATATAAGTGGTTCCAAACAAACTAATTAATTATAAACAAGGAGAAAACTACAGCAATGACTGACTGTACTATGAATGACAGGATGAAATTAATCTTTTGAAACTGATCCTGGAGGATTTTACAAACACTTAAGTTATTAGTGAAGTGTGTTGCTAAAAGTGTTTAGTTTATTCATAATACTTAGTTTGCTTCACTGTCAGTAGCTTCAGTTTTTTTTTACATAATGACTGTACTTTTCATATATGGCAGTGAAAAAACGATAAAACCTCAATTTATGATGGAAATATTACTGAATATAAGGGAGAAACAAACCTTTTGGGCATAAAATTGAATGAAAATCTATATTGTAATACCCACATAAAGCACTTAGAAGTTAAACTTTAAACAGAGTGTTTCAGAATTCAACTGAACAATTTTAAAGGTTTATAGAGGGATATTGGGGAAAGAATTCATGATAGGACACTTATGATCGCAGTGAGCATGGTTTTGTACAATAAGTCAAAGTAAATCAAATTATTTACAATAGAATCTGTAGCTAGAATCTGAATAACAGGATCAACATGAGGCTTCCCATTCATATAAGAATGACTATTTCTCCTACCTTCATGAAGTCAAACTTGCTACTTTAGTGATATTAAACTGAAATTTTCTTCTGTTCTTAATTTAGCATCTTTTATTTTCTTAATGACTTGCTCACTACAAGCAGAGGTGCACATTTCTTCAAAGATTCCTCATTAGCAGCACCACTTAACTGTAATTTTCACTGAAATAGTTCTAAAGGGTTATTTACGTCACTAATATTTTCATTCATTTTAGCATGTACTTTCTTACAAAACTGAGAGAAGACATGAAAATATGATAATGCACTGTTATGTGGACTGGAAATGAGCTATTGTTACACAGAACTCAATGCATGTTTTAAATGGTGTTATGAGTATGTGTGAAAGTTAAAGCCATAAGAAAGCAGGCTATACTGAAGACTGCAGCAGATCATATGCTTTCCCTCCTGACAGCTCTGCCAAATGTGTAAATGCATCTTATTTATTTAAACTGAGAACATAACCTTCATTAATTACACTCAAATATTTCAAAAAGATAGGTGGATGCCAATGTAATAATTAGAATTTTAGTTACGTAGAAAATGTATACATCCTGTACAAATAGATGAAATTGCTGACCTTAAGATTTACTTGCTGACTCAGGTCCCCTGGCCATAAGCCTTTGGTTTTCCTGATCAGCTTGATCTCATTTCTTCTTGAGCTCCGCTTCTTTTGCCCTAATCCACTTTTCTCTTATCCTATATAAGAAATCTCCTATACATCTATTTTTCTTTTCTCCCATCCCCGTTAACATGTGTACTGCCAATATCTCTTTACTTACACTGTCCCATTTTTTATCACATATTTTTCTCCTGTAATTTGTTAGCTCCTTACATTCTATCAGGTAATGAACAGTGCTTTCTTCATCTCCACAAAATTCACATATTCCTAATATTCCTACCTCATTACTTCTAAACCCTTTTAAGTATAATATTCCTACCCTCATCCATGTTATGCCTTCTCTTCCAGTTTTGTCACATTGATCTATATATTTCTCCCTACCCCATTCTGTCTTTAATTGCTTATAAAATTTCAAAGATTTCTTTTCTTCTATACTTTCCCATATCTCTTGCCTATCTATGTCTTGTAGTCTAGTTCTCACTTCCTTCCAAAAACCGTTATAATTTGTCTTCTCTGCTCTCCATAGATCTCCCATGCTTATCTTTAATATCATTCTTTCCAATTCCGACCACCAACTATTTGTATTTTTAATGCTTTTGTTGCTTCATGCACAGATTCAATAATTCTCCTTTCTGCCCTTTAATACACTTAAACCAGAATTTCAATATTCTCTCTCTCTATTATTATTCCCCTCCTTTTTGTATTACCTAGCTCTAGTAATGCCACCTCTCTTGATGCCGATTTTGGCAGCCCTAGTAGTTCTTTGCAAAACAATCCATACATCTGGTCTAATTGTGTTTCTATCTCTGATGTGCCCCATACCTCCACTGCATACACTGTTCTGGTTTCCACGACTGCTTCATACATTCTTTCTAACCATCTAACTGACATCTCCAGTTTATATTTACATATTCTTACCCCTGACATTGCCGCCCTGCCATTAGCTATCACTTTAGAAAATGTAATAGAATTTTAGTTTTTGATCATGGCTGTACAAAAATTGTCTATGGTACTTAGAATGTGAGTTACGCACTTTTTATCTTCATATGCGCATCACTTAACATTCATTGAATATTGAAAAACTGGAAGAACAACCATTTCTGCCTCACAATGCTTTTCTGAAATATAAACATTATACAGTCAAACATGTTTAAAATGGAATACGATCATTCCAGATTTTTTCCCCCCTCCTGTTTTCACAGGATTCCATTTACAAAAGTTTGTATTTTAATAACACAAAGTACAACATGTTATTACAGAAGGTATTTTAATCAACACTGCTAAACCAATTTTTGGCAAAAAAAAAAAAAAAAAAAAAAAAAAAAAAAAAAAAAAAAAAAAAAAAAAATTGTTCAAACTTTTCCAATGTAAAGGATAGTTTGTGTACAGGGGATTTTCTTGGAAAACTTAGTGTTGCATCCATGGAAGATGCTGAACTTAAATGTGTGTGACATTTAACAAACTTTTCATTTTAGAGCTTTTTACAGAATGACACATAGAAACATAAAAGTATCAACATTGTTTATTCATGGTCAGATCATGTTACATGATATGGCTTGGTCATAATTCTATTTACACAGACATTTCCTATGACATATAAACTAATTTACTTAGTAAATTATATGTTGTAATAGAAACTCTTTAATTTCATTAAACTGTTTTATATTTTTTATTTTTTTATGGTAATTTACTTTAGAATTTAATGGTTACATTTATGAGATTACTTCTTAGAATGCTTGTCCTGGAAATCTGAACAAAAAGATAATTTTCTTTTTGCATGTCACAGTTGTGAATATTAGTATTTATATCTACATTTTCTTGTCTTTTGATGCGGTTTAATATTTTAGTATAAAGTGGCAAGCCAATGGTAGTAGGTCTGTTTCCTGAAGTATGGCATGCAGGATATTGAGTTATCAATTCCACTTATATGCTTATTACCCTTATTACTCTCTTTTGGAGTTTAAATACAATGTCACAATTTTAAGCCATACTCTAAGCAACTCTGAAAATGGTTAAAATAGTGATGAAATGACAACACAAAATTGTGCCAAACTCACTTAATTTGTCAGTAGAACTGTTAACTCAATGCTAACTTACAATCACTTTCACTTTTTATGAATATTCAGAGTAAGCATGTCAGTCTAATGCTCCTTAACGTCTGTTTCATGCACTAACTTGTGCTGCTCAAACACTTCCATGTAACCTGCTCTGGTTGGCCAACTCGAACTCAGAGGCATAATTATTTGAGCTAGACACTTGAGCGAAAGCACAGCCAAAGGTGTTAGCCAAGTCAAACGGATCAACAACAGCTCCTGCAGAACTGCATAACAACTCTGATAATCACTCGTCAAATTATAACTGATCTGTGATGCACTCCTTGCAGACTGACTCTGAACTGAACTGAATTGCTAGGTTGGCTTTAGTGCTTCTGCTGGTCACAGAAGAATGTTTGGGACCCCAATATCTTTTGAATCAAAAGACTGGAACATCGTCAAAATCGAACCTTCTAGAACTGCTGAAATCAAAAAGTCTGGAAATCTTGAATCAGTCTGGAATCAGTGCAGTACAACAATAGAGTTGTACTGCATGATGTTTAACAGCTGTCCTTTGAATGTTCCATTTTTTTGCTTCTTTCAGGACAAACAATTAAAAACAGTGGAGTGGATTTACCATACTTAATCCCTTTGTGGCAGGCACTTGTCACCGCCATGGCAATATAATTTTTATGTCCCAGTAAAGTGGGGTACTTTTAAGACATTTGATCATGTTACACATACAGGTGTTTAAGAATTTGACCAAACAACTTTTATGGGGTTATAGAGGGATTTTGGCAGAATGATTTGAGATAGGACACTTATGGTCTCAGAGCGCACAGTTTTGTGCAATAAGCCAAAGTAAACTTGGGCCAGTACGCTGCTGATACCGCCTCAATGGTATATGCAGGCATTTGCTACACTGCCTGTATGTGTACATGCATGGCTCAGTGGCAATGTAGGGAGTTGCTAGGCCAACAATAGGTTCTAAGTTCGAGCCTTACTAAATTTTTTTTTTTTTTTAAATGTTGAAGTTATTTCCATTCTTCAAATTTTTTATTATGAAGGATCTGAAATACTGTACTCTTCATATTTTATTACTGCTGCAGTTAAATGCTTCAAGCAAATCAAACAAATGAATTTTGAACAAGAACGTACAACATAGGATAAGGTAATGTTTTAAACATAGATATGATATGTAATCAAAATCCTATATTGCAGACAACTATAAAAATGGCATTATCATAACCAGGGACTGATATAATATTGTGCCTACAAATTGAAAGAATGTGCTGTTAGCTCTGGAAAATAAATAAAATACATGTAAGGCAAATAAGTCCCATTCCTTGCTTAAGCTTTATTATTCACTTCCTGTAACTATAAAAAAGAGCTTCTCCTTGAAGTATACGGAAGTATGCAGAAGTATATGATTGCGTTGCATTGGGTGGTAATGAAATCATTCATCCTCTTGCACTCCATTATTTAGCTGGGAGGTTGAAATCTTCTTTAAAAGCTGCATCATGTAGAAGATGGTCATAATCCATTTTCTCATTTAAGTCACAGAAAAGGCATATAGGAGTCTCTGCTATTCCAAATCTGCACAGATATTTTTGTAAACAATCATGTCCTGTTAGTAGCCTGAAGGATGCCACTGCAGATTTTCTTGGTGATGTAGAAATATTGTTAGTGTTAACTTGTAAGTTTTTCCATTGTTTTCCATATGTTTTGTTTGTGTATTCTTCATTGACTTTGTATATTTATTGGATATTATTCTTTTGATAGAGCAAAATGGAATTAAACTATGTGTTGATTTAGTGATAATTTTACTTCACTCTTTAGAAAGAAAAACAAGTCATTTTGTTGCCTGTTATTCCACAATGAGCTGGAATCCATTGAATTACCAATCTTATGTAAATGGGTTAATTGATACATTATTTTATGACATTCTAGAATCTTGAGGCTTTTGGGTGTTAAATATCTAGTGTTATAGCAATGATGGCTGCTTTTGAATCAGATAGAATTAGTTTTTTTCAAATTTTTTTATATGATAAAAGAAATTTGTTAACTTAAAACAATTGCCATGATTTTGCCACTAAAATTTGTTGAATACATATCTAATTTTAAATAAAATGAGAAGAGTGGGCATGTTGCTCCAGCACCAGTGCTCCGTTTTTGGTATATTGGAACAATCAGTAAAAATATGTAACCATTTAGGAGAAGGATATTATAATTCTATTACTTCAAGTGACAATTTTTTTAAGGTGGCTGGAGAAGTTAGATTTTTTGACATCATCTGTTAGTTGGAGATTATATTCAATTTCAAAAACTTCTAGAGAATTGTTTCTTAGTTGTAGTTTTCTTTTAAATTTGGAATTTACCATTTGTTTGATTTTATGTACTGTGCCCAAGAAGATTTGTTGAGTTTTTACATGAATTTCTAGTTTTTGTTGAATCCAATTATTATGCGGTAACCTTATAAATTTCTTATATTTTTATGATTGCTGTTTTCTCAATTTCAGTTTCTATTGTGAAAAACTACAACACTTAGTAACACTCTTCACTTAACTAAAGTGTTACTGACTGAATTGGTATTTCTTCCTTTTCCTATACCAATTCCCTCTTTACAAATTCCTATCCAGTCTCTCTTGACTTAACTGGTTTTCCTGGACCCTGACAGCATTAGAGAATTCAAGGCCTAATGGGATAATTTAAATTTCTTTCCTATAAATACTTCCTAATATCTGTGTGACCTAAGTGCCAAATACATGGTGCCTACTAATTAACGGTTACAATTTGTTAATTATACTCCATATTGCTCAAAATATTAATATCCATATACTTAAGTTAATTGGGAATCGATTAATAACACTGTTTTCAACACTTCCATGAAAGGATTTATCCATATACTTACCTATATTTAAGAGATGAGATATACAATGGCTATTTCAATCACTAGCAATTGTTTCACAACTTATATTTTAGTGAACATAAAAAAGCTATTAATGTTAACCAAATAACCTATTTGAGAATTTGTGAAACACGAGTCTGTACTCACACAATTCAATGCTGTAGACAAAGGTTAGTCAGGAAATATAATTCCTCGATTTTCTTCTGAACCAGTAAACATGTTAGGTTTACAGAGATTGTTCCTCTTTTGTTTTACTCTGTTTGCATATAACACAAACACAGCAACCTAATAAAAGAAGGAAGATCAGAACTGTACACCTGGCAAGCACAAAGAACAGATGGATATTGGTACTGTGGATATAGAAGAATTGATGAATTCTATTCAAGGAAAACACTTGGTCTTCTGAAATCAGAAGTAATCCTTAGGACCACAATATGCGACCCCACATAGCAACAATGGTCAACTATTTACAAGGTTGACAGTAATGGACCAACCTCCATAAAGTCTGAACCTGGTGACAACCAACATCTCACGCTTTCCTGCTTTCTACATGGGCACATTTCACCACCATTGAAGATTGAAGTAACACAC
Organism: Mantis religiosa; assembly: GCA_030765055.1. NCBI lineage: Eukaryota > Metazoa > Arthropoda > Insecta > Mantodea > Mantidae > Mantis > Mantis religiosa. The sequence continues at coordinate 155,178,477 of CM060950.1, read as the reverse complement.
ACATTAATGTGACATGTGGTTTCTCTGATGGGACATATGCATCACTGTTACCAGATAAAATACAGAAAATAGAGCTCTTCTATGTGTATATTACATTTTATGCCTGCTTTAAGGCATTTTTAAAGATGGCAGAATAAGGAAATTCATTTTCCAACTATCTTTGCAGAAAGCCATAAAACCAAAATGAAAAAAAAATGCACCCCTGTTAAAAATCTACACAATTTCCCCCCCCCCCCCCCATTTGTTTATAAGCAGCATACAGATTGGAAAGATAGAGCCAGACTGAAAAATTCAATGCCATAGCCGGGATTTGAACCACAGATCTTCTGGTTGCCGTCCAGCCGCTCTAACCCTTGAGCTACTATGGCCAACGTGCCGACATGCCATTAAATTCTCCAACTGATTCGTGTTTTTTCCCGGTAAACCACTTGGAGTTCTCAAACACATGAGACAACTACCTTAATGGCGACTTACAACGTGTAAGTACTTTAAGGCCCGGGCTTTTTATACTTAACCACTATTAGGTCAATTAATGGAAATTAATTGTTCTTTCACACTGGCCATGTGTAGGCTAAAGTACGGAAAGATAGAGTCAGACTGAAAAATTCAGATACAGATTATCTAAGGCTAACACAAACTAACATTTGTATTAGTTAATTGATGGAAATTAATCATTTCTTCACACTAGCCGTATATAGGCTTTGATGGATAGAGTCAACATGAAAAATTCAATGCCATGGCTGGAATTTGAACCACGGATCTCCTGGTTTCTGTCCAGTCGCTCTAACCCATTGAGCTACCATGGTCAACGTGCTGTCCTGACATTAAATTCTACATTTGACTCGTATATTTCCCCGGTAGACCACTATGGGCTCTCACATCCAAGATATACCGTTTCTGGCGATTTACTATCATAAGTACTTGAATCCCAGGCTTCATTATTTAACTCTTATTATTTTAGTTAATTGATGGAAATTAATCATTTCTTCACACTAGCCGTATATAGGCTAAGGTTTGTGATGGATAGAGTCAACATGAAAAATTCAATGCCATGGCCGGGATTTGAACCACGGATCTCCTGGTTTCCATCCAGTCGCTCTAACCCATTGAGCTACCATGGTCAACATGCCGTCCTGACATTAAATTCTACATTTGACTTGTATATTTCCCCGGTAGACCACTATGGGCTTTCGCATCCGAGATACACCATTTGTGGCGACTTACTATTGTAAGTACTTGAATCCCAGGCTTCATTATTTAACTCTTATTATTTTAGTTAATTGATGGAAATTAATCATTTCTTCACACTAGCCTTATATAGGCTAAGGTTTTTGATGGATAGAGTCAACATGAAAAATTCAATGCCATGGCCGGGATTTGAACCACGGATCTCCTGGTTTCCGTCCAGTCGCTCTAACCCATTGAGCTACCATGGTCAACGTGCCGTCCTGACATTAAATTCTACGAGTCAAATGTAGAATTTAATGTCAGGACGGCACGTTGACCATGGTAGCTCAATGGGTTAGAGTCGTACAAGAGCCGTAGATGCAAACGAAGATTTGCGAAACATGTCCTCAAAATAGGTACGAAAGTGAAGCAGATGTGTAAAAAATGCGACTCATCTAAAATTTAATAATTTTTCGCTTCACTGTGGTGTTCCAATACAGTTGAATCTCGATACTCACCAAATAGTTGTAGATGAATGCCAAGTAACAAAATTAAAAAATGAAAGGTTTCAAAATAGGGAAAAGATACCACACGCAACACACTTTACACAGGGTTGTCCAAGGGCCACAATAGAAACATTAATAAAAAGCTGTTAAATAATGATATGAATTTTGATGTCTTAAGGGGAGGCATCTGTGAAAAATGCTAAAATCCAGAGTTTACATCAGAACTGCTTGAAATTTTGTCATTAGGTGGGGTATAGGGAATCTAGTTAAGCTTTTAAAATTCATCTTTCTATCTTAAATAGTTTTTTCAAAAAAAAAAAAAAAAAATATTCAGTGCTTTTTATAGTATGATTTTTGTATGTTATATAAAAAGTCCCAGGTCATACAGTTTTTCTTTTAGAAACTTTAAATTTTAGATTCAGGTTTCTCTGTACATCAGGTTGCTATACTTTTAAAGTGTGTATCAAGTATTTTTGGACAAACAAATTTTTATGTGTAAATATATTAAATTTTTCTTAATTTTTTTTTGCAATTTTGAGATTTAAAAATCAATAATAAATAAACTATTTGATTTAAATAAACAAAAATACCAACTTTTATTATACATTTATTTAGAAATATGTATGCAAAGTTTAATACAAATTCGTTGAGAATTGCAGAAGTTGGAGCATTTTGAAGATACAAAAATGTTCAAAAATTGAAAGTGAAGAAAAATGAGTATAAAGATTTAGATAGAAATTACACTACTTTCTTTACTTTAAAAACTCCATGCATCATATGCAGGCTCTACAGCTATCTTATTACCTTCTTTCTCTTTAATTTGGTTTCCTTTGGCCCTTTTTTTATAATTTTTCTATCTACAATAGTTTTTATCAAAACAATAATAATTTAATTTTTTGCTGCAATTTCTTTACATTGGGAAACATATTACATTCTCTACAATTTTTGTTATAAATGATTGGAACTTTAGATTCTGGTTCCTATAGATAATAGTTACAAAACTATATATGTATATACTCATTTGCCCAAGTCTAATGGTTCTGGAGAAGAAAATTTAGGGAATATGATAGAATTTTCTTGAATTTCTTTCAATTTTCTTTTTTCAATACCAATCATTATTAATTTTTTCATATACAGCCATAATGATACCATTTTTATTGAAAACTTATCTAGGAATATACATATATGCAAAACTTAAAGAAATTCATAGAAAACTTTAGTGTCTGGACTATAAGGAGTATTAAAAATGCTAAAAGTTGGACATGAAGAAAAATCTAGTTAGAAGCTCTAAATATAAACAACATTTTTTTCTATGTTTCAAAACCATCCTGCACTATATGAAGACCACTCAGCTAGTTTACTATCCTCTTCTTCTTTTAATTTACTTACCTTTACCTGCTGCTTGGCAGATTTATATTTGCTCAATGAACTTTGATCACTTTGTTTTAGCTTTCACCTATCCCTAATACTGCTAATTTTCTTGCTAACAAGACTTACTTTGCTTGCTGCATTGCCTTAACTTTAAGTCTATCTTTATAACCCATATTAAATTCACTAACAGCTGCAATCACTGCAATTTGCAATTTCTTTCTTAATTCAAAAACTTCTTTGTGACATTTACTCCATGGAAACTTTCATTAGCATTCTGTGCTTCTCCTTTAATGCAACTTTCCCATAGAATAGTACTAACTAATCTCTTTATTTTTGTCTATGAGATGGAAATTGTAAGTAGAATAGTTCATGCAATTCATACCCATGGTCATACAAAACTTCTGCATAGAAATATGACCCTTACCAATGCCCAGAAATACATCAATCATTCTTCTGTTTACATCAAAAGGTGACCTACTAGAATCACTGCTAACTCTTGGGCTATAATATGTTTTCACTTAACATTTACCTCAAGCATAGCATTCTAGTATCATTACTTACTATTATGGCTAGAACACCTTAAAGTTTCATTATATTTTGCTTTGAAATAGCCACTGTACTCCTAACCTAACCTGGTATGAATCATATACCTACTGTTGCAACAAGAAAGCAATACCATGTTAAATCAGGCTTTATTTCTATTCTAAACAGTAATAATTGAATATAAGCTGCTATCCACAGCTTTCACTTGCATGTAAACTATATTTCACAAACACTACATGTCAGTGGAAATGTTTGTTTACTTTCAAAAGTAGTAAGTGGAAATAATATATAAAAATGGTAGCAAAAAGTTCAGTAGCTTCCACAAACATCCAGAAGATGTCTCTGCACATTACCTCAGTTACAGTTACAGAATCAAACCAGTAGTTTAAATGTGAGAATTCCATCAATTTCTTTGCAACACACTGGAAAAGGCAATATAAATGGCCACGCCCACCCGCACATGGGCGTCTAATTAATGACCTAGCTGCTCTTTAAATGGCGCTAGGGCCTAACTGATGACAGATTCTGAAACTACGTTTAAACATAATTTTAATGCAAAAAACGGAAAATGTCGTTTTTTGTCATTTTTGACGAAATTTCACCGATGCCTCCCCTTAATTTTTAAAGTGACACTTTCCCAAAATATTGATAAACAGCAATTTATTAACAATTCAGGGGTATCCAAATTTTAATTTATATAGTATTATTTCTATGAGTATGAAGCAGATTTGGCTATAAATTATATATATAGGTAGAAATTACCACCTCTACTTTCAAAATCTGATTTGCATATGGTAAATTTCAAAACAGGGGTGTAAACAAACTCACATTGCATTTGGCGCAAATATACTTTGTCTCTTTTCTTTTTTTCTGGCCAAGAGTGGTGTTGGAGCATACATGACATCTTCTGGCAGGCCTTTTTTATTTGCTGTCGATGGTATTGGAGAGATAAAATGTCGTCAGTCTTGCGGGTTGGTCACCAGATAAAGGCCTCCCAGGTTTACTTGTTAGTCTTGGTGTATGAAATTCTTGTAAAAGTTCAGTAATTAGAGTAAGTTGAAAGTCAGTGAGTGTAACATTCTTACCAGTTTTGAAATTATATAGTGAATGTGCATTTAGAAGTGTCATGTCTAACAGATGAAAGAAGAATTTTCTATACCACTTCAAAGTTTTCCTTACACACTCGAGGGAGCCTATCATCATATCTGACCTGTCAACAGCACCCATATTCTTATTGTAGTCCATGACAGTCAGGTTTCATTATTTGCATGTTAGTCTTTTTGTCCACTTTGCCTGTCGGTCTCATTGAGTCTGTGTGGAAAGTAGTTAGCATACAAACCTCTGATCTGTCCAACCACTTTAGTACTAACATATTGTCTGTATGTACAGATTCTAATTGTCCCTTCTCTAATTTTGTTGTGAGTCTTGGCATTCCTTTCCTGTTCCTTCTAACAGTGCCGCAAGCATTTGTTTCATTTATATGTAGCCAATTATAAAGAAGAGGACTCGAGTACCAATTGTCTAGCCACAAGTTATACCCTTTAATCAGGTACTTTGTAGCGAGGGTTTGTACCACAGCCCCTGACACCCCAAGGTCACGGTTATCAACAATTTCTGTGGTATTGCCTGTGTACACAATGAAGTCTAGAATATAGCCAGTCTGAAAATCACAAAGCACAAACACTTTTACACCAAACCTGTGTCTTTTGGAAGGGATGTATTGTTTGAACGAAAGGCGACCATTGAATAAAATAAGGCTTTCATCAATGCAGAGGTTTTGAAATGGTGAGAATAATTCGCTGAAAGTATGTCTAAAATGTTCATTAACAGGTCTCAATTTGTGCAATCTGTCTCCTTTATTTTGTGTTTTATTGTCATTGAAGTGTAAAAGTCTTAGAAGTAAAAGATATCGATCCCTGGACATGTTGTCTGAAAATTGCAGAGTAGCAAAAGGGGATTTTTGGTCCAATATTCTGCTAGTGTATGCTTCTTTACTCTGGTCATAAGCATTGTCAAGGCAAGGAAAATATATAGTTCTTCAGGAGAAGTATCTGTCCAAGTCTGTAGTTGGTGGTAATTTTTCATACAAGAAAGTAAAATACTTATTGCTCTCATTTGCAATATGATACATAATATGCATTGGAAAGAATAACTTGAAAATATTAGCCACTGTAAAATTTTCATTCAATCTGCTTGCATACCTGAATTTTGCTCATCAAAAGAGTAAATTACTGGCCTGAATGGACCCTGTTGCCACTGAAAGGAAGAATCAGTACATTTTCTTTTAGCATGTTGCGTGGGTTCAGATTCTACATCACTGTCATCACTCTCACTATTTACAGTATTATCTTCATTACAACTTTCACTTTCACTGTTATCAAACTCAAAATCTGACAAATCGGATGATACTGCTTCAAATTCTGCTAGTAAATCTGCATCCTGCACAACATGTGACTGCTTGCTGGAGGAAGCCATGATTTTCTGTACAGCCCGAGTCACGTGACTGGCTTGCACCATGTGCAAATGTCTGCAAGAAATCTACTATGCAGGGTTTCAGATTTTATATGATAAACAGCAGCACACAGCAGAGAAAGAGTTAAAACTTGAACCAATAAAACCCCAATAGATGGCAGACCAACAATGCTTAGAGAATGCTACATTTAGTGACCTTCATTTCTGTTTACTAACGTCAACTGCTGTGTGTTGGCAATTCCACGTCATCCTCAAGGAAAGCAGTGAATCACACTGACGGAACAGTTCCGACATCCGCAGTGAAAAGGTTAATTCATCATACTTTTGTTTTCTTCCCAAAGCCAGCCACAGCTTTTATAAATTTCAAAGTTTCCCTTTTGACTTCATAAAAATGTAACCAACAGGAAAAGCAAAAGTAAACAAAATTAAAAAGATTTTCCTTTCATTTAGCACAGATCTAGAGTTGCAAAAAACATCAGCTGATTATTTTATTACCAAAGAAGAGACTGTATGTAGCTTTTCCTGAAGTTTCTCTATTATTATTTACTGATTAATACGAAGAAATTAACTTTAGACATTTCACTCATCATTTCAGCTAAACATGTCTCTCTACACCTCCAGTGTTACAAGGAACATTTAAAACTTAGTCTTTTGACTGAGAAACAATTGTTCTACACTAGCAGAATTAAGGAGTATTCCAGGTGGTTTGGTTACCTTTTCCAAGATGGTGGCCCTTTCAGTACGCTACAAGGAGAAGTTCCGTAATTTTGATCAAAGATGCAGGAAAGACACGGAATATCAGTAATTAAATGGCGACAATAGTATCTATAAAGGTAACTGCAAGTGCAGAAATAATATTAACATTAGTGAATGTGAAAATGGAAAGATAGGAAGGAGCATACCCTAATGATGTGGATATAAACAAGAAAACAGAGGAAGAGAGTGAAAAGGTAATGTCTCTACAGCAAATAATTAACACAATATCAAAAGATATACAAGAAGCAAACAGAGAATTAATACGTCTCAAAGAAGAAAATAAAAGGAAAGAGGATGAACTGAAAAGGTTACGAAACAAGATGGATAATAATTGGCAGAAACCTCGGCGGCATTCTAACGGAGCAAAGGAATGTCCAAAAGATATGATAATTGAAACAAGGAATAGGTTTTTATGTCTCTCAAGCTTAAAAAATGATGAGAAACTGATAACACAGCAAGAAAAAAGGACTACAAATCAAATACACACACGAGCATTAATACAGATGACTTTTCAGAACTGGCCGGATGTTAAAATCCTCGCAGACAGTCACGGAAAAGAAATAAGTGGAATTATGGCTACAATAAACACAGAGTATCGCATAGAAGGCCTAGTGAAAGCAGGTGCACCAATAGTAGAAGTAATAAGAAACCATAAAGAAGAATGTGCAAACCTAACCTCCAAGGACCATGTGGTGATCATGGGTGGGACAAATGACATAGACAATGATAATGCAATCAATGTAAAAAAGAATCTACTCAAGTGTTTACCGAATTTAAGGCATACAAATGTTATAGTGGTTAAACTACCTAACAGATATGATCTAGGGCAAAATTTGTATATAAATAAATGGAAAAGTGCAATAAAATCATAGAGAAGATTGGCAGGGCATTTAATAATGTGAGTGTAGTGAATGTAAGTGATTTAGATCGTGACTTACATACAAGGCATAGACTACACCTCAATAGGAGAGGCAAGAGGAAGCTAGCAACCAATATAATCGATGCATTAAAGAAGAGGAACAAGATGCAGGCAATCCCATTACCATTCTCCCCTGAAGTTAAGACTTGGAGCAACAAATAGGTGGCTGAGCAATATGATGCAAAAGAAGAAAGAAAAGCGAATGACACATCAGACCCAGCTGTTTTAGGCTAAGCAAGCATAAAGATAAATCAATTATTCTAAAGAAAGTAGATAAAGTTAGGTTAGAAGGACAAGAAGTATGTAGAAAATATGATAATAAATTTGATTTTAAAATAGGTTATATTAATGTGCAAGGGATGGGTACAAAGTAGGAGGTAATTAATGAGTTTGCTAACAAAAATGTATTTGATGTCATTTGTTTAACCGCTTCGCCGATGGCCATTTAAACCCCTCAGGGGCCGGAAACGGATACCCAATAAACAGAACAGGACATTTAAATTGTTAAATGCTGTAAAAATGCATCATAAATACAATTCGGTATCTTCCGTATTTATTAAGTTATTTAAACGAAACAAAAACTGGCTTAAAACTCATTAAAGGCAGTATAAATCTACAGTAACAATAAAATAGAGACTACATTAATAAATTGTTGAACTTTCACTACTTTGTTTCACTGTAGCAAAAGCCATTCTTGTTGCCGAACGCGCCTAATATTTGAATCATTTTGTTTTGTGTGTATACGAGCCAATGTATGTATGTATAGCTACGCAAGGGACTTCTCCGGTTCAAGTTTAGTTTATTTATGCTATACCAAGCGATAATCATACGAGAATATATTGCGTTACACAGTCACACACTGGAAAGAAAACTCTCTGTCAGCATCTGTTATTACAGTGTTTCTCAACCAAGGTTTCTAGTAGCCTTATGCAGCTGTTTTCGCTCTGTATTTTAGTTATTTATAATCTCTTTGTGTTCAGAGTGATTTCTTATAGCTGTCAAGAGCTAAATGAATGGCACATTTGAAATTGTTAAATTTCAATGTTAACCATGGCTTATCCCCGTAATGTAGCAAATACATTAGCTTGGGTATGATGTGTACAGGCTTCTGATATTACTCTAGAAAATCTGGAAGTTTTGTTGTACGATTATGAAAGAGATCTTTAGGACATACGTAGCAGTGACGTGTGCTGGTCTACAGATGGCATGCTAACTACTCCATTGTTTGGGGAAATGGCGGGTCAAATATGGGTGATGCGGACCAGCTATCCCTCTTTACGGAAAACAGTTAAATGGTAAAAAAAAAAGTATTTTTATACCACTGGATGTAACTATGCACATTTGTTTAGTAATTTTCAGAGCTGTAAATTCATGCAAGACATTCATCTACCTGTACTTGCGCGTATAAAGAGCTCGTAACCTAATTGAGTATTGTAATACTCAGAGGCCTCTTTATACTAGGGGGTAGGAAATTCACCACGACATCACCCCTCATACTTTGAGAGAAAACACTTTCCTAAAAGGATACCAGCCACAACCAAAAAAAGTCGCAACCATTTCGAAAATATGTAGTGTGTTGCGAAAAAGAAGTTCGCAAGGAAACCAATATTATTTGGTGTGAATCTGCAGACGTGCCCTTGGGTGTTTATCCAGTTTTGGAGGTGTACAATTCAAAAAGAAACCTTTAAGGGTACGTTTACATTCCTTATAGAACTAATTTAAATTTATTGTAAAATAGCAAGATTAAAATAATTGGCGTTAAATGAGCATAAAATGCATGTATGCGCAGGACGTCTATACACGTCCATATCGGTTTGGGGCATTTTAACTTGGACGTCATATGACGTCCATATCGGTGAAAGGGTTAAGTGAGCATTGGTGTCAAAGCAGTGAAATATTAGGTTATACTTTAGAGGACTATTGTTTTGTAAATTACTACTGTAGGAGTGAATATAAACATGGAGAGGTAGCAATTTATGTTAATGAAAATATAGCACCAATATGTAGTAAGCTAGAACTTGGCACAGCGAGCATAGAAATGAATTTTGAAGCCACATCAATAATAATTCAAGAGCTCAAGGTAATAATAGTGGCATTATATAGATCAAATAGTGAACCTAACATATTTACTGAAAAGCTCGAAGAACTATTAAACTTAATCACTAGGCCAAGATGGAAACAGTATAGTATAATAATAGGTGGGGATATAAATTCACATTTTGATGTACTAGGAAATAGAAATAGTGTTACTGATTTTATAAATATTTTCAGGCAATTTAATTTCAATTACGTTAATAATAAGCCCACCAGAGGTACACTCTGCTTAGACAACATCCTCACAAATATAAATCTGGCCAGTATTACATGTGAAACGGGTAGTATTTGCATTCTCAGATCATGATGGGGTGTGGATAAATATTAAAAATCTAAAAGAAAAAGATAACCTAACGAAGGAAATTAAATATGTAGTGACTAGACCTATAAACGATAATGAAATAACATTTTAGGGAATCACTCTGTAGTGTAGAGTGGAATGATCTGTTCTGCAGGTCACATCTTGGCACAATTTTGACTGCATCTGAAATGTTTGAAAGATTCTTTAACACCTTCATAAACATGTATGAGATGTGTATACCAAAAATAAAATGTAAAATTAACAGCAATAGCACGATAAGCCGTATGTTAAAAAAGGATGAGGAGGAATGGTATACACATCAATTAGCTAACTTAAAATAAAAAGTATTGATGTATTTAAATCAGTATAGGAGTCACAACTCGGAAACATTTAAGGCGTTGCTCACGGGAGCTAGAAAGGAATATAAAGAGGCAATATGTGAAGCAAAAAAGACGTACAATATCAATAACATCGAATTGGCAAATAATAAATGCATAAAAGCTTGGAACATTATAAGTGAAATAACGAAAGAAGGGGAAAGAGAAAAAGTAACAATAGATCCAAGAGAACTTAATACTTATTTTGTAAAATCTGTAGAAGAAATTAGAAATAATATAGTACGACCAATTGAAACAGTCTCGGATATAATGGATGGATATGTGGTGAGAAATACTCAGAGGTATTTTGTGTTAAGTACTGTAACACCTGAACATGTACTAACCATTGTAAATAGTTTTAAATCATCGGAGAGTACTGACATTTATGAGTTATCTACTAATTTGTTAAAAATAGTAATTGATTGTATCCTAGCTCCATTTACATATTGTATAAACAGTTGTTTGGCAGAATGTATATTTCTGGATCCTCTACAGCTCACAACAGTAGTACCAGTTTACAAAAAGGGAGACAGAAAACATCCAGCCAGTTATCGACCAATTATCACTAGTTCCAGTATTCCCCAAAGTGTTGGAAAAGGTTATATATATTCAACTGTGTAATTTTCTTGAACAAGAAGGGATACTCAGTAAGTCACAGTTTGGTTTTATAAAAGGTAGATGTACAGTTGATGCCATAGTCTCCCTCATTAAAGATGTTCAGCAAGTCCTTGAAAATAAACAACTAGCGATAGCGAGCTTGTGTGACCTAAGCAAGGTGTTCAATTGTGTGGACCATGTTCATTTACTAAATAAACTAGAATGCTATGGTATAGCAGGTACAACCCTAAAAATGAAAAAAATCATTCCTTGTTCATATAACACAGGTAGTTTGCATTGGAAGGGAAAAATCAGAAATCATAGAAATAAAATATGGTGTACCGCAGGGCTCTATTCTTGGACCACTGCTATTTACAATAATGATTAATGATTTGCCATTTCTCATGAATACACATACTATTTTATGTGCTGATTACACAACTTTTCTCAATATCAATGTGGAATATTGCAAACTTACAAAAATGGCAGTAAATATCCTGACTCAAGCGGGTACGTAGTTCAGGGCAAATGGGTTCCTACTTAACGAGAGCAAAACACAGCGAATTATATTCGGTCTAAAGGACATGCCACCTAATCTCTATGAAGTAAAGGTAAAATTCTTGGGTATAACTGTAGATAATAAATTAACTTGGTCCACACACATTAGGAATATATCAGCAAAATTATCCAGAGTTATTTATCTAATAAAAAACTTAAAATACCAAAGGTCTGCATACTTCGCCTTCTTCCATAGTATAATATCCTACAGCATTCTATTATGGAGAAGTAGCAGCCAAGTGATTGAAATACTTCGGTTACAAAAAAAGATTATCCGTATAATATCTAATGCTCACAAACATGAACACTGCAAACCTTTGTTTATTAAATTAGGTATTTTGACTGTGGTAAACTTATATATTTATACAGTAGTTAATTACGTGAAAACCAATTTACAAGAGATAAACTATAGACAGGATATACACGGATATAACACCAGAAACCACAATCAAATTAATATCCCATATCATAGACTTACAATAACAGCAAAAAGCATTAAAGTGATAGGATTAAAACTGTATAATAGTCTACCACAGAAACTAACAATCCAACCCATAGCAAGATTTAAGCAAAAGACTTATGACTGGCTAGTTGCAACACCATATTATTCAGTTCAAGATTTTTTTGATGCTAATAAGAGTAACGATTCTTACAGATAGACCTATAAATATTGGCAATGTTCTATTATTGAATTCTTGGTAATTATATTTTTTAAAGCTGTATTTTAATTGTAATTAATACATTGTATATACCTTTGCATTCTATCTTATTGACGATGATCAAAGATGTACCTTGTATTTTATTTTATAATATGTAATTTGTTGTATATAATCTCTGTATGTATCCCCTGACATTGTCTATTGCTACACAAAGCCTAATGACAATAAAATCAAATTATTATTATTATTATTATTATTATTATTATTATTATTATTATTATTATTATTATTATTATTATTATTATTATTATTATTATTATTATTATTATTATTATTATTATTATTATTATTATTATTATTATTATTATTATTATTATTATTATTATTATTATTATTATTATTATTATTATTATTATTATTATTATTATTATTATTATTATTATTATTATTATTATTATTATTATTATTATTATTATTATTATTATTATTATTATTATTATTATTATTATTATTATTATTATTATTATTATTATTATTATTATTATTATTATTATTATTATTATTATTATTATTATTATTATTATTATTATTATTATTATTATTATTATTATTAATTATTATTATTATTATTATTATTATTATTATTATTATTATCATCATCATTATCATTATTATCATTATTATTATTACCTTCTCCTTGCTTCCACTTCTTCAGGATGATAAACACTTCTATAATTACTAGGAAATGCTGGACCAATGTGTAGTTCTTGAAGGACAGACCAACTGTGATTCAGAGTGATAACTGAGGTCTGTGCAGCTGCCTTCAACATTAATAACTCTGGATCTGTATGTTTAAGTCCTTCTCCTGAGAAAACAAATGTAAAATTATTTTCAACATCAGTGTAAGCTTAGCTTACAGGCACTAGAACATTTAGATGTTGAACTAAAATTACAGCTTTCCAACCCTGGTGAACAGTGCTTCAAATTTTTACTTTACTTATCTGCATCTCATTACTAATTACTCTTACGCTTGTATAGATGTTTTAAAGCTCCTTATGATCAATTCTACGGAAATTGATCAGCTTTCTACATTAGTAGATTAATAATTCAGCAAATGCTATTTTATAATATCTGGAAAAACCTTTAGTTGGGAACAGAATTACTGTCATTATTAGTAGTGTCTAATAATAAAGACTTTAGTAATCAAGGTAGAAGTTCAATATAGTTAAAAGAATTTAAAAATACAAAAAATGTTTGATGAGACCAGAAACTAACACTTTTACACTACACTTAAGGGCAAAATGTTAATAGAGTTTTGTGAAGAGAATAACCTTTTGATATGTAATGATGTTAAAGGAAAGGATGAGTGCAGAGATTTTACTTCTGCAAGTACAAATGGGCAGAGTCATAAATTATATGCTGTACCTAATGCATTAGATCCTGATAGATATATAATAAATTTTGAAATTATGAATATGAAATTTATGAGTTATCATTTCCCATCAAGAGTAGAACTTAAAGTATTATAGTATATTTGCAGTGAGATAGATGATGGATTAGGTACAGCATGGACGATAGTTCTGTGCCGGTGAGGACTGTGTGCGCAGTTATTTAAAGTCAGTTGCCAAGCCTACACTCTCGGTCATGCGCAGTACATGAAATGGTCAGTATCATGGAGAGATTTGACTGGGTAACATCAGTCTTCTAACGCTTCATTGTGGGTAGGTTAAGATTTTATGAGTTTTATAAAATGTAAGATTTTCTTTCATGGAAGTGTTGAAAACAGTGTTGTTATAAATTAAATTTAAAGGTGAGTCGATTAATGACACTAAACAACTCTTACTTTTAAGTTTCTCAGAACATGTTTTGTAGGCTACTTTCCTCCACTGTCAACCCAACATTGACTGGTTCTCAGTGGAGTAACTGGCAATATTTTGTCGGAGGTTTCCTCTGGTGGCGGTTTGAGGAACTTGCTGAACAAATCTTTTTGGGGGATGTCGAAATTGAATACTTTGTTTCTATTTTTGAAATGAAAATTTGTTCCCATGTTCTTGTTTTTCTGTTTACTTAAACACACAACAGAAAAACAAGAACTGTCCACATGGGAACAAATTTTCATTTAAAAAAATAGAAACAAAGTATTCAATTTCGACATCCCCCAAAAAGATTTGTTCAGCAAGTTCCTCAAACTGCCACCAGAGGAAACCTCTGACAAAATATCGCCAGCTACACCACTGAGAACCAGTTGATGTCTGGTTGACAATGGAGGAAAGTAGCCTCTGAAACATGTTTCGAGAAATTTAAAAGTAAGTGTTGTTTAGTGTCGTTAATCGACTCACCTTTAAATTTAATTTATAAACTGTGATTATTAATCGCACTGGCAATTAGCATTTTGTCTGTGTGTATGTGTGTGCATGTATATATTTTCTTATTTAGATCAAAATGTCTCAAAGTAAACTTGGTGGAAAAGCACTTCACAGACGAACATGTGAAGTTGTTAATAATGTCCATCTCTTTATGAAATGGGAAGCAGCTTCTGGTGATCTGCTAATACCCTTGAAGAAAGTGCAAGAGAGGCTGAGTGCTGCAACAAAAGTACCTGAGAGAACAATTCGTAAAATAATTAAAGAAGGGGAAAAACGTAGGGAACAAGGGACCTCCTTTGGAACACCTGGAGAGATACATTGTACCAATAAGAATTACTAACATTGATGTCTTTGATAGGTGTGTAATTTGCCAAACAATTTATAATTTTTATACTCAGGAGAAAATTGTGCCCACTGTCAGAAATAGGCTCTTGAAACACCAAGATTTCATTAACTTTAAAGGGGGAAGCACAAGTTTAAAGACTATCTTACGTGGCATGGGTTTCAAGTGGAAGAAAACAAGGAACACTAAGGTCTTATTACAGGAAAGAAATGATATAAGAGATTGGCATGTGTCATATTTACATGCCACAAAAAAGTTTAGAGATGAAGGAAGGCCGATTATGATGATGAAACATATCTTCATAGCAGTCACACAAGGCCAAAAAACTGGAGCAATGACAGCACCTCTTGTTTATTAGCACCTGTTGCAAAGGGACCAAGAGTCATAGTCAATGCAGGAGGACAATTGGACTTTGTTCCTGGAGCATTTTTTATGTTCCAGTCAAATAAAAAGAAACAGAGACTATCACGATGAGATGAATGGAAGGAATTACAAAAAATGGCTAATGAGAAACTAATTCATAATTTGCGTCCTAAATCGGTTTCAGTCATAGGTAATGCTCCATATCATACGTGCATATTGATAAAGCTCCTACAAGGTGCTCCACAAGAAGAGCTATGCAGGAATGGCTTAAATCAAGAAACACGCCCTTTCAAGAAAAAGTGTTGAAAGTAGAGCTTTACAGCCTCATCAAGGTGCATAAGCCTTCACATAAAACCTATGTGGTCGACGAGCTCTTTGCCCAACATTTCAGTGTTCAGTTTACCACCCTACTCACCCGACCTAAATCCCATAGAACTTATTTGGGCCAAACGTCAAACAATGGATAGCAGGTCATAACACAACTTTTAAGTTGCAAGATCTCATGAATTTGTGTGAGCAATGGGTTGCGGATACTAGTGAAGAGAAGTGGAAAAAATGTGTACGAATGTTGAAAACATTGAAATTGATTACATTCAAAAAGAAGGAATCTTCGAAAATGTAATAGAGAGCTTTATAGTACAAGTATCATGAGACAGTGACAGTAATTGCAGCAGAGAAGAAACATAAGATGAAGAGGAGGAGGAAGAACAACAACACAATGATGATAGTAAGTTGTCAGGTGTAGAATATCTGGCAGATGATTAGAATACCTTGTTGACAAAACTGTGTGCATGTGTGTGTGTGTGTGTGTGTGTGTGTGTGTGTGTGTGTGTGTGTGTGTGTGTGTGTGTGTGTGTGTGTGTGTGTGTGTGTGCTCGTATGTGCATGTGTGTTTGAAGTGAAGAGAAACCAACTGGACCAGAATATTTAAAGTTGCTTATAATTATAACATTAACCTGGTATTCTGTGATGAGTGCAATACATTCTCCTGTGAGCAGCACGATCTCGTACCCACCATAGTAGCCTCATTCTGTGAATGAACAACAATTTGGTGGGTCACATTATACCATGTTTACTTTCTTTTATTCTTTTTTGCCTATTTATTTTCCGCTGTTTTCTGTTTTACTGTTTATTTGGTGTTACATACACCACATTTAGACGAACATACATACCCATACCCTCCCAAGGCAGGAGTCGAACTGCGGTCCTCTATGTGACAGACCACCAATGCCTAACACTAAGGACCACGGCCACAAGAACCAGCTAACTTGCTTCCATGCGCTACAAGCCAAAAAGGCATCACCTCAGATTTTTATTTTCCTGTAAATTAAAACATTTGTGAAATCAAAGTAGTAAAAAGGTAAAGAACATGAAGTAGTAAAGAATATCTCTTGTTTCTCAGTAGCTGAGTGAGTACTCATATATCTTAAAGTATGAATTTTAGTAAAGACGAGTCTGCAGAATACAGCTATGCTGCACTGTCTCCCATCTTCCAGCGTCAGCAGTAGGTGCAAGTGACGCTTGGGCATAGACTCTCTTCAGTGCACAAAGAAAGTAGGTCACCGGCACAGAACTATCATTGCTACCACATCAAGTGGAATTTCTATAAATGGAAAACTGAACAAGGTTGTTTTAAGTGAAACTAAAACAAGAAAGTAAAGGATTAGAGGAAAATAATTTTATGAGATTAGAAGACAGAAAAACTGAGGAAAGTATGTTAAGTATTGTGGGAGTGGTTAAAAAAGCAGGAGACCAAACGGAAGTTAGTGAGAGGCAATTTAAAAGAAATGGCAATTGGTATGATACAGAGTGCAGAGAAGGCAAAAGGAGGATACAGAAGTAATTGCACTGGAGACAAACAGGAAATAAATTAGATAGGGAAAATTATTATACAGAAAGATGGGGATAAGGATGTCTATTGGATGTAAAAAAACAGAAGTGGGTGGAAAAGCTTAGACATAAGTTGAATAAGGCAGCAAAGAAAAATGACAAGCTGGGTAATGATAGGCAAAATGTACAAAAGAAAAGGAGATGTTATATCACCCATAACATGTTCCAAATTGTTTAAGGGTCTTCTGCAAATTAACCGCTTCAGTAATTGGCCATTTAAACCCTGCACAGGCCGAGAACAGATATCCAATAAACAGCATAAGACATTTAAATTGTTAAATGCTGTAAAAATGCTTCATAAGTACATATTTTATCTTCCGTATTTATTAGATTATTTTAACAGAACAAAAACTGGTTTAAAGCCCATTAAAGGTAGTATGTAACTACAGTATCATTGAAGTAGAGACTATATTCACAAATCGTTGAAGTTTCACTACTTTGTTTCACTATAGCAAGTCATTCTTTGAGTTGAACACATCTAATTTGAGAGTCATTGTTTTGTGTGCATGCGAATAATATTATATATTAGCTGCGTAAACATAATGTTCTCCGGCTCATTGTTTTAGGTTTCAGTTTATGCTACCACATGATAATTATTGTATATGTTGTGTCACACTCGCACACTTGAGAAAAGAAACCTCACTGTCACCATCTGTATGTATCTCTTAGAGAATTTCACAACTGAAGTTTAGGGCAGATTTATGCAGCTGTGGTTTTCACTCAGTGATTTAGTTATTTATACTCTCTCGAAGCCACTTTTTTTTTTCTGCTGACTTAGTTTCTGTCATTGTTGGGGAAATAAATGCTTATGTGAGTAGGGTGAAGGATGACCTGACTTCTAAGGGTAATTTTGGGTCTAAGAGGAGAATTCAGAAATGGACAGTGTCCATGATATTTGTAAACCTACATTCGACAAGTACTATAGATGGTATGCTAGCCACTCCAGTTTTTGGGAAACAAAGGTCAAATTTGGGTGACATGTATCTACTAGATCACGTACTACAAGCATATCCCTCTTTACGAAAAACAGGTAAATTATATAAAGTATTTTTACACCAGTTATATATAACCCTATATAATTGTTTAGTAATTTGGAGAACTCTAAACTCGTGCAAGACAATGATGTACCTGCACTTATGCATATCAATAGTTTGCAGTCTAATTGAGCACCAGAACATTCACAGGCCTCTTCATACTAGAAGTAAGAAATCCACCACCCCAGCACCACTTATATTTAAAAGAAAATACGTTCCTAAAGGAGTACCGTCCACAGAAAAAAAAAAAAAAACAGTTGTGCCCTTTTCAAAAAGATCTTGAGTGTCGCAAAAAAGGAGTTTGCGAGGTAATCAGTATGGGTTGCCATGAATGTGAAGATGTGTTTTTGAGTGTCTATTCATGCTTTGAAGTGTACCGCTCAACAAGAAACCTTTAAAGATAAGCTTTTAGCTCTTACAGAATTTATTTAAATTTATTGTAAAAGAGAAATATTAAAATAATTGGTGTTAAATAAGCACTAGATTCATGTATGCATAGGATGTCTATACATGTCCATATCGGTTCTGTAGCATTTTAACATGGATGTCATATGACGCCCATATCAGTGAAAGGGTTAAAACTTTAATCATGCAAGATAATTTGATAAACAGAAACCCATTTAAAATAAGAGTTGCTGGACAGAAAATTTACAATCAATGAAATAGGAGAACAAATTAAAAAGTTAAAATATAAGGCATATGGAATAGAAGGAAATTTAATATTTTTGAGGGACTAGTTTCAAAGGCCATTGCCTCCATTTTCAACCTCTCTCCAACTAACATATGTTATTAAATTTTAGATGAGTCGTATTTCTTACACACATCTGTTGTTATCTGCTCTCCTCTCTCTGGTGGTGGAACTATGAATTACTTTGTCAAATTATATATTGGTGGGATTTCAAAATTCATTATGCAGTCCTTATTTCATCATATGAATATGTTCTCCCATGTTGATAAGTTTATTTTGGTTTTTTGGATTTGGATTAATGCCATGATTTTCGTTCCAAAAATGAAATGCTACTGCTAACTTTTCTCCTTGTTTCAATTTGATGTTTCTAAAGTACTCTTTGACTCTGGCTTTTAGATTTTTTTCAGTTTGACCTATGTAGCACTTTTCACAATTTTTACAACTTATTTTGTATATTCTGGATCTGCTAACTGATGGGATTTCCTCTTTTGTTTTTGAATTTAGCAATTTTAAAATTGAATGTCCATTAGTAGGTGCCAAGATTATATTTTGTTCCTTAAAGAGGTTTTTAAATGTATTAAATGTTTTTGGGTGATATGTGAATGAACTGAATATGCTGTTGCTTTCTTTTTCTTTTGTAAATGTGGTTGCTTACTTAATGATTTTCTTTAGTTTAGCTTTTCTAATTTTCTTAAACACCAGACTTTTGTTGTATCCATTTTCTTCTGCTATGTGTAGTATGTCTTTTTGTTCTTTGACATATTCTTCTTTATCCATGGGTATGTTGACTAGTCTGTGTGTAAGGCTGCTTTTATTACATGTTTATGTATAATTGGGTTGTAGCTATTATTTTTTATGTAATTTTCTAAATGTGTTGGTTTCCAGCAAATTCCAAATTTTATTTTTATGTTATTCCTGATGATATTTAGATACAAGAAAGAGAGTTGTCCACTGATTTCCTTTCCTATTGTGAATTTGATAGTCCTTTCTTGCAGATTGAGTAATTTTAATGCATCATCCAAATGTTTATTCGGAAATATTGCAAAGATGTCGTCAACATATCTATACCAAACTTTGAAGGTCCATGGGAAGATCTTTTTAATTTGTGTTTCAAATGTCAAATTTTCCAAAAAAAGGTGAAAGTGGGTTGCCCATTAATAACCCTGATTTCTGCTTGTAGTGTTTTCCATTAAAGCTGAAGAAGTTTTGTTCAATGCATATTTTTGTTAGTGAAATGTATTCTTCTACTTCTATTGTTTCCATTTCTATTGTAGATAGCCTTTTTTTTTAAAATAAAGTCTGTAATTTTTCGGTTGGTATGCTTGAAAATAAAGACGTGACATCAAATGAAACCAGTCTGTCATTTTTGTCCAAATTTATATCTTTGATTTTTTCTAACAGATCTAAAGAGTTTTTTAAATTTGCACTTTCAAATTTTGGAAACTATTGAATTTTTTTAGTAACCAGTTGGTCAAATTATATGTGGGAGCATTTATTCTACTAGTTATAGGTCTCATGCCTTTCCCTGTTTTGTGAATTTTTGGCAGCCCATATACTCTTGGTAATGTTGGATTATCGACTTTAATTTTGTGAAATTCTTTTTTGTTAATTATTTTTCTCTCTTTTAGAGTTTTATTTGTGGTTTCAATGCAGTACTTTATTGGGTTGCTCTCTAAAAGAGAGCAAAATAACACTGGTCGACAAAATTTAAAACTTTTTTTTCTTTCACAAGAATTAATACAACAGATTCTAAAAGTATTTTTCGTGCTGAATTCAAATATAATTACAGTTTTTCCTCATCGGGCAGGAGTTTTGTGTAATATTCATTTGAATTTTTTATAATATTCCAAAAAATCCGTAACTAGCTATCTAACTCAAAATTATAACTACTGATTCTGACTTACCTAGAAAGTGGTAGATAGTGATTTTCGGGTATATTTTGCATCTGGAACGTCTCTCATTTTAGTCCAACAGTAGTCTGCCAGCATATTGGAACTCCACTTGCCTTGGTACCTCTTCTCTATTGTAGAAATTTGCTGATGAAAATGCTCACCGTGTTCATCCCTGACAGCTCCAAGGTTTTTGGGGAAGAAGTCCAAGTGAGAGTCCAAGAAGTGAATTTTTAAAGACTTGTTGCATCCCATAGCTTTATAAGAATGCAGAAGATCAGCCACTATGTCACGATAGTTTTCTGCTTTATGGTTTCCAAGAAAATTGCAACACAAACTTTTGAAAGACTGCCAGGCTGCTTTCTACAGTGGATTTAACAGTCCCTCGAAATGTTCATCAGCCATTAATGATCGGATTTGTGGTCCTATAAAAACTCCTTCTTTCAATTTAGCATCACTGACTTTGGGGAATTTCGACTTCAAGTACAAGAATCCATCAGAAAGTTTATCCATAGCTTTGACGAAATTTTTCATAACTCCTAACTTAATATGCAATGGAAGTAAAAATATTTTTTCAGGCTTCACTAAAGGGACACATGCCACATTTTTCTGGCCAGGGATAAGAGATTCACGTTTTGGCATGACTTTCTAACTAGTGAGACTTCTTATCTCAGCTGTCCCACTCGCACAAAAAACAGCAAAATTTGGTGAACCCAAGTTGCAAACCAAGCAATAAAGCAATGACCTTTAAATCACCACAGATATTCCATTCATATTTTCCATATTGTATTTTCTCTAAAACTAGTTTCATATTTTCATATGTCTCTTTCATATCAGCGGCATGCGCTACTGGTATTGATGGAAGTTTATTGCCAATATGTAGCAGTACAGCCTTCAAACTTACTTTAGAGGAGTCTATGAACAATCGCCACTCATCTGGCCGGTGTTGAAGCCCAAGAGTTTCCATAACTGAACAAATATTATTACAAAACACAATACCATTTTCTTCAGAGAAGTATACTTTGAAAACACTATGGCAGCTACGATATCTACTAATTCTTACATCTTTTTGGAGTAGATTCCACCCTTTGAGTCTGGAAGCTAAAACTTCCGCTTGCTGTTTAGACAGATTTAAATCGCGAATCAGGTCACTAAGATCTTGCTGATTGGGAAAGTATGGTTCTGATGAACAGCTTCTGGCTTCATATGTAAGATCATTTTTATTTTCATCTGAATCATTTGGAGTTTCAGTCAGGTGAGAACCAGAGTTATCACTTAAGGTCGTATCTGCATATACTGGTACGGGGAACTCTTCACTGTGTAAGACAGGTCTCATTGCGGATTGCAAATTTGGATACTTAACTGTATATTTTGTTTTAGATGTGAAAATGCTAAAATCATATTTTGAAAAGTAGCTTTTACAGAAAAACTATGCCTGATTGGAAAATTCTGACTACATATCTGAATTCAGGATGGAAAATGCCACTAGATTCACTATTCAGATCTCTTGTGAAAAAAACTTTGTCGACCAGTGTAATTAACAAAAAAGAATTTCACAAAATTAAAGTAGATAATCCAACATTACCAAGAGTATATGGGCAGCCAAAACTTCACAAAACAGGGAAAGGCATTAGACCTATCACAAGTAGCATAAATGTCCTCACATCTTTGGAATAGTGCCAAATAAACATTTACATGATGCATTAAAATTACCCAATCTGGAAGAAAGGACTATCAAATTCACAATAGGAAAGGAAATCAATGGACAACTCTATCTCTTGGATCTAAATATCATCAGGAATAATATAAAAATAAAATTTGGAATTACAGGAAACCAACACGTTCAGAAAATTACATAAAAAACAGCTACAACCCAATTATACATATGCATGTAATAATAAACAGCCTTACACACAGACTGGTCAACATACCCATGGATAAAGAAGAATATGTCAAAGAACAAAAAGACATACTACACATAGCAGAAGAAAATGGATACAACAAAAGTCTGGTGTTTAAGAAAATTATAAAAGCTAATCTAAAGAAAATCATTAAGGAAGCAACCACATTTACAAAAGAAAAAGAAAGCAACAGCATATTCAGTTCATTCACATATCACCCAAAAACATTTAATAAGTTTAAACGCCTCTTTAAGGAACAAAATATAATCTTGGCACCTACAAATGGACATTCAATTTTAAAATTGCTAAATTCAAAAACAAAAAAAAATGAAATTCCATCAGTTAACAGACCTGGAATATACAAAATAATATGTAAAAATTGTGAAAAATGCTGCAAAGGTCAAACTCAAAGAAATCTAAAAACCAGAGTCAAAGAGCACTTTAGAAACATCATATTGAAGCAAGGAGAAAAGTCAGCAGTAGCATTTCATTTTTGGAATGAAAATCTGACATTGATCCAAATCCAAAATTATTTAAAGGAGTGATAAACCAAAATAAACTAACAACATATTCATATGGTAAAATAAGGACTGCATTATGAATTTTGAAATCCCACCAGTAGATAATTTGACAAAGAAGTTCATAGTTCCACCACTAGAGAGAGGAGAGCAGACAACAGATGCTAGTTGGAGAGAGGTTGAAAAAGGAGGCAATGGCCTTTGAAACTAGTCCCTCAAAAATATAAAAAAAAATACTACAAATAGTTTTTACGATTAATTTTGACGTCACTGTTACTAAATTCCTCCGAACACACATGCCATTTTCATGTTCATTTATAATTGGATACTTAATAGGAGAAAAGTGCTAAAAGCCAAATTCATGTAAAAGGTGATAAGTGCTTTGAAAGATGTAGGATACTGGGGAGTATTACATATGAAAAGGGCCAAGTCTATTGAGATTTTCAAGTGGTTTGAAATGTCACTACCAGATGGCAATAATGCTAAGTTCCCTTATGATTTCATAAGAATGGTGCAATGTGCCATTTAATTGTTTGTGTTTCTCTTTGTTGCATGATAAGTAGACTTTGGATTTTAGGTAAAAACCTTTTTAATTCTTAAACAATAACTTCATAAAAACTTGCAAATACACGTTTCATATGAAAGCGTACTTAAAATTAGTTTTAATAACACAATTAAAAATGCCTATTTTGTCAATAAAGTCTTATTTTGCCTATTACGCATGTGTAATCTCTGTTAGGTTGAAACATCCATTCTTTTTCCAAAACTCTATGTTTTGAATGCCAAAACATATTTTGCAGTGTGTATTAATTTTAACTAGACTATATATGTAACTTCAATGATGATCTGAGGGTTGCCGTTATAAGACCTTGGAACCAGTGGCTGTAGTGCACAATAACTGAGTGTCCTTCATCCTGTTCTCGGAAAAAGAGAAAGCGCACCTCCCACCCTCCTACTTGGTGCATCTTCTTGGTGACAAGTCAGTCACATCTTCCCTCTCCCTGCAAATTTTACATTTTGTTCTAAATGTTTATAAAAAGTACGTTTGGTGAGAGTGCAATGCCAAAAATTAAAACTTCAAAGCTTCATTGATACGTCAGTGGCTTCAAGAATTTCCAGACTTCACAACAGATGGACAAACAATATTCTGCCAAGCGTGTAGCAAACAGGTGAGCAAATTAAATGCATATGATATATATTCTTTCTTCTTTTAAATTTATACTGAGTGACTGTTTGCTACATAAATTGTCATAGTGTTATCTTTTTGCGTAATTTATTGGAACAAAATTTCTCCTCTAAATCTCAGTTTGATATGCTTTAGCGCAGGCGTACTGAAGACACTGCTTCTGAAAATTAAATTTTGAATTTACATAACTAAAATCTTGCTGTTACATCTTCAGTAATACAATAAAATTACGAGTAAAATATACAGATTTATTTAACTTCCACACTTTCATTTTTTCTGTGTGTAAGTATCCAGCGACAAAATCACACTTAATCTTGTACATGTTAACAATGGAAAGCAAACTGAAACAGTCTATGCTAACCAGACAGTAAACCATTCTTAAATAAAAAATTAATTTCAGACTGATCTATGTCGAGCAATCATTGCAGCAAAAATCCCATTTAATGCACTGGAAAAATCCATATTTCAAAGGCTTCTTAGAAAAATACTGCCACAGAAATATTCCCTCAGAACCCTCCATAAGGAAAAATTATTTTGATGGTACATATGCAGAGGCTTTGAGCA
Organism: Mantis religiosa; assembly: GCA_030765055.1. Classification (NCBI taxonomy): domain Eukaryota; kingdom Metazoa; phylum Arthropoda; class Insecta; order Mantodea; family Mantidae; genus Mantis; species Mantis religiosa. The sequence goes on along the minus strand of CM060950.1, from coordinate 155,153,415 downwards.
GAATTCACTCAGACATAGGCAAATCACATATCTGGCTATCAGTAAATGAAACTACGGACAGTAAGGGGCGCTACATAGCACATTTAATTGTTGGAAAGTTGAATTTTGACACTCCCACAGTAACATATTTGATCTTTTGCAGGCAACTGGACAGAACTAACTCTCAGACGATAGCAAAATTCGTTAATGATGGTCTCAAGGTATTGTAGTCAAACAGTCTTGATGAGAAAGTACTACTAATATACACAGATGCAGCAGCATATATGATTGCTGCAGTGCAGTTGCTTTAAGTATTTTACTCTTCCGCCACGCACATTACTTGCCTTGCACATGGAGATAACTGTCACGGAGCATATCAGACAACAGTACCCAAATGTCAACAAATTGATTTCCACAGTAAAAAATTTTCATCAAGACACCAACAAGGGTACAGATTTTCTGTGAGAAACTGCCCAATATTTCTCTGCCGCCATTAAGGATTTGAACCACGGATCTCCTGGTTTCCGTATAGTCGCTCTAACTCCTTGAGCTACCATGACCAACAGGCCGATGCAACATTAAATTCTCCAATTGACTCATTATATTTTCCCGGTAAACCCCTTAGAATTCTCATATTCGAGATACTAAAAACATCCTTATACAGCAGTAATGTATTTAAAAGGATTAATCCTTAAAGGATTAATTCCTCAATATAAATTTAACATTTAGAGTTCAATGATAAAAATCCTGGTATTTAAGTACTTAAAATAGTAAGTCACCACAAATGTGTATCTCGAATATGAGAACTCTTAAGTTGTTTACCGGGAAAATATAATAAGTCAATTGGAGAGTTTAATGTTGCATCGGCATGTTGCCCATGGTAGCTCAAGGGGTTAGAGCAATTGGACGGAAACCAGGAGATCCGCGGTTCAAATCCCGGCCATGGCATTGAATTTTTCAGTTGACTCTAATTAATCTTGATGACTGTTTATATAGTTGTTTTAATAAAACGAAGTGAAGGGATACCACTATCTGAACCAGTCAGTAGAGCTCAAGCTGTACAACAATTATATAAAGATTTGCATGGGATAGATGATTTTAAGCATCTGATGCTTAAAAGGCTGGTTTTTGCAGTGAAATTTTGTCACAGCATAGGCTACACCAGCATTAAGGGAGAAGCTTGGTTCTGTAACAGGAGTCTGCAAAAAGTATTCCTCAGGAACTACGATGACTTCGGACTGAAAACAATTTAAAAGTGTACAGCTGCGATGAAACTGCTCTCTTATCAGTTGCTTCCTTCAAAAACTCCAGATGTGAAGAACACTGTTAAAAAATCAGGGATAAAAAAAACAAAAAGAGTGACACTTCTTTTTGCAGTAAACAAATCAGGAAGTCGCAAAATTAAACTGATCTGCATTGAAAAAGGTTATTGTATTTATTTCATCCTTTGGAACATAATACATATGTTATAGGACATGTCAGTTCAAGATACAAAGATAAATATAAAAAGTTACATAAGACTAAAAACTGTAACAGATACAGGATCCAACAAGTCTAAAGTAGAAAAAGCAAATAAATATAGACTATATAAAGACCATAGAGAAATGCTATATAAAAGTAAGTGTTCACAAATGTGGAGTTTACTCTACTTCATGATTTAATTCAATTTAATTCAGTTCAATTTATTTTGTCCTTTCGATTGATATCAGACACGTCATAGTATAAAAATTACATTAATGGCCACTGTCATTACTTACAATTACTTAAAACTAATTAACATTTAAAAACTTATTTACAGAATAAAATGATTGTTGCAGTAAAAAGAGTTTTACTCCCTTTTTAAAATGTATAGGGCTGTTCATTTGTTTAATATTTTCTGGTAGCCTGTTGTATAATCTTACACCTTTATTGATAGCACTAGACCTGAAGATTTCCGTTCTACCACTTTGAATGTGAAAGTCATCTTTCTGACGTGCATTGTATTTGTGAATATCGGCATTTTTGTAATTTTGTATTTGTAGTTTATTTTGTTTTACATGGATCACTAATTCCAAAATATACATACATGCTAGAGGTAATATTTGATGCTTTTTGAATAATGGCCTGCAAGATGTTCTGTTATCCACCCCACTTAGTATCCTTATCGCTCTTTTTTGAAGTTTAAAGACTATCTGCCTTTTCCCCCCAGAACACTATTCCATATTGTAACTGACTGTGAAAGTAACCATAATATATATTTCTCAATGCTGCTAAATTTATTAAGCTTTTCAAATGTTTAAGCAAATAACAAATGGAACTCAGTTTATTTATTAAATGTTGAATATGTGTGGTCCATTTCATGTTCTCATTCATATGTAATCCCAAAAATTTTGTTTCATTATTGTAGCTAATGGCTGTTTTATCACATACTATTGGAGGTTTGACCACATTTCTATTTTGGCAAGTATGGAATGAAATGGCAATAGTCTTATCCTTATTTATAATTAGTTCATTCGTCTGAAACCATGTGTGCAGTTTACATAGAGTATCATTGAGTTTGGTCTGTATGATTTCTTGATTGTTTCCTTTTATTAGGATGTTAGTGTCATCTGCAAATAAAATAACATCTCTGGAATTAATGGCAGTTGGCAAATCATTTATGTACAACGAAAATAACAAGAGGCCCAGGACTGATTCTTGTGGAACTCATCGCCTAACTTCTCTCACTTTGGACAGAACTGTATTTAATTTTCCTTTATTTTCAAACTGAAGTTCTACAAACTGTTTTCTATCGCTTAAATAGGATCTAACCCAATTATTCATAATACCCATAAAACCATATTTATTTAATTTCCTGAGTAGTATTTCATGATCTAAAACATCGTATGCTTTCGTTAAGTCTAAAAATAAATCCACAACTACTAATTTTTCATCAATAGCTTCTTGAATTTTATTTATTAAACTGTCCATGGCTGTTATGGCAGATCTGTTTTTTCTAAATCCGTTTTGGGCCTCCGAAAGAATATTGTATTTTGAGATGAATATCATTCTATTATGAACCAGTTAAACAGGTTAACAGAATTCACTACCATACCTGCATAGATATATGAAAAATGCATGGATGGCTAATAACATTTTCACAAACTAGTTCCATGAGAAATTTGTACCATCAGTAAGGAAACATGTGCTCACTTAAAATTGAAGAGAGACCATTGCCCAGCATATCCATCTGCTGATATTCTACAGTTGCAAGATGGAGTTATGTTCTCCAAAACCACTACAGCATTGATCCAGCCATTAGACAGGGTATTATAAAGGCATTTCAAGCATATTGCTGTGAACTCCTCAGTACTCTAGTGAACTATGACTAGGTTATGGAAATTTTCCTAAAATCCATCAATTTAAAGTCAGTTGCATATTCCGTAGGACTTACATGTGTAAGTATTACTCCGGATACTTTTTGGAACTGCTGGAAAAGATGTTCTAGGGAACAAACAGTCACCACTGAAATTTGTTTGGTTGTGGAGTTCATGAGCAGTGAAATTCAATCTGCAAGTAGCGTTCTGCACTTTGAAATCACGACTGACAATTTGAATGACCGGGTAGATTAACAGTGAGCCAATTCCAGAATACACATCTGATGAAAATATAATCAACGCTGTCCACAACAAGAGTGACAATGAAGAACAGGATGATGGTGAAGATGATAGTGGTGAAAATGATGTGAAGGTGGAAAAAAACTCCAAATGTTAATGAAGTAATATATTTTAAAAAATATGATTCTGTGAAGAGAGACATAATGAACCAAACAGCATGCATCTCCTCCCTCTTGTCACAATTAATATGCGGAGAAAAAAACATAGTGCATCAGTGCATGAACCAAAAACATTTTTGAAAATAAAGAAAAATTAGGTTAGTGTAAAATAGGTACAGTGTAATATAAAACAAGATCTGTTATGGGCTGGAATACACCTCCTAGAATAACTGGTGAGTAATTTTAAAAGTACTGTAATGTATTTCCTTACATACAAAGTTTAATATTGTACTGTAATTTATTACAGCATGCATATTTCTCTCCTCACCTGCACAGTATTGATTTTTTTGTCCCTTCTAGTGTTACATCTCTATACACTGCAGTAAGGTTATAGTGCAGGGGTAAAGGATGTTTCCCAATAAACACATTATTTCAGGCTTCTACTGTACTATAGTTGCATTCATTACGCTCACATTTATTGGAATGAACAATATACATTTTAGGAAATTTTGGGGTGAAATACACAATACTTTAAACAGCATTTATATTGAGAAAAGCTTCTCTCCACATTACATGATGTGATAAGTCCTTTATTTTTGTTAACTCAACTTCTGTTGCTTGCTCTAAGTAACATGTTCTTCTTGCAAGTGTTTTGCGTACCTGCCTATTTCTTCAGTTAATCTGAAAGCTTCTGACTTAAGACAAATGACAGAATTTCAATTGGTTAATTGTATTGGAAATGGTCACAAAATTAATAAAAGCAGATACAGGTTTTTTAGAAATGACACGGAACAAATATAGCTCTTTCGTAGTTTATAACTTAACTAGTCCAAATTTTGGTGTCACAGCTTCGAAATTATTTTAGGTATAATTTTATTCAGCATTAAATATCACATTTTGTGATTACGCAGCGCAGGAACCACTGGTGTGTGAACCTCAAAAGTTATTGGGAGGCACCAGCCACAAAAACAAAAGAATTACCCCTTGCTGGTTATCAGTGACCCTAGTCTAGCTTTCAGGTAATGGGGCAAAGGGCAGTTACTTGTGTCAACTAATGACTGACAGTTCCAAGGTTGCTCTTCAGTGTAAAGCTATGCATTCCATCCTACCAGAGGGGGGGGGGGGTTGCGTGTACTTACATAGTAAATCCAAGCTATACAAATGCCAAAATGAGGTTTTGATCTTTGGAAGAGCTGAAGGAAGTTCAACGAATGCACGTCGGATATATCAAGAACGATTTCCTAATCAACGTGTCCCTCCTAATGGCACATTTATGGCAATAGAGTAACCCTTAAGGGAATCTGGTAGCTTCAGATCACGGCTGTATGACATGGGACGCATTAGATCTGTAAGGACTGTGACATTTGAGGAGCAAATACTTATGAGAATTGAGGAAGCACCAGAAATTAGTACTCGACAATTACCGATCGAAATGGACATAGATATTGCGATTTGGAGAGTGGTACATGAATGGAAACAGCATCCCTGTTGTCCATACGAAGCTCAAGCTCTTCAACTAGCTGATTACCTGAGAAGACAGGAATTTTACCAATGGTTATTGCAGAAATGCATGCCAATCCAAATTTTGCAAAGTCCATTTTATTCACGGACGAAGTGTAACTGACCAGAGATGAGCTAACTACAGTGTACAATAGAAAATCCGCAGCATTTCATTGAAAGAGGACGCCAGCATCGATTTGCAGTAATCATCTGGATATGTATAGTCTCAGATTCTCCTGTCAGACAACACTTGTTACCTGGAAACCTAGATAGGCCAAAGTCTCTCACCTTTCTGCAGAACTGTTTGCCAGAAATGTTGGAATCTGTTCCTTTAGGAATAAGGCAAAGCATGATGTATCAACATGATGGCACGGCTCCACATTTTTTCCTGGAGGTTTGGGAATATCTGAATTCTGTATTGCCAAACAAAGGGATTGGTCGTGGGGATCCTATCTCTTGGCCACCTTGCTCCCCAAATCTTTCACCAGTCGACTTCTACTTGTAGGGACACTTGAAATCTTTAGCACATGCAACACCTATACAAACAGAAGTGGAACTGGTAGCCAGATTTCATACTGCATTGGAAGAAGCAAGTTCAAATCCAGCAGTTGTACGTTGATGCACACGTCCCTTTTACAAAGATGTCAGCTTTGTTTACACTCCTAAGGTTGTCAGTTTGAACATTTACTTTAATATGCTATAAATGGAAATATTCAAGAGAAACTGTTCAAGTATCTCCAAGAATGCAATGATTTAGTTTCATTAACAATATGTACTGTAAAAATAGTTACATCAATGGAAATATTTATTTAACTTCAGAGCATTTTGTAATGATCTTAATTGTACAATACTTTCAACCACTTACTGTAAATATCAACAGCTTCCTTTTCTGTTACAAATGCTTTATTTAGTATTATTAAACACAGTGAAACAAAATCCTTGTCTCACTGAATAATGCATTTAGTCTTGATTAACTTTATCTACAGTTCTTTGATATTGTTCTCTGTTCTGCTTATCATTTAATGCTTCCATCCTCAATCTCACTAATATTACCTTCCCTCTAAAAGGTATAAGTTGCATATGTCCACCAGATATTTGTCATCAGGACTGTTATAACGAAATCTTGGTATGCATTAAACACCCATAAACAAATAACTAAGAAATAACTTCTTTATTGTGGTTTCATAAGCTAAAGACATTCTTAATAGATGCAAGCTAACACGGAGTATGCTGGAATGTTTACAAACTAATACAGCCAGCGGCGCTACCTCTGATAGCGTGAGGCATGCGTCATGCCTAATCCACACTCATTCTGGAGCACTTTTATGTGACTATATTGGCGGTAAAAACTATCTATATGTGTTACATAGAAGCTGAGCAACTACTACTATACATTCGTTCGGTGTCGTACCGAAACCCCCTCTGTATCAAAACTTCGTTTAATTGGGGACAGTAACACTTGGACCACTTTAACTGCCTGTCTTTTGCAGCAGCCAATTCAGTAGTTATTGCAGAAACTTGTTCGTAATACAGAGAATGTTAAACAACTTTCTGGTAATAATATTTTCTATTGAACAACACAAGGTGCAGGAGGCAAAGAAGTTCAACATATCATTATGCAAAATGTGTTTACCAGCTAGAAGCCTTCAACATTTTTTTTTTCACTTTAGATAGTTATCTACTTTTTCTTAATTTGCTCAATCCAATCGCTACATAGTGCAGCCCATGTGCTGAACAAGTTAGATGAACAAACCTAGAAATCTGTTGGATAGACAGAGTCTGACTGAAAAATTCAATGCCACAGCCAGAACCACGGATCTCCCGGTCTCCATCCGGTTGATCTTAACCATTGAGCTACCATGGCCAACATGCCAGCATGACATTAAATTCAACTGACTCGTATGTTTCCTGGTAAACCACTAGGATTTCTCATATGCAATGAGATACACACCATTTGTGGCCACTTACTATGCTGGAAGTACTTAAGTCCGAGGCTTCATAGTTCACTATGAGGTTACTGATGGAGATGATTCCTCATCCTCCTGCCTGCTTTCAATATATTGATTTCATCTTATCCAACCATAACATTCTAACTAATTTGTGAAACAAATTTGCTATTGTTATCTTACTGATTAGCTCAAGCTTCTCTTAAGTCAAAAGAAATTGTATGTATTGGGTGAGATGGAGTTCAGATATGGGTGGCTGAGGTCATTAAATGGACTCGTGTGAAAGTAAGGTCTACAGCTCAAATCCAACCAGGATCATTCTCTCCGAATTTCCTTTCTCCCCCCCCCCTTTTTTTTGTAATACTGGCAGATGATGAAGAGGTACCCTAAACATAGGCCTGGAATGTTTCCTTCACAAATTTCCTTTCCCAATTGAGTAGAGTTTTTACAAAACTCAATAAATGCGTTTCTAAGAAAAACAGTTTTTTTATTTATTGGCAATACTAATTGGTTAGCAACTATATTAATCATTCAATTCTCCTTCCTGAAACTGTCTCATTGAATGTGAAAAGAAACAAATACCGTAATCTAACTAGTGCAAATTTGAGGTTTGAAAATGCAGAGTTTTTTCAAAAACCGATAGATGCTGATTAACTTTTATGCATGAGCGAGAAATTAAAACATGAAATTTTGTTATTTTTGTCATTTATTGTTTTTGTTACTTTTTATTTATGTATTTATTATTTTTGTATTTATTTACACCTTTTCATAAGTTAGTTACTAACACTCCCCACATGGCAACCTTGGCCTTCGGGGTAACCTCACCCCACCAAGTGATGACCGGACCCATTTCTCAGGTGGAGGCACCCAGAGGGCGGTGTCCATTACCTCCGATGATAGGGTGATAGTGAAGATGGCGGTGAGGTGAGAGGACTTACAGTTTTTACCGTGGACTCCGAACCACGTTGGGCATTGGGGATACTTCACATGTGCTAGACAGAGCTGAAGGCGTGGATAGGGCCGACTTAAAATCGCCAACCCCAGAGCCGGGAATCGAACTCGGGACCCTTAGAACGGGAGCCGCGAACGAAACCACCGTGCTACCCCGGCGCCCACACCTTTTCATAATACATTATGTATTATACAACCAACATGTTAATGTTTATAACGATTTTTTGATTAGGTATAAACTTGGAAACTAAGTAGTGCTACATTCACAATAACAATATATGTTGTTTTATTTATATAACAAACATTGAATACAACGAAGTTTCAAACAATATGAATAAGTAAGCTTTAACCTTTATTGGTATCTTATAGTACATCTTCATAAAATTCTTTTGCAGTTTCTGGAATTTCAAAATATTTAGCTAGATTTTCTTTTATTTGCTCACTCTATTCATTTTGTGAACATTTTGAGATTCAAGCAGGAATTTGCTGCAGGACTTGCTGTGCAGTTTCATCACATCCACCTCCACTGACAAAGCAGAATATGTATTTTAAACTTCTACACATACCTTATGGTCTTCCTTTGATTCTTGGAATCTTATGATTTGCTGGGTATTCATTTTGAAAGGAAGCTTTGATTTCAGTGTTTGTTTTGCACTTTCTTTCAAGTCTTTAATTTTCCATCTTTGAACAACACTTTCAAAGAGCAGTGATTTTGTAATATCTGATGGTACTCATCAGGCTCACGATATTCTCTCTCTTTTTTTCTTTCTTAACCCTTTTTCGATTCTGCCGAAAACTATCAGGAGGCATATAATTGTGAATTGTGCCCATGTATTGGGTAGATATGTGAAATGCGGGAATTTTTTTTACTCTTCTCCAGGAAAGCTATAAGCATCACACTATTCTTGTTCTGACAAGAGCAGAGTAGGAAAATAAACGAATGGTAGAAGCAGTGTTGCTGGACATCCTTTCTTCCAGTTCCAGCAAGATGTGGTGCAAAGCTAAGGCAAACTGGTTGCTGCCCTTAGCAGATTCAGTTTCCAACCATGTATACAAGGAAATGTCCTTGTTCTAGGTTTTAGATGGAATCATTATGCATAGATTATACAGCCACACCTGCCTTGCATAGAATCGCTAACAGAAAATTTAGGCAGTGGTTGATTCTGCTGCATATCAAAGCAAATAGTGATTGTCACAGCATTTTCCTCTTTCAACAGCTGATAAAACTTTTTTGAATGTAGCTTGAGCAGTCTGTACATGGTTCTTAGTTCATTCTTCTTTTCCACTCTACCTCTGTCTTAATCTTCATCTGTCCCATTTTGCTCTTGGAGCATGTGTTTACTGTGTGATGTATGGAATGAAAAATTGAAGAAGTTGTAAAATATGTATTTATATTTTGACAATCAGCAGACTGGTAGACTGTTTAATCTTCTTTCATTGCAAAAGTTGGTACACAGTTTCCTGATATTAAGTTCTGGAGGTACAACAGAGTACATTAGTAAATAAGAACAGTTGGTGGAAAGTGCTAGAGAAAACTATGGACAAAATAGGAATGGGGGATATATGGAGGGCAGGTACAGGTAAATGAGAGAATATTTTGGAAAAAGGTAAGGACAAGAATGGAAGACATAGAAAGGCAAGAGATATGGGGAAGCATGGAAAACAAACGTTAATTGAAGTTTTATAGGATTTTGAAAAGGGACTGGGGAAGAGAAGGTTATATAGACAACTGTAGTAAGATTGAAAGGGAGGGATTAGCATGGATGAGAACAGGTGCAATATTTATGAAAGGATTAAGGTGGAGTGCGGTAGGAACATGTGAATTATGTGGGGGGGGGGGGAGAAAGTGTAGAGCATTATGTAGTAAGATGTGAAGAAGTTGAGAAGTGGAGGAAGGAGGCATGGGAGAAAGTTGAGGGTAAAATTGTAACAATAAGAATGCTAACAGTGAAGCAACGGAATAGGAACAAAATGTAGGAAGATTTCTTGATAAAATGAAAGACAAATTGTTGAGGATAGTTAGAAGCAAAAGTTATGAAAGGGGGAAGGAAGTAGGGGCGGAGGAAGGATTTTGTATGGAAAAGTAAGGGATACAGGTAATCCCTCAGTGAAGCATAAGGCTGTTATGCCAAGCTGGCTGAGGGGTGAAAGAAGGTAGTCACTCAATTCTTGTACCGTCTGATATGACTTAACGTTGGAGGACGTAAAATTACAAAAAACTCAATTCTTGTACATAGGTTAAGGAAGAGTAGTATGTAAATAAAAAGGTTCTCTGTAATATAATTGTAAATTATTTTCTTATGTACAAATAAAGATATTAAAAGTTCTGGAGGTAAATACCCTCTCCTTGATTTTGCTCTGCCACAGTGGCTTTCTCTACATCTATACTTCTTTATGTCTTGCTTTATAGCAGCAGAAATGACCTTCTGTAATATTCCTGTTGTCACTTCCTCTGGTTTCCTTTGGTGCATTCCCAGAAAAGTGAAATTTTCTAGTCAGGAGACAATGTATCTTTTGACACCCTTGTGGTTCCTTGGAAGCTTGCAGTGCATACTGACAATACTCGGCCATCATTAGTTCTGACACTGTATTTAATGCTAACAGTCTGCTTCATATTTGGAGCTTACTTCTTCACCACTCCGATTAGAAGATGTAATATGCATATTTTTCATAAAGAATTTATCTTGATCTATTTTATTGAGCAAGGAAAGATGTGAAATCCACTTATATCATTATAAGCCCAAGTCAGCTACATTACAGGGCTTTTGCCTTTTACTTTTAGGATTTTGTGAAGTGCACTCGAGACCATGTGAACATGAAATTGCTGGAGTATGAGTATTCCTTGACTTGCATTTTGATTTTCTTTCCTTGTTTTTGCAATTTCTACCTCCCGCACATTCTACGAATGGCACAGTTTCACAATCTAAGCTTTTGTCCATTGTGCATAGTACAATGCAGTGTCTCAACTAAGAATAAAAATGCCATGTAAGTATAACAAAGCTTTCAGAAACGAATATGAAATACAAGCACACAATCTGAGTTTGCAGTTATTGCCAATACTGCAGCAGTGTACAAAGCTTGCAGAAATGACTGAGAATACCAAGAATTGCAACAGTGAGATGGTAGTCAATGCCAACATGCATTTCATAGATTTGAGCTTGCTACATGCTGGACCATAAAATCATAAAATTGTATCTATCGACTTTTGCTTTAACTGAGCAAATGCACCTATCGAGTTTTGAAAAAACTGCTACACAGGACATGAATCAAATTTTGCAAAATCTGATTTCACAGAACGATGCAGAAGGTGAAAATTATGCCAATACTATATATAACTCAATTTCGTAAAATCTTGCATCTATCGAGTTTGGAAAAAATGCTCCTCAATTGTTATATCATGTACCATCATATCTACCACTGTGGTGCTGCATGAGTAACGAGTGATAAAACCTAAACTACTCAGATCAGCAGAAATGAATATCAACTGGAGAATATCTGGGGGTGGAAAGAATTGCTAACAGTAAGAAGTTAGGTAACTGCCAAAGAATATTTACAAATCACGCTCATTTCACACCATCCACCCCTCACTCTTTTGTCATTAATGATTATTTATTCTCTCACACCTAACTTGAACTAGCTGCTGGATTAAACTGAGTATGACAATATATATTATGCCAGCTGAACACTAGAAGCAGTTTTACCAATGTTTAAAGACTAAAATTGAGTCATAATTGATTATGACTCAATTTTAGCCTTTATACATGAAATTAGCTTCACTGTTAACACTTTTATTTATAGCTATTCAAATTTACCAATGTTGTTACACTGGTGAGGGGTTATAACTAGTTCGACATTATTTGAAAAGCAGCAATTGACATTTACAGCATTTTTAACCGGAAAATCTATTTGTAGTTGGTTTATTGTCACATTTTTATATTATCAAGGGACTAGTTTTGGAAGCCATTGTCATAAACTGACAACATGGGAGAACATATTCACATGGAAAAATAAGGACCGAGTAAGAACTTTGAAATCCCGCCAGTAGATAATTTGACAAAGAAGTTCATAGGTCCACTGCCAGATAGAGGAGAGCAGATGACAACAGACGCTAGATGGAGAGAGGTTGAAAATGGAGGCAATGGCTTCTGAAACTAGTCCCGCAATAATATCAAAATGTTAAGTGATGAAGTGTCAACAAACCGACTACAAATAGTTTTTCCGATTAATTTTGACGTCACTCTTACTAAATTTCTCCAATCATGCATAGCATTTTTAATGTTTATATAGCAATAATTCTGGTGGACTTGGGCTTAAGCTATCTGTTATCCTAACTTCGGTAGAGCAATTTAATACATCAGTAGCACAATTTATAACTATTTTTTTTTATGAGATAGCACAATGCTTTTCAAATCAAATGGTAACTGCAACCAGTACTTCCTTTAAAGGGATTAACATGTCTTCAACTGAAGAGCTAGCTCTTGTAAATGCTTCCTGGTGAAACATTCAGATGCAAAATGTGGAAGCACTTTGCGCAACTTATGAACTTCTGGATACTGTTAACCATTTAGCTGCTGTAACGTCACATGTAAATTTACATCATTTTATATCAATTATATTACATTCTCTACTTTGACCGCAATTAATTGATCTCAGCAATGACTAGCATGACTAATCTTCTCTGCATAATGAAAGCCAGCATACAAAACTAAGAGACAAGAAGTGTTTAGGAAATTTGAGTAAAGACAATTACATCCTTCTCAAAGATGAAGTTTTTAAGCCCAATCTCTTCTCCCTGAATATAGACTATCAGTGCAAGTATTTAAAATAGCTAAACAATAAGTTATTGACTGTATTTTGAATCTTTATTTAAATGCTTATAAACATAGTTAGCTAACACTATCTTATTAATACCATTCTAATGGTAATTACAATGTCATTAACCATATCTTGGTGCTGATAAACAATGGGCATTATTTAGATGTTATAGTTACTACTAATTTACAAAACAAAGCTTATCATATATTAATTCAGTAAATTTATGTGATACACAAACAGAATATGAACGCACACAATGTCAATTATGTTTAAAAACATAGCTATTTTTTAAAAAAAAACATTACTCAGTACCACAAATGTGTTTATTAGAATCATATTACAAACTGCTGTGTTTTGATTAAGAGATTTTTCCCTTGGGTTTTTTATACACTAAAATTTTTTGTAACTTAAGTGTGAATTAAAGTTGATGCCCTTCCTGTCTATCGGTCTGATTCCTTCACAATCTTTCAACAAGCTTCCTGATGCCCTCAGCACAAAAGAATTCCACTGTGTCACAAAAGCAGTATATGGACACTTGTTGCCAGCAAATACAGAGATGCTTCAAAACATGGCTTGTCTCCATGGCCTGCTAACAGTATTTTCACCCTACGAGGACATTTTAATCAAATGCATTGAAAAGCTAGAGAACCATGTACAAAAGTGGTCCAAATGTAAAATCTGACATTTTTATAATGAATTATAAGACTTAGGTGTGGATGTTCTTCACCTTAACCCTCATATTCAATTTATTCAAGTGCAACAATCTCAGCATCAATTCAATGTACGTTTTTGTTACATTACAAAATATACTAAAGACCTATCATATTACTCATATTTGTAGCATTAATTAAACATGTACTGAGAAAAGTTAAAAGCTCATTGCATGACATCATCTAAAATCTAAAGGTAATTAATATGAAAATCACAATTTAAATGGGAAGGACAACACACTAACATAAAACAAAGGGCAAGTTAAATTACCTGTCCCTGGAAGATCTTCAATAGCCTTTGTCAGAAAGGCAGCATTTTGCTCTGCTTGTTGAATATATCGTTTAGCTGAATTAAAAGTATCAAGAACTTCAGTAGAACACTGTGCTCTTGAACTCTGAGATGCAGCTGTAGATGAAGCACCTGTAGAGCAATCATGATGACGAAGAGGTGGATTGCTCTGTTCAAAATGTTCCAAAAAATTAATGCTTGAAACAAAACATTGCAGTATATGCATCCTTTTTTTCAAAGAAAAATTATGTCCAACATTAAGTCATACAGGATGATACAGTATAGGTATCTGCTTAAACAACATTTAAAACATTTTGGTATAATTTACATTCGTGAACATCCATTAGCCACCTTAGATATATCAAATGTTTTATCAATGGATAGTCTGTCATTTATGGTGTTAAAGTCGGGTATAGGTGCAACATTACATACAGCAAACTATGCAATATATGGTTAATATATGCAGACTGCCTAAAATTATAAATAGCAACACTTTTATAGATAGAGTCAACATGAAAAATTCAATGCCAGGAGATCCGTGGTTCAAATCCCGACAATGGCATTGAATTTTTCATGTTGACTCTATCGAAGATCTTAGCCTATATACAGCTAGTATGAAGAAATAATTAATTTCCATCAACTAAAAAACAAAAAAACAAAAAAAAAATTACATAAGAAAAGCTACAAATATGGCATCATCTTAACATGATCCGTGGTTCAAATCCCGGCAATGGCATTGAATTTTTCATGTTGACTCTATCGAAGATCTTAGCCTATATACAGCTAGTATGAAGAAATAATTAATTTCCATCAACTAAAAAACAAAAAAAAAAAAAAAAAATCAAAAAAAAATTACATAAGAAAAGCTACAAATATGGCATCATCTTAACATGAATATTTGGTTAACATCCTCTGAAAGCTCTCATTAGTTTAAGTGGCTGATTTTTTTTAATGCAATTGTATTTTTATTAATATGTGCTCAAAATTAACTCAATGTTACATTAGTTAAACATTCAGATTAAAAAAAAATTGTTTTCAACGAATAATGCTATTTTTTAATTCAGATAAATATTTTAATAAATGCTAAAAGTCAGATACTGACTACAATGAATCCAACTGCAGATGACAAATGACTGCACTGGCAACTTGCCAACATGTTCCTAAAAAGTAGTTATATTTTAGAGGAAAACATTTCTGAGAAGTGTACATTTCAAAAGGAGTAATCAAGAAAGGTTACAAAACTGTACATACAGAAATATCTCTCAACTATGCTACAGGATTATTAATTTGTAATATTATAGGTGAGAACTGATATTTCCAAAGATTCTCCATTCATTTGAGGATTTCATAGCATTTGCATCAAAAATAGAAACAAAATAATTAAGTTAGTAAAAGAATGCGAATTATCAAGGACATAATCTTCCTGAGGTTTTGAATGCCATTTATTGTACATATAAAAGGTAAATTCAAATTTATATTTTCTTACTTAAGAACTTACAGTGGAGTAATTATTAAACAACACAATTTTAATATAATTTTAAGTTGAACTAGTACTCAATGCTCAATTTATTGCTAGTGTTTACCTAGAACACATTTTGTTAGGACCTTCCTAACATCCTCAGCTAATGTCGACTATTGAATGTTGGACTGGTGAACTACTTGGAGGCAATAGGGGTGTCTCTGTCAGTATCTTGATGAACTTGAAGTTTAAGTTCTCTTCAAAGGTATTGTCATATTTCTTTATGAATATTTCTTCCCACGTGGTTAATGCAGTTGGACCCTGAACACTTTTTAATAAATGGATTTCTTATTCTATATCGTGATTATCATTCCAAAAATGGTATGCTACCATAGATTTATCTATTTCTTTGTTCCTGATGTTCCTAAAATACTCTGTAAGCCTAATGTTCAAATTCCTTTTAGTTTTTCCAATGTAAAAGTTGTCACAGCCTTTGCAGTTTATCTGGTACACACCTGATTTTTTGTCTGTGGGTATCTCCTTTGTATTATATGATTTCAGAAGGTGTTGTACACTGAATTTGTTCTGTGGGTCCAAAGTAATGTTGTGCTCTTTGAAAACTTTTTGGAAAAGATATATAGCTCTAGAATGATATGTACATTTTCTGTATGAAATTTTATTGCTGATTGGGGAAAGAGTAGTTATTTGTTTGCATCTTTGGTGTCTTTTGAATTTATTAACTTTCTTTTTGACCAATTCAGCACTGAATCCATTGTATTCTGCAATGTGAATTATATTATTGTACTCTTTGATATATTCCATCTCGTTTAAAGGAACATTAACCAGCCTGTAAGTTAAACTGTTGATAAGAGCATGCTTGTGTTGTCTTGCATTATATCTATCTGATTTTATGAAATTTTCTGTGTGTGTTTCTTTCCTATGTATGCCAAATTCTAATTCTGTACGTTTTCTGATTAGTTTCAAATCTAAGAAAGGGATTAAGGATAAATTAAGGGATTTCATTGTTTGTCTCTTTTTCTATGGAAAATTTTATTGCATAATTTTGTAAATTAAGCAGTTTTAACACATCATCCACTTGTTTCTCATTTACTATCACCCAAATGTCATCCACAATTTTAACACAATTTCATTATCTGGACTTTCTTATAAAGAAAATGTTTCAAAGGGTCTTCTCTTATCAGCTGGCTCCAATAGTCATGACTCTCCTTTCTGTGTAAGATGGGCATATTTTGTGACCAAACTTTCTTAAATCAAATTTGTGTTTTGTCTATGACGAAATTTTCCCAAATGACCGAGCTGCCAATCTGTCTTAGCATCTTTTCACATGTCATATTCTTCTAAAATATGTGCTGCATTGGTAGATTTGATATGCATCGAAGACAATGTCTACTCTTTTATGCCAATTATAAGTAGGGATTTTAACTCCAAGCCAGACTCAATTTGTGGCCTTGACAAACTTACGAGAGTATGGTATTTTTAGAAATTTGCTGAAAGTGCCCTGTGTAGGGATAGTAGCTCAATGAAAAAATTTTAATGACATAATTAACACTTTGTGCAGTGCTGCATTCAGGAGCCCTGCTGCAGTCCATTGCTAAAGTAGCAAATGATGTGAAGAAATGCTTCGCTGCATAGGCAACTGAAAGAATAAAAATGGCAGAGTATTTGCAGGTAATATTTGATAGATGTATCCTACAATATATTTGATAGTGTAGAGTTGCATAAAGGAATAGAGGACAGCAAAGCTTTGTTTTAGTAAGATTACTTTAACTTCATCATCTATAAAATTTACACAGCAATAACCAGTGTAAGCAGCTGTTCCTGAGACTGCATGTAGGTACTACAAAACACTGACAGGAACCAGTTTTAAGCATTTCTGTTGAGTTCCTAGAAGCATATTTACTATTTAAACTTAGTTATTAGCAACAGCCTACAGAATACAAATATTTTATCCTTCTGTTCTTTTATATTCAGAATTCTCTAACAGATACATAAACAAATTCCATTGAGCTACCATGGTAGATCCGTGGTTCAAATCCCAGCCATGGCATTGAATTTTTCATGTTGACTCTACCTATCAAATACTGCAGTATCGTTTCCTCAAAATAATTAAAGTTCCTAATAGGAACTGCACTTCACACAAATTCAAAGCATAAGTAATTAGTAGGTCCAGAAAACAAATTATGAAACTCCCAATTTTGCTTGCAGCAGTGCATTAATAAATCCCGCTATACTATATGCAGTGAGAGCTTAAGCACTGTTAAAATATACAAAAAGGTAATTAATAATCATGTTATTGAACTTTTAATATCTGTTGATCAAATTGGACCATAGTTGTTAATCCTTTCACCAATACAGAGCAACTGGAGGGAAACCAGGAGATCCGTGGTTCAAATCCTGGACATGGCATTGAATTTTTCAGGTTGACTCTTATCTATAAAAAACCTTAGCCTATATACGGCTAGTATGAAGAAATGATTAATTTCCATCAATTAACTAAAATAAAAAAGTAAACCTGTTATTTGACATGCACTTCCCAAAATTTGGAGTAGCTAGCTTGTCATCTGTAGACCAGTACACGTCAAATGTAGGTTTATGAATAAAAACATGAGCATAATTAGACCAAGTAGTCTGTAAATCTCATTCAGTGTTACTTCTGCCCACTTCTGATTTCTACTCTTAGGCCCTAAATTGCCTTTGAAGGTCAGTTCTTCCTTCACCCTACTTACATATACATTTGTTTCCATAACAATAAGACATACTAAGCCAGCAGTAAAAAAGTTTGTGAAAATATCAGTCAGTTGACCGTCAGAAGTTAGCCGAGTCTGTGATAGTATACCAGAGGCTATCCTCATGAAAACATGTGTATTTGTATTCAAATTATTTTGACTACCCTACAATGTTGATTCTTCACAAACACCTGAAGGAAATAGGTAATTTTCTTCATCACTGCTACTTATATCCTCAACACCTTCCTCATTGGGTGCTAACGGCCTCAGCTGTTGCGTCCTTAAATACCACCGCCACCACGGCGCTATCGTTAATTGTCGGCTCTTTGGAACGCTAGCCGCCTATCAGTTCCTTTGTGTACACTAGCTGCGCGATCGTAAATAATGGCTCACGACACTGCTCCCTCCTCAAGGCTGGTCGTCCCAAACAGCACCATCATAGCGGGCCAGACGATCCAGGTGTACCACCAACATTTTTCTTCAGGGCACCTTCTGGATGCAGTAGACCACGTCGTTAATCCTCTTCACCACCCGGTACGGTCCCTGCCATGGTTGCTGAAGCTTTGGGCAGCGTCCCTTGGTCCGGATATGGCAGTACAACCAGACTAAGTCGCCTTACTGGAAACCTTGGCTGTTGGCTTGCCTGTCATATCGGGTCTTCATGTGGTCCCTCACCATCTGGATGTTCTGACGAGCCATCTTGTGCATGTCGTGGAAAACCCCGGAAAAACCTTATCCAGGTAACTCACCCTAACCGAGATTCGAACTTGCGACCTCTTGAATGTGAAGCAGACATGCTACCGTCTACGCTAGCGAGGAGTCGGTTTTTCGTCCGATATCCATAACTGGCGTCTTCTTTTCATCAGTTGTACGTCTTCAAGTCTGGTAATCTCTAACTTCAGTTTCTCTTGGTCCTATTTCCCTCCGACGATCTCTCAAGTAATATTCTTTCCTTGAAGTTTGAAATGTTGCTATATTTAACCCCTTTGTTGCAGGTCATATATTCCTCTAACGCCGTAACGTTAGGGGGGCTCCCAAAAGCCAGGTCACAAGGGAGGCGTAACTCTCGGCCGAACATTAAGCTGGCTGGCATCATCCCAGTGGTGTCATGTGTTCACAAGCGGTAGGCCAGTAAGAACAGTGGCACCCTGACGTCCCAGTCTCACTGATGGCTGGCCACGACCTTCCTCAGGTGTTCTTCTAAGGTCTTAATGTACCTCTCCACCATGCTATCCGACGTAGGAGTGTTGTGCGGGTCTTGTTCACACCAAGTCTTTCCAGTGCCTCCATCAGATTAGACTCAACCCTACTGAAATACTGTGGAGTGAAGTCAAAGGACATATTGCCCGAAACATACTTTTAAATTGAGTGAAATATGAATTTTGCTTCAAGAAGCAATTCTACAGAAAAGTGGCAGTCGTGCATAAAGCATATACAGGAGATAGAAGAAACAAAATTGCGGAATTCTGATGGCTTCTGTGATGTAATTGTGGATAGGCTGGTAATAAATCCAAATGAGGCAAGCAGTAGTGACAATGAGGAGGAAGGGGAGGAGGACAATGGACTGGAAGCAATTTACCCATTGTCAGATTCTTGTTAAGGTATATAAAAATTTTTTTTTAGTTGCTTTCCAGTAGAACTTTCAAATCGTTGCCATAGTGGCCACATGCAATTATTTAGCACTACTGTGGTGCAGTTGTGTGAAGAATTCAAATATTTGAGCAGTCTCCCTGTAATTGTAAACATTTAGTCACTTCTTAACGTCACAATGGAGAAATACGAGGGTGGTTCAAAAAGTAATACCTATTTTTTTTCCCTCCTTAAACAAGTAAGTTATGTGAAAACTTTGAATTTGGCACAATTCCTCAAACCTGCTTCTCCAATCCCATGCAGTAGTAACTTTCTAAGTCAACAGGTGGCAGAACTGCATCCTCTTGCAAAATGGCTGACATCGACATTCGTATTAGACAGCGTTCTGTGATTGAATTTTTTACTGCGGAAGGTGAAATGCCAATTCACATTCACGAAAGGCTAAAAAATGTGTATGGTGATGCAACGGTGGATGTCAGCACTGTTAGATGATGGGTTCGACGCTGTAACGAAGCTGAAGGGCAAACACCATTGGCAGATGAAAAGCGAAGCAGGCCGGTGACTGCAGTGACTCCATGCAACATTCAGCGAGTCAATGACATCATTCGTGGTGATCGCCGGGTAACAACAAGTGAATTGTGTCGCATTACCTCCCTCAGTAAAGGCAGCGTGATGACGATTATTCAACAACTGGGTTACTCAAAAGTTTGTTCACGTTGGGTACCAAGAATGTTAACCGCCCAAAATAAAGAAACAAGGAAAACAATAGCCTCCGAACACTTGCAGCGCTTAAATTTGGAGGGAGAGGAGTTTCTGGAAAAAATTGTTACTGGAGACAAAACGTGGGTTCATTTTTTTGAACCTGAATCAAAGAGGCAGTCAATGGAATGGCATCACACGTCACCGAAGGAAAAAAAAAATTCAAAACTCAATGGTCGGCAGGGAAAGTTATGGCGACAGTGTTTTGAGATGCAGAGGGTGTGCTTATGATTGATTTTTTGGAGCAGGGATACACAATAAATTCTGTCCAATACTTCAGAACTCTCAAAAAGCTGAAAGCACGTCTTCGCCAAGTTCGCCCAACAAAAACTGTGGCGGATGTTCTTCTTTTGCATGACAATGCAAGACCACACACCAGCATTTACACCACTGCAGAAATTGAGAAATTGGGATGGCAAGTCTTACCTCACCCCCCATACAGCCCTGACCTGGCACCATCAGACTTCCATCTGTTCGAGCTACTAAAGGAAGCTCATCGTGGGATTCATTTTGAAGATGAGGAGGCTGTGAAAACGTCCATGCGTCAATGGCTTAGGAAGCAAGACTGTGTGTTTTACCACACTGGAATACATGCCCTAGTTAAAAGATGGACCAAAACTGTGGAAAAGGACGGAGATTATATTGAATAGTGACAAATTAATCGTCAACGTTGTAGTTTTCAAGTTATGTAAATTGATTCAATTTTCTTGGCAATTAAAAGAAAAAAAAATAGGAGGAATTACCTTTTGACCCACCCTCGTTTATTACACAGTGCGCACACCTCTGCATTTAATCTTAACGTAAATGTGCTACTGCATAAGCTACGAAAATGACAAAACAAAACTTTTCAATTCCAATGTGTAAGGACTATTATACAATGAAGCACAACGCTATTATAATTTTTAGTCGAACTAGAACTCAATGCTCCATTTATTATTAGTATTGTAGCCCTGGCGGTAGACTCGCGAAGCCGAAGCCGAAGCCGGTGGAGATTCGGAAAACTTCGGAACCAATCGTTACCGGTAGCGACAGACAGTTGAATGTAGAGTTAGAGAAAATAAACAGTTTTGAGGTTAGCTAGCAAATTGTGATGTGACGAATGTATTTGCTAGGAAAATAAAGTGCAGTTTTTGTATTTGAAGCCTCCACTTTTGATTTTCACGAACCCACAAAGTCACAACTGGTGTCAGGAAGCGGGATAACTACATCACCGAACATTATGGCCATGGAATCGGCATTGGAAATGCTTTTGCAGAAGATGAACGAATTAACAGCGAAGTCGGAAGCGGCAAATAACAACTTGGCCGCGAAGATGAACGAGTTAACAACAAAAACAGAAGCGGCAAATAACATCCTGGCCGCAGAGTTGAAAGAAATAAAGACCGAATTGACCACAGAAATGAAGGCAGCGAACGACAGTCTGGCCACGGAAATGGAGGCGAACGAGGTCCTCGCCGCCAGATTTGAGGAACAGTGTGCCGGCGTGAGGGATGACGTGACGGAGCTGGGCAAGCGGATGGGCCAAGTGGACGAGCGCGTCGAGGACCTGGCGAACCGCTTCAATGACCTAGAGGAAAAGGCCGACAATAACGCCAAGTCCCTGAACGCCATGGTTGAAGACGTCGAAGACCTCGCGAACCGCGTAAACAACCTGGAGGGAAAGGCCGACAGCAGCGTCAAGTCCCTGAACGCCATGGTGGAGGACGTCGTCGGCAGGAGACTGAAGGATTTGAAGGCTGACGCACCGGGACGCGACACAACATCGGCGCGCGTCAAACCTCCGAAATATGACGGCGCGTCAACATTCGAGGTCTTCCGCCGCCAGTTCGACAGAGTGGCCAAGCACAACAGATGGTCACCGGAGGAGGCCACACAGTTAATAGCCAGCCTCCAGGGACGGGCCGCGGAAATCCTAAACGCGGTGCAGACGACGGCGGCGCCCAAGGACATCTGGGAGGCCCTGGAGAATCGCTTCGGGAACCACCGCTTAGCCGCAGCATACCGCAGCCAGCTAAAGGCAAGGTCGCAGCAGCCGGGGGAGACGCTGCAGGAGTTCGCCATAGCGATTGAGCAGCTAGCTAGCAAGGCCTTGGTTGACCTGCCACTGGAGTTCGTATCCCGGGAAGCCGCCTACAACTTTGTCGACGGGGTACGGGACACGGAGATTCGTCAGCGCCTAATGCTCGGCGATTATAAAACCATCCACGAGGCGCTGACAGCGGCATTAAGGATGGAGGCGGCCAAGGTAGCATCTATCCCGACGTCGAGAACGAGGAGTGTCCGCTACGCCGGAGACAGAAGACCAGCTGAGGGACGCCGGCGAACACCTAGTGGCCTGTGTTGGGGGTGTGGACAGCCCGGACACCTGCGGAGAGACTGCCCACACCAGGAAGAGCAGCCGGGAAACGAGTAAGGGCCGTCGTGGAGAGGGGCACGTCAGCGCCATTACCACCATCCCCTCGAGTGACAATCCGCGCCGTCAGCCGGCGGATGGATGACAACCTCATCGCGGACGGCTGGGTAAGAGGAAAGCCGTGCCGCGTGCTGGTGGACACCGGGGCGGCCGTGACCATCATCAGACCTGACGTGCGAAGGGTTTGCCGACGAGGAGCCGAGCCGACCATACGAGCTTGTGACGGCATCGGGCGACACCATGCCCGTGGAGAAGGAGGCCCTGCTGGAGCTGAACTTGGGACGGAGTGCCGTGCGTCTGTGGGTGTTCGTCGCGAAGGTAGCTGAGGAGGTGATTCTGGGACTGGATGCCCTCAGGAGCCACGAGGTGACGGTCGACGTCGGCAGGAAGGTCCTGCGGCTCAACGGGGAAGAGGTTATACTCCGTCAACCAGAAGAGCGCCTTGGAATTGGCAGGGTCGTCTTGAGCGAAGACGTGGTTGTCCCCGCGAGGAGCGAAGTGATAGTGACGGCGCGGCCGGAAGGCCAGACAGCACGTTGGGTCCAGAAGCAGCAGGAGTACGACTTCACCTCGAAACATCGCAGAGGGAAGAGTCACGGTAACGCGGATGCTATGTCCCGAAGACCCTGTCCAAAAGAGTGCGGCCAATGCACAAGAGTGGAGGAAAAGGAGCGTGCCGCAGCAGTTCGAGTAGTCACGGCAATGCCTGCGGATGGCTGGGATAGCGCAGGCCTGAGGAGGGAGCAGCTGGCGGACGCAGACTTGGGGCCACTCTTGAGGGATGTGGAGAACCCGGTGGACCACCTCCACGACATGCACGAGATGGCTCGCCAGAACATCCAGAAGGCGAGCGACCGCATGAAAACCCGAGACAGGCAAGCCAACAGCCAAGGGTTCCAGCAAGGTGACCTGGTCTGGTTGTACCGCCCGACCCGGACCAAGGGACGCTGCCTGAAGCTTCAGCAGTCATGGCAAGGACCGTACCGTGTGGTGAAGAGGATTCACGACGTGGTCTACCGCATCCAGAAGGTGCCCCGAGGAAAGATGTTGGTGGTACACCTGGATCGCCTGGCCCGCTACGAAGGCGCTGTTCGGGACGACCAGCCTTGAGGAGGGAGCAGTGTCACCCTGGCGGTGGACTCGCGAAGCTGAAGCCGAAGCCGGTGGAGATTCGGAAAACTTCGGAACCAATCGTTACCGGTAGCGACAGACAGTTGAATGTAGAGTTAGAGAAAATAAACAGTTTTGAGGTTAGCTAGCAAATTGTGATGTGACGAATGTATTTGCTAGGAAAATAAAGTGCAGTTTTTGTATTTGAAGCCTCGACTTTTGATTTTCACGAACCCACAAAGTCACAGTATTTACCTAGAACACGTTTCTTTAGGATCTTCCTAATATCATCAGCTGTTGTTGACTAATGGATGTTGGTTTGGTTAACTCCTAGGAGGTGATAGGGGCATTCTCTTGTCGGTATTGCGACTTTGTGGGTTCGCAGAATTAACTCTAGTTTGCAGAAATTCAAAATGCTCTTTATTTCAGTAGAAACACACTTTGGTCAACCCTTACAGGCTCTAAAAATTGCGTGTCATACACACAGTAATCTCTGATTGCTTCACACATAAACAAACAAAAGAATTCACCCGTGGCACACTTCAAATAGCTGCACGCACACAAAACAGCTCAACTCACAACTGCGGTACAGTTCAAATGTCCACACACTGTACATCTGCACATCCATTCACAGACTGGCAGCTCTCACTGCACGACTGAGCTGTCCAATTAGCTGTGACGCTTTCAAACCATCATTTCTCGAAAGTTACCGAACTAGCCTGATCTTTCGTGATGTAGCAAGAACACCGTGGAACTGTCTGTCTTTTTCTCCCTCTGTTGCTCTCTCTCTCTCTCTCTCTCTCTCTCTCTCTCTCTCTCTCTCTCTCTCTCTCTCTCTCTCGACAAGCGTACCATTCCATGCCCACGAGCTGGCCGCTCTATCTGTCTCTCTTTCCAGTCTGCACGTAGCTCTCTGTCTGTTTCGCATGGGCTTGCCGCACTCGCAACAGTATATTGATGAACTTGAAGTTTGGGTTCTCTTCAAAGGTAGTAACAAAATTGAACAATTTCCTTTCATGTTTCTTTATCAAAATTTTTTCCCACGTAGTTAATGCAGCTGGACCCTGAACACTTTTTAACTCATCCACACTGATCCACTTTTAGTGGATTTCTCATTCTACATCATGATTATCATTCCAAAAATGGTATGCTGCCGCCGATTTATTTATTTCTTTGTTCCTGATGTTCCTAAAATGCTCTTTAAGTCTAATGTTCAAATTCTTTTTAGTTTTTCCAATGTAAAAGTTGTCACAGCCTTTGCAGTTTATCCGATACAAACCTGACTTTTTGTCTGTAGGTATCACCTTTGTATTATGATTTCAAAAGGTGTTGTACACTGAATTTGTTCTGTGGGGCCAAAGTAATGTTGTGCTCTTTGAAGACTTTGGAAAAGGTGTGTAGCTCTGGGATGATAAGTAAATTTTCTGTACGAAATTTTATTGCTGATTGGGGAAAGAGTAGTTACTTGTTTGCATCTTTGTTTTAAATTTATCAATTTTCCTTTTGAACAAGCTCATCAAGATACCAACAGAGACGCCCCTATCACCTCCAAGGAGTTCACTAAACCAACATTCATTAGTCGACTACAGCTGATGATAATAGGAAGATCCTAATGAAACACATTCTAGGTAAATACTAGCAATAAATGGAGCATTGAGTACTAGTTCGACTCACAATTATATTAAAACTTTTCAAGTTTGTTGACAGCGCACATCCTTGGCACATGGTTGATAAAATGGCAAGACTATTCCCTCCAATCACAGCCGCCGGCAGAGTAATACATTTTCTCACTTTGTTTACATCACCATATAAACTTACAATGGCTCCGGTAAAGTGCTTTAACAAAGTAGACTAACAACACACAACACAACTGAATGCTCTAGCAAATTGTTTCCCACACACAAGTGATAACTGACCTGAGAAATAGATGATTAGCCAGTGTAACCAATGTGGCATCCTTTGTTTATGCTTCCATAGAAACGACCTTCCCCTCTTACCCTCTGCATTCCCTACTTGACAGCTATCATGTATCTTCTTTTAAAAATCAGACGTTAGGAAACAATGTCATTAGTAGAGAGATCAGGGATGTGATGTAACAAATGGATATTTAAGGGCTATTATACAAATATAACAATTTGTAACAAAAACTTCACTTAACTTAAGAAAATGGTGTTAATTCTTCTAACTGACTTCTTTCAATTAGAAGAATATAAATTAGAAAGAATTAACATCATTTTCTTAAGTTAAGTGAAGTTTTTGTTACAAATTGTTATATTTGTATAATATTCATTGGTTCACTGTAGCTAGCTTCATTTTCTATGTCATATAAGAGCTAGTTGAGAGCTGGGAGAAGGGAAGGAGACAGGGATTTACAGGAAGAAGAAAATATGCAGATAAAAAATATGCAAGAGACAGAGCATCAGGAGGAATAGAAACTTTATAAAAGAAGATTTACAAAGATAAATGAAATAGGGAAGACAAATAGATAAATAATGTGGACAATAATCACAAGAATGAAAGAAGAGAGAAATCTAGGTGGAGTGGTATACAACCAGTCAGTTACGTCATATTTTCAGTTTAATATACTTAAGGATTTAGAGAAAAAAAGTAGAACAAATTACAACTAAATATAATTGTGTTGAATTTTTAATGAGGGGAGATTTTAATATGAGAATACAAGGGGAAAGAATTAGGGTAGAGGAAGAAGACAATGGATGGAGGGAGGAGAGAGAAATAAAGAAAAAGTAGAAAAAGTAAGAGAAACAAAATAAGAAAGGAAAACACTAACATAATTTTATGAAGACAATAATATGATTTTAATAATGGGGTGATAGGGGATGATAAAGAGGGAGAGCTTACCTTTGTACATACAAAGTGATTAACTATATAATATGTAGCCAAGAAATTAGAGAGGAAATTACTAAGTTTAGGACAATGCACAGAGTATACATGGCAGTCAGTTTTCACCAGAGATAGAAATAAGCAATGCAGAGGAACAAGTGGAGGAAATATAAGAAGAAAACAGGTTAAAAGAATGAAGTACAAACGGAAAGATGTTTCAACAAATTATAAATTCAAACAGTTTTGTAATATGATACTGAAGTGACTATAGTAGACAGAAAAGCAGGAAGGTCATTGGAGCTAATGGAAACAATATTGCCCGCCTCGGTAGCGTGGTGGTAGAGAGTCTGCCTCACGTTCAAGAGGTCCCGAGTTTGAATCTCGGTCAGGGTGAGTTACCTGGATAAGGTTTTTTCCAGGGTTTTCCATTATCCTGAAAGACGAATGTTGGGTAACTCTAAGCTCTATGGACCCTGGGCTCATTTGAACATCATTTCACCCATTCCATTCATCGTCCAATATGACTTAATGTTGGAGGACGTAAAATTACAAACAATGGAAACAATATTAAAAAGAGAAAAGGCAAAAATGGAGAGAAAATAAAAGGGAACAAGTAAGTAGCAGGTGGTATCATAAATGCACAAACCAAAAGAAAGAGGTTTTTAAAGAATTTGGTAGATAGTGGAGAACAGAGGAAGGACAACAAATTAGAAACCTAGACAAAAACAAAGCAGTAAGAATGGATGGAATACCAAGCAAATTTTGGAAAGAGTTTGGCAAAAAAGAGTAGACACAATAGCAACAAAAGCATTGAACAAAATTAAGAAGACGTAAGTATTATACCTAGGTAGTTCCATTTATAAAGGGAAGGGAGGGATGAACAAAGCAAGGATGTCAATTTTAGCAAAAATATCTACAGGAACAATGTTGCGAGACGTTAGAAAAATGGACAGAAACAGAAGGAAGAATATCCGGATTTCAGGCAAGCTACAGGAAGGGCAGAAGTACAAATAATAATATACTTGTGATACAGACAATAGCAAATAAATATTGTCATGGCAGAGGGTGCCTCCCACGTTGAGATGTGAGTCAACCCATTCCATCACCTTTGCTGTTGCCAACCAAGTGGAGCAAAAAATGGTACACTCAAGGACAGCCGCTGACAACATAAGCCAGAAGAAGCACCTTTATTGCACACATTGTATGTTCCCAGACCATTTAATTTCAGAACTCTAGGAGTTGCAACTTTGATAATGTTCCATTCCTTTAGGTTCAAGAGATTTTAGCTTCCAGAACATTTCTTGTGTAACCAGTAGGAGTTCATTAGTTGCACTCATTAGCTGACCAGTAAATATCGGTGTAGTTCTGAATCGGTTGCACATTGTGAGTCGGTCCGTCGGTCAGTCAGTCATTACAAGTAAAAGCGAGTATTGTCAGCAGGCAGCGCATGTTAAAAGCTACAAGGTCAAAGTTTATTGAAAGCTGTCAATGTCGGCAAGCATAACAGCACAAATTGGTGCATGCAACAGACAAAAAGTATAGCTAGTGCTACAAACACACAAGGTGTTTACTTTGCATATTTGTGAAAAGTGAAAGTGATTGTAAATTAGCATTGGGCCAATGACTTTAGTGACAGTTCGGTGCAATTTCATGTTGCCATTTAGTAATTATTTAAGCAAAAGAAAAAGGGGAAGGGTGTATATGCTTTTCATGCATTTTGAATAAGCCTTGATAGAGTAAATAGACAAGCACTAATGTGGAAATTATATAGAGAAGGGTTAAGTGTAGGATTCTTAAAGATAAAGAAATTTACAAAAGAGCAAAATTTTGTGTTAGATTTTAAAAGCCATGACACCAGAATATACCAGAACAAAAGAGCTAGCCGGGATGTAAGCTCAATTCCATTTGGTTCTACATACGATCATATATATTGAATAAAAAGTACCTCATTTACTATATGCAAATTAATGGTGGAGACAATAACATTAATGGATCTACAAAAACCCATCAATGCAATAAATTTTGCACAGAATAGGAGATAAAAATAAATATAGATGAATAAAGATAAGAAACAAATTGAAAAAAGAAGAGATTAAGAGATAGTGAGAGAGTTGATTATAATCTATTTGGTGTCAGAATAAAGTAAAGTATTCCTTCGCATCCCACAATGAGCGCTGCCTCTAGTATGCCATTGGTTAACATAACAGCTGCACATGTAAACAGCAGTGCCATCAACTGAATTTAACTGCTACAATAATGATAATGATAATGATAATGATAATAATAATGATAATGATAATGATCATGATGATGATGATGATGATGATGATGATGATGATGATGATGATGATGATGATGATGATGATAATAATAATAATAATAATAATAATAATAATAATAATAATAATAATAATAATAATAATAATAATAATAATAATAATAAATTTATTGGTCCAGTGAATTATTTGTACATTGCACAGTTGACATTGGACAAGTCATATACTTAATACTACTTATACTGGCTATAATTCATCTAAATTATACAAACACTTATTAAATACTCTTAACTTACATTTAAAATGTGTTTTTCAGGTGTTAACCAAATTTTTTAGAGCTACTGGAAATCTATTAAATAGAATTGCCCCTCTTGTATTGACATCCTTTTCTATGAAACTTATATTTGAGCTAGAGGTTACAGTTATTTCTTGTACTATGGTTGTGTACTTGACTGTTTCTTATTAATGGTTGTTTTGTTATATACAGTATGGTTTTATAAACATACAGAGAATAAATGGTTACAAGCTTATTAGTGATAAAAGCAGTTCTGCATGATTCCCGCATTGTCATCTTATATATCAATCTGATGCTTTTCTTTTGCAAAATCAGAAGTTTACTCATTTTGGTTTTAACAGCTGTCCCGCCCTCTCCATATTTCTATACCATATGTTAGATGAGGATATGTACATCCAATGTATATTAATTTCAACATTTGAACATCACCATAATTTTGGAAATATCTCAGTACATATATTGATCTGCTGGTAACATTACATACATAGTCTATGTGTTCTGTCCATTTTAAACAGTTGTCTACTTAAAGGCCTAGACATTTGTGTGTGTTAACATTTTGAACTAATGTATTCCGAATTTGTATACTAAGATTGTTTAAAGTTTTAATTGACCTGCTGAATCCCATTATTGTTGTCTTTTGGACATAACATTTCAAATTCAAAATTTCAAAATAATTAAGAAGTGTGGAAGTAGAGTTCTTAATATTTCTAAGTAGCTCTTTGTCTGCTTTTTCCCAGCAAATAGCTGTAGTATCATCTGTTTAACCGCTTCTCCGATGGCCATTTAAACTCTTCAGGGGCTGGAAACGGATACCCAATAAACAGAACAGGACATTTAAATTGTTAAATGCTGTAAAAATGCATCATAAATACAATACCGTATCTTCCGTATTTATTAAGTTATTTAAACGAAACAAAAACTGGTTTAAAACTCATTAAACACAGTATAAATCTACAGTAACAATAAAGTAGAGACTACATTAATAAATTGTTGAAATTTCACTACTTTGTTTCACTGTAGCAAAAGCCATTCTTTGTGCCGAATGCGCCTAATATGTGAATCATTTTGTTTTGTGTGTATACGAGCCAATGTATGTATGTATAGCTACGCAAGCGACTTCTCCGGTTCAAGTTTAGTTTATTTATGCTATACCAGGTGATAAGCATACGAGAATATATTGCGTTACACACTCACAAACTGGAAACAAAACTCTCTGTCAGCATCTGTTATTACAGTGTTTCTCAACCAATGTTTCTGGTAGCTTTATGCAGCTGTTTTTGCTCTGTATTTTAGTTATTTATACTCTGTGTTCAGAGTGATTTCTTATAGCTGTCAAGAGCTAAATGAATGGCACATTTGAAATTGTTAAATTTCAATGTTAACCATGGCTTATCCCCGTAATGTAGCAAATAAATTAGCTTGAGTATGATGCATACAGGCTTCTGATAATACTGTAGAAAATCTGGAAGATTTGTTGTACGATTATGAAGGAGATCTTTAGGACATACGTAGCAGTGACGTGTGCTGGTCTACAGATGGCATGTTACCTACTCCATTGTTTGGGGAAATGGCGGGTCAAATATGGGTGATGCGGATCAGCTATTACTAGCTATCCCTCTTTACAGAAAACAGTTGAATGGTAAAAAAAAGTATTTTTATACCACTGGATGTAACTATGCACAGTTTTTTACTAATTTTCAGAGCTGTAAATTCATGTAAGACATTCATCTACCTGTACTTGCGCGTATAAAGAGATCGTAACCTAATTCAGTATTATAATACTCAGAGGCCTCTTTATACTACGGGGTAGGAAATTCACCACGACATCACCCCTCGTACTTGAGAGTAAACACTTTCCTAAAAGTATACCACCCACAACTAAAAAACTTGTAACCATTTCGAAAATGTGTAGCGTGTTGCAAAAAAGAAGTTCGCAAGGAAACCAATATTATTTGGTGTGAATCTGCAGATGTGCCCTTGGGTGTTTATCCAGGTTTGGAGGTGTACAATTCAAAAAGAAACCTTTAAGCTTACGTTTACATTCCTTATAGAACTAATTTAAATTTATTGTTAAATAGCAAGATTAAAATAATTGGCATTAAATGAGCATTAAATGCATGTATGCGCAGGACGTCTATACACGTCCATATCGGTTTGGGGCATTTTAACTTGGACGTCATATGACGTCCATATCGGTGAAAGGGTTAAGTAATAATGGCACCATTTTTGGGAGGCATTATATCAGTGATAAAGTATAAACAATAATGGACCTAGCACTGTGACTTGGGATAAATAAATAAATAAATAAATAAATAAATAAATAAATAAATAAATAAATAAATAAATAAATAAATAAATAAATAAATAAATAAAATCTGAATATTCTACCCCGGCACCTAGACAACTATACCGGGGCATATATCCAAATTTTCTCTTTATTTTTCCATAAAATCCTTACAAATGTTATAATTATACAAATCTCTCAGAAAACTACTCTACAAAAATAAAATGAAATAAAATAACAGAAATAAACACAAAAAAGCAAAAAACAAAAGAAAACAACTATAAAAATTACAAAATCCTTATTTCCTAAATCTATATCTAAATCTACTAATTCTGTAGTCCACCATGGCCTCTGCCATCACTCTCTCCCTCCGCCGCCCATGCAGTCAACTCCATTGTTAGATTATTCAATAATTCTTCCCGTCTTTTCCTATTTTGTATTCTAGAACTCCTTCTTGGATCTTGTACTATTCTTCGCCTATTATCAACTCTTTCTCCTTTGAATATTTTTACCTCCCATGCTTTCTTACTTACAAAGTTAGTCAAAACTTGTAATTTATTTACCAATTGTTGATCTCGAATTATGTCATATACGATATATCCTGCTAGCGCATGCCTCTCTTCTTGTTGGTGAATTGCATATCTTCCACATTCAAATACTACATGTTCAGGATTATCTTGTTTGTTACATAATTCACATATATCATTTTCAGTTTTATTGATTTTCTTCCAATAGGTCTTATAAGGTCCGTGTCCAGTTATATAATGTATAAATCCCTTTGTTGGTTGAATAAAATTCAATTTTAGTCTCTCTTTGACGTTCTGAAAAATTTCAAACACTCTTCTACCTTCTAGACTGTCTGTCCATTCTTTTTGCCATTTATCTTTTAAACTATTTTTAATCACCCAAGATTTGTTTGTTCTGACTCCAGTTATATTATAAACTTTTTCTAAGTTTCCTTTTTTCGCCCAAAATTTTGCGCCCTTCAATCTTATTAATAAATCAATCGGCCAAATGGCCGTTGTTACTAGCAATGCCATAGTTGGTGTTGTTTTTACAGCTCCTGTCAGACGTAATAATACTTTTCTTTGCGTTCTTCTCAACAATCTTCTTATTTGTACATCATCCATCCTTTCTGCCCAAACTGCTGCCGCATAAGTCATAATTGAAGCAAAAATGGTGTTATGATATATCTGTATGTTACGCAATGGAAGTACAAAATTTAAATTGGTTATTCTTGCTAGCTTAAGCATTATTTTCTCTGTTTTCTGCCTAATATACTCCGTGTGTTTTCTGAAATGAAATTTTTCATCTATCATGATACCCAAATATCTCATCTCTTTTTCCCGTTTAATGTTCTGATTATTTATCTTCACTGTAGGATCCCGCTTTAAATTTCCCTTAAAAAGCACATAATTTGACTTGTTTGGTGCAATTTTTAGTTTTGTTCTGAAACACCAATTTGATAATGTATTTGTAACTTCTCTTGCTTTATTTTCTAGCTCTAGTCTGCTCTGTCCGTCCATCATTATGACTATGTCATCAGCATACGCTATTACATCCAAAACCTTATGATCTCTTTCCAGTAGTTCTAATAAATCTTCTGATAAAATATCCCAAAAGAGGGGCCCCAAGATAGAACCCTGAGGGCAACCCTTGGTTATCTTCTTCCTAGTTTCAAAATTTGATCCACCAATGAATACTTCTCTATTGGAACAATAATCCTTTAATAAATTATAAATAGTACTTGAATATTTCTTGTCTTTTAAAATGCCGAAAAAATACGGCCACCATAAATTATCAAAAGCGCCCGATATGTCCACAAATAATCCAATTACATAATTCTTTTGGCTTTTTGACACTGTTTCTTGAATTTTTAATATTGCATCCTCAGTTGAATATCCCTTTCTGAAACCAAATTGTTTATTATTCATACCCAGCATCAACCTATTTTCCATTATTCTTTTATATATTAACTGTTCAAAGATCTTGCCAATAGCATTTAATAAACATACTGGTCTGAAAGATTTTGGTTGCGTTCTGTCCTTATCTGCTCCTTTGCACAAAATTACAACCTTTGCCTCCTTCCACAAGTTTGGAAATCTCCCTCTTGCCAAACAATCATTAAACAAGAAACACAAAAACAAGACAATTTCTTCTCGTAGATTATACAAGACTTCATTTATAATACCATCTGGACCAGGTGCCTTCTTCTTTTTTAACTTCTGCAGAATTAATTTTATTTCTGTAATATCAAAGGGATAAACAGGATTTCCTGTATACTGCAACATCATCTGGTTTCTTTTTTCAACATGAATATCATCATCTTCTTCCTCTTTATCATCTGGCAATAACGTATGTAATAACAATTCCACCGATTCTTTCCCACTTTCTGTCATCTCCCCATTACCCTTATCTAATGTGGTTAAGATTTCTGGCTTCTTAATTTTATCCATAATAATTTTATACGGTTGTCCCCAGACATCTTGTTTTAAATTATTTTCAACGAACTGTTCCCAATGTTGTTTTCTGGTGTCTTCTAATAATTGTTTATACTTTTGTTTGGCCTCCCTATAATTCTTTAAGTTCTCTTCTCTTTCCGTATATATGTTTGATTTTTGATATATTCTTCTTAATTTCCTTGCTAACGATCTCAGCTTCTGCAATCTATCTGTCCATTTTATTTTATCCTTATTATTAGAAATTGTTATCTTTGGAACGGATTTTGATACTGCTACTTTTATTGCTTGTGTTAAATTTATTGCATCCAAATCCACTGATATTCCCGTATACTGTAAATTTAAATCCTTAAATACTTGCTTCATCTTATCCCAATTTGCTCTTTTATAATTATAACGTAATTCTATTTCATGTTCTTCTTGAATTACTTCCCTATTCAATATATAATCAAAATAAATCAAATTATGATCACTTGTAGTCTGACCCTGTGTGACCCACCAATTTCTAATCTTCTTCTCCGCTGTTGCTGACGCTAAAGTAATATCTATATTTTCTTCAGCACCTGCTCTATTTTGAAAGGTTGGTGGATTACCATCTTTATTTATTACATATAAATTTAATTCCGAGATATGTTCTTCCAGTTTCTCCCCTCTTTCATCTGATCTTTTACTGAACCACCAAGTTGATTTTGCATTACAATCACATACATGCATGATTTCTTTATTTCTGAATTTATTATGAATATTTTGTAATTTATATAGAAAGGGTTCAATATCCAAACTATATTGAAAATAATAATTTGCCAATATAAAACTTCCATACTTTGTTATAACTTCAATGCAATTAACATGCGTATCCAGAAATTGCGCTATGTTTACTATTTGCAAATCTTGCTTGAAAATTACTATTGCTGCCATTGCCTTTTCCTGAGATAAGATTTGTCGGGATCTTAACGGCATATATGGAATTTTGGAATTTACCACATACGGTTCTTGAATACAGATAATATCTAATTTTAATTCTTCTGCAATTTTTCTTATTTCCGCCATAACCAATTTACTTCTTTGCCCATTTATCTGTGCAATTCTTAAGCTTTCCTCCATGAGTTACTTCCTAAATTTAATCCACCAAATACATCTCTTCTTACTTTTGCGAAATTCTCTCTATTTTCATTTACTTCCTTTGCCATATTATGATTGAAACTTCTTATATTGTCCTTAAATTTATTTACTTGGGCTATTTTATATTTATTTTGTTTAGAAGTTATAGATTTATTTGTGTTTACAGCTGATAAACATGTTGCTATAATATTTTCCGATTTATTAGATTTATTTGGAATTTTTTGTGCATTGGTCTTATAAAACGTTGTTTCTGGCTTAAAGCTAGGATTAAAATTGGCGGTTTTTACTACATTATCCTTTACGACATCTTTTTTAACAATCTCCGATCTATTTAATCCTGAAAGTCTAATTTGTGCATAACAATGTGGCCAGCTTGCTGCTGAATCAAATACAACTCGACCATAACATAGAACAAGATTATTATATAATTCTTCTAGATCTAATACCTCTCCCCTTCTCTCAGAAACAATATTTAACAACAACATTAATTCTTCTAGATCTGTTGGTAGATTTTTTGTTCTTGAATCCATCCTTTCAACTGCATTTGGAACTGGAATCAT
The DNA here is from genome assembly GCA_030765055.1 of Mantis religiosa. Classification (NCBI taxonomy): domain Eukaryota; kingdom Metazoa; phylum Arthropoda; class Insecta; order Mantodea; family Mantidae; genus Mantis; species Mantis religiosa. Next base: position 155,117,577 of record CM060950.1, on the reverse strand, counting down.
AATTTTATCACCATTTTCATGAGCTCTTCTTGTAATATATCTTAATGCCGCAATTAGTGTCTTGGGTTCTTCTAATCTATTTAACTTCAATGTTTTTTCAAAATCATTATAAATTTCCTTAATATTAAACTCTTCGGTCTTTTCTTTCGTATCCTTTTGATTTATTAACGACCATTCTCCCTGTTCTCTATCCTTCTCAAACACAAACTCAACTTCTTCAACTTCGTCTACAACTTGAACATTCTCCTTTCTTTCCTCTTCTTCGCCTACTTTTTCATATATTATTTCATCATAATTTATTTCAACATTCCTTCTTGTATTCCTCTTCTTATTCTTCTTTATTGGTAAGTTAATATTTTCTTCACTGTTGACCATAATCAATTCGGGAAACAAATCTTTCTAACATCATATTATAAGTTGAACAATTCCCCTTGCCTCCGCAAATCTTGCCTCTCCTCTTGCAAGGAATACAACATTCTTCTCTTTTCTCACATTCATTCCTCAGATGTCCAATTTCTCCGCATTTTCCACACACTTTATTATTTTCCCTACATGATTTCTTGACATGACCATAATTATAGCAATTCAAACATTTCGGTACAGAGATGAAATTCTTTACTGCTACCGCTTGAAAACCTGCATATATTCTTCCTGATTGAATGAGATTTTTCCACAATATTGGAGAAACTTCGGCCACATGATGAACTGTAGCTCTATTTCTCGGACCAGTCTTAAATCTTAAAACAAACTGTTCACTGAACTCTTCTTTCGTCATCTCGTCTATGAAGTTTTGTTCATAAATATTTTCTTGTAACTCCTCATCTGATACACCTTTCAAAACATTATACAAGATAACTTGTGGATTTCTTTTCTTCGGCTCTTCAATCTTCAATTCTTTTTCCAATAACTCTTTACAGTTTATAACTTTCTCAATATCTTCTTTTGTTTCTGTTTCAATTAGTACATTTTTGCCCGCTGGTCTCAAACTACAAATTCTTATTTTATTCTTAACAGGATTCAAATTCTTAGTAACTGTTTCTTGTAGATCTTTAATATTCATGTCATTTTTGGCTGAGATGAAAACAACATGTTTTTTATTATGTAACGCTTTCCTTACTTGTTGTTGCTTGCCAATTTGCGCCGGAGTGGCAGTAACCTGAGCAAAAGTTTTCGGTGTCTCCATCATTGTTGCTTTAACCTCTTTCCATACTTTGACTTCTGCAAAAGCTCTTTCTTTTTCTAGATTAACCCTAAAAAATTCCTTCCTCATGCCTTCTATTAAAAATAACAATCTCTCCTTTGATCTTGTCCCCATCCTTTGATCATTTGTTAAAATAGAATTTGCTTCGTTACTTAAATCTTCAAAATTCAACATCACCTGCTCCGGACTTTCTCCAACAATATTTTCCGTTTTATTTGTTGAATCCATATTTACTGCATTTGTTTCCTCTTTCTTCTTCTCTTTTAAATCCTTTTCTTCTTTCTTCCTCTCTAAAACATCATCATCTTTGCTCTTTTTATCTTCTTTCTTCTTCTTCACATCTTTGCCTTCACCTACCTTCCCTATTTCTTTTTTCCCTCTATCATCGCTTCTTGGCGATTTCAAAGATCCCCTTTGTATATTAGTTTTGGGTTTGGCTTCTTCCATCCATTAATAAAAGCACTTTAATACGTTAAAGCAAACCAAGAAAGGACGGGCAATACTGCGCGCACAGATTGTACACACTCACTCCCCCTATTTGACCCGTGCTGTAGAGGTCACTGATGCAGCAGCAGCGACTGACAGGCGACTAGCTAGCCGCCTATACACATATGTTAGGCAATGCACAAAAATTTGTTACCTTTATCACTCTATAACTTCTAAACTATTTCTGTATCATTATGAAACAAGTACTCACAGACAGCTGGTTTCTTCTTCTTTCTTCCAATATACAACACTATTAAAACAAACTTGTTTTAACCACTGTTTTTATGCTTCGACGCGGAGCTCAAACGTAACACGTCCGGAGACTTCGTGGGCCTGTGACTTGGGATAGCCCATATTTAACTGTTTGTATTTTGGATTCTACATTTTGAACAAACTTGCCATTCTTATGGGCAATTTTAGTCTTCTGTTTTCTGCCAACTAAGTAACTTCTAATTAACTCTTTTGGGAGACCTCTAACTCCATATCTGTCTAGCTTATTTAAAAGTATATTGTGATCCACACAGTCAAAGGCTTTGGATAAATCAAAAACTAGGATACTAACCTTGCTGTTACTTTGAATCTTTTCTACAATTACTTGAATGGAGTGACTGATAGCAATAATGGTGGATCTGTTTTTACGAAAGCCATGCTGGAAGTTCTCCATTATATTGTATTTTTCAAGATAGGCTATTAGTCTTGAAAATACGACTCTTTCAAAAATGTTTGCAATTTCAGAGGTTAGAGTGATAGGCCTGTAGTTATTGATATTTTTATTGCTTATTTTGAAAAGTGGCTTAATTATTCTCAGTTTTAATATGTTCAGGGATTTTCCTTCTTCTATAGAGAAGTTTATTAAATAAGTTAAAGGTTTGATGAGAGCTGCTTTACATTGTTTCAGAATAAGTGGACTGATCTCATCCCACACACTTCTTTGTTTATTCTGTAACTGTTAGTTATGTTATTTATTTAATTTATTGTAACTGGATTGAAGAAAAAGGATGATAAGGAAGTGACAGTTGTACCCTTATAGTTCACTGTGATATTTTCCCAGCAACATTAGCAAAGAAATTATTGAATTTTTCACTCATTATTTTAGGGTCTTCTACCAATTCCCCCAGGATGTTTAATTTGATATTTCTATGTGGCTGTTTATTTTTCCTTGCTTCATTTACTTTACTCCAAGCAGATTTTGTAATTTTTTTAATTGCTCCATTTTTTCTCTGTATGTTTACACATTTTAACTACTTAAACTTTTTAGATACATAGTTTTTGCTTTCTTGTACTTACTTTTGTAACATGGGAGAGATGTGCTTCTATAGAGGGTATATAAATTTTTCATTTTCTCTTTTTGCTTTACCAGTTTTGTAGGAAATTTTATCCTTTCCTTTTTTATACTACTGGTAGTTATTTGTTTTAATGGACAAGCAATATCACAATAATGTTTGAATATATTATAAAAGTTATTTCATTTGCTATTTACATCTTTATCCCTCAGAATAGACTACCAGCTTTCAGCGGTTAGCATGTTTACCATATTACAAATATTTTCATCATTTATACAGTGGATTCTTTGCCCTCAACTTCATAGTGTGTAGCTTTGAAATATATCAGTTGTGAATAATGATCAGAGATGAGTATGATTATAGATGGAGAGGATATTTGAATATTAGAGGAGAAATGATCGATAATTGAAGATGTGCTTTCAGTAACACAAGTTGGTTCTAAAATTAAGTCTTTAATATTATACAAAAGTGGGAACCTGCAGGCTTTATATTGGGAAGCTAGGGGGAAAATGATGCAAATCAACTAATCCCCAGTACCATTAGTCAACAACAACAACAACAACATATTATACATATTATAGACCTCAATTAATTCTTTATAAATGGTGTCTGTACTATCAACATTTATGTTAAAATCACCAGCAAGAACAATGTCAGTAGCTTTATCTGCATACTTCTGAAGCAATATTTCAAGTTTTAAAATTAACTCTCTTGGTGAAGAAGAGGGCGATCTATAGAAACCAAAAATTATTGTATTTCCCCGACATGATATTTTTATTCCTGCTACCTCAAATAGTTTCTCAACAGAGTAACCTTCCAAATTTATTTGGGATATTTGAAATTAATTTTTTGCAAATATTATAACCCCACCTCCTTTATATGTATTCCTGAAATATATGCCAGCTATTTTATAGTTTTGTGATTTACAAACCTCATTTTAATTCATGCCATGTTCCGTTATTACACAAATATCAGCATTTAGCTCATGTGTGGTAACACAATTTGCTTTGATCTAAGATATTGAATATTTAATTACACAATTTGAGGTCCTGATATAAGTTAGGTATTTTCTCATGAGTAGCATTTTCATTTCCCTTTGCTATGTTACTTGTTTGGGAAGGTAATACTGTACTGTACAATTTACTATTATTATTATATCATAATTATTAATTACCATTTATTAATATTGATGTTTCTAGTACCACTAATTGTATCATTGTAAGTATTTGTATCTTATCCATTATAATTGCTTCTGACGTGATCTTCAATAATACCAACTGTGAATATTGTATGATTGAAAACAAACTTAACTAAAATAAACTTTGAACACTGAGACTGTTTAACTTACAATTATGCAAATTTAACTGGTTGTTATTTACTATGGTTACTAAGCTGTGAGTTAGCTGCTCTAGTTTACAGTTCTTTATGAATTCTTTTGTATTCGAGTTTCTTAATGTTGCATGTTTTGTTCTCCAAGTCACCTACTGCTGCTAAGGTTAGTTTCCCTGAACACTGTATTGTGTTACGATACCAACAATATTGTTTATAAGTTCACCTAACCTCCATGTGCCTTTGCAATTTAAGTGCAGCTCATCCCTACCCAACAAGACCAGTCCAGGTATTTGTCCACATCCACATATAACACTTTAAGGGATTCACATACCCATCTAATGTTTTCATTAACACTCTGGATAAAGTTCTGACATACATCTCGTCTTTTAATTATACTATTTACAGTGATTACTGCTTTTGGAAACCTTTCTTTTGCAGACCTTTAGTGCTGTACACATCACCCATAACTTCCTCAGGTGTCTTTGCTTCTCTTAAGTCATTAGTTCCAACGTGAAGCACTATCACTTCTGCGTCTTCCGGGAAACTGTCACAATTGCACTGTTTTTTCCCTTTAGAGGATAATTGGGCAGCTTTTATGCCCCTGAACACTCTGTCACCATTTTTCAGTTACATTCGTAATCATTGAGTCACCAATCACAAGCACATATTTATCACTCATGTTTATCAGCTGTTAAGGGTAGGACCAGCCATTTCTTCTTTCTTCTTTTCTCGAATTTGTCCATTTACGGGTTCACCATGCACAAATGATTTGTTTGCTTTTGTAGCACCTTCTTTGGCACCTTTTACGCTTTGAGCGGCATTTTCATTTTCTTTCTTCTTTTTGTTTTTTCCTTTTGGTATGGATTTGTCTTTCTTTCTTTGTTCATTTATTATCTTGTATTTTGATTTGTGTAGTCTTTGCATCTCAGTACCACTTTTAGCTTCTGATTTGGCTTCAACTTTTTGACTGCTTAATATCTCGAAGCGATTTGATGTTGCAATGCTTTGTGTACCTACATGCTTGGTGTTTGGTGTCCTTTTAGCTACTTTGTAGTATGATTTATCCATCTGTAATAACTAATATCTACACAAAACCTTAGCCTATATACGGCTAGTTTGAAGAAATGATTAATTTCAACCAATTAACTAAAATAATAAGAGTTAAATGATGAAGCCTGTGACTCAAGTACTTACGATAGTAAGTTGCCACAGTGTATCTCGGATGCGAGAGCCCATAGTGGTTTACCGGGAAAATACATGAGTCAATTGGAGAATTTAATGTCAAGACGGCACAATTGGCCATGGTAGCTCAATGGGTTAGAGCGACCGGACGGAAACCAGGAAATCCGTGGTTCAAATCCCGGCCATGGCATTGAATTTTTCATGTTGACTATCTATGCAAAACCTTAGCCTATATACGGCTAGTGTGAAGAAATGATTAATTTCCACCAATTAAGCAAAATAACTGAATCTTTATTAAATTTTAGATGAGTCGTATTTCTTACACATCTGCTTCACTTTCGTGTGTAAGAAGTGTGTGTAAGAAATACGACTCATCTAAAATTTAATAATTTTTCGCTTCACTGTGGTGTTCCAATACAGTTAAATCTCGAAACTGAATCTTTATTTGAAGTTCCTGTTTTTCTAGTCTTAACTGCTTTTCTTCTTCCACAGCTTTTTTAAAGTCCTTGTTTAGTATTTCTATCACTGTATGCAGCGTTGCTCCCGTTTCCTCTCCACGTGCTTTGAGTACCGCCGCAGCTCCATTGTTGTCCTAGCATATTCCTCAGCTTCTATACGAAGTCATCTTCATTTCTTCCATAGTAACTGTCACTATTTTTTACAGTATCGCTTTCAGTTCTGTAGAATTCCTCATTTTGTTTGTATTACCTATTTTTTGCACCTTACTTCTCATCACCACTGTACTTGCCGCCATCTTGAATCTAGCTATATTTGCTGTTACATCAACCAATGCATTGTTGAACATCTCAGAGCCATTAGTTTTGTAGTAATCACATGTATCACATTGTAAGAAAAACTACTTAGTACTTATATAATTAAGTGATGAAAACCTTAAAAACTGTGGAACTATCTATATTGTTGAAGAATATGGGAGTATTAAAACCCACCAGCCAATGCAGTTAATTTCTACCACTTGCTTCATTGACATTTACTTTATTCTTAAAGTGAACAGATATAGTTAGGAATAAGACTGAGTAGTAATGGAAGACGGGAAGCACATAGTAAAAAACACTAGCAAAAGGAAGTGCAGCAATAATGGGGTTAAGAGTATGCAAGTATAAATAACCAGAAACTATAATAAAATGGTAGAAAGGATTTCTAAGCACTAGTTGAATCAAAAGTGACACACGCAATAGAAATTTTTTATGATAACAGGAGCAGGTAAGAAAACAGTGTTTTTAAATTGTTTTGTTCAGAGGTACTAGAACTAGCAAAATCAGCACCAAAGAGTGGCATTGGCCAAAAAAGAAAAGACCGGTTAGAATGGTGCAACATTATGAAATACTGGAGCAGATGTATAAAAAGAGGAAACCAACAAAAAGTATATGCCACTGAAAATAGTTGGTGAAATAAAATAAAAGAACTCTGAACCTATTTCTGAATTTCTATCAAAAGGATAGAAATGGGGATGTATGGAGACTAGAAAAAAGAAATGAGGGGTTTTTGGAAAGTAGTATATTAGGATATAGAAGAACAAGAAATGTATGGAATAGAAGGGAAAAACTTTTTGAACTACACAGCTTGATAAAAAATGAATGGGGCAGAGAAAAAATATGTGGACATCCATAACAAACAAAACAAGAAGTGGATTTGCATGGGCAATATTAAGCAAAGGTGTAAGAAGAGATAAAGTAAAATAATGCATTATGTGTGGAGCAAAGGAGAGTTAGAACGTTGTGCAGTAGTGTTAGAAGGTAAGAGATTGGGACAACATGAATAGGGATATCAGCCATGAAAATGTTAAAAGGGACTAGAGAATGAAAAATATAGGAAAAGTAAAGAAGTAGACCAAGAAGGGTAAGATATGAGAGAAGAAAGGAAAGACAGGAGACGTACAGCAATTAGAATAAAGGGATGTATAGGCTGACAAAGTTGCTTAAGGGCAAAATATAAAAGCAACAGATAACCAACATGGGAGGAAAGACATATGACATACACTGTACAAAGAAAAGATGTAAAAAAAAAAAGCTTGTAAAGATGTAAATTTGTATACACAAGTACAATAAATTCTAATTCACACTACAGCCCAAAGGCTTGCCTTAAATGTATTTATTTTTCCTGAGTTAATGAAATACCTCATAAATCATTTACTGACCTTTGCGATAGCCAGTGTGTGCATCTCTGCCACAGCTCGAATACGAGTAACCCATTCATGGCGAGCACGAGCATCAGCAGCACGTAACTTAAATACTTCACCGGCTGCTGAGTTTACAGTAAACGTATTAGAATCTTCATCACTTGGCGAAATCACAGCTGCAGCCAAGTTTACTGAACCCCTAGGTTCACCTGTACACTCTGATTCATTCTGTAAAACAATGTTTATTGTTTGCAGTTATACCTGACAATTATGTCAACTTGACAGAATCAGCAATTTGTTTTTATTGATAAAAAAATTAGCAGTTGTGGGTTTATTTTTAGACTTAACGAAAGCATACAACGTTTTAGATCATTAAATACTACTCAGGAAATTAAATATGGTTTTAGGGGTATTATGAATAATTGGGTTAAATCCTATTTAAGCGATAGAAAACAGTTTGTAGAACTTCAGTTTGAAAATAAAGGAAAATTAAATACAGTTCAGTCCAAAGTGAGAGAAGTTAGGATCAGTCCTGGGTCCCTTGTTATTGTTGTATATAAACGATTTCCCAATTGCCATTAATTCCACAGATGTTATTTTATTTCCAGATGACACTAACATCCTAATAAAAGGAGACAATCAAGAAAGTGTACAGACCAAACTCAATGATGCTCTATGTAAACTACACACATGGTTTCAGACAAATTAACTAATTATAAATAAGGATAAGACTTATTACACAAATAAAAATATTTGCAACAGAATCTCCACTTAACTTAAGAAGTTGATAATTCCTTCTTCTTTATAAAAGATTGATTTTGAAGGCACATCGCCTTCGTCTTCAGTTTATTAACCAAACTCCGTTGTTAAGGAAATCTCGGTTATCGTGTTATTTTCTTTTATTATGTTACGTTTCCAACATTACCAACATCTGAATACGAAACAAACCTAAAAACAGAATCAATTGCTGGTATGTCAAAATTCATTACGTGATGTTTATTTTTTAAAATAAATATTTTCTCCCACACTATTAACTCTATGGGACCATTTAATTGTTTTAATAATTTAACTTCGGGATTTATTTCATGGTTAAATGACCAAAAATGATCTTCTACGGCCGATTTATCAATTTGTTTATATTTAATGTTACGAAAATGTTCTTTCTTTCTGGTTTCCAAACTACGTTTCGTCTTTCCAATATAAACTTGATCACAATCCAAACAATTAAATTGATAAATACCAGATTTTTTATTATTAGGAGTTTTATCTTTTTTAGAATATTGTAATAAATTTTTAATACTATATTTATTTAGAGGAACTAAAGGATAAGACTATTGCCATTTCATTCTTTACTTGCCAAAATAGAAATGTGGTCAAACCTCCAATAGTATTTGATAAAACCATTAGCTACAATAATGAAACAAAATTTCTGGGATTACATATAAATGAGAACATGAAATGGACAACACATATTCAACATTTAATAAATAAACTGAGTTCCATTTATTATTTGCTTAAACATTTGAAAAGCTTAATAAATTTAGCAGCATTGAGAAATATATATTATGGTTACTTTCACAGTCAGTTACAATATGGGATAGTGTTCTGGGGGAAAAGGCAGATAAACTTAAAAAAAGAGTGATAAGGATACTAAGTGGGGTGGATAACAGAACATCTTGCAGGCCATTATTAAAAAAACATCAAATATTACCTCTAGTATGTATGTATATTTTGGAATTAGTGATCCACATTAAACAAAATAAACTACAAATACAAAAATGCAGATATTCACAAATACAATACATGTCAGAAAGATGACTTTCACATTCAAAGTTGTAGAATGAAAATCTTCAGGTCTAGTGCTATCAATAAAGGTATAAGATTATACAACAGACTACCAGAAAATATTAAACAAATGAAGAGCCTTAAGCATTTTAAAAAGGGAGTAAAACTCTTTTTACTGCAACATTCATTTTATTCTGTAAACGAGTTTTTAAATGTTAATTAGTTTTAAGTGATTGTAAATAATGACAATAGCCATTAATGTAATTTTTATACTATGATGTATCTGATAGTGTATGATCGAAAGGACAAAATAAATTGAATATTCTAGGTGTTTGGATTACATATTTCATTTTTCTTGCCAGACATCATCTAGATAAATCAGATGTATAGCTAATACCCTTTTATTTCATTATTTTTTTGTGTAATAGTTTTAATTTCATCTCAAAAAAATTCTCTATTGAATAGCATTGTTCTGCCTCGTATTTGCCTCCTCATTATAAAAATTGAGGTGCAGAAACCTAAAAAGTGAAATATATGAATGTGCAATAAATCACTGAATTTCTTTTTAAATTTCAGAAATCACATGCCCACCTCCATGGTGATGCAGTAGCATGGCTTCATTTCAACCTCTAAGGTCCAGTTTAAGGTGAGTATCCTGGATAAGGGTTTTCCTGTACCCTCATAAAGACAATGTTGGGTAACTTGCTACTCTGCACACATCTGATTATGTGCTCTAGTTACACAACTACTGAATTTAGTTAAAAGTTGATTATTCAAATTCATGTTTGATGCTATTTTTGGACTGGTTGAGGTTTCTTGAGAAAATGTTAAATGCATGATCATTATATCCAAAATGGTGTCAAAAATTATTTCCCCAAAGTGGCCAAAACATGCACTTCTGGATACAAAACTGATGTATCCTACACAATTGTTGCCATTACACATTACAGTCACAAATACCATCAGTACTTTCAACACATATAACTTAAATAAAACAATGAAAACCTATTAATATATGATGGGCATGACTGTTCAGTTTACAGTCAGTTCATAATTCCTCACTGTCACTTCACTAATACAATACAGTATGACTTTCTCTGTTAGTTCATTTTCTTGACATAACCAGTAATGAAATACGAGTGAAGCAGCTTTTTCTTTGGATGAATTGCTTGCTAAGGAATTAAACACAAAACATCTGAATTGTCACAGAAGCAGCACTTGCAGTAAATTAACTGTATTGTAGAGCCACACTCAGCAACTTACTAAATTGCTCACTTGGGAACATATAAGTTTATACAGCCACTGAATTTTTCCATAGAGTTATAGAATAATTTGCATGTAGTATTTAATGCTTCTACTGTTTATGCTGGATGACAGTACAATCACATCTGGTTATCTCTTCTCTGGCCAATCAATCAATACTCACTAATGATTAACATAGCTCCCTCCTCAGAACTGGTTGACCTGAGTAGCTCCACAATATGGAGCAAGTAAATCAATACCTCAGCTTCCCTCAGGGTTACTGACAAATGCAGTATACCACCACCATTGATATGGAGAACTACCTTGGAATTACAAGCCATTCCAGAAATATTTTCATCAACTATCCCTTACATGGGATGATAGAGGCATATAAGGGCATGCTCCTGCAATCCAGAACTACATATTTGTCATGCATCATAACCAGACATCGGATTGCACACACCTTAGCAATCAATGTATGCACACAGGTACTATACAAGGCGAAGCTTGACAAACAAAGGTCCAATGTCAACAAGTATATTGATGCGCTGTGTGTGTATACTCTGGTACAGATACAAATTGTAACCTACGTTATAATATGCCTTCCTCCTCATTGCTTTCGATACGAGAATTACAGTAAACATTCATGTACATTCGTAAACTGTCCAATGTGAATTTTCTGCGCCTCTCACTGAAACAACATGAAAATATTGGGAGAAAGTTCGTTCAACTTCACATGATATTAATGGTGCATATGAGTATTACAAATCATTTTCATGTGTTTGTATGAGACTTAGTTTATTTCTTATATTATACAGCACTGAAAATCCAGTATTTTGTGTAGAATAATGGTCAATTTATTTTTTGCTCGTTTGGTAGGTGGTGCATTCTGTATAGTGTTAATTTTTGCAGACACCTCCTTGAATGCTTTTAGACAGCTCAAAATTGCATTCTTCAAGCTGTTTAGTGGCTGTTGATAATACCAAAAACTTTTGATTTATAAACTGGAGAATGCCCAATAATTGTTGTGAAAGTAATGCTATTAACACAATATGTCACACACCCTGCACTCCCTGGAAGACAGATCTACCTGCGTGGCGAGCAGTAGTTGTAATGGAACTAAGGCTACACATTGCAAACCAAACTATCCCTATGTATTGTCCTCGGGACTGACGTCAGCAGTTATATACTGCAAGACTCCTAGACTTCATATCCCTTTAAAGGTGTATGGGATCCGATGCCTGATCATAACATGCCTTCATCTGATCATGTGCTAGATTCAGGAACTCCTTGGCAGGACAGTGGATGTCTTCTAACCTGTCCATTACCACCCCGACAATCTTTGCTGGAATCAGAATGCATGTCAAATAACAGATTACATAGTAACCATAGCTTTGTCCAAATAGCATGTTGGCTGGTGTCATGTTAATGGACTCATACTGATATGTAAACTAGGAGGTATAAAGGCACATATGTACACATCCCAATCATGTTTACTACTGGATACCACTTTCCAGAGCTCCTTGAATGTCTACCTAATGCTTGCCATTCTGTCCTATTATGGATGAAAGGAGTGATGTGGGTCTTGTGTATCCCAAGGCACTGGAGCAGTTCTTGCTTGAGGTTGGACCCACAGTTCAACCCTTAGTACTGTAGAGCTTCAGGGGAATTCCAAACCACAGGAGAGTTGCTCACCAGTGCATTAGCCACAACTGAAACCTCATAAGAGTCACAAACCTCCATCCATTTGGTGAAATAGGCCATGGCCAATAGTATTTGTTTCCTGCATGTGTCCTTAGAAAAGGGCCTGCAACATTGATGCCAATTCTCTCTCTCCCTCTCTCTCCCCACCTCCCTCTCCCTCCCTATCTCTCACCCTCTCCCTCCTTATCTCTCACCCTCTCCCTCCCTATCTCTCTCCCTCTCCTTCCCTATCTCTCTCTGTTTTTGTAATTTTACGTCCTCCAACGTTAAGTCATATCGGACGATGAATGGAATGGGTGAAATGATGCTCAAATTAGCCCAGGGTCCATAGAGCTTAGAGCTACCCGACATTCGTCTTCCAGGATAAGGGAAAACCCCGGTAAAAACCTTATCCATGTAACTCACCCTGACCGAGATTCGAACTCGGGACCTCTTGAACATGAGGTGGACTTGCCAATTCTTTTGAACAATGCTTCCATATTTTATAATTAATCTAGCCCTGGCTTCGAGGGTGAAGCATATGGTTTGCTGCACATATGTGGCATTGTTGGCACTACTTCTCCTTATAGCATCAAGATACAACCAATAGAATCAACTACATAGCTTTTCCAAAGTCATTTAAGTTCAAGTCTTTCCAGCAGTGCCTGTATATCTTTCCACAAGGGCTTCTTTCACCTTGCTCCTCAGGAGCACTAATTGTTTTAACATGGTTTTACAGTTTGCAGAGTCTCATTCTCTTCAACACCCATTCTTGACCAGCAGTGTGTTTCACTGCAACTAGTAGCTCTTATAAATCAGATCCCTTGAAGAGATATCTGCCAAGTAGGTTGCCTGCCAAAATCTTTGTTCTTGCAGGCTCTTTGTTCATTTTCACCACTATCAGGATTACAGCTACAACACTCTCCTTCTCCTCGACCATTATACAGTGATACACTAGTTGCAGGTTTCCTGCAATGATATTTGGGAAAGAGGGGTTCTTCCATCAGAATGATGCCTTGTTGCCTATGCCTTGAGATAATACTGTATTCCTGCAGCTGATCTACCCAGCTACAGCAGCACATGTCCTTTCAAACTGCAAAAGCCCAACAGCCAAGTTAGGGCAGAATGGTCCAATCGGAATGGAATTCTTGTCCATAATGCTACTTGGGGAAGTGCTTCAAGGTCTCTACAATAACCAGAAGCTCTTGTCTTGTAATGCAGTAGTTTCGTTTGGCCTTGAATAGGGTTCTACCGAATTAAGTCAGTACTCTTTGTTCTGCTCTTGCAACAAGATACCCCCTGAATTCACTAACATACATGTCCATGAAAAATGTTTCACCAGGATGGGGATATACTAGTACTGGGAACATACACAGTGCATTCTTCGGATTATGGAAAGATGTCATGGCTTGGTCAGAGAACTGGATGGTTTGTTCCTTTGTCAACCTTGTCAGAGGTTTGGCAATGTTCGCATAACCTCCAATTTCCAATAGTATATGCAGAAGCCCATAAAGTGTCACTGTGTCCAACATGTCAAGTGAGTATTTGTTAATGATTGTCAAAAATTGTGTTTTAAAGTGATGCAGTTCCTTAACAAAATTAGCAATATTGTTCATCCCCACTATATTGTGTGTTTTAACCTGCATATATTGGGTACATAATTTAATTAAATATTGCATGATTTAAATAATTTATTTTAGTTAGTAACTAGAGAAAACCAAGAATGTGTTCATATTAGTTAACTGATGGAAATTAATAATTTCTTCTCACTAGCTGTACATAGGCTAAGGTTTTTGATAGATAGAGTCTATGTATGGCTAGTGTGAAGAAATGATTAATTTTCCATCAATTAAATAAAATAAGAGTTAAATGATGAAGCCTGGGACTCAAGTACTTATGGTAGTAAGTCGTCACAAATGGTTGAATGCAAGAGCCCCTAGTGGTCTACCGGGGAAATATACGAGTCAAATGGAGAATTTAATGTCATAATGGCAAGTTGGCCATGGTAGCTCAATGGGTTAGAGCGACTGGACGGAAACATGGAGATCCATGGTTCAAATCCTGGCTGTGGCATTGAATTTTTCATGTTGACTATCCATGTGTTCATATTTCTCATGTATTTTATTTTTCTGCATGTAGCTGTAAAGATTTTGGCATCTACTTTCACAGTTTTAGTGCCTATTTTTGCCTTTTTAAATACCTTTATGCCTGCCTATTTTGAACTATTTGAGTGCCTAAAGTCTTGTATCTGATCACCATGCAGCAAAACTTTGACACCAATAAATTAGGTGTGGACTGATAGTCAACATGAAAACTTCAATGCCATGGCCGGGATTTGAACCACGGATCTGCTGGTTTCCATCCAGTCACTAACACATTGAGCTACCATGGCCAACTTGCCGTCATGACATTAAATTCTCCATTTGACTCGTATATTTTCCTGGTAGACCACTAGGGGATCTCGCATCCGAGATACACTGTTTGTGGTGACTTACTATCGTGAGTACTTGAGTTCCAGGTTTCATCACTTAACTCTTAGAGCAATGGGTTAGAGCGACTGGATGGAAACCCGAAGATCCATGGTTCAAATCCCGGCCATGGCATTGGCTAGTGTGAAGAAATAATTAGTTTTCATCAATTAACTAAAATAAGAGTTAAATAATGAAGCCTGGGACTCAAGTACTTATGATAGTAAGTCAACAAGTGTATCTCAGATGCGAGAGCCCCTAGTGGTCTACCAGGAAAATATACAAGTTAAATGGAGAATTTAATGTATTGACGGCAAGTTGGCCATGGTAGCTCAATGGGTTAGACTGACTGGATGGAAACCAGGAGATCCGCGGTTCAAATCCCGGCCATGGAATGGAATTTTTCATGTTGACTCTATCAAAAGCCTTAGCCTATATATGGCTAGTGTGAAGAAATAATTAATTTCCATCAATTAACTAAAATAATAGGTGTGGACTGTTTACTGCACATGAGTTGTCATGGTCATCAATGAAAAGGGTGCAGCAAGTCGAAACAAAGCAATATAATGCAACACAACGTTCAGCATAAACTGTTCAAAATGTTTCAAAAATAGAGTAAGGAATTTTCATGGTATGCTTAGCTTCACTGAATATTTCATTTATCAAGAGATATAATTCATATGTATAATTGATGAATAACAAATATACATTAGTGTCATTAATCGACTCCCTTTAAATTTAATTTATCATAACAACACTGTTTTCAACACTTCCAAGAAAGGAATTGAAATATACACTTTTTACATTTAAAATTATATATGCATACTTTCAGATAAAATATTTCCGTTTTACGTGACACAATCTTATTCATAGCAGAAGTACCAGATGTTCATTATGAAACAAAGTGTTCACTGACTTCAATTTCTTTATTGGTCTATTTCTTCATAAAATGCTTTTATGGCTGCAGAATTAGCAGTACCAGCACTACAATACATTTTCTCAATGCACTGAAACAAAATGTCATGTGGTTTTCACTTAAACACTGACTGTATTGAGAGGTGTGTTCAATGTCACAAAATGTGATATGGGCAAAATAAAAATCTTGCGTACTTCATGTACTTTGTTAATCTCAGGTGGACTGTCTCCCTTTAAAGATCCTTGATTACACACAATTTGGCATATTCACTCTGTATTATAAACACTATAACATAGTTAACCTGAAGACATCATTCTACTTCCCCTCTGTGTCCACATTTCACTGCCTGTTGATCACTGATCAGCACAGCATTAAGTTAATTTTATTGATATAGTTATGAATAGTCATTCTTAAAACTGAAGCTAAGTTCATATTAAAAGACTTGAGTCATAAAAGTATGACTCAGTAAGTCTTTTAATATAATTTTATTCTTAGCTAAATGTTTTATGACTTAAAAGATGTTTGCTGTAGACTAAGTATTAAACACAGCTATAAATAAGTACCATCCCAGATGATCTAAGTTGTTAAAATACATCAAAAGCTTCTACAGAACAAAAACTTAATGCACAATCGTAAAAACTATTTGTAGTCGGTTTATTGACACTCTTCACTTCTTTATATTATTGAGGGACTAGTTTCGGAAGCCTTTTACCTCCATTTTCAACCTCTCTTCAACTAGCATCTGTTCTCGTCTGCTCTCCTCTCTCTGGCGGTGGAACTATGAACTTCTTTGTCAAATTGTCTACTGGTGGGATTTCAAAGTTCATTACACGATCCTTATTTTTCAATATGAATATGTTCTCCCATGTTGTCACTTTATTTTGGTTTATCAAAATTATTAAGAGAGGTAATAATATAATAATAACCCATGGCGCAACAGCCCTTAGAGGGCCAAGGCCTACCAACCTGACTGCCGGCCTCACGCCCACTTACACATGGCAGAGGTGGACGATCATCCAACCGATACGGGGAGGAGATGTGGTCAGCATCTCGGCATCCCCCAGCCGGAATGTTGGTTTCCGTGACCAGGGCCGCTTACCTAGCGTAAGCTCCTCACTTTCCTCACGATGCTGAGTGGAAACCGGTCCTACACCCGGGACCGAAAATCCCCACCATATGGGTGGGATCGAACCTGGGCCGCTTTCAGTGGCCAGGGACCAAGCCATGCTGCCTTAGCCCGCTACGCCATGGCGCAGGACTATTAAAAGAGGTGATAAACCAAAATAAACTGACAACATAGGAGTAAATATTCATATGGAAACATAAGGACCATGTAATGAACTTCGAAATTCCACCAGTAGACAATTTGACAAAGAAGTTCATAGTTCCACCACCAGAGAGAACAGAGCAGACAACAGATGCTAGTTGGAGAGAGGTTGAAAATGGAGGCAAAAGGCTTCCGAAACTAGTCCCTCAATAATATAAAAGTAAGTGACGAGTGTCAATAAACTGACAACAAATAGTTTTTACAATTAATTTTGACGTCACTTACTAAATTCCTCCAATCACACATTATGCACATTGTTTTCCAAAATGGTAAAAGAATTGGAATTAAAGCTTGCTGTATTGTATTATTTCTTAGGTATTAAAGTGATTTCACAATGTGAGCTGTATGCATAGTATTAAAACACTGAGATGTGTGTAGCACCTACAGTGGCATCTATTTAAGAAAAAAACAACCTGGAGTCTTAACATTCCTCTTTGAGGGATCTATGTTCATTTGTGGTATATTTATCTCTAGATCTGACTATTAAGTAGTAAGCTTGTTATTCCGAAAAAACTAATTAGAAAAATGCTAAATCTGAGCAAGAATATACATTGTGAAGAATACTCTATGTTCTCAATTACAGTATTAGGATCTGCATGTATAAAAAACATGCAGTCATTAATTCAGTATAATTTACATTATACACACATGTAGCTATAAACAGTAATCAAAAAGTCTGCCTCTTGTAAGTTATCAAAATTTCAACAACATGCCAAGTAAATCAACTGGCAATTATTGATCAAACCTCTTTATTGTTTCTCAGCTTACCAGGTAATAGATCAAAGCTCCTGTTTCTGGATCAAGCACAAACCACCTGAACTGATATCCTTTCACAACATTTGTATATTTGCTCAGTAGGCCTTCAAATGGCTCTCTCAGTTTTTCTGTAGCCATGTTCCATTCCTACAACATACAAGGAAGAACTGTAGTATACCCATATACAGCAATTTAAAACTACACTTACAAATGTATACAAATTTTCTCAGATGAACTTAAAATGCAGAGAAATATATTTCTATAGACACAAATGTAATGGAATTTACTTATGATGAGTCGGCACTAGTAACATTAACATCACTTAGTTTACTCGCTGTTAACATGTTCCTGAAACATTTTAACAGTAAGTAAAATAAGTGATGTTAGTGTTACTAGTGCCGACTCGATCTTAAGTAAATTCCATTTCAGTATATCCCTACTTAGCTTCTTCCATAAACAAACCCAAATATAACTTGTTTGGCTAACAGTTGCCATGAAATGTGTTTACAAAATATCTAGTTGATAATAAAGCTTAGCAAGTTTGACCCTCCAGGTTTGAGATACTGTTTAATTCTATGATGCCTATTCAATATTTTTAGAGTTATACATAGTGAACTTTCAATACAATTTTAGAAAAATAGTATCCATGTTTAGTGAATAACTTCACAGTGGAGAGAGGTATTCAAGCAAAGAAACTGCTTAATTTAATGGTTCCTCAAAAACAGGCTAACCATAAATTTTTGAAACTGTAAGCACGATTCAAAATACTGCAAAAACCTGCAACACATTCTCTCTGAGTTTGACTAATCTTAAGGAAATCTGTGTAATGAGAGGTAACTCTTGAAATTTTGGGACAGTTTATTTAAAACATGCAATTTTATACTGTTACAGGCATAGTAAAGACAAGGTTATCAATAATGAAGGGAGGAAACTTTTAGATTTCTGTGAGGAGAATAATCTTATGATCTGTAATGACCTGAAAGCGGATGACAAAGAAGGGGAATTCACATTTGCTAATAAAAATGGCCAAAGTGTGGTAGATATTTTAATGTATTCTGTAGGAATTGATGAATAGATCCTAGATTTTGAAGTTATGAATGTTTTAAAATCAAGCTGTCACTTTCCATTAAGATTAGGGTTAGGGGAAGGCAACAGGTGTATGAAAAAGCTTGATGAACGATGTCTTAGTGTGGTGGAAGTGAATAAGTGGAAAGAAGAGTTACATAAAACATTTGTTAATGAATTGAATTCAGAGAGTAGTAAAATCTTACAAGTGAGGGTACAAAGTTTAACTGAGAATAAAATAGAGCAAGCCTTAGAAGCACTGGAATATACTGTTAAAAGGGCAGGGGCCGGTATGAAAATGGGGGGTTCTAAAGGCATCAGTAGGCAGTGGTTTGACAAGGATTGCCAGGTGGCGAAGGCAAGAGTAGCACAAGGAATTAAAGAACTGGCGGCAATCAGGGGAAAAATAGGAAAGGGAAAATTTCCTGATCCTGAGATGGGCATACAGGTGTCTAATGGAACAAAAAAAGAGGGAATGGGGTGAGAAAATAGGCAGAATGCTAATTGAAGCAGCAAGAATACATGACACTAAGAAAATTTAGTCAATAGTAAGAGGGCTATATAAAGATGTGGGGAGAGACGAGGATATAGGCGCAGATCAATGGTGTGCATACTTTGAATCACTGTTAGGAAAAGATAATTATATCAGAGTGGAATGAAGCTTGTTAGGGGGTCCGCAAATAATTCATGAATTAGATAGATATATCTCAGATGTTGAATTTTGTGAACAAATAAGGAGGTTAAAAGCTAACAAAGCTAGTGGTATTGATGGTATACCAGGAGAATTTTGGAAGGTTTGGGCACTCGATGAAACTAGGAGGAAAATAGTGTTAAAATTATTCAATAAAGTAATTGAAGAAAAGGAAATTCCTAGGAAATGGAGGACAAGTATGGTATTGCCAATTTACAGGGGTAAGGGAGATAAAAATAACCCAGCTAACTTCAGAGGGATTAGTTTATTGTCTATTCGAGGTAAGATTTTCACTGGAATTCTAGCAAATAGGTTGCAAAATTGGGTTGAGAAGGAGAATAAACTATCGGAGTTCCAAGCAGGTTTTAGACCGGGCAGCAGAACATCGGACATCTTTATTATTAAAACAATTGTAGACAAATATCTGAGCAATAAAAGGGGAAGGGTATATATATTTATTGATCTAGAAAAGGCATTTGATTCTATTAATAGAGAAGCATTGTGGATAAAATTAAGCAGTAAGGGGATAAGTCATGCATTTATAGAAGTAATTAAGATGATATACCAGGAGAATGAGTTGTTTATAAAACTACCAGGCAACAAAGTAACTAAATCTATATTGAGTAAGGCAGGAGTAAGGCAGGGATGTAAACTTAGTCCAGCATTATATAACCTTTATATCGATGGAATTTTAGAGGAGATATCAAGTTGTAGGGTACATTCACCAGTTATTAATAATAAAGAAATCCCGGGGCTAATGTTTGCAGGTGACCTAGTAGTTGGGTCCATATCAAGTGGAGGGCTGAGAAGAGCAATTGAGGCAGCCAATTATTATTGCAATAAATGGGGTTTGAAAGTGAATGAAAACAAAACCAAGATTATGGTCTTCAAAAAAGGATACAGGTTGCGTAAGGATGAGAAATGGGAGGTTAATAGACGAGAAATAGAGGTAGTAAGGAGATTTGATTATTTGGGGACAAGGTTGAGTTCAGATGGTAGTTGGAAAGAACAAAAAAAGATGTCTGTGGCAAAAGGTAAAATGGCCATGAGGGTGATAAGATCATGCTACAGTAAACTGCCAGATATAAATGTCCAATGGTTGGAGAGGATTTATACAGCAATTGTAGAAAATAGAAAGTTACATGGATCAGAGGTTTGGGGAATAGATGAGGCTTGGAGAGAGACTGATAGAGTGCATAGATCCTTTTGTAAATATATACTGGGATTACCGATAGCATCACCTAATGGGGCAGCACAATTGGAACTAGGCAGGCATTCTACTAAAATTAAAATCTTATCAAGGGCAATAAAATATTTATACAGAATCACTAAGCCTGCCTCGGTAACATAGATGGTAGCGCGTCTGCCTCATGTTCAAGAGGTCCCAAGTTCGAATGTCGGTCACGGTGAGTTACCTGGATAAGGTTTTATTCGGGGTTTTCCCTTATCCTTAAAGACGAATGTCGGGTAGCTCTAAGCTCCATGGACCCTGGATACATTTGAGCATCATTTCACCCCTTTCATTCACCGTCCAATATGACTTAACGTTGGAGGACGTAAAATTACGAAAAAAAAAAAAAAAAAAAAAAAAACACTAACTTGGAAGATGGCAATATTATTAAAGAATGTTTTCATATTCAAAAGAGAAGTAACTGGGGTGGGTCTTGAGGAAGTTAAGCTAAGATTAGAAGATATTGATAGCCAATACAAGTGACAAAAGCTCACAGAGATTATATAGAGAAATAAAAACAACCTGGGGGAGGGAAGGATATATAGATATATGTAGTAAGTTAGGACAAGAAGGTTTTGCTTGGGCGAGAACAGGAGTGAGAAACTTGAAAGGTATAGGTCAAGAGAAGGAGCTAGATAAATGTCCATTGTGTGGAGAAGAGAATGCAGATTTCCATTGTATATTATATTGTAGTCTAACAAAGATATGGAGAGAGCAGGCTTGGCTACGTAAATGGGACAATTTGGGGGGTGAAGTAGGAATTAGAAAAATTTTGTCAGTAAAAGGGGAAAAGAACAGGAGAAATATAGGGAATTATTTAGGGAAAGTTAAAGAGAGATGGCTAGGAACAATTATGAGAAAAATATAGAGTGGGATAGGTGAAATGGCAAAATCTGTAAAAAGGAGTAGAGGGCCTCCAATACACAAAAACCTAGGGTTAGGTGTATGGGGACTGAATTATTAGTCAATGGTGGGCAACATGATAGGATTTCCAGGATTTAGGAATATATGGCATTTTTCAGTATGGTTTTTATAATTGTAATCTTGATTTTGTACTTCCATTTGATGTAAAAGGAAGGATGAGAAATAAATTACAAATTACTGTTACAGAAAATTAGGCTCACACTGTACTTCAGACAGGAGACTATGGGATAGTATAACTGTGTTATGCTGGCTGCATTGATATTATATTCCTATGAATCTATTAGCAATTTGCTTCACTGGCATTTGCAAAGGTTGGCTTTATTCTGCTGTGAACAAATTATGGTTATTCTGTTGTTTAAGGACTTGATACAATGAAGCACAAAATTAATACAATTTTGAGTCGAACTAATACTCAATGCTCCATTTATTGCTAGTAATTACCTAGAACGCGTTTCGTTAGGTTCTTCCTAATATCATCGACAACAGCTGATGATGTTAGGAAGAACCTAACGAAACGCGTTCTAGGTAAATACTAGCAATAAATGGAGCATTGAGTATTAGTTTGACTCAAAATTGTATTAAATTATGGTTAGTCCACTTTGTGAGCACCCATTTGATTTCTTCGGGGAAAAATTAAACTTTCGGCTGTTGCAACAAACTGAATCTAAAATCTTGTGCCTCCCCCACCAAACAGCAAAAAACTCCTTAATATCTGTGCCTTAAAAACAGTTTACAAACTACAGTACCATAAAACAATGGCACCGTACTTTGATACTCAAAGTAGAGGCTAATTGGAATTTTCAATCTTGTACTATAGGCAATTAACTGTTTAATCTTTAAGTTGTATAACACTTATGATGTAGCTTTTAACTGATGAGTCACTCTTCGAAAGCAGTTGTTCATTATTTTAAATATAGGGGAAATTAAAGCTTCTATTTTATTCTAATGTCAAAAAATTCTGGTGGAAATAAGTTCTTGGGAATTTCAATGATGTCCGGAGGGCCCAATTAACAAAAGTTGCTTTCGTTCCTCCAGGTGGGGCTATCTCACATCATTAAGGTAAACATACTCAGAAAACCATGGGAAGTACATCATATTTCTTCTCCCAAAGAACAAAGATCTTGAATGATTTCCCATATTCTAAAGGATTAAGGACTCTACCTCCACCATACTTTTACATTTTAGAATGTTTCCTTCATTCATGAAAACAATTTTTTTTAAACTCAATGATATTATTTTCACAATACAAGAACCTCAAAAACAATCCATCTTCAAGAACACAAAGAAACCAAAGGTTTAAATCATTTTGTTTCATATTAAGATGTAAATTTGCACTTTCAACTCCTTGAATCTATCAGAATCTCACAGCATCATTTAAGAAAGTAGGTGAAGAGTATTCTCTTCTTTTTCTTACTAGGGGGAGGGCAAGGACCACATGAGCAAAGCTTATGGGCATTAAACATGTCATTCATCATATGTCCTATTCAGTCCAAGACTTGCAGCATACGTCCAGTTGGCTGTTTACTTAATGTTATCCCATACAACTTTTCGTAAATACTGTCACTAAATTGTGTCCTTGTGTTATGTTTTATTAATTTTCTATTAATAAAGATATAATTTTACGAAACCACATACCTATATAAAGGTAATACCTCTGGTGAATAATTTAATATAAGCTTAACCAGCATTTATTTCCTTCATATCTTAAATGTTGCATTTCCTATTTATTTAAATGGAGTTTCTATAATAGAGGCAATTACACAAATGTTTCCTTTAATCACGTCTATATTGTTGGCTTTCAACATTGTTGGCTTTTGCTTCACCTCAAAATGGATAAAATGTAAAAGTGACAAACTCAAGATTCAAAATAATCACTCTAGATGACAAGCCAAATGATGATTCTTGACTATAGCCCAACTGTGGCTCTTCAACATGTCCAGGATTGCACAGGATAGAACAGTGAGTGTGATTCAGCAAATAGACTGGAAGAAATTTGGAGATTGTAGAGAACAAAAAAAACGGTTTCTCAGTAATCTAATGTAGAAACTAATGAGTCAGGATACGAGAAATATATCAGAGGGATGTAAAGAAGCAAAGATTAACACAACACAGAACTCAGTAATATGTAAAAACTTAAGCTAATAACAGTGAAGCAATACAAATATTACAATATACAATAAATTAATTACAAACTTATCTTTTCATGAAATTATAAGTGAAGTTTGTAACAAATTATATATTATTTAAAAGCTCAGTGTCTAGGTGAAGAAATTTGGGAAAACTGTTTCCAGAATAGGAAAAACAAAAATTAAAATAGGACCGCCAAAATGGAAAATAGTAGTTATTCTTTGTTTTCTACTTGACTGAAACTACATACTTTTACTGCAGTTGGAAGATAAATATTAAGGCATCAAAGCCTACACAAAAATAGCAGTTTAAAAGAATATTTAAGACTGATCCTTTCACCTACTTGACATTTCAAGTGCCCAGTGATTTTTTTTTTTTTTTTTTTTGATATGGAGAAACACTAATTTGAAAGATTAATTATGCTTATGCACAAAATGATAAAGAATTAAAAATTAAAAGTTCATATATAGATAGGGAAAGGCAAATTTCTGAACACACGCACACACATTTAATGTGCTAATAATTTACATGTTCGTCTGCTTACTCCTGTCAAAGCGGCTGTTTCATACAAAAATCGCACGTCAGTGTTAAAGAAGTTGGCCCGTAAATGTTATAATACTAGCCGATTAGACTAAAATGCTACAATTTACGCTCCCCAAACTATATTTTTTTTACAATCAACTTAAAACAGCTAAAATATCCCGGAGTGATATTTTACTGCATACTTAAATCAATTAGTACTTAAAAAAAAAAAAAAAAAAAAAAAAAAAAAAAAAAAAAAAAAAAAAAAAAAAAAACAAGCAAACTGGAGCACAGAGAGGATCTCTTGAAACGTACCTCTGAAAAATAATCACAACATAGTCA
Organism: Mantis religiosa; assembly: GCA_030765055.1. Taxonomy (NCBI): domain Eukaryota; kingdom Metazoa; phylum Arthropoda; class Insecta; order Mantodea; family Mantidae; genus Mantis; species Mantis religiosa. The sequence goes on along the minus strand of CM060950.1, from coordinate 155,092,877 downwards.
TCGCCGTCATTATAACACACCTCGGCCAAAAATACTCAAAGCTAACATTCACAATGTTTGACAATATATATTTAATAGCCGTCATCGTTATCAGACTATTCAATGCATTTATTAAACCGTAGCTGAACATTTTGTTGGTATTAATTTTAACTAACCTCAAACATAACATCGCCCTTTAAATCATACAAAATAGATTTTCGTAACCAGTTTACAAGGTATGGACGTACATTATGAACACCATGGTGACGTCACACCAAACCCACTAACCCACAAATGCACAGTGGAAGTGTGAGGTTGGCGAGCACCACAGAACATCTACAGTTAACCCACAGTTTAACCCAGATTGTGCCCAGATCAGATTAATTCGAGCCAATTGAGTTTACCGTTTGCAAGTCAAGGTGATCGCAGGAACTACACTAAGAAAAATCACTCTCCAAAATCTTTACGTAGCGGCATTAAACTGTGCGTAGTGGCAGTACCAGGGGGTGTTAAGTAGGATAGAAAAAAACACACACACACGCACACGCACACGCACCCGCACGCGCACACACGCACACACGCACACACAGACGACGACTGGACATTGAAGATCCGAATGTCTGATCGGTCTCAAGCCAGATCAGGGCTAGGCACTCTACTGGCAGTGGAGTGTTTTGTAAGGAAGGATAATATGTGGCAGAAGATGACGTTGAAGTTATATATAAGCCATCTGATGTGTTATTTTATATGCCTAGAAGCAGTCTCGGGCATTTGTAGCGCTCTCCTGGATCGATGTCGTACTCACCTAGACCGCGGATGAGGGAGCTGAAGTTGTGGGAGAGATTTTGATAGAAGGAACGTGAAAGGGTGTGGATGTAGTCTGTTATTGTGGGATACGTAGGTCACGTCAGATAACTAGATTGGGGATGTACCAAGGGGAATCTGTGGCAATGCGGAGGAATCGGGATTGTAGTATATCAAGGTGGTGTAGGTGAGACTTGGCTGCTACTCCCCATATTTCACTGGCGTATGTGATGGCCGGCCGGAGTACTTGCTTATACAGGAGCGGTTTTGTAGGCAGAGACATGACTGATTGTCGGTTATAGAGAGGGTCTAGCATACCCATTCTTTTGCTAACTTTATTAGCCACATATGAAATGTGGTCTCTCCACGTCAATTTGATGTCGAGTATAACACCAAGATACTTAACATAAGTTTTCCAATGAACGTCCTCACCAGCTACGGGAATTGGTGGAAGATCGGCTATTCGTCTTCGAGAGAAGGTGATGGCCTGGCTCTTCTGTGAGTGGACGCGTAGGCGCCAACGTTTGAACCAGGTGGTGAGGTCACCATATTGTTGAATCCTGCGAGTACACAGGTTGAGCTCTGATGATGTGGAAGTGACAGCAGTATCGTCAGCAAAGAGATGCAACGAGCAGCGTGGCAGGGATGGTAGGGTGTTGATGTATAGAAGGAAGAGAGTGGGTGCCAGGACACTGCCTTGGGGAACGCCAGCTCTAATGGATGGGATGGGGATAAGACAACGTCGTGGGAGACAACAAACGTTCTGTTAGTGCGTTAGGAGTGAATGCGATGTATGAATTAGAAAGGGGTTTGGTAGGGGGTGAGACGGGAGAGTAAGCCTTCGTGCCATACGCTGTCGAATGGTTTGTTGATATCTAGGAGTAGTTCTGAAACGAACTCCTTCCTGTTAAAGGCTGTGTAAACTTCATCGACCAGACGAAGTAGTTGGTGTTGAGTGGAATGCTGAGAGCGAAAGCCGAAAATGAAATGAAATGTGCAGTGTTTAACGCCCGCTTTTACTACATACGGCACCGCAGGCGGTGACACTGATGGTACATGAGATGAAGATGGAGCACCGGTGGAATGAGATGGCGGGGGAAACCGGAGGTTCCGGAGAAAACCCGCCCCAGCGCCGTGTTTTCCACCACAAATCTCACTTTGCGGTCGCCTGGGATCGAGCCGAATTGCTCCACTCTGACAATATTGTGTATATTCAGGATAGTCCTTAGTCGACCTAGAATAAGTTTTTCCATCAGTTTACTCAGTGTTGGAAGCAAACTGATGGGTCTGTAGCTCTCCGGGGACGTTCCGTCTCTCCCAGGTGTGCAGATAGCGACGACCTTTGCGTGCTTCCAGGCCTTTGGGAAGTAGCCAAGTTTGAGGATTGCATTAAAGAGAAAGGTTAATGCTTTCACCCAAGGGAATGGTAGAACCTTTAGCACCACGTTTGCTATGTTGTCAAAGCCGGGTGACTCGAATGGCCTTAGGCTGGTGATGTGGCATTGCACTTCAGCTACGGAGATGGAGGGAGGTGGTAGACCATCATGGGGTTGGAAAAGGTACGCCTGAACTTCCTTAGTGACTGCGTGGATACGATCTACATCCGGGGTATCAGCGGCCGTAAAGGTCATTTCTAGGAAGGTTGCATATAGACCTGCATCTTGCTGCTCATATGCTATCGCAGGCCTTACAAGTCTTGCGAATTTTACAAATTGATGACCATTTTTCACGCTTAATTTGGCTTAGATGTGGCCGCAGATTAATACCAGATTCTCAACTCCGTGGTGAAAATTGAAGACGCAGGGGGCGCTCCTCCTGAACTTTTCGATGCCAGATAAGCGAGCTAACCAACATTTCGTCGGCAATGCAGTGAGCTTCTATTTCCACCGAGCTAAGGTACGTGCGCCTCCCCCGCCCTTCCCTGTTCAGCAACTGATTGAATCCAACACCTTTTGAAGCCTAATCTCGTGCACTAATGAATAATTTACGGCACAATTCATTTATCACATATTAGCATAATACGCGCTAAATATGCTGAGTAAATGTGCGTAAATTATTCATCATAGTGCGAGATGTGACTCCGAAAGTCTTTAACAATGAAATTCCGAAAAAAAAAAGGTCTCGGAAGCCACTTCCAAACTTGATCGTTTTGTTGTTTCCACTAAGCATTATAGCTTTTATATTCATGTAATAAAAGGATAAGTATATCTTTAAAAACAATTGCACTTAGAGTGAGATTACTCAAGATGCTGTCGAGGTTATACAATACCCCTGTACTTCCTTTCCCTGAAGTGTAAACTCAAAAGCTTGTTACTGTGATAAATACAAGAAATCCTGACACTAAATCAATGCATTCTGCAGGTACATGAAAACAGGAAAGGATATCACAAGGTTATGAGTAATGCAATTTCTTTGTACAAATAATAATGTTGAAAAATTCACTGGAAGGAAAGCGTCAACAAGAAAAAACAACAAAACAAAAAAAAGCTAAAAAGAAAAACATTATAGAAATGTGTGTGTATATGTATGTATTGTCACCCGAACATCGGAATTCCCGATAGAACCAGCCACTGGCAGGTAGTGGCCAGACGGGAAGCATTCAGGAGACGCCTACCCATTTAGCTCGTAGCCCTAACGAGGGGATGGTTGGAAAAACATCACTAGCCATCTCTTCTCCCTCCCCCTGAGGTTTGGAACAGTCGGGCTGATTCACTGAACCACGAGACTTCCAGAAACAGCGATCTTCCTGTAAAAGGAGCCGCAGTTAGCGAGTAAGTTCAGTTCTTGGCGAGCAGCTGTGAACCGACTGGAAGACTGTGTACGCGTATCAAAGGAGTTGTACGTAAATGTGAGTGTGGAGTGGACCTGTGACAGACGAACTGACAAATTGTAATTGTGTACGCTACGCAATTCTGTGTAATCGGCAAGTGTTCCAACTGTAATTCGGTGGAAATAAAGAACATTTTGAGTTTGTGCAATTTGACTTTTAATTTCACGAACCCACAAAGTCACAACTGGTGTCAGGAAGCGGGTTATTACCACCATGGACACGGTATTGGAAAAGATTCTGGAGAAGATGATGGTAATTAAAGCCGAACTGACCTCAGAAATGAATGCGGTAAATAATAGCCTGGTCGCGGAACTAAGAACGAAGACGGAGACGGCAAACAACTACCTGGCAGCGGAACTGAGAGAAATAAAGACGACGAAGGTCAACCTCGCTGCGAACACGGAAGCTGCAAACAACAACCTGGCAGCGGAGCTGAAACAAATGAAGACGGCTAACGACAACATCACCGAGAAGATGGAAGAAATGAAGTCCAAATTAACCACAGAAATGAGGGCAGCGAACGACCGTCTGGCCACGGAAATGAAGGTGGCGAACGAGGCTCTCGCCGCCAAATTTGAAGAACAGTTGGCCGGCGTGAGGGTTGACGTGACGGAGCTGGGCAAACGGAAGGGCCAAGTGGACGAGTGCGTCTAAGACTTGGCGAACCGCTTCAATGACCTAGAAGAAAAGGCTGTCAGTAACGCTAAGTCCCTGAACGCCATGGTGGAAGACGTCGAAGACCTTGCCAAACACGTAAACAACTTAGAAGGAAAGGCCGACAGCAGCCTCAAGTCCCTGAAAGCCATGGTGGAGGACATCGTCGGCAGGAGGTTGAAGGATTTGAAGACCGACGCACCGGGACGCGACCCAACATCGGCGCGCATCAAACCTCCGAAGTATGACGGAGCGTCAACATTCGAGGTCTTCCGCCGCCAGTTCGACACGGTGGCCAGGCATAACGCGGCTCCCAAGGATATCTGGGAAGCCGTGGAGAACCCTTGCTGTAACCGCCGCTTAACCGCAGCCTACCGCAGTCAGCTGAAAAGAAGGTCGCAACAGCCAGGGGAGACGCTGCAGGAGTTCGCGCTGGCGATTGAGCAGCTGGCTAGCAAGGCCTTGGTTGACCTTCCGCCGGAGTTCGTATCCAGGGAATCCGCCTACGCCTTTGTCGACGGGGTACGAGACACCGAGATACGTCAGCGCCTAATGCTCGGCGACTACACAACCATTTACGAGGTGCTGACGGCAGCATTGAGGATGGAGGCGGCCAAGGTGACGGCAACCCACATATCGAGAACGAGGGGTTTCCGCTACACCGCAGACAGAAGACCAGCCGAGGGACGCCTGCGAAGACCTGGTGGCCTGTGTTGAGGATGTGGACAGTCGGGACACATGGATAGAAACAGCTGACACCAGGAAGACAGCGGAAGAACGAGTGATGCCCGGCGTGGCGAAAAGCACGTCGGCGCCGTCCACACAATCTTCTCGAGGAACACTGCGTGCCGTCAGCCGGCGGATGGATGACAGCCTCATCGCGGATTTTTGGGTCAGAGGGAAACAGTGCCGCGTGCTGGTGGACACCGGGGCAGCTGTGACCGTCATCAGACCTGACATAGCCAAGGGTTTGCCGTAAAGGAAGCCGAGCCGACCATACAAAATGATGCTGCCATCGGGCGACATCGTGCCTGTGGAGATGGAAGCTCTGCTGAAGCTGACCTTGGGACCGGGTGCCGTGCGTCTGTGTGTGTTCGTCGCGAAGGCGGCTGACGAGGTGATTCTGGGACTTGATGAACTCAGGAGCCACGAGGCGACGGTTGACGTCGGCAGCAAGGTCCTGCGGCTCAACAGAGAAGAGGTTATACTCCGTCAACCTGAAGAGCGCTTTAAAATCTGCAGGCTCGTCTTGAACGAAGACGTGGTTGTCCCCGCGAGGAGCGAGGTGGTGATGACGGCGCGTCTGGAAGGCCAGAGAACCAGGGACATGATGCTGGACCAGAAGACGCCTATACACGGATTATGTGTAGCCAGTGCATTGCTGCCGTGATGAGAGGAGGTGCCAGTGAGACTGCTAAATCCAACGGACACCGATCACGACGTCCAAGCTGGGACAGAGTTGGGAACGTGCGAGCCCGTGGTGAGCGTAACAGCAATTGACAAAACACAGGAGTCAGTGCCGACGCAACATCTGGAGGCCCAGCTAGAAGGCTTACTGAAGAGGGCGGCCGACCACCTGACCGCAAAACAGCTGGAGAAACTTCGACAACTGCTGAGGAGATACCGGCGCGTCTTAAGCCAAGGCGACAGTGACTACGGCCGCACGGATAAAGTGCTTAACCGCATCGACACCGGGGACGCCTGCCCTATTCGGCAACAACCTAGACGCGTTCCGCTGGCGAAGCAAGGGGCGGTACGAGATATGCTGAAGGGTATGAGATCCAGGGGAGTGGTTGAAGAGTCTGACAGCCCTTGGTGTTCACCTGTAGTCTTGGTGACGAAGAAGAACCGCTAGCTACCCTTCTGCGTGGACTACAGGAAGCTGAACGCTGTCACCCGGAAGGACTGTTTCCCCTTACCCCAGGTTGACGACACCCTGGACATACTAGCTGCTGCTCCGTGGTTCTCAACCCTGGAACTGAAGTCGGGCTACTGAGAGGTAGCTCTAGACCCGAGAGACAAGCAGAACACCACATTCTCGACAGGCCAAGGAATCTGGCAGTTCACAGTTATGCCCTTTGGCCTCTGCAACGCACCAGCTACCTTCCAACGCCTCATGGAGCCAGTGATGAGAGGTCTGACTTACGACGCCTGCCTGCTATACCTGGACGACATCATCATCGTCGATAGAACTTTTCAAGACCATCTAAAGAATCTGAGTAAATTGCTACAGAGACTGTAGGCGACCAACTTGAAGCTGAACGCGAAGAAGCGCCAGCTCTTCCGCAAGGAAGTCAACTACTTGGGCCACATAGTCTCAGCAACCGGAGTGGCCACAAACCCGGAGAAGATACAGGCTGTGAGAGACTGGCCCCGCCCAAAGGATAAGAAAGAGTTGCGCAGTTTCCTGGTGCTGTGCAGTTATTACCGACGCTTCATAAAGGGGTTCTCCAACATCGCCAAACCCCACACCCACCTGACAGAAGAACACTGGCCTTATATGTGGACGGAGGACGCCGAAGACGCTTTCCAGCACCTGAAGAAGGCCCTGTGCATTGCTTCAATTTTGGGTTTTCCACAACCGGGTGGCGCCTTCATTGTGGACACCGACGCCCGCGACCATTGCATTAGAGGCATCCTATCGCAGATCCAGGACGGCCATGAGCGGGTGATAGCCTGATACAGCAAGACGCTATCCAAGGCAGAGAAGAACTACTGCATCACCCGGCGAGAATTATTGGCGGTAGTAAAGACCTTGGAGCAGTTCCACAAGTACCTCTACGGTCTCCCATTCCACCTGAGGACTGACCGTTCCGTCCTAACCTGGCTTCCCGTAGGGGAAGGGATCCGTCCCTTTCAGCTGCCAAAGTGCGGGCGCTGCGGACCCCTAGCACTCGTGGAACCTCTGACGTTACTAGAGGAACCTCGGGCCGAACAGCCGAGCCCCTCCTTCTGGAGTTGTTCGGATTGGGATGGACTCGAGGGGGCAGTGTGTTCCCGAAACCCGTGGGAGTCGGGTACGTCTTCGGACGGGGTTGAGGGAAGCCATTAAGTCTCCTGGGTACTACTCTGCAGAGCTAGTAGAAGGTGTGCTAGATCACCAGGCGGCCCCACCGAGGTTTTTCGGTAGTCTTCACCTTGAGTGTTTACGCACGTAAGTGGCGTATCCACTTCCATCCCGTCTTGAGTCCATAGGACCAGATGGGGGAGCTTGTTAGTCTCTAGGTCTTGCCCTATGGAAAGCACCTCGGAGGACGCTGAGCGCCTTTTGGGACAGCTCGGATACTCCCTGGTTGAAGAAGCCCCGGATCTTGTTCCTACGGGTTCAAGGCTTATGAGAGTAGAGCCTCTGGACTCAACGTCCTAACCTGGCTATTAAGCTTTAGGAACCTAGAAGGCCAGAACGCACTTTGGGTCCAGAGACTGCAGGAGTACGACTTCAACTCGGAACATCGCAGAGGGAAGAGCCACGTTAATGCAGACGCTATGTACCGAAGACCCTGTCAAGGAGAGTGCGGCCAGTGCACAAGAGTAGAAGATAAGGGGCGTGCCGAAGAAGTCCGAGTATTTTCGGCAGTGCCTGCGGATGGCTGGGATAGCGCAGGCCTGAGGAAGGAGCAGCTGGTAGACACAGACCTGGGGCCACCCTTGAGGGAAGTGGAGCAAGGAACAAGAACTACCTGGGAGGACATCGCACTGAGGAGCGCCACTTACAAGTCGTACTAGGCCCAATGGTACTCGTTGAACATCAGAGAGGGCGTGCTGTTCCGGGTATGAGAATCACCCGATGGGAAGACGCAGAGATAACAGTTGGCACTTCCCCGGAATAAAATCCCGGAAGTCCTAGAGGAAGTGCACTGGTACTTCAGGAGGACACCTAGGAGCGAACCGAACGATTGACAAACTACGGCAGCGCTACCACTGGCTGAGGCCCCGAGCAGACGCTGAGAGATGGTGCCGTCAATGTCATGTGTGCGCGGCGATTCGCGGGCCCCAGACTAGGAGCCGGGGTCGCATGCAACAGTAAAATGTTGGAGTGCCATTCGAAAGGATCGCTGTTGACACAGCTGGGCCATTCCCAGTGTCCGACCGAGGCAACAAGTACCTAATGGTGGTCCAGTGAAGGAGGCACTACAAAGGCTTGGGGTGAACAAAACCCGCACGACGCCTCTACATCCCCAGTCGCATGGAATGGTCCAAGATACATCAAGATCTTAGAGGTACACCTGAGTAAGGTCGTGGCACGCCATTAGAGAGACTGGGACGTCAAGGTACCACTGTTCTTGCTGGCCTAGCGCTCGTCAACACACGACACCACGGGGATGACGCGAGCCAGCTTAATGTTCGGCCGAGAGGTACGCTTCCCTTGTGACCTGACTTTTGGAAGCCCCCGGAAGCAACACAGCCAGCGACCGAGTACGTGGAGAACCTGGTGGACCATCTCCACGAGGTGCACGAGATGACCCGCCAGAACATCCAGAATAAGAGCCACCGCATGAATACCCGATTCGACAGGCAAGCCAACAGCCAAGGATTCCAGCAAGGTGCCTTGGTCTGGTTTTACCGCCCCACCCGGACCAAGGAACGCTGCCCAAAACTTCAGCAGTCTTGGCAAGGACCGTACCGGGTGGTGAAGATGATCAACGACGTGGTCTACCGCATCCAGAAGGTTCCACAAGGAAAGATGTTGGTGGTACACCTGGATCGCCTGGCCCGCTACGACGGTGCTGTTCGGGACGATCAGCTTTGAGGAGGGAGCAGTGTCAGCCCAACATCGCATTTCCCGATAGAACCAGCCGCTGGCAGGTAGAACGGACGGAGAGGATTTATACAGCAATTGTAGAAAATAGAATATTACATGGATCAGAGGTTTGGGGAATAGATGAGGCTTGGAGAGAGACTGATAGAGTGCATAGATCCTTTTGTAAATATATACTGGGATTACCGATAGCATCACCTAATGGGGCAGCACAATTGGAACTAGGCAGGCATTCTACTAAAATTAAAACCTTATCAAGGCAATAAAATATTTATACAGAATCACTAAGCCTGCCTCGGTAACGTAGATGGTAGCGCGTCTGCCTCATGTTCAAGAGGTCCCAAGTTCGAATGTCGGTCACGGTGAGTTATCTGGATAAGGTTTTATTCGGGGTTTTCCCTTATCCTTAAAGACGAATGTCGGGTAGCTCTAAGCTCCATGGACCCTGGATACATTTGAGCATCATTTCACCCCTTTAATTCACCGTCCAATATGACTTAACGTTGGAGGACGTGAAATTACGAAAACAAAACCACTAACTTGGAAGATGGCAATATTATTAAAGAATGTTTTCATATTCAAAAGAGAAGTAACTGGGGTGGGTCTTGAGGAAGTTAAGCTAAGATTAGAAGATATTGATAGCCAATACAAGTGACAAAAGCTAACTGAGTTTATATAGAGAAATAAAAACAACCTGGGGGAGGGAAGGATATATAGATATATGTAGTAAGTTAGGGCAAGAAGGTTTTGCTTGGGCGAGAACAGCAGTGAGAAACTTGAAAGGTATAGGTCAAGAGAAGGAGCTGGATAAATGTCCATTGTGTGGAGAAGAGAATGCAGATTTCCATTGTATATTATATTGTAGTCTAACAAAGATATGGAGAGAGCAGGCTTGGCTACGTAAATGGGACAATTTGGGGGGTGAAGTAGGAATTAGAAAAATTTTGTCAGTAAAAGGGGAAAAGAACATGAGAAATATAGGGAATTATTTAGGGAAAGTTAAAGAGAGATGGCTAGGAACAATTACGAGAAAAATATAGAGTGGGATAGGTGAAATGGCAAAATCTGTAAAAAGGAGTAGAGGGCCTCCAATACACAAAAACCTAGGGTTAGGGGTATGGGGACTGAATTATTAGTCAATGGTGGGCAACATGATAGGATTTCCAGGATTTAGGAATAAATGGCATTTTTCAGTATGGTTTTTATAATTGTAATCTTGATTTTGTACTTCCATTTGATGTTGTAAAAGGAAAGATGAGAAATAAATTACAAATTACTGTTACAGAAAATTTGGCTCACACTGTACTTCAGACAGGAGACTATGGGATAGTATAACTGTGTTATGCTGACTGCATTGATATTATATTCCTATGAATCTATTAGCAATGTGCTTCACTGGCATTTGCAAAGGTTGGCTTTATTCTGCTGTGAACAAATTATGGTTAGTCCACTTTGTGAGCACCCATTTGATTTCTTCGGGGAAAAATTAACCTTTCGGCTGTTGCAACAAACTGAATCTAAAATCTTGTGCCTCCCCCACCAAACAGCAAAAAAATCCTTAATATCTGTGCCTTAAAAACAGTTTACAAACTACAGTACCATAAAACAATGGCACCGTACTTTGATACTCAAAGTAGAGGCTAATTGGAATTTTCAATCTTGTACTATAGGCAATTAACTGTTTAATCTTTAAGTTGTATAACACTTATGATGGAGCTTTTAACTGATGAGTCACTCTTCGAAAGCAGTTGTTCATTATTTTAAATATAGGGGAAATTAAAGCTTCTATTTCATTCTAATGTCAAAAAATTCTGGTGGAAATAAGTTCTTGGGAATTTCAATGATGTCCGGAGGGCCCAATTAACAAAAGTTGCTTTCGTTCCTCCAGGTGGGGCTATCTCACATCATTAAGGTAAACATACTCAGAAAACCATGGGAAGTACATCATATTTCTTCTCCCAAAGAACAAAGATCTTGAATGATTTCCCATATTCTAAAGGATTAAGGACTCTACCTCCACCATACTTTTACATTTTAGAATGTTTCCTTCATTCATGAAATCAATTTTTTTTTAAACTCAATGATATTATTTTCACAATACAAGAACCTCAAAAACAATCCATCTTCAAGAACACAAAGAAACCAAAGGCTTAAATCATTTTGTTTCATATTAAGATGTAAATTTGCTCTTTCAACTCCTTGAATCTATCAGAATCTCGCAGCATCATTTAAGAAAGTAGGTGAAGAGTATTCTCTTCTTTTTTTTACTAGGGGGAGGGCAAGGACCACATGAGCAAAGCTTATGGGCATTAAACATGTCATTCATCATATGTCCTATTCAGTCCAAGACTTGCAGCATACATCCAGTTGGCTGCTTAATTAATGTTATCCCATACAACTTTTCGTAAATACTGTCACTAAATTGTGTCCTTGTGTTATGTTTTATTAATTTTCTATTAATAAAGATATAATTTTACGAAACCACATACCTATATAAAGGTAATACCTCTGGTGAATAATTTAATATAAGCTTATTTAGCATTTATTTCCTTCATATATCTCAATGTTGCATATCCTATTTATTTAAATGGAGTTACCATAGTAGAGGCAATTACACAAGAATGTTTCCTTTAATCACATCTATATTGTTGGCTTTCAACAATGTTGGCTTTTGCTTCACCTCAAAATGGATAAAATGTAAAAGTGACAAACTCAAGATTCAAAATAATCACTATAGATGACAAGCCAAATGATGATTCTTGACTATAGCCCAACTGTGGCTCTTCAACATGTCCAAGATTGCACAGGATAGAACAGTGAGTGTGATTCAGCAAATAGACTGGAAGAAATTTGGAGAGATTGTAGAGAAAAAGAAAAAACGGTTTCTCAGTAATCTAAAGTAGAAACTAATGAGTCAGGATACGAGAAATATATCAGAGGGATGTAAAGAAGCAAAGATTAACACAACATAGGACTCAGCAATATGTAAAAACTTAAGCTAATAACAGTGAAGCAATACAAATATTACAATATACAATAAATTAATTACAAACTTATCATTTCATGAAATAATAAGTGAAGTTTGTAACAAATTATATATTATTTAAAAGCTCAGTATCTAGGTGAAGAAATATGGGAAAACTGTTTCCAGAATAGGAAAAACAAAAATTAAAATGGGACCTCCAAAATGGAAAATAGTAGTTATTCTTTGTTTTCTACTTGACTTGACTGACACTACATACTTTTACTGCAGTTGGAAGATAAATATTAAGGCATCAAAGCCTACACAAAAATAGCAGTTTAAAAGAATATTTAAGACTGATCCTTTCACCTACTTGACATATCAAGTGCCCAGTGATTTTTTTTTTTTTTTTATATGGAGAAACGCTAATTTGAAAGATTAATTATGCTTATGCACAAGATGATAAAGAATTAAAAATTAAAAGTTCATATATGGATTAGGGAAAGGCACATTTCTGAACACACGCACACACATTTAATGTGCTAATAATTTACATGTTCGTCTGCTTACTCCTGTCAAAGCGGCTGTTTCATACAAAAATCGCACGTCAGTGTTAAAGAAGTTGGCCCGTAAATGTTATAATACTAGCCGATTAGACTAAAATGCTACAATTTACGCTCCCCAAACTATATATTTTTTTTACAATCAACTTAAAACAGCTAAAATATCCCGGAGTGATATTTTACTGCATACTTAAATCAATTAGTACTTAAAAAAAAAAAAAAAAACAAGCAAACTGGAGCACAGAGAGGATCTCTTGAAACGTACCTCTGAAAAATAATCACAACATAGTCATCGCCGTCATTATAACACACCTCGGCCAAAAATACTCAAAGCTAACATTCACAATGTTTGACAATACAAATTATATAGCCGTCATCGTTATCAGACTATTCAATGCATTTATTAAACCGTAGCTGAACATTCTGTTGGTATTAATTTTAACTAACCTCAAACATAACATCGCCCTTTAAATCATACAAAATAGATTTTCATAACCAGTTTACAAGGTATGGACGTACATTATGAACACCATGGTGACGTCACACCAAACCCACTAACCCACCAATGCACAGTGGAAGGGTGAGGTTGGCGAGCACCACAGAACATCTACAGTTAACCCACAGTTTAACCCAGATTGTGCCCAGATCAGATTAAATCGAGCCAATTGAGTTTACCGTTTGCAAGTCAAGGTGATCGCAGGAACTACACTAAGAAAAATCACTCACCAAAATCTTTACGTAGCGGCATTAAACTGTGCGTAGTGGTAGTCCCAGGGGGTGTTAAGTAGGATAGAAAACACACACACACACACACACACACACACACACACACACACACACACACACACACACACACACACCCACACACACACACACACACACAAGACACACACAGACACAAAAACACACACACACACACACACACACACACACACACAGACACACACACAGGCGCACAGGCACACAGACGACGACTGGACATTGAAGATCCGAATGTCAGATCGGTCTCAAGCCTGATCAGGGCTAGGCACTCTACTGGCAGTGGAGTGTTTTGTAAGGAAGGATAATATGTGGCAGAAGATGACGTTGAAGTTATATATAAGTCATCTGATGTGTTATTTTGTATGCCTAGAAGCAGTCTCGGGCATTTGTAGCGCTCTCCAGGATCGATGTCGTACTCACCTAGACCGTGGATGAGGGAGCTGAAGTTGTGGGAGAGATTTTGATAGAAGGAACGTGAAAGGGTGTGGATGTAGTCTGTTATTGTGGGATACGTAGGTCACGTCAGATAACTAGATTGGGGATGTACCAAGGGGAATCTGTGGCAATGCGGAGGAATCGGGATTGTAGTATATCAAGGTGGTGTAGGTGAGACTTGGCTGCTACTCCCCATATTTCACTGGCGTATGTGATGGCCGGCCGGAGTACTTGCTTATACAGGAGCGGTTTTGTAGGCAGAGACATGACTGATCGTCGGTTATAGAGAGGGTCTAGCATAACCATTCTTTTGCTAACTTTATTAGCCACATATGAAATGCGGTCTCTTCACGTCAATTTGATGTCGAGTATAATACCAAGATACTTAACATAAGTTTTCCAATGAACGTCCTCACCAGCTTGGGGAATTGGTGGAAGATCGGCCATTCGTCTTCGAGAGAAGGTGATGGCCTGGCTTTTCTGTGAGTTGACGCGTAGGCGCCAACGTTTGAACCAGGTGGTGAGGTCACCATATTGTTGAATCCTGCGAGTACACAGGTTGAGCTCTGATGATGTGGAAGTGACAGCAGTATCGTCAGCAAAGAGATGCAACGAGCAGCGTGTCAGGGATGGTAGGGTGTTGATGTATAGAAGGAAGAGAGTGGGTGCCAGGACACTACCTTGGGGAACGCCAGCTCTAATGGATGGGATGGGGATAAGACAACGTCGTGGGAGACAACGAACGTTGTGTCAGTGCGTTAGGAGTGAATGAGATGTATGAATTAGAAAGGGGTTTGGTAGGGGGTGAGGCGGGAGAGTAAGCCTTCGTGCCATACGCTGTCGAATGGTCTGTTGATATCTAGGAGTAGTTCTGAAACGAACTCCTTCCTGTTAAAGGCTGTGTAAACTTCATCGACCAGACGAAGTAGTTGGTGTTGAGTGGAATGCTGAGAGCGAAAGCCGAAAATGAAATGAAATGTGCAGTGTTTAACGCCCGCTTTTACTACGTACGGCACCGCAGGCGGTGACACTGATGGTACATGAGATGAAGATGGAGCACCGGTGGAATGAGATGGCGGGGGAAACCGGAGGTTCCGGAGAAAACCCGCCCCAGCGCCGTGTTTTCCACCACAAATCTCACTTTGCGGTCGCCTGGGATCGAGCCGAATTGCTCCACTCTGACAATATTGTGTATATTCAGGATAGTCCTTAGTCGACCTAGAATAAGTTTTTCCATCAGTTTACTCAGTGTTGGAAGCAAACTGATGGGTCTGTAGCTCTCCGTGGACGTTCCGTCTCTCCCAGGTGTGCAGATAGCGACGACCTTTGCTTGCTTCCAAGCCTTTGGGAAGTACCAAGTTTGAGGATTGCATTAAAGAGAAAGGTTAATGCTTTGTCCCAAGGGAATGGTAGAACCTTTAGCACCACGTTTGCTATGTTGTCAAAGCCGGGTGACTCGAATGGCCTTAGGCTGGTGATGTGGCATTGCACTTCAGCTACGGAGATGGAGGGAGGTGGTAGACCATCATGGGGTTGGAAAAGGTACGCCTGAACTTCCTTAGTGACTGCGTGGATACGATCTACATCCGGGGTATCAGCGGCCATAAAGGTCATTTCTAGGAAGGTTGCATATAGACCTGCATCTTGCTGCTCATATGCTATCGCAGGCCTTACAAGTCTTGCGAATTTTACAAATTGATGACCATTTTTCACGCTTAATTTGGCTTAGATGTGGCCGCAGATTAATACCAGATTCTCAACTCCGTGGTGAAAATTGAAGACGCAGGGGGCGCTCCTCCTGAACTTTTCGATGCCAGATAAGCGAGCTAACCAACATTTCGTCGGCAATGCAGTGAGCTTCTATTTCCACCGAGCTAAGGTACGTGCGCCTCCCCCGCCTTTCCCTGTTCAGCAACTGATTGAATCCAACACCTTTTGAAGCCTAATCTCGTGCACTAATGAATAATTTACGGCACAATTCATTTATCACATATTAGCATAATACGCGCTAAATATGCTGAGTAAATGTGCGTAAATTATTCATCATCGTGCGAGATGTGACTCCGAAAGTCTTTACCAATGAAATTCCGAAAAAAAAGGTCTCGGAAGCCACTTCCAAACTTGATCGTTTTGTTGTTTCCACTAAGCATTATAGCTTTTATATTCATGTAATAAAAGGATAAGTATATCTTTAAAAACAATTGCACTTAGAGTGAGATTACTCAAGATGCTGTCGAGGTTATACAATACCCCTGTACTTCCTTTCCCTGAAGTGTAAACTCAAAAGCTTGTTACTGTGATAATTACAAGAAATCCTGACACTAAATCAATGCATTCTGCAGGTACATGAAAACAGGAAAGGATATCACAAGGTTATGAGTAATGCAATTTCTTTGTACAAATAATACTGTTGAAAAATTCACTGGAAGGAAAGCGTCAACAAGAAAAAACAACAAAACAAAAAAAAAACTAAAAAGAAAAACATTATAGAAATGTGTGTATATGTATGTATTGTCACCCGAACATCGGAATTCCCGATAGAACCAGCCACTGGCAGGTAGTGGCCAGACGGGAAGCATTCAGGAGACGCCTACCCATTTAGCTCGTAGCCCTAACGAGGGGATGGTTGGAAAAACATCACTAGCCATCTCTTCTCCCTCCCCCTGAGGTTTGGAACAGTCGGGATGATTCACTGAACCACGAGACTTCCAGAAACAGCGATCTTCCTGTAAAAGGAGCCGCAGTTAGCGAGTAAGTTCAGTTCTTGGCGAGCAATTGTGAACGGACTGGAAGACTGTGTACGCGTATCAAAGGAGTTGTACGTAAATGTGAGTGTAGAGTGGACCTGTGACAGACGAACTGACGAATTGTAATTGTGTACGCTACGCAATTCTGTGTAATCGGCAAGTGTTCCAACTGTAATTCGGTGGAAATGAAGAACATTTTTAGTTTGTGCAATTGGGCTTTTAATTTCACGGACCCACAAAGTCACAACTGGTATCAGGAAGCGGGATATTACCACCATGGACACGGCATTGGAAAAGATTCTGGAGAAGATGATGGAAATTAAATCCGAACTGACCTCAGGAATGAAAGCGGTAAATAATGGCCTGGCCGCGGAACTAAGAACGAAGACGGAGACGGCAAACAACTACCTGGCAGCGGAACTGAAAGAAATAAAGACGACGAATGTCAACCTCGCTGCGAAGACGGAAGCTGCAAACATCAGCCTGTCAGCGGAGCTGAAACAAATGTAGACGGCTAACGACAACATCACCGAGAAGAGGGAAGAAATGAAGTCCAAATTAACCACAGAAATGAGGGCAGCGAACGACCGTCTCGCCACGGAAGTGGAGGTGGCGAACGAGGCTCTCGCCGCCAAATTTGAAGAACAGTTGGCCGGCGTGAGGGTTGACGTGACGGAGCTGGGCAAGCGGATGGGCCAAGTGGACGAGTGCGTCTAAGACTTGGCGAACCGCTTCAAAGACCTAGAGGAAAAGGCTGACAGTAACGCTAAGTACCTGAACGCCATGGTGGAAGACGTCGAAGACCTTGCCAAACAAGTAAACGACTTAGAAGGAAAGGCCGACAGCAGCCTCAAGTCCCTGAAAGCCATGGTGGAGGACATCGTCGGCAGGAGGTTGAAGGATTTGAAGACTGACGCACCGGGACGCGACACAACATCGGCGCGCATCAAACCTCCGAAATATGACGGCGCGTCAACATTCGAGGTCTTCCGCCGCCAGTTCGACACGGTGGCCAGGCATAACAAGTGGTCACGAGAGGAAGAGGCCGCACAGCTAATAGCCAGCCTCCAGGGACGGGCCGCAGTAGTCCTAAACGCGGTCCAGACAGCGGCGGCTCCCAAGCATATCTGGGAAGCCGTGGAGAACCGTTGCGGTAACAATCGCCTAGCCGCAGCCTACCGCAGTCAGCTGAAAACAAGGTCGCAACAGCCAGGGGAGACACTGCAGGAGTTCGCGCTGGCGATTGAGCAGCTGGCTAGCAAGGCCTTGGTTGACCTTCCGCCGGAGTTCGTATCCCGGGAATCCGCCTACGCCATGTCGACGGGGTACGAGACACCGAGATACGTCAGCGCCTAATGCTCGGCAACTACACAACCATTTACGAGGTGCTGACGGCAGCATTGAGGATGGAGGCGGATAAGGTGACGGCAACCCACACGTCGAGAACGAGGAGTTTCCGCTACACCGCAGACAGAAGACCAGCCGAGGGACGCCTGCGAAGACCTGGTGGCCTGTGTTGGGGATGTGGACATTCGGGACACATGGAGAGAAACAGCCGACACCAGGAAGAACAGCGGAAGAACGAGTAATGCCCGGCGTGGCGAGGAGCACGTCGGCGCCGTCCACACAATCTCCTCGAGCGGCACTGCGTGCCGTCAGCCCGCGGATGAATGACAGCCTCATCGCGGATTTTTGGGTCAGAGGGAAACAGTGCCGCGTGCTGGTGGACACCGGGGCAGCTGTGACCGTCATCAGACCTGACAGAGCCAAGGGTTTGCCGTAAAGGAAGCCGAGCCGACCATACCAAATGATGATGCCATCGGGCGACACCGTGCCTGTGGAGAAGGAAGCTCTGCTGAAGCTGACCTTGGGACGGGGTGCCATGCGTCTGTGTGTGTTCTGGGACTTGATGCCCTCAGGAGCCACGAGGCGACGGTCGACGTCGGCAGCAAGGTCCTGCGGCTCAACAGAGAAGAGGTTATACTCCGTCAACCTGAAGAGCGCCTTAAAATCTGCAGGCTCGTCTTGACCGAAGACGTGGTTGTCCCCGCGAGGAGCGAGGTGGTGATGACGGCGCGTCTGGAAGGCCAGAGAACCAGGGACATGATGCTGGACCAGAAGACGCCTGTACACGGATTATGTGTAGCCAGTGCATTGTTGCCGTGATGAGAGGAGGTGCCAGTGAGACTGCTAAATCCAACGGACACCGATCACGACGTCCAAGCCGGGACAGATTTGGGAACGTGCGAGCCCGTGGTGAGCGTAACAGCAATTGACAAAACACAGGAGTCGGTGCCGACGCAACAACTGGAGCCCCGGCTAGAAGGCTTACTGGAGAGGGCGGCCGACCACGTGACCGCAAAACAGCTGGAGAAACTTCGACAACTGCTGAGGAGATACCGGCGCGTCTTAAGCCAAGGCGACAGTGACTACGGCCGCGCGGATAAAGTGCTTCACCGCATCGACACCGGGGACGCCTGCCCTATTCGGCAACAACCTAGATGCGTTCCGCTGGCGAAGCAAGGGGCGGTACGAGATATGCTGAAGGGTATGAGATCCAGGGCAGTGATTGAAGAGTCTGACAGCCCTTGGTGTTCACCTCTAGTCTTGGTGACGAAGAAGAACCGCGAGCTACCCTTCTGCGTGGACTACAGGAAGGTGAACGCTGTCACCCGGAAGGACTGTTTCCCCTTACCCCAGGTTGACGACACCCTGGACATACTAGCTGCTGCTCCATGGTTCTCAACCCTGGAACTTAAGTCGGGCTACTGAGAGGTAGCTCTAGACCCGAGAGACAAGCAGAACACCACATTCTCGACAGGCCAAGGAATCTGGCAGTTCACAGCTATGCCCTTTGGCCTCTTCAACGCACCAGCTACCTTCCAACGGCTCATGGAGCCAGTGATGAGAGGACTGACTTACGACGCCTGCCTGCTACACCTGGACGACATCATCATCGTCGATAGAACTTTTGAAGACCATCTAAAGAATCTGAGTAAAGTGCTACACAGACTGCAGGCGACCAACTTGAAGCTGAACGCGAAGAAGTGCCAGCTCTTCCGCAAGGAAGTCAACTACTTGGGCCACATAGTCTCAGCAACCGGAGTGGCCAGAAACCCGGAGAAGACACAGGCTGTGAGAGACTGGCCTCGCCCAAAGGATAAGAAAGAGTTGCGCAGTTTCCTGGTGCTGTGGAGTTACTGCCGACGCTTCATTAAGGGGTTCTCCAACCTCGTCAAACCCCACACCCACCTGACAGAAGAACACTGGCCTTATGTGTGGACGGAGGACGCCGAAGACGCCTTCCAGCACCTGAAGAAGGCCCTGTGCAGTGCTTCAATTTTGGGTTTTCCACAACTGGGTGGCGCCTTCATTGTGGACACCGACGCCCACTACCATTGCATTGGAGGCATCCGATCGCAGATCCCGGACGGCCATGAGCAGGTGATAGCCTAATACAGCAAGACGCTATCCAAGGCAGAGAAGAACTACTGCGTCACCTGACGAGAATTATGGGCGGTAGTAAAGACCTTGGAGCAGTTCCACAAGTACCTGTACGGTCTTCCATTCCACCTGAGGACTGACCGTTCCGTCCTAACCTGGCTTCCCGTAGGGGAAGGGATCCGTCCCTTTCAGCTGCCAAAGTGCGGGCGCTGCGGACCCCTAGCACTCGTGGTACCTCTGACGTTACTAGAGGAACCTCGGGCCGAACACCCGAGCCCCTCCCTCGGGAGTTATTCGGATTGGGATGGACTCGAGGGGGCAGTGTGTTCCCGAAACACGTGGGAATCGGGTACGTCTTCGGACGGGGTTGAGGGAAGCCATTAAGTCTCCCGGGTACTAGCCTGCAGAGCTAGTAGAAGGTGTGCTAAATCACCAGGCGGCCCCACCGAAGTTTTTCGGTAGTCTTCACCTTGAGTGTTGACGCGCGTAAGTGGCGTATCCACTTCCATCCCGTCTTGAGTCCATAGGACCAGATGGGGGGGGGGCTTGTTAGTCTCTAGGTCTTGCTCTATGGAAAGCACCTCGGAGGACGCCGAGCGCCCTTTGGGAGAGCTCGGATACTCCCTGGTTGAAGAAGCCCCGGGTCTTGTTCCTACGGGTTCAAGGCTAATGAGAGTAGAGCCCCTGGACTCAATGTCCTAACCTGGCTATTAAGCTTTAGGAACCTAGAAGGCCAGAAAGCACGTTGGGTCCAGAGATTGCAGGAGTACGACTTCAACTCGGATCATCGCAGAGGGAAGAGCCACGGTAACGCAGACGCTATGTACCGAAGACCCTGTCAAGAAGAGTGCGGCCAGTGCACAAGAGTAGAAGATAAGGGGCGTGCCGCAGCAGTCCGAGTATTCTCGGCGCTGCCTGCGGATGGCTGGGATAGCGCAGGCCTGAGGAGGGAGCAGCTGGCAGACACAGACTTGGGGCCATTCTTGAGGGAAGTGGAGCAAGGAACAAGAACGACCTGGGAGGACATCGCACCGAGGAGCGCCACTTACAAGTCGTACTGGGCCCAATGGGACTAGTTGAAGATCAGAGAGGGCGTGCTGTTCCGGGTATGAGAATCACCCGATGGGAAGACGCAGAGAGAACAGTTGGCACTTCCCCGGAATAAAATCCCGGAAGTCCTAGAGGAAGTGCACTGGTACTTCAGGAGGACACCTAGGAGCGAACCGAACGATTGACAAACTACGGCAGCGCTACTACTGGCTGAGGCCCCGAGCAGACGCTGAGAGATGGTGCCGTCAATGTCATGTGTGCGTGGCGATTCGCGGGCCCCAGACTAGGAGCCGGGGTCGCATGCAACAGTAAAATGTTGGAGTGCCATTCGAAAGGATCGCTGTTGACACAGCTGGACCAAACCCAGTGTCCGACCGAGGCAACAAGTACCTAATGGTGGTCGTGGACTACTTCACCAAGTAGCCTGAGGTGTATGCCATCCCGAACCAAGAGGCAAGGACAATCATAAACTAACTCCTGGAGCAAGTGTTCTGCCGATTTGGGGTACCGTTAGAGCTGCACAGTAAACAGGGCACCAATTTTGAGTCCAGTGAAGGAGGCACTACAAAGGCTTGGGGTGAACAAAACCCGCACGACGCCTCTACATCCCCAGTCGCATGGAATGGTCGAAAGATACATCAAGATCTTAGAGGTACACCTGAGTAAGGTCGTGGCACGCCATTAGAGAGACTGGGACGTCAAGGTACCACTGTTCTTGCTGGCCTAGCGCTCGTCAACACACGACACCACGGATGTGACGCCAGCCAGCTTAATGTTCGGCCGAGAGGTACACTTCCCTTGTGACCTGACTTTTGGAAGCCCCCGGAAGAAACACAGCCAGCGACCGAGTACGTGGAGAACCTGGTGGACCATCTCCACGATATGCATGAGATGACCCGCCAGAACATCCAGAATAAGAGCCACCGCATGAACACCCGATTCGACAGGCAAGCCAACAGCCAAGGATTCCAGCAAGGTGCCTTGGTCTGGTTTTAGCGCCCTACCCGGACCAAGGAACGCTGCCCAAAACTTCAGCTGTCATGGCAAGGACCGTACCGGGTGGTGAAGAGGATCAACGACGTGGTCTACCGCATCCAGAAGGTTCCACAAGGAAAGATGCTGGTGGTACACCTTGATCGCCTGGCCCGCTACGATGGTGCTGTTCGGGACGATCAGCTTTGAGGAGGGAGCTGTGTCACCCCAACATCGCATTTCCCGATAGAACCAGCCGCTGCCAGGTAGTGGCCAGACGGGAAGCATTTAGGACACGCCTACCCATTTAGCTTGTAGCGCTAACGAGGGGATGGTTGGAAAAACATCACTAGCCATCTCTTTCCCCTCCCCCTGAAGTCTGGAACAGTGTCGGGATGATTCACTGACCCGCGAGTTTCCAGAAATAGCGATCTTCCTATAAAAGGAGCCACAGTTGGAGATATAGTTCAGTTCTTGCCGAACAGCTGTGAAGAGCGCCGTGCTAGTGAACGGACGGAGAGGATTTATACAGCAATTGTAGAAAATAGAATGTTACATGGATCAGAGGTTTGGAGAACAGATGAGGCTTGGAGAGAGACTGATAGAGTGCATAGATCCTTTTGTAAATATATACTGGGATTACCGATAGCATCACCTAATGGGGCAGCACAATTGGAACTAGGCAGGCATTCTACTAAAATTAAGATGTTATCAAGGGCAATAAAATATTTATACTGAATCACTAAGCCTGCCTCGGTAATGTAGATGGTAGCGCGTCTGCCTCATGTTCAAGAGGTCCCAAGTTCGAATGTCGGTCACGGTGAGTTACCTGGATAAGGTTTTATTCGGGGTTTTCCCTTATCCTTAAAGACAAATGTCGGGTAGCTCTAAGCTCCATGGACCCTGGATACATTTGAGCATCATTTCACCCATTTCATTCACCGTCCAATATGACTTAACGTTGGAGGACGTAAAATTACGAAAAAAAAACCACTAACTTGGAAGATGGCAATATTATTAAAGAATGTTTTCACATTCAAAAGAGCAGTAACTGGGGTGGGTCTTGGGCGCATAAAATGAATGACATGTTGAAGCAGATAGGTATGGGTCATTCTTGGATAAATACAGAGTATGGGTATAGAGGCTTCTGGAAGGAAGTTAAGCTAAGATTGGAAGATATTGATAGCCAATACAAGCGACAAAAGCTCACTGAGATTATACAGAGAAATAAAAACAACCTGGGGGAGGGAAGGATATATAGATATATATAGTAAGTTAGGGCAAGAAGGTTTTGCTTGTACGAGAACAGGAGTGAGAAACTTGAAAGGTAGAGGTCAAGAGAAGGAGCTAGATAAATGTCCATTGTGTGGAGAAGAGAATGCAGATTTCCATTGTAAATAATATTGTAGTCTAACAAAGGTATGGAGAGAGCAGGCTTGGCTGCGTAAATGGGACAATTTGGGGGGGTGAATTAGGAATTAGAAAAATTTTGTCAGTAAAAGGGGAAAAGAACAGGAGAAATATAGGGAATTATTTAGGGAATGTTAAAGAGAGATGGCTAGGAACAATTACGAGAAAAATATAGAGTGGGATAGGTGAAATGGCAAAATCTGTAAAAAGGAGTAAAGGGCCTCCAATACACAGAAACCTAGGGTTAGGGGTATGGGGACTGAATTATTAGTCAATGGTGGGCAACATGATCGGATTTCCTGGATTTAGGAATATATGGCATTTTTCAGTGTGGTCTTTATAATTGTAATCTTGATTTTGTATTTCCATTTGATGTTGTAAAAGGAAAGATGAGAAACAAATTACAAATTACTGTTACAGAAAATTAGGCTCACACTGTACTTCAGACAGGAGACTATGGGATATTATAACTGTGTTATGCTGGCTGCTTTGATATTATATTCCTATGAATCTATTAGCAATTTGCTTCACTGGCATTTGCAAAGGTTGGCTTTATTCTGCTGTGAACAAATTATGGTTAGTCCACTTTCTTCGGGGAAAAATTAACCTTTCGGCTGTTGCAACAAACTGAATCTAAAATCTTGTGCCTCCCCCACCAAACAGCAAAAAAATCCTTAATATCTGTGCCTTAAAAACAGTTTACAAACTACAGTACCATAAAACAATGGCACCGTACTTTGATACTCAAAGTAGAGGCTAATTGGAATTTTCAATCTTGTACTATAGGCAATTAACTGTTTAATCTTTAAGTTGTATAACACTTATGATGTAGCTTTTAACTGATGAGTCACTCTTCGAAAGCAGTTGTTCATTATTTTAAATATAGGGGAAATTAAAGCTTCTATTTTATTCTAATGTCAAAAAATTCTGGTGGAAATAAGTTCTTGGGAATTTCAATGATGTCCGGAGGGCCCAATTAACAAAAGTTGCTTTCGTTCCTCCAGGTGGGGCTATCTCACATCATTAAGGTAAACATACTCAGAAAACCATGGGAAGTACATCATATTTCTTCTCCCAAAGAACAAAGATCTTGAATGATTTCCCATATTCTAAAGGATTAAGGACTTTACCTCCACCATACTTTCACATTTTAGAATGTTTCCTTCATTCATGAAAACAATTTTTTTTAAACTCAATGATATTATTTTCACAATACAAGAACCTCAAAAACAATCCATCTTCAAGAACACAAAGAAACCAAAGGTTTAAATCAATTTGTTTCATATTAAGATGTAAATTTGCACTTTCAACTCCTTGAATCTATCAGAATCTCACAGCATCATTTAAGAAAGTAGGTGAAGAGTATTCTCTTCTTTTTTTTACTAGGGGGAGGGCAAGGACCACATGAGCAAAGCTTATGGGCATTAAACATGTCATTCATCATATGTCCTATTCAGTCCAAGACTTGCAGCATACATCCAGTTGGCTATTTAATTAATGTTACCCCATACAACTTTTCGTAAATACTGTCACTAAATTGTGTCCTTGTGTTATGTTTTATTAATTTTCTATTAATAAAGATATAATTTTACGAAACCACATACCTATATAAAGGTAATACCTCTGGTGAATAATTTAATATAAGCTTATCCAGCATTTATTTCCTTCATATATCTTAAATGTTGCATTTCCTATTTATTTAAATGGAGTTACTATAATGGAGGCAATTACGCAAATGTTTCCTTTAATCACGTCTATATTGTTGGCTTTCAACAATGTTGGCTTTTGCTTCACCTCAAAATGGATAAAATGTAAAAGTGACAAACTCAAGATTCAAAATAATCACTATAGATGACAAGCCAAATGATGATTCTTGACTATAGCCCAACTGTGGCTCTTCAACATGTCCAAGATTGCACAGGATAGAACAGTGAGTGTGATTCAGCAAATAGACTGGAAGAAATTTGGAGAGATTGTAGAGAAAAAGAAAAAACGGTTTCTCAGTAATCTAAAGTAGAAACTAATGAGTCAGGATACGAGAAATATATCAGAGGGATGTAAAGAAGCAAAGATTAACACAACATAGGACTCAGCAATATGTAAAAACTTAAGCTAATAACAGTGAAGCAATACAAATATTACAATATACAATAAATTAATTACAAACTTATCATTTCATGAAATTATAAGTGAAGTTTGTAACAAATTACATATTATTTAAAAGCTCAGTGTCTAGGTGAAGAAATTTGGGAAAACTGTTTCCAGAATAGGAAAAACAAAAATTAAAATGGGACCGCCAAAATGGAAAATAGTGGTTATTCTTTGTTTTCTACTTGACTTGACTGACACTACTTACTTTTACTGCAGTTGGAAGATAAATATTAAGGCATCAAAGCCTACACAAAAATAGCAGTTTAAAAGAATATTTAAGACTGATCCTTTCACCTACTTGACATTTCAAGTGCCCAGTGATTTTTTTTTTTTTTTTTTTTTTTGATATGGAGAAACACTAATTTGAAAGATTAATTATGCTTATGCACAAGATGATAAAGAATTAAAAATTAAAAGTTCATATATGGATAGGGAAAGGCACATTTCTGAACACACGCACACTCATTTAATGTGCTAATAATTTACATGTTCGTCTGCTTACTCCTGTCAAAGCGGCTGTTTCATACAAAAATCGCACGTCAGTGTTAAAGAAGTTGGCCCATAAATGTTATAATACTAGCCGATTAGACTAAAATGCTACAATTTACGCTCCCCAAACTATATTTTTTTTACAATCAACTTAAAA
The DNA here is from genome assembly GCA_030765055.1 of Mantis religiosa. Lineage (NCBI taxonomy): Eukaryota > Metazoa > Arthropoda > Insecta > Mantodea > Mantidae > Mantis > Mantis religiosa. The sequence continues at coordinate 155,066,709 of CM060950.1, read as the reverse complement.
CAGCTAAAATATCCCGGAGTGATATTTTACTGCATACTTAAATCAATTAGTACTTAAAAAAAAAAAACAAGCAAACTGGAGCACAGAGAGGATCTCTTGAAACGTACCTCTGAAAAATAATCACAACATAGTCATCGCCGTCATTATAACACACCTCGGCCAAAAATACTCAAAGCTAACATTCACAATGTTTGACAATATAAATTCAATAGCCGTCATCGTTATCAGACTATTCAATGCATTTATTAAACCGTAGCTGAAAATTTTGTTGCTATTAATTTTAACTAACCTCAAACATAACATCGCCCTTTAAATCATACAAATTAGATTTTTGTAACCAGTTTACAAGGCATGGACGTACATTTTGAACACCATGGTGATGTCACACCAAACCCACTAACCCACAAGTGCACAGTAGAAGTGTGAGGTTGGCGAGCACCACAGAACATCTGCAGTTAACCCACAGTTTAACCCAGATTGTGCCGAGATCAGATTAAATCGAGCCGTTTGCAAGTCAAGGTGATCGCAGGAACTACACTAAGAAAAATCACTCTCCCAAATCTTTACGTAGCGGCATTAAACTGTGCGTAGTGGTAGTACCAGGGGGTGTTAAGTAGTATAGAAAAAAACACGCACACGCACGCGCACGCGCGCACGCACACACACACAGACACACACACAGGCGCACAGGCACACAGACGACGACTGGACATTGAAGATCCGAATGTCAGATCGGTCTCAAGCCAGATCAGGGCTAGGCACTCTACTGGCAGTGGAGTGTTTTGTAAGGAAGGATAATATGTGGCAGCGGATGACGTTGAAGTTATATATAAGCCATCTGATGTGTTATTTTATATGCCTAGAAGCAGTCTCGGGCATTTGTAGCGCTCTCCAGGATCGATGTCGTACTCACCTAGACCGCGGATGAGGGAGCTGAAGTTGTGGGAGAGATTTTGATAGAAGGAACGTGAAAGGGTGTGGATGTAGTCTGTTATTGTGGGGATACGTAGGTCACATCGGATAACTAGATTGGGGATGTACCAAGGGGAATCTGTGTCAATGCGGAGCAATCGGGATTGTAGTATATCAAGGTGGTGTAGGTGAGACTTGGCTGCTACTCCCCATATTTCACTGGCGTGTGTGATGGCCGGCCGGAGTACTTGCTTATACAGGAGCGTTTTTGTAGGCAGAGACATGACTGATCGTCGGTTATTGAGAGGGTATAGCATACCCATTCTTTTGCTAACTTTACTAGCCACATATGAAATGTGGTCTCTCCACGTCAATTTGATGTCAAGTATAACACCAAGATACTTAATATAAGTTTTCCAATGAACGTCCTCACCAGCTACGGGAATTGGTGGAAGATCGGCTATTCGTCTTCGAGAGAAGGTGATGGCCTGGCTCTTCTGTGAGTGGATGCGTAGGCGCCAACGTTTGAACCAGGTGGTGAGGTCACCATATTGTTGAATCCTGCGAGTACACAGGTTGAGCTCTGATGATGTGGAAGTGACAGCAGTATCGTCAGCAAAGAGAGGCAACGAGCAGCGTGGCAGGAATGGTAGGGTGTTGATGTATAGAAGGAAGAGAGTGGGTGCCAGGACACTACCTTGGGGAACGCCAGCTCTAATGGGATGGGATGGGGATAAGACAACGTCGTGGGAGACAACGAACGTTCTGTCAGTGAGGTAGGAGTGAATGAGATGTATGAATTAGAAAGGAGTTTGGTAGGGGGTGAGACGGGGGAGTAAGCCTTCGTGCCATACACTGTCGAATGCTCTGTGGATATCTAGGAGTAGTTCTGAAACGAACTCCTTCCTGTTAAAGGCTGTGTAAACTTCATCGACCAGACGAAGTAGTTGGTGTTGAGTGGAATGCTGAGAGCGAAAGCCGAAAATGAAATGAAATGTGCAGTGTTTAACGCCCGCTTTTACTACGTACGGCACCGCAGGCGGTGACACTGATGGTACATGAGATGAAGATGGAGCACCGGTGGAATGAGATGGCGCGGGAAACCGGAGGTCCCGGAGAAAACCCGCCCCAGCGCCGTGTTTTCCACCACAAATCTCACTTTGCGGTCGCCTGGGATCGAGCCGAATTGCTCCACTCTGACAATATTGTGTATATTCAGGATAGTCCTTAGTCGACCTAGAATAAGTTTTTCCATCAGTTTACTTGGTGTTGGAAGCAAACTAATGGGCCTGTAGTTCTCCGGGGAGGTTCCGTCTCTTCCAGGTGTGCAGATAGCGATGACCTTTGCGTGCTTCCAGGCCTTTGGGAAGTAGCCAAGTTTGAGGATTGCATTAAAGAGAAAGGTTAATGCTTTCACCCAAGGGAATGGTAGAAACTTTAGCACCACGTTTGCTATGTTGTCAAAGCCGGGTGACTCGAATGGCCTTAGGCTGGTGATGTGGCATTGCACTTCAGCTACGGAGATGGAGGGAGGTGGTAGACCATCATGGGGTTGGAAAAGGTACGCCTGAACTTCCTTAGTGACTACGTGGATACGATCTACATCCGGGGTATCAGCGGCCGTAAAGGTCATTTCCAGGAAGGTTGCATATAGACCTGCATCTTGCTGCTCATATGCTATCGAAGGCCTTACAAGTCTTGCGAATTTTACAAATTGATGACCATTTTTCACGCTTAATTTGGCTTAGATGTGGCCGCAGATTAATACCAGATTCTCAACTCCGTGGTGAAAATTGAAGACGCATAGGGCGCTCCTCCTGAACTTTTCGATGCCAGATAAGCGAACTAACCAACATTTCATCGGATATGCAGTGAGCTTCTATTTCCACCGAGCTGTGGTACGTGCGCCTCCCCCACCCTTCCCGGTTCAGCAACTGATTGAATCCAACACCTTTTGAAGCCTAATCTCGTGCACTAATGAATAATTTACGGCACAATTCATTTATCACATATTAGCATAATACGCGCTAAATATGCTGAGTAAATGTGCGTAAATTATTCATCATAGTGCGAGATGTGACTCCGAAAGACTTTACCAATGAAATTCCATAAAAAAGGACTCAGAAGCCACTTCCAAACCTGATCGTTTTCTTGTTTCCACTAAGCATTATAGCTTTTATATTCATGTAATAAAAGGATAAGTATATCTTTAAAAACAATTGCACTTAGAGTGAGATTACTCAAGATGCTGTCGAGGTTATACAATACCCCTGTACTTCCTTTCCCTGAAGTGTAAACTCAAAAGCTTATTACTGTGATAATTACAAGAAATCCTGACACTAAATCAATGCATTCTGCAGGTACATGAAAACAGGAAAGGATATCACAAGGTTATGAGTAATGCAATTTCTTTGTACAAAGAATAATGTTTAAAAATTCACTGGAAGGAAAGTATCAACAAGAAAAAACAACAAAACAAAAAAAACTAAAAAAGAAAAACATTATAGAAATGTGTGTATATGTATGTATTGTCACCCGAACGTCGGAATTCCCGATAGAACCAGCCACTGGCAGGTAGTGGCCAGACGGGAAGCATTCAGGAGACGCCTACCCATTTAGCTCGTAGCCCTAACGAGGGGATGGTTGGAAAAACATCACTAGCCATCTCTTCTCCCTCCCCCTGAGGTTTGGACCAGTCGGGATGATTCACTGAACCACGAGACTTCCAGAAACAGCGATCTTCCTGTAAAAGGAGCCGCAGTTAGCGAGTAAGTTCAGTTCTTGGCGAGCAATTGTGAACGGACTGGAAGACTGTGTACGCGTATCAAAGGAGTTGTACGTAAATGTGAGTGTAGAGTGGACCTGTGACAGACGAACTGACGAATTGTAATTGTGTACGCTACGCAATTCTGTGTAATCGGCAATTGTTCCACATGTAATTCGGTGGAAATAAAGAACATTTTGAGTTTGTGCAATTTGACTTTTAATTTCACGAACCCACAAAGTCACAACTGGTGTCAGGAAGCGGGATATTACCACCATGGACACGGCATTGGAAAAGGTTCTGGAGAAGATGATAGAAATTAAATCCGAACTGACCTCAGAAATGAATGCGGTAAATAATAGCCTGGCCGCGGAACTAAAAACGAAGACGGAGACGGCAAACAACTACCTGGCAGCGGAACTGAAAGAAATAAAGACGACGAATGTCAACCTCGCTGCGAACACGGAAGCTGCAAACAACAACCTGGCAGCGGAGCTGAAACAAATGAAGACGGCTAACGACAACATCACCGAGAAGATGGAAGAAATGAAGTCCAAATTAGCCACAGAAATGAGGGCAGCGAACGACCGTCTGCCCACGGAAATGAAGGTGGCGAACGAGCCTCTCGCCGCCAAATTTGAAGAACAGTTGGCCGGCGTGAGGGTTGACGTGACGGAGCTGGGCAAGCGGATGGGCCAAGTGGACGAGTGCGTCTAAGACTTGGCGAACCGCTTCAATGACCTAGAGGAAAAGGCTGACAGTAACGCTAAGTCCCTGAACGCCATGGTGGAAGACGTCGAAGACCTTGCCAAACACGTAAACAACTTAGAAGGAAAGGCCTACAGCAGCCTCAAGTCCCTGAAAGCCAGGGTGGAGGACATCGTCGGCAGGAGGTTGAAGGATTTGAAGACTGACGCACCGGGACGCGACACAACATCGGCGCGCATCAAACCTCCGAAATAGGACGGAGCGTCAAAATTCGAGGTCTTCCGCCGCCAGTTCGATACGGTGGCCAGGCATAACAAGTGGTCACGGGAGGAAGAGGCGGCACAGCTAATAGCCAACCTCCAGGGACGGGCCGCAGTAGTCCTAAACGCGGTCCAGACAGCGGCAGCTCACAAGGATATCTGGGAAGCCGTGGAGCACCGTTGCGGTAACCACCGCCTAGCCGCAGCCTACCGCAGTCAGCTGAAAACAAGGTCGCAACAGCCAGGGGAGACGCTGCAGGAGTTCGCGCTGGCGATTGAGCAGCTGGCTAGCAAGGCCTTGGTTGACCTTCCGCCGGAGTTCGTATCCCGGGAATCCGCCTACGCCTTTGTCGACGGGGTACGAGACACCGAGATACGTCAGCGCCTAATGCTCTACACAACCATCCACGAGGTGCTGACGGCAGCATTGAGGATGGAGGCAGCCAAGGTGACCGCAACCCACACGTCGAAAACGAGGAGTTTCCGCTACACCGCAGACAGAAGACCAGCCGAGGGACGCCTGCGAAGACCTAGTGGCTTGTGTTGGGGATGTGGACAGCCGGGACACCTGGAGAGAAACAGCCGACACCAGGAAGAGCAGCGCAAACGAGTAATGCCCGGCGTGGCGAGGAGCCCGTCGGCGCCGTCCACACAATCTCCTCGAGCGACACTGCGTGCCGTCAGCCGGCGGATGGATGACAGCCTCATCGCGGATTTTTGGGTCAGAGGGAAACAGTGCCGCGTGCTGGTGGACACCGGGGCAGCTGTGACCGTCATCAGACCTGACATGCCAAGGGTTTGCCGTAAAGGAAGCCGAGCCGACCATAACAATGATGATGCCATCGGGCGACACCGTGCCTGTGGAGAAGGAAGCTCTGCTGAAGCTGACCTTGGGACGGGGTGCCGTGCGTCTGTGTGTGTTCGTCGCGAAGGCGGCTGAGGAGGTGATACTGGGACTTGATGCCCTCAGGAGTCACGAGGGGACGGTCGACGTCGACATGAAAGTCCAGCGGCTCAACGGAGAAGAGGTTATACTCCGTCAACCAGAGGAGCGCCTTGGAATTTGCAGGGTCGTCTTGAACGAAGACGTGGTTGTCCCCGCGAAGAGCGAGGTAGTGGTGACGGCACGACTAGAAGGCCGGAGAACCAGGACCACGATGCTGGACCAGAAGACGTCTGTACACGGACTGTGTGTAGCCAGGTCATTGCTGCCGTGCCGAGAGGGGTTGCCAGTGAGACTGCTAAATCCAACGGACACCGATCACGACGTCCAAGCCGGGACAGAGTTGGGAAAGTGCGAGCCCGTGGTGAGCGTAACAGCAATTGACAAAACACAGGAGTCGGTGCCGACGCAACACCTGGAGCCCCGGCTAGAAGGCTTACTGGAGAGGGCGGCCGACCACCTGACCGCAAAACAGCTGGAGAAACTTCGACAACTGCTGAGGTGATACCGGCGCGTCTTAAGTCAAGGCGACAGTGACTACGGTCGCACGGATAAAGTGCTTCAACGCATCGACACCGGGGACGCCTGCCCTATTCGGCAACAACCTAGACGCGTTCCGCTGGCGAAGCAATGGGCGGTACGAGATATGCTGATTGAAGAGGAGTGATTGAAGAGTCTGACAGCCCTTGGTGTTCACCTCTAGTCTTGGTGACGAAGAAGAACCGCGAGCTACCCTTCTGCGTGGACTACAGGAAGGTGAACGCTGTCACCCAGAAGGACTGTTTCCCCTTACCCTAGGCTGACGACACCCTGGACATACTAGCTGCTGCTCCGTGGTTCTCAACCCTGGAACTGAAGTCGGGCTACTGAGAGGTAGCTCTAGACCCGAGAGATAAGGAGAAGACCACATTCTTGACAGGCCAAGGAATCTGGCAGTTCACAGTTATGCCCTTTTGCCTCTGCAACGCACCAGCTACCTTCCAACGCCTCATGGAGCCAGTGATGAGAGGACTGACTTACGACGCCTGCCTGCTATATCTGGACGGCATCATCATCGTCGATAGAACTTTTCAAGACCATCTAAATAATCTGATTAAAGTGCTACATAGACTGCAGGCGACCAACTTGAAGCTGAACGCGAAGAAGTGCCAGCTCTTCCGCAAGGAAGTCAACTACTTGGGCCACATAGTCTCAGCAACCGGAGTGGGCACAAGCCCGGAGAAGACACAGGCTGTGAGAGACTGGCCTCGCCCAAAGGATAAGAAAGAGTTGCGCAGTTTCCTGGTGCTGTGCAGTTATTACCGACGCTTCATAAAGGGGTTCTCCAACATCGCCAAACCCCACACCCACCTGACAGAAGAACACTGGCCTTAGGTGTGGACGGAGGACGCCGAAGGAGTTTTCCAGCACCTGAAGAAGGCCCTGTGCAGTGCTTCAATTTTGGGTTTCCACAACCGGGTGGCGCCTTCATTGTGGACACCGACGCCCGCGACCATTGCATTAGAGGCATCCTATCGCAGATCCAGGACGGCCATGAGCGGGTGATAGCCTAATACAGCAAGACGCTATCCAAGGCAGAGAAGAACTACTGCGTCACCTGACGAGAATTATGGGCGGTAGTAAAGACCTTGGAGCAGTTCCACAAGTACCTGTACAGTCTGCCATTCCACCTGAGGACTGACCGTTCCGTCCTAACCTGGCTTCCCGTAGGGGAAGGGATCCGTCCCTTTCAGCTGCCAAAGTGCGGGCGCTGCGGACCAATAGCACTCGTGGTACCCCTGACGTTACTAGAGGGACCTCGGGCCGAACAGCCGAGCCCCTCCCTAGGGAGTTGTTCGGATTGGGATGGACTCGAGGATGCAGTGTGTTGCCGAAACCCGTGGGAATCGGGTACGTCTTCGGACGGGTTTGAGGGAAGCCATTAAGTCTCCCGGGTACTAGCCTGCATTGCTAGTAGAAGGTGTGCTAGATCACCAGGCTGCCCCACCGAGGTTTTTCGGTTGTCTTCACCTTGAGTGTTGACGCACGTAAGTGGCGTATCCACTTCCATCCCATCTTGAGTCCATAGGACCAGATGGGGGGGCTTGTTAGTCTCTAGGTCTTGCCCTATGGATAGCACCTCGGAGGACGCCGAGCGCCCTTTGGGACAGCTCGGATACTCCCTGGTTGAAGAAGGCCCGGGTCTTGTTCCTACGGGTTCAAGGCTAATGGGAGTAGAGCCTCTGGACTCAACGTCCTAACCTGGCTATTAAGCTTTAGGAACCTAGAAGGCCAGAACGCACGTTGGGTCCAGAGATTGCAGGAGTACGACTTCAACTCGGATCATCGCAGAGGGAAGAGCCACGGTAACGCAGACGCTATGTACCGAAGACCCTGTCAAGAAGAGTGCGGCCAGTGCACAAGAGTAGAAGATAAGGGGCGTGCCGCAGCAGTTCGAGTATTTTCGGCACTGCCTGCGGATGGCTGGGATAGCGCAGGCCTGAGGAGGGAGTAGCTGGCGGACACAGACTTGGGGCCACTCTTGAGGGAAGTGGAGCAAGGAACAAGAACGACCTGGGAGGACATCGCACCGAGGAGCGCCTCTTACAAGTCGTACTGGGCCCAATGGGACTCGTTGAAGATCAGAGAGGGCGTGCTGTTCCGGGTATGAGAATCACCCGATGGGAAGACGCAGAGAGAACAGTTGGCACTTCCCCGGAGTAAAATCCCGGAAGTCCTAGAGGAAGTGCACGGGTACTTCTGGAGGACACCTAGGAGCGAACCGAACGATTGACAAACTACGGCAGCGCTACTATTGGCTGAGGTCCCGAGCAGACGCTGAGAGGTGGTGCCGTCAATGTCATGATTGCGCGGCGAGTCGCGGGCCCCAGACTAGGAGCCGGGGTCGCAGTCAACAGTAAAACGTTGGAGTGCCATTCGAAAGGATCGCTGTTGACATAGCTGGACCATTCCCAGTGTCCGACCGAGGCAACAAGTACCTAATGGTGGTCGTGGACTAAAAAAAAATATATTCTGCTATCTTAAGTCCTGATGCCTTATTTTCTTTTAATCAGGACGGCATGATCTTTATTTATTATTTTTGTTTACATTTATTTTACAAATGGTTTTACAATTCTTATGGTTTTGCAGAGGTGTCTACCTAATTTGCTTTTACAATTATATTCCTAACCTATCGTAATTCTAATTTACAATATTTTATTTCTTATAACTAGAACTTAAGTCAAAGCTATGTTTATAATATTATCTTGTTCTTACAGCTACCACGTAGTGACGTCTTCTATTGATTTTGTTGGTGCCATAGGGTCGGTCCTCTGTTCGAGCTGTAGGTCTACGCTCTCGTGGGTTTTGGAGCCTTGCTGAGGTTCTTCTGGTAACAGGTGCTTGCACGATCATTCGTGGACCTCGTTCCCTGTACGTTTTTAATGCGGCTGTGGAGATGATATTTGTCAATCGTTGTAGGTTCGAGGTTAGTGTGCTGTCTTGAAGTATTTCTGTTGTATTTTTGTTCTCTAATGTTAGTCTAAGAGGATGAGCTTCAGGGTTATATTTTGGGCATAGAAAGGTGACGTGTTCAGGAGTATCTTCCGTTTGGCACGGTTCGCATCTGGACGAGTTTGTTTTCCCGATTCGTTTTAAGTATGTCTTATATGGGCCATGGCCCGTGATGTAATGTATGAGTCCTTTTGTCGGATTGAGGTGGTTGATGCGTAGTCTACTTTTGATGTTGGGCAGTAGTTGGTGGACACGTCTTCCTTCCGTGCCGTCGTCCCATTCCTGTTGCCATTCTTTTAGCAGGGCTTGTTTTATTTCACATTTCCTGTGACATGGTCTTCCTATAATGGCAGTGACTTTTTCTGGCATGTTCTTTTTCAACCAGTAGTTTGCTCCTCGTAGCCTGAATTGTAGGTCTATCGGCCATATGCCTGAGAGGACGAGTAGTGCCATAGTGGGCGTGGTGGATGTGGCGCCGGTTAGACGTAGGAGTACTTTCCTTTGCGTGCTTCTCAGAACCCTTCTGGTGTGTATTTCTTTGGCCTTTTCTGCCCATATGCTTGCTCCATACGACATGATTGCAGAGAGAATGCTGTTATGGTATATTCTGATGTTTTTGAGAGGAATCTGGAAGTGGTTTTGCCCAATGTTTGCAATTTTCATCATGACTGCCTCAGCTTTGGTTTTTATGTACTGGATGTGTGCCTTGAAATGTTGTTTCTGGTCCAATTGTAATCCCAGGTATCTGGTGTCCATGTTCCTCTTGATGGTTCGTCCCAGCAGTTTGATGATTGGGTCTCTCCGTAATTTCCCTTTTATTAACATGTAAGTGGTTTTCTGGGGTGCCAGTTGTAATTTATTCTTCCTGCACCAATCATTTGTTAACGTTAGTGTTTGTGTGCTGATTTCCTCTATCTCTTTTCTGGTCCTTCCTGGAATGATGATCATTACATCGTCTGCGTACGCCGTGACACGTGCTATGTTGGTGTTGTTTTGTAGTATCTCCAGAAGTGGCTCTAGAGTGATGTTCCAGAAAGTAGGACCGAGAACGGAGCCCTGGGGGCAGCCCTTGGTTATCTTTCTTGTTACAGTTTCAGTAGCTCCTTTGAACTGTACCACGCGATTTGCGCAGTAGTCTTTGATGCAGTTGTATAGACATCGGGGGGTTTTCAATTCTTCGAGTCTCCTAAATAGGGCTGGCCACCATAGGTTGTCGAAGGCTCCTTGAATATCCAGAAATATCGCCACAGCATATTGTTCTGCAATTTCGTTTATGGTGTTCATGGTGTCGTTTATTGCATCCTCCGTAGACCTGCTTTGGGTGAATCCATATTGGGCCTCATTTACGCCATATAGCTTTCGGTGTTCATTTAGTCTGTTGCACAGTAGAGTCTCCTGGAGTTTGCCTAGTATATTCAACAGAAAGATGGGCCTGTAGGATTTTGCAGCACTTGGATCCTTTTCTGGAGATTTCTTGAGTATTACGGCATTTGCTACCTCCCAGGACAATGGTATTCTTCCCTGTATTAGGCACTCATTGAAGAGTGTAGTAAGGTATGGCGTAATTTGTGGCTCAAGCTCTTTCAACACTTCTGCCGGTATACCATCTGGGCCGGGTGCCTTTCTCAGCTTTAGTCTTTGTATTGCTTGTCTAACTTCCTCTTGGGCGAAGGGGATGGTAATTCCTCCAGATGGGGACCACTCTCTGTATTTATTTCTAAAGTTCTTTTGTTCCTCGTCGTCGTCCTCTACAGAGTCTGACGGTAGAAGAGCTTCGGCTAAGGTGATAATGGTCTCTTTCCAGTTTTTAGTTACCTGCCCATCTGGTTTCTTGATTGTGGATATCAAGTCAGGAGTTCTGATTTTTCCCCTTGCCAGCTTGTATAGGATACCCCAAACGTCTTTCGTTAGTTGCTGGTTCGCAAAATCATCCCAAGAGTCACGTCTGACTTCATACAATAGTTGCTGGAACTTCCTGTTTGCTTCTTTGTAAGTGAGTAGATGGAATTGACGTTCGTGGTCAACCCGAGCATGTTGATATAACCGTCTGGCTGTCCTCATTTTCGATCTTAGCTTTTCGAATCGGTCATTCCAGGGGACGCCTGCATTTTTGTTATTTTTCACCATCGGGATATTACTTTTCATAGCAGCTTTTATTGCCTCCTGTAATTCAGTTGCCTTTTGATCTACATCGCCTCCGACTTTTATTTCCTCTGGTATGGCTATTTCGGCTTTTAATTTGGTCCAGTCAGCCCTCTTAAGTGAGTAGCGCCAAGTTGGCTTTAACCATTTTGTTGATTGGTTCTTTTTGTTGGATACTTGCATATATACAAGATTATGGTCACTTGTAGTGAGACCCTGACTGACCTTCCAGTTATGTATAATGTTTCTTGCTTTTCGATTTGCCAGAGTTATATCTATGTTGGATGTTGCACCTCCTCTGTTTTCAAAGGTGGGAGGATTGCCCGGTTCATTAATTACTTGCAGTTGGAGTTCTGCTATGAAGTCTTCTAGGAGTTCTCCTTTTTGATCCCGTTGTTCGGCGTACCACCACGGCGATTTGGCATTACTGTCCGCTGTTATTATAATCGGAGAGTCGCTGAGGGTATTGCAGATGTTTCTGATCTGGTCCAGATATGGTTCTATGTCTTCACTGTATTGGCAGTAGACATTTACTAGTATGAATTTCCTTGCTTTGCTGGTTACTTCTATGCAGTTAGTGTGGCTGTTACAGAATTGTGATATCTGTACTACTTGTATTTCTTTATTCAAGATTATTATTGCTGCTTGGGGATTCTGTCCGTTGATCACAGTCCTGGCTATCATTGGTAGGTGTAGAATTTTTCCCTCTTTTGTTGTATAGGGTTCTTGTAATGCCACAATATCAAGATGCATTTCTTCTGCCAGTTTTCGGACTTCAGTGACAACCATGCATCTGTTTTGTGCGTTGAGATGAGCGCTACTTCACCAAGTAGCCGGAGGTGTATGCCATTCCGAACCAAGAAGCAAGGACAACCACAAACTTACTCCTGGAGCAAGTGTTCTGCCGATTTGGGGTACCGTTAGAGCTGCACAGTGAACAGGGCACCAATTTTGAGTCCAGTGAAGGAGGCACTACAAAGGCTTGGGGTGAACAAAACCCGCACGACGCCTCTACATCCCCAGTCGCATGGAATGGTCGAAAGATACATCAAGACCTTAGAGGTACACCTGAGAAAAGTCGTGGCACGCCATCAGAGAGACTGGGACGTCAAGGTACCACTGTTCTTGCTGGCCTAGCACCACGGGGATGACGCCAGCCAGCTTAATGTTCGGCCGAGAGGTACGCTTCCCTTGTGACCTGACTTTTGGAAGCCCCCGGAAGCAACACAGCCAGCGACCGAGTACGTGGAGAACCTGGTGGACCATCTCCACGATATGCACGAGATGACCCGCCAGAACATCCAGAATGCGAGCCACCGCATGAATACCCGATTCGACAGGCAAGCCAACAGCCAAGGATTCCAGCAAGGTGCCTTGGTCTGGTTTTAGCGCCCTACCCGGACCAAGGAACGCTGCCCAAAACTTCAGCAGTCATGGCAAGGACCGTACCGGGTGTTGAAGAGGATCAACGACGTGGTCTACCGCATCCAGAAGGTTCCAGAAGGAAAGATATTGGTGGTACACCTGGATCGCCTGGCCCGCTACGATGGTGCTGTTCGGGACGATCAGCTTTGAGGAGGGAGCAGTGTCACCCCAACATCGCATTTCCCGATAGAACAGCCGCTGGCAGGTAGTGGCCAGACGGGGAGCATTCAGGCAACGCCTACCCATTTAGCTTGTAGCGCTAAAGAGGAGATGGTTGGAAAAACATCACTAGCCATCTCTTTCCCCTCCCCCTGAAGTCTGGAACAGTCGGTTAGATTCACTGAACCGCGAGACTTCCAGAAATAGCGATCTTCCTATAAAAGGAGCCACAGTTGGAGATATAGTTCAGTTCTTGGCGAACAGCTGTGAAGAGCGCCGTGCTAGTGAACGGACTGGAAGACTGTGTACATGTATCAGAGGAGCTATACGTAATTGCGAGTGTAGAATGGACCTGTGACAGACAAACTGACGAATTGTAATTGTGTGCGCTACGTAATTCTGTGTAATCGGCAAGTGTTCCAACGGTAATTCGGTGGAAATTAAGGACATTTTGAGTTTGTGCAATTGAAATTTTAATTTCACGAACCCAAAAGGTCACAATATATATAAATTGTGAGTGAAGATAAAAACCAATAGGTACAAAAAATTTCAATATCTCTTTAAAAAGAAAAAAGAAGCTCTGTTAATAGCTTATATTTACTAAGAATTTGAAAAGCTCTATAGCACATACATTATTTTCAGCACATGTTTCCAAAAGAATATTCAAAGAAAAACCTGAAATTTGTGATTGGTTCATGGCATTAATATTATAGTAAAACCGCAAAAATTAGTACATGAGGCAGTGTCAGCATCAGAAGACATTCATTTAATAAAACACACTATTTTATATACTTCTAACCACTTTTATTGGATTGTCATTCACATATGCAGTATAAATGATTGATTTAAAGGAAACATACAGTTCAATGTATCTAAGAAGATACTGTGACTTTGTGGGTTCGTGAAATTAAAAGTCCAGTTGCACAAAATAAAGTGTTCTTTATTTCCACCGAATTACAGTGGTACACGTATCACACAACGTTACGTAACACTCACAATTACGCAACACTCACTACTGGTACAACTCTCTCTAGAGCTGACTAAAAACTCAGAACTGAGTCGTCTAATGCACCACTTATATATGCAGATCGCTGCATCTCGAAGCTTCGCGGTTCGGAACAATGATCCTGATTGTTCCTGACGTCAGGGGGATGGGAAAGAGACGATACGGTGGCTCGTGATACTTTTCTAACCATCCCCTCAGTGAGCGCCACAAGATAAATGGGTAGGCGTAAGCTGAATGCCTTCTGTCCCCCTTTCAGCTGCCAGTTGGTTGTGCCTTCCGATAGTTGGGTGACACTGCTCCCTCCTCAAAGCTGCTCGTCCCGAACAGCACCATCGTAGTCGGCCCGGCGATCCAGGCGTACCACCATCTTAACTCGGGGCACATTCTGGATGCGGTAGACCACGTCGTTGATCCTCTGCACCACCCGTTATGGTCCTTGCCATGGTACTGAAGCTTCGGGCAGCGTCCCTTGGTCCGGGTAGGGCGGTACAACCAGACCAGGTCACCTTGCTGGAAACCTTGGCTGTTGGATTGCCTGTCGTATCGGGTCTTCATGCGGTCGCTCGCCTTCTGGGTGTTCTGGCGAGCCATCGCGTGCATGTCGTGGAGGTGGTCCAGGAGGTTCTCCACATACTCGGTCGCTGGCTGTTTCGCTTCCGGAGCGCTTCCAAAAGCCAGATCACATAGGACGCGTAACTCTCGGCCGAGTATTAAGCTAGCTGGTGTCCTCCCCGTTGTGTCGTGTGCTGACGAGCGGTAGGCTAGCAGGGACAGCGGCACCTTGACATGCCAGTCTCGCTGATGGCTGGCCACGACCTTCCTCAGGTGTCGCTCTACGGTCTTGATGTATCTCTCGACCATGCCGTCCGACTCGAGGTGTAGAGGCGTCGTTTGGTTCTTGTTCACCCCAAGCCTTTCTAGTGCCTCCTTCATTAGGTTGGACTCAAAATTGGTACCCTGGTCGCTGTAGAGCTCCAACGGCAGCCCGAAATCGGCAGAACACTTTCTCCACAAGGCAGTCTGTGACTGTCTTTGCCTCTTGGTACGGGAGGGTATACACCTCCGGCCACTTGGTGAAGTAGTCCACGACCACCATCAGGTACTTGTTGCCTCGGTCGGACACAGGGAACGGTCCAGCTATGTCAATGGTGATCCGTTCGAATGGCGGTCCGACGTTGTACCGTTGCATGTGACCCCGGCTCCCAGTCTGGGGCCGCCACTCGCCTCGCACACAAGACCTTGACGGCAACATTTCTCAGCGTCTGCTCGGATCCTCAGCCAGTAGTAGCGCTGCCGTAGTTTGTCAATCGTTCGGTTTTTTCCCAGATGTCCTCCTGAAGTACCGAAGTGCTTTTCCTCCAAAACTTCCGGGACCTTACTCTGGGAAGTACCAACTGTTCTCACTTCGTCTTCTTATACCAGCAACAGCAATCCCTCTCTGATCTTCAACGAGTCCCGTTGGGCCCAGTACGACTTGTACGTGGCGCTTCTCGCTGTGATGTCCTCCCAGGTTGGTCTTGCCCCTAACTCCATATCCCTCAAGAGTGGTCCCAAGTCTGCGTCCGCCAGCTGCTCCCTCCTCAGGCCTGCGCTATCCCAGCCATCCGCAGGCACTGCCGTGACTACGTGGACTGCTGCAGCACGCTCCTTCTCTTCCAATCTGGTGCACTGGCCGCACTCTTCTGGACAGCGTATTTGCGTTACCGTGGTTCCTCCCTCTGCGATGTTCCGAGGTGAAGTCGTACTCCTGCAGCCTCCAAACCCAACCTGCTGTCTGGCATTCCAGGTTCTTGAAGCTCAATAGCCAGTTTAGGGTGGAATGGTCAGCCTTCAGGTGGAATGGCTGACCGTACAAGTATTTGTGGGAGTGCTCCAAGGTCTTTACTACCGCCAGTAACTTTTGCCGGGTGACGCAGTAGTTCTTCTCCGCCTTGGATAGCGTCTTGCTGTAGTAGGCTATCACCCGCTTATAGGCGTCCGGGATCTGCGATAGGATGCCTCCAATGCAATGGTGGCGGACGTTGGTGTCCACAATGAAGGCCCCACCCGGTTGTGGAAAAACCAAAATTGGAGCACTGCACAGGGTCTTTTTCAGGTGCTGGAAAGAGTTTTCGGCGTCCTCCGTCCACACATAAGGTCGGTGATCCTCTGTCAGGCGGGTGAGGGGTTTGGCGATGTTGGAGAACCCCTTTATGAAGCGTCGGTAATAACTGCACAACCACAGGAAACTGCGCAGCTCTTTCTTATATTTGGGCGAGGCCAATCTCTCACAGCCTGTGTCTTAACCGGGTTTATGGCCACTCCGGTTGCTGAGATTATGTGGCCCAAGTAGTTGACTTCCTTGCGAAAGAGCTGGCACTTCTTCGCGTTCAGCTTCAAGTTGGTCGCCTGCAGTCTATGTAGCACTTTAATCAGATTATTTAGATGGTCCTCAAAAGTTTTATAGACGATGATGATGTCCAGGTATAGCAGGCAGGCGTCGTAAGTCAGTCCTCTCATCACTGACTCCATGAGGCGTTGGAAGGTAGCTGGTGCGTTGCAGAGGCCAAATGGCATAACTGTGAACTGCCAATGCCCTTGGCCTGTCAAGAATGCGGTCTTCTCCTTGTCTCTCGGGTCTAGAGCTACCTCGCAGTAGCCCGACTGCAGGTCTAGGGTCGAGAACAACTGTGAACCAGCCAGCGTGTCCAGGGTGTCGTCAATCCGGGTAAGGGGAGACAGTCCTTCTGGGTGACAGCGTTCAACTTCCTGTAGTCTACGCAGAAGCGTAGCTCGCCGTTCTTCTTTGTCACCCAGACTACAGGGGAACACCAAGGGCTGTCAGACTCTTCAATCACTCCCGTGGATCTCATGTCTTCCAGCACGTCTCTTACCGCCCCTTGTGTTGCCAGTGGAACGCGTCTAGGTGGTTGCAGAATAGGCCGAGTGTCGATGCGGTGAAACACTTTGTCTGTGCGGCCGTAGTCACTGTCACCTTGGCTGAAGACGCGCTGGTATCGCCTCAGCAGTTGTCGAACTTTCTGCAGCTGCTCTGCGGTTAGGTGGTCGGCCGCCCTCTCCAGTATGAGTTCTAGTCGGGGCCCCAGGTGTTGCGTCGGCACCGGCTCCTGTGTCCCGTTGACTGCTGTTACGCTTACCACGGGCTCGCAGGTTCCCAAATCCGTCCAACCCTGGATGTCGTGATCCGTGTCCGTTGGATTTAGCAGTCTCACTGGCACCTCCTCTCTGCACGGCAGCAATGCACTGGCTACACATAATCCGTGTACAGGTGTCTTCTGGTCCAGCATCATGTTCCTGGTTCTCTGGCCTTCCAGTCGCGCCGTCACCACCACCACCTCTTTTCTCGCGGGGACAACCACGTCTTCGTTCAAGACGACCCTGCAAATTCAAAGGCGCTCTTCGGGTTGACGGAGTATAACCTCTTCTCCACTGAGCCGCAGGACCTTCTTGCCGACGTCTACCGTTGTCTCGTGGCTCCTGAGGACATCCAGTCCCAGAATCACCTCGTCAGCCACCTTCGCGACGAACACCCAGACGCAGCGTACTCCGTCCCAAGGTTAGCTTCAGCAGGACCTTCTTCTCCACAGGCAAGGTGACGCCCGATGCCGTCATCAGCTGGTATGGTCGGCTCGGCTTCCTGGATGGTAAACGCTTGGCTATGACGGGTCTGATGACGGTCACGGCTGCCCCGGTGTCCACCAGCACACGGCACGGCTTCCCTCTCACCCAAACATCCGCGATGAGTCTGTCATCCATCCGCCGGCTGACGGCGCGCAGTGTCACTCGAGGGGATGGTGGTGAAGGCGCCAACGTGTTCCTCGCCCGCCGGGCCTTACTCGTTCTTCCGGCTGCTCTTCCTGGTGTCAGCAGTCTCTTTCTAGGTGTCCCGGCTGTCGACATCCCCAAGTGCGGGACCCCAAGTGCTGAAAATTTGTTCTCGCCTGAAGTGCCCGGAACCTCGGCGTAGCGGTGTCGCTGTCGAGGTTCTACAAAGTAACACTTGGATGAGCTCCCACGTCCACGTCGTCCGCCCTGGGCAGTGACAGAGTCCGAAAGGATTGTCACTGGCTGAGAGGAGCAAAATGTGGAACGGCAGAAAGGGAATCCCAAAGGAAAAGTATAGAAGTGAAGAAGAGAATCCAGACATGGATCCTTTTAAGCCAAGTAGGCAATCTCTATCTAGATCGCCTCCTCAAACTGGAACTACAAGGAAAGACAGTGTGCCAGACAATACTAATACAAATATCAGTGCTAGTGATAATGCCAATTTCAGTGATAGTGGAACAGGCAGATGTGTAACGGATATCATGGCAGATATCAATTCCATTGTGCTCGCTGATAAGACTTTATCGGTAGGAAACAAAACCAAAATGTATAACCTATTGGCTGAATTTACCAAAATGTATGATAAAGTGCGCCTACAAAACGTACAGTTAAAGGCCGAACTTAAAATACGTAAAGAGGAGATAAGAACACAGCAACCAGAAATGGCGTATGCACAATTTGCGTTGACTCCTAAGATTAGCGAGGGGACAAGAAGATTTCAGAAAACTTAAGAAAATACAAAACATACTGTCTTTCTTTCCTCACAGAAGAGACAAACTGTTACAGAAATTGCACAAATAGTTGCGACACATCTAAATCCAGTAAAAGAAAAGATAAAAGTAGTTAATATCAGGAACACAGAAGAGAATCTTATTTTAGAAGCAAAAACGAAAGAGGATATGATGAAAATTATAAACTGTGACACACTCAAAGATAACGATTTGAGAATTGAACCACAAAGGAAGAGAAATCCTCTGGTTATCTTGTATGATGTCTTGAGGAATGAAAATGAGGAAGAAGTGAAAAGAAATCTCCATGAACAGAATTTTGATGAGATGAAATGGGAGGATTTTGAAAAAAAGGTGCAAATGAAATTCAGAACTGGGCCTAAAATTCTTCCATATGTACATCTAGTGTTAGAAGTAACCCCTGACTTGAGGAGACTGCTGATAAAGAAAGAACAGGTATATATAGGTTTTCAGTCCATTACTGTTAAGGATTTCATTACGGTTGCTAGGTGCTTGAAATGTCAGGACCTGGGCCATGTTGCGAAATATTGCACGCAAAATCAGAATGTATGCTCACATTGTGGAGAACAAGACCACGAGAAAAAGGATTGCCAAAAGGTAGAACAAGCCCCGGTATGCATACCATGTAGGTATAGAGACCTACAAAGGGAAAAACGACATGGTGAACAAAAAGATAAACCAGAAACCAGGAAACAACCTCAAAACAATTGTAAACATCCGGGAACTAAGGACTGCCCTACATACTCTATATATTGGAACAGGCTAATTGTTAGGACCGATTATGGATAAAGATCAAATAAAGGCATATACGGCGGATACAATCCTAAGCTTTGGACACTTAAATGCACAATGCAGTCGAATGGTCATGACAGAATTGAGACAGTTAATAGATGAAATGCGCCTTGACGTGCTCTGTTTACAAGAACCACACACGATACGTGGACGTTTGATTCACATGCCAGTCGTTGTAAGAACAATTATGCACGGAGAGCATCCTATGGCGGCGATTCTTGTAATAAATAAAAATATACAGATACTTAAAATATCACTGTTATGTGATGAATGGACTACTTGTGCGGAATTAAAGTACAAAGGAAAAATTATTTTTCTGTTTAATCAGTATTATCAGGACAGAGATGATATCGAGATACATTTGTATAAAACCAAAACTGTATTGGATACCCTTGTACACAATTCGGTAATTTTAACAATGCATGCCAATGCAAAAGCTTCATGGTGGTGGCCGCGCCGTGGCTCAGTGGTTAGATCGCTTGGCTCTCACCAAGGCGGTCCGGGTTTGATCCCAGGCGACCGCAAAGTGAGATTTGTGGTGGACAACACGGCGCTGGGGCGGGTTTTCTCCGGGACCTCCGGTTTCCCCTGCCATTTCATTCCACCGGTGCTCCATCTTCATCTCATATATCATCAGTGTCACCGCCTGTGGTCTCATATGTAGTAAAAGCGGGCGTTATGCACTACACATTTCACATAATTTCATGGTGGTGGAGTAAGATCACAGATGACAGAGGGAAATTAATAGAGGACTTTACTATGGAGTACCAATTAATACTTCATAATCAACCAAATAACCCTTTCACATTCGATTGTTGGGTAGGAGCGTCTGAGAATATTAATCTAACTCCAGCAAAGGGATATATAGGCAATAAAATTTGTAATTGGAGAGTTGGGCATAATCTAACTTCAAGTGATCATAATCTGATTTACTTTGATTGTAAACTAGTAGATGCTGAAGAGTGTGCATGGAATTATAGGAGACCAGTAAGATATGTGATGAAGAACGCTGATTGGAACATATTCAGATCTAACTTTGAAGGACCAACATATAGAGAGGAGGACCTAAATATTAACAGGAATGCAAAAGAACTAACAAAGAATATTCAGAGTGCAATGGGAAAATCTTTGAAGAAGATTAGATTTAAAAGTAATTATGATCTTAACTTTTGGAATGAGCATTTACAGAAACTACGAAGTCGATTTCGGAAATCCAGAAGAGTATACCAAAGGAGTATTATTGCAGAGGAGAGAAGGAGAAATTTGGAAATATACCGACAGGTAAAAGCACACTACAAAGAAGAAATAGAAAGAACGAGAATAACATAATGGTAAAATTACATGGAATATTATATGGAAGATAAAGTTTGGGGAATGCCATATAAAATAATAACAGAGAAAATAGGAGCACCTGAAGTCATTTCTACATTGGAAAAGGATTATGGTACATATACAAGGAGTTGGATTGAATCTGTAAACGTTCTTCTAAATAAACTTCTACCAGCGGATAGCGAGGAAGGTGAAATCGACGAACATAAAGTGAAGAGAGACATATATAATAGTCCCCATGTAAACGACCAGGTAATATATCCCTTTGATGAAATGGAAGCAAGGCTTACTATACGAAACATGAAGAGAAGGAAGGCACCTGGACCAGACAGTAGTACAGATATTGGCGTCCAAAAACAATAGAATATCTAATTTGCATAATAATGGAAAGGGGCGGGGGAGGGAATAGGGGGCCATCTCTGTACTACTACTTGATTGATCACCTGTCAAACCCATGTCACCAGACGGCTGCACACCTGCATGTGATAAATAAAGAGGATGGGTGAACAATGGGAAGCCGACTAAGGGAGAAGGACAATGGATGGTACCTTTTGCCGCCTGCTAAGGGGTGCTGTGACTTTTAGTTTTATCAACGATCATGAATCGAATCCCGCAAAAATGAGTACTGCTTATATTGGAATAACTCCGAAACTAATTATGGTAGCGAGCTCGGATAAAATTTATTACTTACATATGGTAAGCGGCATCCGCAGGGTTTATACTGTATACCTGTACTCCTTAGTTCGATTCCTGAATTGTTTAATTTAAGTATCTCTGTAACCAGTTGGCCTAGAGCGGCGAAATAAAATTTATATGGTATCATAGTTAATCATACCCTATCACTGTTTAGCTGAGTAGATCCTTGGTTCAATTCCCAACGTCCATTGAATTCTCTAATTGTGTTCTATTTCCTGATCTATTGTACTTAGAACAGCGGGGGAAAGCGCAGGTTTTTTCATTTAACATATACTTTGAATGATTTATGATTCCGTATCCTAGAGACCCGTGGTTCGATTACCGCTCTGTCGCAATAAATTGAATGTTAAGTAAGTCTTGAACTAATAATGTTAGCGCAATGAAATAGCATATACATATATACTTTAGGTGTGAATTGTTGTTGAAATGGTCATTTACGTCTTAGGATCAGGGTTCAAATCTCGGTGGGATAATTTAAATAGCTTTCAATATAAATTCTTTTAGGCGTGTTGACAATCTCACCCCATAAGATCATACATCATGACTTGTCTCATGATGAGAAGAGATGTTTACCCTAACCGATTTACATTGACTTTCAAATTCAAAGACTTAATAACAAAGTTTAATTTATAAGCATGAGACTCAGACATAACAAGATGGACGTAATAATTTAACTTAAGAAAAGAGAATGGATGCCCGTAGCAACAAACATAACTAGGTTAAGATGTATCAAAAGGGTTCAAGAAGGTATGTTTGAGGACGAAGTGAAGGAATCTAAGGGTGCCCCTAGATGAGTTAAATGGTGTAATAGATGACCTTGAGAAAAATGGAATTGCTAGGTTAAGAGATGTGTGAAAAGAATCAAGAACACGTGGTTGAAAATGATAGAGAGGTGTCTATGGGTGGCAATGGGAGCTCCTGATGTAACTTTAAAACTAAAAGGCGTAGCTTAGTCATGTTTATATTCGTTTGAATTGACTAAATTGTATCTTCAAATCTATTTATTTATTTATTTCCTTTTTCAATTTTAATTTGTCTAATTTTTTCTCTCATGTGATTTGTGTACTAGATAAAGAATATTCGTAAACTGCAAACATGAATACGGTTTTCTTTAAGGTTTTCTCCGATATTAGAACCACCTTCGAACCCCTGTGGTAGCAAGATAATAGTTTTCTTATAGGTTTTCTCCGATAGGAGCGCCACCTTCGAACCCCGGTATGGTGGGAATGATGAAGTTTTCTTTTATGTCTGCACTAATTGTATAAGTAGAGCTTGATTGAACTTAGGTTGTAATTACGCTAGTGTGTTTATAGCTTAGCGGATCAACTCCTGCAGTGAAATTCATCTTCAGTAGCGTTGATAAGTTATCAGGGTGAAGAAGAGATGTGAAAAGGTATATCAAACACTTACTGAGCAACATATTCCCCGAGAATTAGTCTGCACATAACAAAAACTGGAACACTAAAGCAATGGAAGCTCTGTTAGACACTGCTATACAAGAATTTAAGTGTGGTAAATGTGATAAGAGTTTCCTGAAAAACTACAATAAAAAGAGACACGAACTGATATGTGGCCAGTATTACGAATATAAACATTGTGATGGCGTTTATGGTACTGAACGTCGTAGAGATGAGCACCAAGAACGATGCGAGAGAATAACTGCTGCTAAGAAACTCAAGATCGAGCCTACCAAACATAAATTGCTGTTAATGGTTCCTGATGAATACGATGTCGTAGAATATGAAACAGCTTTCCAGGATCGACTGAAATCATATTTCATTCAGTGCTCTGCATGCCAAGACCTGAATACATATCTCCAATAATCAGAACAGCGAATAATTCAAGCCGCTCAGAAGTGACTAAGGATCCATAAAAGTGAGAAAATTAACCTCATGGCTGAATGTAATTTTGTGAATGCCGTTGGTGATACTACTGATAAAGCCTTTAAAACACAAACTCAGGCAATATTTTTAGAAAGTGACTTGGACACCAGCTTGGAAAGGAAATTCAAGAAACCTTGTACTGAAATGGAGGAAAGTCAACTTAAAGGAAGCAGCTGGGCTTTATTAGCTGTTGATGGTGAGCGTGTTAGTATCAACAGGAATAATGGACTAAGAGGAAGCAGTTACATCCCTCTACCGGCTACTGTGGAGCTAAAGGAGCCTGTATAAATCCACAGAACTATGATGATGAGAAATGTTTTATGTACGCCGTAATTGCCAAGTTCATTCAAAAGGATCCTCAACGTGTTAACAAGTATAAGGATCTTCAAGAAATTTATGACTTTACCTGCATCTCATTTCCAACGAGCTTGAATGATATTCCGAAATTTGAACGAAAAAATAACATGTCTATAAATGTTTTCGGTTTGGATGAAAAGAATCAAGTGTTTCCTATGAAAGTTGCCGATGATGAACTGACTGAGCATCGTGACCTGCTTCTATTAAGTGATGCTGCTGGACGCCATCATTAGGTCTATACAAAGCATTTTGAGAAACTTATTCATCAACAAAAAACTACACGTAAGGGAAAGATTTACACCTGCAAACGTCTTTACGCACTTTGATGATCGATATGGGGGAGCTGAGAAGTTGAATGATCATAGGAAAATATACAATCAGCACGGAGTTGCCAGGATTGTTATACCTACAACGGAAAACTCTATCGTCAGATTCAAGAACATTGAAAGGATGGTGAAATTGCCTTATATCATCTATGCCGAATTTGAAATCATTCTTATCCCTTACCACAGCTGTTCTTCTAATCCCAAAACGTCTTATACAGCTCCATATCAGAATCATATCCCTATGAGTTTCTGTGTATATGTCAAATCCTCGGCCTCGATTGAAGGCCTGCAGACCGATCTTCCTACTGAACCCTACGTATATCGTGGTTATGATGCAGCGGCTAAGTTTATGTAGTATGTAATTTCTCTTGCAAAGAAGATTAATAGTGTTTACAAAACTGATGCTCCATTAACACTAACAGATGAGCAGCAAAAATCTTTCGAATGCTCTACAGAATATTACTTATGTGGTAAAGAATTTACTGGAGAGAACTGGAAAGAACGGGATCATGACCATATAAGCGGTGAATACCAAGGAAGTCTACATAATAAGTGTAATCTAACCTGTAAAACACCTAATTATATTCCTGTCTTCATGCATAAACTGAGTGGATATGACTCCCATTTCATTGTTAAGGAGTTAGGATGTACTAGTGCGAGAGTAGAAGTTATTCGTAGCTCAGAGGAAAGTTATATATAATTTTCCAAGTATGTTGGTGACATTAAACTCCGCTTAGTGGATACCTATCGCTTCCTTAGTACAAGCTTGGATAAACTAGCAAACAATCTAACATCATATCCTGAAACCCAGAAGTACTTTAGAGCAGAGAAGATCGAATTGATGACGCGTAAGGGTGTATTTCCCTATGATTACCTTACATCATGGGATATTCTGAGTGTAACAGAACTTCCTCAGAGAGAAGCATTCTACAATAAGTTAAATAAAGAAGAAATTAGTGATGCGGAGTACCAGCATGCAAAAACCGTATGGAGTCACTTCAACATCAGAACACTAGGCGACTACAGTGACCTCTACTTAACTTCGGATGTCCTTCTACTAGCAGATGTGTTTGAGACATTCAGAGGGCAGACCCTGAAAACCCATAAAGTTGATCCTGCACTTTATTATACATCACCCGGACTTACGTGGGATGCAGTGCTGTTGTACACAGGAATTGAACTGGAATTACTATAGGATTATGACCAGCTACTCATGGTTGAAGCAGTTATAAGAGGAGGATTATGCCAAGTTTCTCATCGGTATGCAGAGGCGAACAACCAATACATGAAGGAGTATGACTAAAGTAAGCCCTCACAATATATAACGTACGAGGATTCAAATAACCAATATGGTTGGGCACTGTGTCACGCCCTTCCTTATGGGGTTTTTAAGTGGGTTTCTCCTGAAGATAACAACCTAGATATACTACGAGAAGATGACCCTCTCGGATGCATTTTAGAAGTGGACCTTCAATATCCTACAGAACTCCATGAGCTGCAGAATGATTTACCGTTCCTACCTGAGTGTATCAATCCCACGGGTTCTTATACAAAGAAACTAATTCCTCACCTTGGATCACGAACTAGGTATGTGGTGCATAACATGACCTTGAAGCAGGCCCTTAGTCATGGGTTACAACTGACTAAAATCCGTCAGGTGCTACAATTTCAAGTCATGTTGGTTAAAGCCTTATGTGGAATTCAATAACCGGCTACGACAAGGATCGAGAAATGATTTCGAGAAGGATCTTTACAAACTTTTTAACAATTCCATGTTTGGCAAAACTATGGAAAACATCAGAAACCGACTGAATATACGACTTGTCACGGATTGGAAAACATTGGAAAAACTGGTTGCTAAGCCTACATTTATTGATAGAACTATATATGGACCTAATCTGGCTGCAGTACACATGGCGTCGCGGGAGATAGTCTTCAACAAGCCTATATACTTTGGGATGTGTGTGCTGGATATCTCGAAGACCTTGATGTATCGGTATCATTATGATGTGCTAATACCGTATTGAAAATCTGAAGCTCATGTACATGGATACTGACTCTTTCATCCATTGTGTGACTCCCGGAGATATATAAAAGGATAAGTTACGTTTTCTGGAACATCTGGATACTGCTGATTATCCTAGCAACCACATATGCCATTCTACAAAAAACCAGAAAGTGTTGGCAAAATTTAAAGATGAAGCCAATGGAAAAGTCATTCATCGTTTTGTTGGATTGAGACCGAAGATGTATGCTCTTGACATCGATGGAGGCATAATCAAGAAGATAAAAGGCACAAAACATGGTGGCATTAAACAGTACATCACCTTTGAGAGCTATGTGGACTGTCTTAAAAGCAGAGAAATCATAAGGACGCCAATGAACCTAATTGTGTCCCGTCAACATAATGTTGCGTCAGTGGAAGTGAACAAAATATCCCTATCTCCACATGATGACAAGAGAGTAATTGCAGCTGATGTAGTATCCACATATGCCCATGGACATTACCATATTTTGAACAGTGAATGAAAGAAGGAACCCTAGAGCAGAAAAAAACAATTTTCATTCCGAGAAGCAGCAAACACTGTAACGTAGCTGACATCTAAGCATGAAAACAGCTGAATAATAAGAGTAGAGGAAGGCGTTAAGTCTACCGTTCAGAAAACAAATTCTGACGCTGGTCCCAAGTCCAGAGAAAAGACGAGGCTCGTCTACCTCACCACATAAGCTAACTGAACGCACTTTAGTTAATGTTAAAATGGGCAAATTGAAAAAGTAACTACTATCTCGTAATCTGAAATATCCTTGAAAAACCTTTTAATTAGTTATAAAATGATTTAAGTAACTGAACTTGGTCTAAAAAATCCCTGAAACGCCCATAACCTCAGAACATCTGATAAAGGTTGAAAATCGCATTAGAACATTGGTTTAGCGTTACCACTTATTACAAGACGATGCAGAGGGGATGAAAGCTTGAAATAGACACAAGAGTATGAAGACATCAATCTGCATGAAAAACCGTATGAAAACTGTACGCCTAGACCATTGCAAATATACCTCTAATAGAAACGGTGATATCTCTAGCTGGCAAACTTTTAGCTATGAAACTTATAGCTCTTAATCCTAGAGCCCCAAGATGACACCTCAATACCTAAACTCCGGATCCTACAGCTTTTAACCTTCTGACCAGCAACCTTTAGCTATGAAGCTTACAAATCTTAACCCTAGAGCCCTCAGATCATACCTCAATACGTAACCTCCAGATCCTACAGCCTTAAACTCTAGACCGAGAGATCTAACCTTAAATCCATAAGACCTAACCAGTAAACCTACAGCCTTTAACCTTCAGACCTGTGAGCTTAAGCTATAAGACCTACATCCTTTAAACTCCAGGGTCTAAGATCGCGCCTCAAGACCTAACCATGTGACCAAAAGAGATGAGGAACATAACCAATATACATAGCCTTTCAGATCAAAAGGCTTAATCGAAAAGCCTAAGATATAAGCATGAGACCTCAAAACATAACAAGGTGGAATAAAGTTCCTGAAAGCATAGAGAAGGTACGAAAACAAGAAACCCTAGCTACAAAAGAACCTCAATTTTTAGGAAAGAGAAGCAGATACACAAAGAGTTAAATTTACTGTATAAAGAATCTTTAATCAGCATATTGTCACCCGTACGTTGGAACACTGTATAGAACCAGCTGATGGCAGCAGCAGGAGACGGAGGCAATCGGACACTCCCCTCGTTTGTCTTATAGAGGTATCGAGGGCTGGCTGGGGAAATAAACATTACTGTGCCGTCTCTTTCAGCTGCCCTTGATTTCTCGAACTTACGGGATATTTCATCTAATCCAGAACATTCTCGATCGCCCAGCTGACCCTATATAAGCAACAGGCCGGGCTGGAGGAGTCAGTTCAGTTCTTGGCGTAAGAGTGCAGTGCTAGTGTACAACGAAAGGACTGTGTGAGTGCATCGGAGGATTGTACGTAATTACGAGTGCAAGTGAAATTGTAACGGACGAACTGGTGAATCGTAATTGTGTGCATTACGTAATTCTGTGTTATTGGCAAGAGTTTAACTGTAAGTCGATGGAAATAAAGAGCATTTTTGAGTGGTGCAATTGGACTTTTCATTTCACGAACCCACAAAGTCACACTGGTGTCAGGAAGCGGGACGACAACATCACCGGACATTACAACCATGGACGGCGCATTGGAGAAGATGTTGGAGAAGATGATGGAAACGAAAACCGAACTGACCTCGGAAATGAAAGCAGCAAATGACAACCTCGGTGCTAAAACAGAAGTGGCGAATAACAACCTGGCCGCAGAGCTGGAAGAAATGAAGACGGCTAACGATAACCTCACGGAGAAGATGGAAGAAATGAAGGTTGGGAACGAAGCCCTCAACGCCAAATTTGAGGAACACTTGGCCGGCGTGAGGGAGGACATCACGGGGCTCGGCAATCGGATCGGCCAAGTGGACGAACGCGTCGGAGGCCTGACCAACCGCGTTAATGAGCTGGAAGGGAAGGCCGACAGCAGCGTCAAGTCCCTGAACGCCATGGTGGAGGATGTCGTCGGCAGGAGGTTGAAGGATTTGATGGTCGACGCACCGGAACTCGACACAACATCGGCGCGTGTCAAACCTCCGAAATATGACGGCGCGTCAACATTTGAGGCCTTCCGCCGCCAGTACGACACAGTGTCCAAGCACAACAGATGGTCACCGGAGGAGGAGGCCACACAGTTAATAGGCAGCCTCCAGGGACGGGCCGTGGAAGTCCTAAACGCGGTGCAGACAACGGTGGCGCCCAAGGACATCTGGGACGCCCTGGAGAATCGTTTCGGTAACCACCGCTTAGCCGCAGCATACCGCAGCCAGCTAACGCCAAGGTCACAGCAGCCGGGGGAGACGCTGCAGGAGTTCGCCATAGCGATTGAGCAGCTGGCTAGCAAGGCCTTGGTTGACCCGCCACTGGAGTTCGTATCCCGGGAAGCCGCCTACAACTTTGTCGACGGGGTACGGGACACGGAGATACGTCAGCGCCTAATGCTCGGCGATTACAAAACCATCCACGAGGCGCTGACAGCGGCATTAACGATGGAGGCGGCCAAGGTAACATCTATCCCGACATCGAGAACGAGGAGTGTCCGCTACGCCGGAGACAGAAGAACAGCTGAGGGACGCTGGCGAACACCTAGTGGCCTGTGTTGGGGGTGTGGACAGCCCGGACACCTGCAGAGAGACTGCCCACACCAGGAAGAGGAGCCGGAAAACGAGTAAGGGCCGTCGTGGAGAGGGGCACGTCGGCGCCATCACCACCATCCCCTCGAGTGACAATGCGCGCCGTCAGCCGGCGTAGTGATGACAGCCTCATCGCGGACGGCTGGGTGAGAGGGAAGCCGTGCCGCGTACTGGTGGACACCGGGGCAGCAGTGACCATCATCAGACCGGACGTGGCGAAGGGTTTGCCGAAAAGGAAGCCGAGTCGACCATACCAGCTTGTCACGGCATCGGGCGACACCTTGCCTATGGAAAAGGAGCCCTGCTGAAGCTGACCTTGGGAAGGAGCACCGTACGTCTGTGGGTGTTCGTCGCGACGGAGGCTGAGGAGGTGATACTGGGATTGGATGCCCTCAGGAGTCACGAGGGGACGGTCGACGTCGACAAGAAGGTCCTGCGGCTCAACGGAGAAGAGGTTATACTCCGTCAACCAGAGGAGCGCCTTGGAAATTGCAGGGTCGTCTTGAACGAAGACGTGGTTGTCCCCGCGAGGAGCGAGGTAGTGGTGACGGCACGACTAGAAGGCCAGAGAACCAGGACCATGATGCTGGACCAGAAGACGTCTGTACACGGACTGTGTGTAGCCAGGGCATTTCTGCCGTGCCGAGAGGGGTTGCCAGTGAGACTGCTAAATCCAACGGACACCGATCACGACGTCCAGGCCGGAACGGAGTTGGGAACTTGCGAGCCCGTGGTGAGCGTAACAGCAATCGACAAGTCACAGAAGCCGGCGCCGAAGCAACCCCTGGGGCCCCGGCTAGAAGGCTTACTGGAGAGGGCGGCCGACCACCTGACCGCAGACAGCTGGAGAAAGTTCGACAACTACTGAGGCGATACGAGCGCGTCTTCAGCCAAGGCGATAATGACTACGGCAGCACGGACAAAGTGCTTCACCGCATCGACACCGGAGACGCCCGGCCTATTCGGCAACCACATAGACGCGTTCCGCTGGCGAAGCAAGGGGCGGTACGAGACATGCTGGAGGACATGAGATCCAGCGGAGTGATTGAAGAGTCGGAGAGCCCTTGGTGTTCCCCTGTAGTCTTG
Organism: Mantis religiosa; assembly: GCA_030765055.1. Classification (NCBI taxonomy): domain Eukaryota; kingdom Metazoa; phylum Arthropoda; class Insecta; order Mantodea; family Mantidae; genus Mantis; species Mantis religiosa. The sequence goes on along the minus strand of CM060950.1, from coordinate 155,036,604 downwards.
GTGACGAAGAAGAACGGCGAGCTGCGCTTCTGCGTAGACTACAAAAAGCTGAACGCTGTCACCCGGAAGCACTGCTTTCCCTTACCCCGGATTGACGACACAGTGGACACGCTAGCTGGTGCACAGTGGTTCTCGACCCTCGACCTGAAGTCGGGCTACTGGCAGGTAGCCCTAGACCCAAGAGACAAGGAGAAGACCGCATTCTCGACAGGCCAAGGGCTCTGGCAGTTCACGGTTATGCCCTTTGGCCTCTGCAACGCACCACCTACCTTCCAACGCCTCATGGAGTCAGTGATGAGAGGGCTGACTTACGATGCCAGCCTGCTATACCTGGACGACATCATCGTCGGGAAGACTTTTGAAGATCACCTCGAGAATCTCAGTAAGGTGCTACAGAGACTGCAGGCGACCAACTTGAAGCTGAACGCGAAGAAGTGCCAGCTCTTCCGCAAGGAAGTGAACTACTTGGGCCACAGAGTCTCAGCAACCGGAGTTGCCACAGACCCGGAGAAGATACAGGCTGTGAGAGATTGGCCTCGCCCAAAGGATAAGAAAGAGTTGCGCCGCTTCCTCGGGCTGTGCAGTTATCACCGCCGCTTCATAAAGGGGCTCTCCAACATCGCAAAACCCCTCACCCTCCTGACAGAGGAACACCGGCCTTATGCATGGACAGAGGACGCCGAAAACGCTTTCCAGCACCTAAAGGAGACCCTGTGCAGTGCTCCAATTTTGGGTTTCCCACAACCGGGTGGCACCTTCAATGTGGACACCGACGCTAGCGACCATTGCATTGGAGGTGTCCTATCGCAGATCCAGGACGGCCATGAGCGGGTGATAGCCTACTACAGCAAGACGCTATCCAAGGCAGAGAAGAACTACTGCGTCACCCGACGAGAATTATTGGAGGTAGTAAAGACCTTAGAGCACTTCCACAAGTACCTGTACGGTTAGCCATTCCACCTGAGGACTGACCACTCCGCCCTAACCTGGCTATTGAGCTTTAAGAACCTGGAAGGCCTGACAGCGCGTTGGGTCCAGAGGCTGCAGGAGTACGACTTCACCTCGGAACATCGTAGAGGGAAGAGCCACGGTAACGCAGACGCTATGTCCCGAAGACCCTGTCCAGAAGAGTGCGGCCAGTGCACAAGAGTGGAAGAGAAGGAGCGTGCTGCAGCAGTCCGAGTAGTTGTGGCAGTCCCTGCGGACGGCTGGGATAGCGCAGGCCTGAGGAGGGAGCAGCTGGCGGACGCAGACTTGGGGCCACTCTTGAAGGAAATGGAGGCAGGGACGAGACCAACCTGGGAGGACATCGTACCGAGGAGTGCCATCTACAAGTCGTACTGGGCCCAATGGGACTCGTTGAAGAGCAGAGATGGCGTGCTGTTCCGGATATGGGAGTCACCCGATGGGAAGACGCAGAGAGAACAGTTGGTACTTCCCCGGAGTAAGGTCCCGGAAGTCTTGGAGGAAGTGCACGCTGGTACTTCAGGACACCTGGGAGCGAACCGAACGATTGACAAACTACGGCAGCGCTACTACTAGCTGAGACTCCGAGCAGATGCTGAGAGGTGGTGCCGTCAGTGTCACGTGTGCGCGGCGAGTCGTGGACCCAGACTAGAAGCCGGGGTCGCATGCAGCAGTACAACGTCGGAGCGCCATTCGAACGGCTCGCCGTTGACATTGCTGGACCGTTCCCAGTTTCCGACCGAGGCAACAAGTACCTAATGGTGGTCGTGGACTACTTTAACAAGTGGCCGGAGGTGTATGCCATCACAAACCAAGGGGCAAAGACAATCGCAGACTGCCTCGTGGAGCAAGTGTTCTGTCGATTTTGGGTGCCGTTAGAGCTACAGAGTGACCAGGGTACCAACTTTGAGTCCAACCTAATGAAGGAGGCACTACAAAGGCTTGGGGTGAACAAGACTCGCACTACGCCTCTACATCCCCAATCGGTTGGCATGGTTGAAAGGTACATCAAGACCTTAGAGGAACACCTAAGGAAGGTCGTGTCCAGCCATCAGCGAGACTGGGACGTCAAGGTACCACTGTTGTTGCTGGCCTACCGCTCGTCTACACACGACACAACTGGGATGACGCCAGCCAGCTTAATGTTCGGCCGAGAGTTACGCCTCCCCTGTGACCTGGCTTTTGGAAGCCCTACGGAAGCGAAACAGCAAGGGACCGAGTTTGTGGAGAACTTGGTGGACCATCTCCACGACATGCACGAGATGGCTCGCCAGAACATCCAGAAGGCGAGCGACCGCATGAAGACCAGGTATGACAGGCAAGCCAACAGCCAAGGGTTCCTGCAAGGTGACCTGGTCTGGATGTACCGTCATACCCAGACCAAGGGACGCTGCTCGAAGCTCCAGCAGCCATGGCAAGGACCGTACTGGGTGGTGAAGAGGATTAACGACGTGGTTTACCGCATCCAGAAGGTTCCCCGAGGGAAGATGTTGGTGGTACACCTGGATCGCCTGGCACGCTACGATGGTGCTGTTCGGGCGACCAGCTTTGAGGAGGGAGCAGTGTCACCCGAACGTTGGAACACCCTATAGAACCAGCTGATGGCAGCAGCAGGAAACGGATGCACTCGGACACGCCCCCTCGTTTGTCTTATAGCGGTATCGAGGGGTGGCTGGGGAAAAAAAGCATTAGCGTGCCGTCTCTTTCCGCTACCCTTGATTTCTCGAACGCGATATTTTATCTAATCCAGAACATTCTCGATCGCCCAGCTGACCCTATATAAGCAACAGGCCGGGCTGGAGTAGTCAGTTCAGTTCTTGGCGTAAGAGTGCAGTGCTAGTGTACGACGAAAAGACTGTGTGAGTGCATAGGAGGATTGTACGTAATTACGAGTGCAAGTGAAATTGTAATGGACGAACTGGTGAATCGTAATTGTGTGCATTACGTAATTCTGTGTAATTGGCAAGAGTTTTACTGTAAGTCGGTGGAAATAAAGAACATTTTTGAGTGGTGCAATTGGACTTTTCATTTCACGAACCCACAAAGTCACAATATATACGTCTTGCAATGACAAAAATAGCTCTAACATCGACATGCCCAAGAAAGTTTGCACCACCATACATACAAGTAGTTAGAATGAGACCAAATAGTTGAGCTTAAAAGAATTGGGGTAGATATAGGAGAAATGAAACATGCTTAGGATAGGTTAAGGAGGTAAGACCATGGCAGCTTAAGAAAAGAGAACGGATGTTAATAGCAGAAGCAACTAGGTTGAACAATGTCCAAAAAGTAAACACAAGGGATATATTAGGTTAGGTTAAAGTGGTAGAATAGAGGAACTTAAGGAAAGAGAACAATTAGGTTAACAGATGCAACAAAGGAAGCCACTAGCAAAACACAGCTAGGTTACAATAAAGAATGATGAAAGAAGTTAGAAATGAAGGAGTATATTAGGTTAGGTTAGTTTATAATAGGATGACATAGTAAAGCATAAATGTAGGACTTGCCTTAAGATTAACCGCCTTTAATCGCTGGACTAGCAAACTGAACTTCAAAATCATAAGACCATACCTCAGCCCATAAAACATAGATAAAACGCCCTACGGCCTTTATCCTCTAGACCAACATTTCGCTATGAACCCTACAACTCTTAGCACTAGAGCTTCAGATCATACCTCAGGACCTACCCTCCAAATCCTACAGTTATTAACCTCCCAGACCAGCAACCTTTACCTGTGAAAAACCTGCAACTCCTAACACTAGAGCCCTCTCCAGATCATACCTCGAGACCTAACCTCTAAATCCTGCTGCTTTCAATCTCCCAGACCAACAGACTTCTGTGACGGAATGCAGCTCTGAACCCTAGAGCCCCAGATCTTACCTCAAGACCTAACCACCTAATCTACAGCTATTATACTCCCATACCAACAGCCTTACCTGTGAAAACCTGCAACTCTTAACCTTAGAGCTATCTCCATATCATACCTCGAGACCTAAATTCTAAATCCTACAGCTTTCAATCTCCCAGACCAACAGACGTCTCCTGCGAAGATATGCAACTCTGAACCCTAGTGCCTCAGATCATACCTCAAGACCTAACCACTAAATCAAACTCCCAGACCAACAGCCTTAACTGTGAAAACCTGTAACTCTTAACCCCAGAGATCCAGATCATACCTCAATATCCAACCTCTAAATCCTACAGCTATTAACCTCCCAGACCAAACATCCTTACCTGTGAAAACCTGCAACTCTTAACCCTAGAACCTACAGATCATATATGGAGACCTAACATCTAAATCCTACAGCTGTCAATCTCCCAGACAAACAGACTTCTCCTGTGAAGAAATGCAACTCTGAACCCTAGAGCCTCAGATCATAGCTCAAGACCTAACCGCTAAATCTACAGCTACTAAACTCCCAGATCAACAGCCCTACCAGTGAAAACCTGCAACCTAGAGATCCATATCATACCCAAATACCTAACCTCTAAATCCTACAGCTATTAACCTCCCAGACCAAACATCCTTACCTGTGAAAACCTGCGACCCTTAACCCTAAAACCTACAGATCATATCTGGAGACCTAACATCTAAATCCTACAGCTATTAACCTCTCGGACCAACATTCTTACCTGCAACTCTTAACCATAGAACCTCAGATCATACCTCGGGACCTAACCTCTAAATTCTACGGCTTTCAACCTCCCAGACCAACAGTCTTTACCTATGAAAACCTGGAACTCTTAACCCTAGAGCCCTCAGATCATACCTCAAGCCCCAACCTCTAAATCCTATAGCTTTTAACCTCCCTAAACAGCATTCTTTACCTAAAAACCTGCAGCTTTAACCCTATAGCATCAGATCATACCTCAAGACCTAGCTAAATAATCTACAGCAAATTAAGAGGACTGACTAAAATAAACACTGTCAAAATATCCTGAATACATAAATGACACATGGCCGCCATCTTGCTCTTTTGGGTCTGCGCTGGAAGACTCCCTTCTATTCTAATTTTATAAATACATTAGAGATAAACTTAGCGTTTTTTTTTTAAAAAAAGGACTGCTACCACAAACCATGAAAAACAGATGAAAATATTGAGATCTGTATAAGTAGTATGTTTTTGAGTGTTCTGCATCACACCAGATAAAGCCAGAATTCTCACCTGTGTTAATAAATGTATGATGTAGAATACTCCTATGATTTAGAAGTCTCATGTTTGATATTCGACGATTTTTTTTTTGTTGTTTGGGTCGGTGGCATATTGCCGTTCCCCAGGATCGTTGTGTGTGTGGATAGGTGCGTGTTGTTTGGAATGTTGGTGGCGGTGGCGGGGGTTCGCGGGGATCTTCGTATCGAGGGGTGTGTGTGCTTGAACTCTCATTTATAGATATCGAGTCTAGGGTTCGGTGCATTTTTCTATTAGTGTATGATAAAATGTAATATCTTTATTCCATATGTATAAGAATACCGAGGGAATAACTAGTTACGTGTACTGAGAAAATATTTATGAAATAAATGTATTAAGACAATCTGGTAAGGGGATCTTCCCTATTCAGAATCCATTTTTCAGTAATGTATGTAAGGTTGGAATCTTCCCACCTCGAAGTATAAGAAAAGAAAAAAAGTAATGTATATCTGTCTTAAAGGCTGTCAGTAATGTATGTGTAATGGAATGTTAAGCTAGGCTAGAATCTTCCCACCTCGAAGTATAAGAAAAGAAAAGAATGTAAATCTGTCTGAAAGGTTACTCCACGTTGATGGATAAATAACAATGTCTGAATGGTTGTATAAAAATGAACGTTCCCTCTAAGCACGATAAAAGTGGAGCATACGCAAAAAGTGTGTATAAGATGATGATTGATAAAAAGGATTTCCTCTGATGGAACATAGCATTGCCAGAGAAAATAAAGTTTCGTCTACTAGTGAAAGTACATCTCTGTAAGACTGATGAATATAACTTTGAGAAAGGTTAAGCCAAGGTTAGAATCTTCCCACCTAGATGTATAAGAAAAGAAAAAAATAATGTAAATTTGTCTGAAAGGTTATTCCACATTGATGGATAAATAATAATGCCTGAATGGTTGTATAAAAAATGAACGTTCCCTCTAAGCACGATAAAAGTGGCGCATAAGCAAAAAGTGTGTATCAGATGATGGTTGATGAAAAGAATTTCCTGTAAGATCGAACATAGCATTGCGAGAAAAAATAAAGTTTCGTCTACTAGTGAAAGTACATCTCTGTAAGAATTATGAATATAACTTTGAGAAAAAACTGTGTAGGAAGTATAAGAGATGAATTGATTGAGAAAGGCGTGAGATATAAACTTATCTAGATATATAAGTATGTTATAGCGGTTAATGCACTCAGTTTAGCATGTCCAAGATGAAATACGTATGCAAGCTATGATCATATAGTAAACGGGTTCTATAGTAATGTTGTAATGACTATACCATACACCTTTTCAACCATTTTCACATGCGCAGGAGAGAAGCTCTGTCTGAAAGGTTATTCCACGTTGATGGATAAGTAATAATGCCTGAATGGTTGTATAAAATGAACGTTCCCTCTAAGCACGATAAAAGTGGGGCATAAGCAAAAGTGTGTATCAGATGATGATTGATAAAATGAATTTCCCCTAAGATCGAACATAGCACTGTGAGAAAAAATAAAGTTTCGTCTACTAGTGAAAGTACATCTCTGCAAGAATGATGAATATAACTTTGAGAAAAAACTGTGTAGGACGTATATGAGTCGAATTGATTGAGGAATGCATGAGATATAAACGTATCTAGATGTGTAAGTATGTTATAGCGGTTAATGCACTCAGTTTAGCATATACAAGATGAAATACGTATGCAAGTTATGACCATATAGTAAATGGGGATCCATAGTAATGTTGTACTGACTATACACACGCCTGTTCTATCCTTTTCACACGTACAGGAGATAAGTTCAACTGTCTAGACGAACAAACAGGGGAGGGGTTGTTATGGAATGTCACCGTGAGAAATCCGAAATCCCCCAGACGATACACAGGGATATCCAAAAGTGCGCTTACTATTGCATCGATCGAATAATGGTGAAAAAATGCTGCGAAAAAAGAAAAAAAATAGAGTTCGTTAGTACATTAAACGTATGAAGCTATAAATTTGCAAGAATGATAAAACAATACTGTGAATGTGTTAGAAAACCAAATATAAAAAAATCAAATGTTTCGAGAAAAAAATATATTTTGTACAAGCATGTCTACATTCCCCCTCCAAGATGTGGGGAGCGAATCACAATCAGTGTGTGCACGCATGTGGATGAATGGTGGGGGGAGATTGTATGATGTAAAATCTAGTTCTATATCAGCATTGAGTTTAAAGAAAAAGTTATTAGTAATAAACTTTAAATTCAAACTTGTAGATAGTTGACAGCTAAACCAAAATGGTTACGTAACTACGTAATAACATAAAATTATGAATCTACTGGAAGTAGGCGGAGTCTCTTCCAATAAATAAGCCCGTTACAGAGAGGAAGGACTCAGTCGAACCTGATGATAATATGGATCCTACAGGTAAGAGATAAAAGTTGTATATTGTATACTAATCTTTGTTTAATTTATGAAGAGTGTAGAAGTAATACCGATTCGATATGTTTGTTTCAGACCATGAAATGTAGCTGTTAAATCAGTTAGCCGAAGGTGTTACCCATTTACCAACGAGAAAATTACGAGATCTGGATAAAACTCTACAATACTGTATTCGATGTGTGAAAACCGCAAGGACAAAGATATGGCAAGCGGATCGTCGTGGAAACACCAGAATTCCAAGTCTTCCTGCCAGTACCTGACCTCACCGCAGAAAGAACTCCTAAACAGAGGTGTGTGCTTCCTACAATACCATGGAGAAGAACTCTTAGACAGTGGTTTCAAACGACATAAATTGAGTTTTTTAGGCAACCAGTAATGACATCAAAAGGTGAGTCAATTTTCATAGAAAGTGATATTGTAAGTTAATGTTCATATATGCATGTAAAGTATAGAAAGACATGTAATTGCAGTTACATACATGTTATTTATTTCTACTGATGTTCACACGCCTGCACGCTACGTAAAAATTTATATGTCATGCATAATAAAGTTCTCTGGGAACGATATTTACTGTTGAGTTACGTTTCGTACATGCCACTTCTGTTCATATGAATGTACGTAACTTCAGATGCTATCTCACGTACATGAACCTACGTAAATCAATGTGTTAACGCATGTTCCAGAAATGCCGAGTACGGTCAACCTCCCTGGACAACCCTCAAGTGCACAAGAGATGGCGAGCAGTGACACGTTTCAACCTGATGGGCTAGCGGTCATTCACAAGAATCAGCTTTTTCCAAATGTGTGTATACATTTGAGATTCATGACAGTGTTAACATATTAGATCCATCAATATACTTATCGGTATGTAAAAAATTAATACTGCATGAAGTTGATAAGGGATTAGACATGTATAAATCAGGTCTTAAGGTCGGTTCATGTTTATCGTGTCAATATGTTATAATAACACAGGAGAGCGATAATATCCATAAATTTAATTTTAATAGTAAACTGGAGCCAATATTACAATCAACAGATAAATCGGTGTGGTATGAAGATAAATTGGTCCAACCAGTCTTAGATCATATGGATAATTTCGAGTCGCGTACCAGCTCAAAAGCATTGTACAGTATTGAGAAAATAACTATATATGTGACGCAATACGATTCATTGAATGCGGGGATGTATACCGAATTACCAGACTTTATAAAGGGAAAGAAGGCTGTTAATAACATACGAAATACAGATAATTATTGTTTTGCATATTGTTTATTAGCATCCTAATATCCTGTACAACGTAACAAGAATCGATCCACGTCCTATAAAAAGTATGACATGTTTAAAGAATTTAACGTTCAGAATATAACTTTCCCGTATCTTTGAAAGATGTAGAAAAATTCGAGAATCAAAATTCAAATATTTCAGTAACAATATACGGTTTTGAAAATAATTTGATCATTCTCCTATATCAACCAAGAGAGGTAAAATCACATCATGTTAACCTTCTGATGTATAAAAGACATTATTGTTTAATAACAGACTTATCACGTTTGCTAGGAAAGCAGCTATCCAAACATAAAGGACGCAAGTGGATATGTGATCTATGTAATTCATATTTTACAACAGAATTACGTTTAAATAGACATAAAAACTGTGTATGGTGAATCAAAGTATCATTATGCCTAAAGCAGGAGAAAACGATATCATAGAATTCAATGCATACTCGAAATGTCTTAAGATTCCATTTGTCATCTTTGCCGATATCGAATGTATATTGCGTAAGTTAGATTCGTGTCAAGATTCATTGTCTGAAAGCTGGAGTCGCATTACACATAAGCATGAATCGTATGCTATTGCATTGCATATGGTTTGTCGTTATGATGAAAGTTTAACACGTTTCAAATCATTCGACGGTCCATATGCAATTGAAGAATTTCTTAAAGAGTTAACAATAATTGCAGATTATGTTCTTAATATATATAGCAATAAGATCGATATAAATATGAGGGATGTGGATGAAATTGATTACCAAAATTCAGAACAATGCCACATTTGCAAGCGTGATTCTCTTAACACATGCATAAAAGTTCGTGATCATTGTCATTTTCCTGGAAAGTACATCGGTGCAGCTCATAATAAATGCAATTTAAACAGGAAAATGCCGGGATTCATACCGATATTCTTTCACTGCATGTCAAAATACGATGCACATTTCATAGTCAAACAATTAGGTTATCATACGGAACCAATTATGTGTATTGCACAAACTTCTGAAAATTGCTTATCATTTAGCAAAATATATTTAATTTCTAATGGAAGGGTATATATCTAAGATTTCTAGATAGCTATCGTTTTTTGGATTCAAAACTTAGTAACCTTTCGGACATGTTAGAATCTAATGATTTTCATTATATCAATAATTCATATACAAATCCCTTACATAGACGACTGATGAAACGTAAAGGTGTCTTCCCGTACACGTATGCGGATTGTGTAGAAAAACTACTCGAAGCCAATCTACCGCTAAACATCATTTTGAGAATGTAACCGATGAGGATTACATGCATGCTAAAACCGTATGGAATGAATTCAAAGTTAAAAATCTGGGTGAATATTTAAATCTTTATCTTAAGAATGACACGTTAATATTAACAGACGTGTTCGAACGTTTCCGTGAATTAAGTATCGGCATGTATGGATTAGATCCATGTCAATTTTATACAGATCCAGGTTTGGCTTACGTCGCAATGTTAAGAACGACGGGTGTACGGATTTCATTATTAACAGATGAAACTATGACTTTTTCGAAAACGCTATCAGAGGTGGTATATGCGTGGCATCCAAACGGTATTCTAAAGCCAATAACAAATATATGAATAGTTATGATCACACTCAACCGAATAATTATTTAATTTATGTTGACTGTAATTCTTAATATAGTTTCTCAATAAATAATAACTGTTTACCATATTCTGATGTAAGGTGGTTAACCAATGATGAAATTAAATCAATAGACTTTATGTCTTTTGCAAACGATTCCCATGTGGGATACGTATTGGAAGCAGATTTTAAATATCCTCAAGAACTACACGATTTGCACAATGATCTACTACTATGTCCACTAAACGAAATTGCTCCGGGTGACAAGTACAAAAAGCTGCTAACAACTTTGAACGATAAAAAGAAATACATATTACATTATCTCAATTTTCAACAATGTGTTAAACTTGGTTTGAACGTATCACATATACATAGAGTAATCAGTTATAGACAATCTAAATGGATAAATCCTTATATCGAACTAAATGCACGTAAACGAAATGAAGATAAGACAAAATTTGGACAGAATCTATGGAAGTTAATGAATAATTATGTTTACGGCAGATTTATAGAGAATGTAAAACGTTATAATTCATTTCATTTAGCTAGCAGTTGGAAACAGTCTCGAAAATTTATGGCTCGACAAACGTGTATAAGATATGTGATTTTTGATGAGAATTTAATAGGTATAGAATTGCTCAGAGATGAAATATTGATGAATAAACCTATATACATAGGACAAGCGATCCTGGATCTATCAAAACATAAAATTTATGATTTTCATTATAAAATTCTGAAGAAAAATTTAAAAGACGTTAGCTTAAACTATACCGACACAGATGCATTTCTGTTCGAAACAAGTAGCGATATATACGAATTTATTAAAAGAAATATACATTTATTTGATACATCAAATTATCTAGTTGATAGTGTATATGAAATTCCTTTAAAGAATAAAAAAGTCCCAGGGCTATTTAAGGATGAGCTAGCCGGCAGAGTCATGACTGAGTATGTAGGATTGAAGTTGAAACTATATTGTTATCGATACGATAATGAATTGATTAAAAATCAAAAGGTGTAACAAAAGATTCGATGAGAGTTACAACCTTTGACCAATATCTCTCGTGTATTACACATCCTGATACGATACATCGAAGCGTGCAGAACTGTTTCAGAAGTCATAAACATGACGTTCATGCCATTGAATATAATAAGATAGCTTTAAACGGTACCGATACAAAACGATACATTCACGATAACTCATTTTCGACATTAGCATGGGGACATTATGCTATAGAACAAATTTAAATAAAACGTTGTTTCAACTATATGTTACAAATATAATCGTACGGGTTTAAAGTTTATTGCTAATCCCATGATAACAACATATTCCTAAGAGGATGGAATATCATCCTTTATTGAGTTGTGTGTAAAGCACAAATTATCGAATAATGTTACTATGTTATTTTCCTTTGAAAGTTATGATGAAATAAAATTAGTTTACAACTATAATCATGTATGAATTTAAATGTAAGGTATAATCATGTATGGATTTAAAGTTTAATATTAATCACATGATGATAACATATTACTATGATGATGAATATTGTTTTCATGTTTCACGTTAGGAATAAACATTATTGAATTGTGTTTAAAGCACACTATTATTCTTGTATCGAATAGTGTTACATCATGAATGAATCTACTAATCTTGTTCACGTTTTGAAATAAAATTGTTTACAACTATAATCATGCATGGATTTAAAGTTTAAGAATATCAGTTTTGTTTAAAACAAACTATTTTTCAGAGAAAATCAAATTATCATGTATGATTACATTTCGAATGTTATTTCAAAAAAAAAAAAAAAAAGAATATTATCACATATTAAAATGTTACTATCATTTTTACGTTTTAAAAGTTATAATGAACTAATCTTTCTTATTCACAACTATAATCATGTATGAAATGTATGGATTTAAACTATATTCTTTATTGAATTGTGTTTAAAGCACACCATTTTGTGAAAATTAATTCAAGTATAATCATGTTTATGAATTTATATGTATTACACTTCTTAAGAAATCAAGAAGAACATTGAATTTACCAATCACATATTAAAATGCCATGTTTTAAAAGTTGGGATGAAATAATCTTTATTGTTCACAACTACAATCATGTATGAAATGTATGGATTTTAACTTTATTCTTTATTGAGTTGCGTTTAAAGCACACCATTTGGTGAAAATCATGTTTGTTTAAATATCATGAATTTATATGTAAAGTTAAAAATGTTATTTCTTAAGGAATCAAGTTTAATAAAAAGAAGATTGAATTTACTTATCAAATATTAAAATGTTATTATCATGTTTACGTTTATTGAGTTGTGTTTAAAGCACACCATTTTTTGAAACTTAATAATATTTGTTTAAATATAATGAATTTATATGTAAAGTTAAATATGTCATTTCTTAAGGAATCAAGGTGAATAAAAAGAACATCTTTAGAAGTACCATCTTTATTGAGTTGTGTTTTTTATTTATACAATATCAGTCTCATTAATCCATTCATGGGTAAGAAATCCTAACCATTTCACTAAAATCCTATCACCACGTCGTCTAATCTCCCGTTCCACTAATATGTGTCTGGATATCGAGTTCTCTGTAGCTCATGACCATAAAATGCACCCTGAATTAATTCACCTTCCAGATTAGCGATCAGGTGTGTGAATGGATGTGTCCTTTGCACTGTATGTATCCTATAGACTTCAAAACTCCAATTAAGTAGATAACCTTTCTCCATAATTCCTTTGTGCTTAGAACTCCTCACATAGTCACCAACACGAAAAAGTCTAGACTTCCGCTTCTCACGTAACCGTTCATCATATTTGTACACACTGAGGAGAAGTGAATTATCACGGACATCTATAGGCTTCATGCGAATTGTTCTATGGTAAGTATGGTTGTATGTATGAATAATTCTGGGTAGTATGTTTATCCATTGATATGGGCCTTTAACAATATATTCCTTATGCATATTCAGTTTAATTGTTCTTATTAGACGTTCGACTGCTGCAGCCTTAACTTGAGTGAATGTACTATAATGATTAATATCATTCCTATTCATTAGTTCGCGGAAATGTTTATTGTAAAACTCTTTTCCATTATCAGATTGAATGTTCTTCGGAAACGATTCCATTTCATTCAATATATCGTGCATGGCAGTCGAAACGTTAATGCCACTTTTATCACGTAATGCTCGTGCATAAGCCATCTTGGAATAGAAATTGCATGCAAGAAGAATATACTTATAATTTCTATTTTCTCTTGCATAATTAGACATGTCCATCAGATCTATTTGTACAAAATAATTCATTCCTTTGCTAATGATCTTACGTCGTAGAAAATGTCTTCTGGCAGGTACATGTAATTCAATTGCTATGCGACGCTTTATCATTCTATAATTCTTGATGTTTTAAGTTCTGTAATAATTTCTTCTATCTCGGATGAATGATTCAAATTGCCTGCATCCCTCGATGCAACTAATAATCTTAATCTGTTTATTAGTTCATTAGGATCATTCCAATAAACGTAATCTAATTTTCTCTGCGGCATATATTCTTTCCATCGTAAACTGAATCCAGTTCGAACATTCACAAGATCACGAATGATATGACGATACTTGAAGCTTCGATTTGATCTCAAACGACCATTTCGCGAATATCCATGTCTGTAAACTTGAGTATTCTGTAATATTTGTGAATACACGTCTAAATCCTCTTCGGTATATGATGATTTGCGAGGTAAACATTTAAATAATAATTCATACAATCCGGTAGTTGGCTCGTACGTGTCTGCTCCTATCTGAATAACATCAGAAGTAAGCACAACGGTTTTATTACCTAATTTATATTCACCATCTTCGTATCGTATGCCGTAAGTGGTGTCCATATCACTCGAACTAGCAGTTCGAACCATGTGTAGATACTTTTCAGCTCCGTTAGCGCTGTCAGGCACGTCGTCTGTGTTTTCATCATCATCTTGATGTGCTTTCGCTATTATTTTCAGTGGATCGGTTAGAGGTTGAAGAACTTCAGACATGATTCTTTGCGTTTCGAATTTCATGCCCTTGAGCAGGCGTAACTTTTCTCTTATTGCCCTACTATGACGGGCGATGGATTGTTTAAGTCTTATAGCTTCAGAATCCATATCGAAATGAATGTATAATTAATCAACCACTGCTAACTTATATGAAACTATCAGTTCTATACTTAGTATATGACCATCTTTAGCACGTCCAGCAGGTGCCGTAAACGTTAGCATATCTCCAGTTTCAACTATTGCAGGATATCTTTCAACTAGTCTACCATTTATTGCAAACAATGTACCGTTTATAGTATGCGGTTGTACTGAGGAAAGTATACTGCACGAAAGTACAGTTCCATTTCCAGGAACTTTATAGTATTCCAGTCCCGATATTAACGTATACCTTAGCGAGGGCCCTCGAAACGGACGTTTTTGCAATGAAATTATGAGCTGAGCTTTCAATTGTTGTAGCATAGCGTTTAAAACGTTTCTCATTCGTGCTTTCGTGGTATGAATATCGTTATTTATACTGATTAGTTTATTATCAAGTTCGGTTTGTCGTGCTGTTATTTCTTTCATTTCTTTTTCCACAGCTGTTGTTTTTGTCGCGCTAGCACTACTAATCGTACTAGTTAAACGTCTTTGTAGTTCATTCTGTTTCTCTGAAATAGTATCGGCAATGTTTGTTATTGTCTCAGTTAAACCTGTTTTCAATTCATTCTGTTTCTGTATAAAGAAAGGATTAACATAATTCATGGTGACTGCATCAGTATCATCTATCGGATCTGCGATCTCCTTTAAACTTCTCATTCGAAATGACAGAGTTTCATTAGATTCATGAATTGGCATCCTGTCATCTACATATTTTTTATTGGGAACACCGTGATCGTGAAGCGGTTCCAATAGCGTTTTCATTCTTATACCATCAAGAATGACATTAATTTCCTGAATCACGTTTAAATGCATATTTACTTAAGTAATCCATTGAATTGTTGTACTGGATGTCGAGCGACTTTTGTATGTGAGCCCTAAGCATATCTTCAAACTCGCCCATACGTTGATACGAGGTCTGCTCGCTGTAGATCTGCATTCGATTCTCGATGTCAGCCGTATGCGTATCCACATAAACTTTAGTCGTCGCATCGTCGCCTTCTTCAGGGTCACGAACATTGCACAACCGTTTTCCCTTAAACCTATAGTTTCCCGATCCATCTCGAGTTATGATATACCGATTAAACACACCCCTAGAGGGTATGATTCTTCGGGATCTGAACCTATCGATACTCATCGCATTAGTGATGAATTATTCTATTTATTCGTTCTGATAAAGAGATCAAATCCGTGTCGGTAGCGTCCCTCGTTCAATGGATATTCCGGTACTATGACAACAAAGGATCGTTCATTACTCTCCCATATATGTTTACACATATCCTTAAATTCAGCATAGGACATATGGGTATTTACCTAATTTTCATATATATATATATATATGTTTTAAATTGAGATTATCCTGTCTAAAGAGTACAATCATATTTGCATTATCTCTGATTAAATGTTTAGGCACTTTAGCATACGATTGAGCTCAATAAATAGCATCGACGTACTGTAATATGAGGCTATCTTACTCTGTTTTTCATGTATCACATCGTCAAACACGAATATCAAGTTTTCTCTAGCTTCCGACGTTTGGAATACTTTTTCATCATCAAAGAACGTAAATACGCCTATTTCAGTGTTCAGTACCTTGAGTAAATACCTATAATTAGGTTTTTGCAACAATTTAGAATATATGGAAATTAATTGTTCGTTCACACTGGCCGTGTGTAGGTTAAATTGTGGAAACGCAGAGTCATACTGAAAAATTCAATGCCATAGCCGGGATTTGAACCACGGATCTTCTGGTTTCCGTCCAGCCGCACTAACATTGTGCTACTATGGCCAACGTGCCGATATGACATTAAATTCTCCAACTGACTCGTATTTTCCCGGTAAACCACTTAGGAGTTCTCATAAACACATGAGACAACTACCTTAATGGCGACTTACTGTATTGTAAGTACTTTAAAGCCCGGGCTTTATAGTTAACCACTATTAGGTCAATTAATGGAAATTAATTGTTCTTTCACACTGGCCGTGTGTAGGCTAAATTGTGGAAACGTAGAGTCAGACTGAAAAATTCAATGCCATAGCCGGGATTTGAACCACGGATCTTCTGGTTTCCGTCCAGCCGCACTACCATTGTGCTACTACGTTTCCATAATTTAGAATATATGTAGAGGTTTTCAAATCTCAGGCCATTCTCGTGAACAAGCAGGTTTTGCTTTACTACTTCCATATCACGACTAATACTTATAAAGCATACGTTTTGGTTTTTGTTTCATAGTGAGACATGCGCTCTACACGTGCACGCAAGGGTTTGGGAATTCTTAATTCCTTGATTAATTCATTACCATTTGAGGCTCATTTACCGGGTTATCGCTTCTGTGGTCCTGGAACAAAACTACATAAACGATTGCAGAGGGGTGACTTACCAGTGAATGGATTGGACTCGGCGTGTCTCGATCACGACAAAGCTTACGCAGCGAGTACTGATACAGAATCACGTCGTTTAGCCGATAAGGTGCTCGCGGATAAGGCTTGGAGACGGGTAAAATCTGCTGACGCTTCTTTGGGTGAACGAATTGCAGCTCGACTTGTCACCACACATATGAAGGGTAAATTGGCAGTGGGCGCTGGTATGCGTAAACGTCGCAGCTAGAGAGGTGGTTTCTTACATTTACTACCACTTTTAGCTGCTCTAGGTGCAGCAGGTGGGTTAGCTGGAGGTGCTGCTCAGATTGCCACAGCTGTGAATAAGAAACGTTCGGATGCAAAACAACTTGCCGAATTAACTCGTCACAATAAGCGTATGGAATCTATAGCTCACGGTAAAGGTCTTCGACTTCGGAGACGTAAGGGTAGAGGATTGTATCTTCGATTAAAAACTCGGGGCGAGGCCTACATTTATCCCGGAAAAAGCCCTGAGTGCTACCGAGATCGCTTCTTATGCACAACGTCTACATATTCCACATTTTAGAGGTGTCTACATGTTAGATAAACTACCTCCACATCCTCAATCCGATGAGAGAATAGTAGTGAATTTGGTACAGCGTATAATTCTGGTACTCATTGGTTTGCTGTACGCAAGGATGGTAACTTTGCATACTACTTTGAGAGTTTCGGTGATCTGAGACCACCGAAAGAGATAGAAACATATCTTTCAGGTGTTAGGATCCTATATAATACGAGGAGATTTCAAGATTTCGATTCCGTTATTATAGGTATCGAGTGCAGTCTTGCCACTGGATCTTTCATCAGTGGTAAGAGTGGTCATTCTCTGTATGAGTTTTCTCCGTCGGTACCTCCAGGTTATCACATCTCGCAGGAACCATCAAGTCCTATATATCTACCAATCATCGATACAAACTTCATTGATCATCTCGACATTAGAGTGGTAGACCAGAACGGAGATAAGTTAGATTTCAGAAACGAAACCATCACTGTACGATTGCACATACGTCGTAATGGGCACAAGTTTTAAGAGACGATGCTATATTAAAAACATCTCTCGAGAACGAACTCTACTCGATCTTCGACCCACAACCTAATCGCATCGTCTAATCGAAGATTTATCACCGGTTTAGGATTCAAAGTTCCATAATGGATGTGTTGGATGTGACTGGGATTCCGACCTTTGATGATAAGGTCAGTAAGGAGGAAGAACACATATTCCTGCCGTACAACACTTCAGCTCTCGATGTGAACGATGAAATTAGAATTCCATGTCAAGCTGAAGATTTGTACACGCTTCCTAGTAGAAGTTGTCTCTACATCGAAGGACCTCTCACTAAACCCGATGGCAGCGTCTCGACATCGAAATTGAGTAACAATGCTATGGCATTCCTATTCGATGAGATTCGTCTAGATATGAATGGGACTACCAGAAATCTGGGTATTTCATCAACGATGCGTAACTATGCATCTCTGAATGAACTGGAATCGAATCGTTTACTGAATGCAGGTTGGATCTATCCAGGAGGAGCGGTAGACACCGTGAATACATCGAATGGTATCTTCAATGCTATCGTTCCTCTATCGATGCTGCTGGGTTTCGCTGACGATCACAAGGAAGTCATACTTAATAGCAAGTTTGAACTTATTCTCATTAGATCTAAGGATTCTAATAATTGTATAATTGGAAACCATCCTACAACCATTCAACTCACTAGACTCGAATGGAGGATGCCTGTACTCCGACTCTCAGATTCTGAACGAGTTGATAAACTTAAACTCGTCAAATCGGATAAAACTTTACACGTTGCATTTCGAACCTTGGACCTGCCTACTCAAACAGCTGTACCCCAAACTAAAGCATTCACATGGAACATTGCAAGCACGACTAGACTTGAAAAACCACGTTTCGTCATAGTCGGTGCACAAGTGGACAGATTGAATCATCTCGCTAGGGATGCTTCTGTATTTGATCATTGTAATATCACTAATCTGAAACTTTATCTCAAAAGTGAATCTTACCCCTATCACGACATGAATTTGGATTTCGCCAATTCAAAATTCGCAGCTCTGTATGATCAATATTCTAAATTTCAATCATTCTACTACGGTAAGGAGAATTACCCTCTTTTGAAACGGAATGACTTTCTGAAATATGCACCGCTATTCGTCATAGATTACTCGCATCAACCTGAGGATACAGTGACGGGAGCAGTGAACGTCAGATTGGAAGTTCAAGCATCATCAAATTTTCCTCCACAAACTGCATTATTCTGTTTAATTATTCATGATAAATTATTCACTTATAAACCATTAACTCATGTTGTACGATCTATCATATAGTGTAATAAAAGAATACAAATTCAAATTATCTTTTTATTAACTTTCACATACAACTCCAATATCGTCCTCCTTGCACTCCTGCTTCTTGCATCATATGAACATAATGATTTATGAATATCATATAGTTGATATAAATTTCTTTCAATATATGGAATTACTCTTTTAAGTCCATTAAATGCTGTACTATTCAGAATTATACTACTCACATTTAAACATGTATTCACAAACGTTATTTTTTCATGTTATTCATACATAACATTATATTAAGGGTATGTATGACTGAAATTTCATGAAAATCGTGAAAATAACGACTTTTTTTATTTTAATTCTATAAAATAATTTAGACATTCCCGAAGGTGAAAAATGCATAATTTGCCAACGAACGCCATTTTGAAATGCTTATTTAAATGTCGGTGGCCTTTAAACTCTGTCAGAGTCACGCCCTCTTTTGCCTACATCCACATTCTTGGTCTGTTTTCCGTTCTTAAATTTTCAATTCAAGAAAAGAAAAATAAGGCTTTCAGACAAAATAATTCCTAAAATGTTGCCAATATATCAGAGGCTGGCTTCTACAACATTACTAGAGAGGTGCAAAACAGGAAAAACACAGAATGCCAATGAATCTTTGCACCATGCCATATGGAATAAGTGCCCAAAGGAAGTTTTCATATCAAAACAAAAATTGGATCTTGCTGTTATTAAAAGCACCAG
This sequence comes from Mantis religiosa, assembly GCA_030765055.1. NCBI lineage: Eukaryota > Metazoa > Arthropoda > Insecta > Mantodea > Mantidae > Mantis > Mantis religiosa. The sequence continues at coordinate 155,016,552 of CM060950.1, read as the reverse complement.
TGAGTTTAACATGGGTAGTCTTAAGTCATTGGAGCTGCAGCAAAATATCAGAGGTGAAAATGTAGTAGACTCAGCAAGAAAAACTTCAGTGCAGCGAGATCAGACTCGTATCCTGCAAAGCAAGAAGATAAGTTGTGCAGAAGAAAAGCAACATCTAAAGAAGAAAAAGGTGGAAAAAGCAGCAACAGAGGAGAGGAAAAAGAAATCTGAGGGTCCAACCTATCAATCTGGTGGATTTTAATGTGAGTTATGCAATCAAATCTTTAATCGCTGTTTTCTCAATGTTCATATTTTCAGCAATTTTCTTCCTGTAAAATGCTCCTTGCGATGCAGTTTTTGTACTACATTCATGAAATTTCCTACACAGGTTCAGAATATCATGAGGAATATAAATTGCACTAGGTTTTACTGTGAAATGTATATAAGCATATATTTTTAATTTTCAAACACAAAACGTACAGTTTTTTAGACAAAAAAAGAATATTTGTAAATTAAAAAAATTTTGTGACCTAAACTAAAGGAGACACAGAAAAACCCAGAGCAATTTCAAAAAGTATGTGTATTATGAACATAGGGTTAAAACATTAGACCAAAATTCAAAATATTTTGTCGCAAGGGACTTTTTTAGTGGCGTAACAAAAAACATACAAAATGTATCATAGTTTCTAAACTGCTGGAGAAAAATGGTTTAAATTTAGGTAGTAACATGTTTACATTATACTACACCTATGGTGTAAATTTGAAAAAGCTAGCATTATTAGCTCAGAATTTGACAATTTCAGTCATACATACCCTTAAATGCATAAATTACATTTTCACTGTACGGTGCACAAGGATGTTTACCATCTTTCAGATACGTGTCAAACGCACACATGTTTACTATTATTATCTCCCAATCCTCTTTTGTAATATACACATACGTATCACCATATGAAGCTTTGATGTAAAGGGATGGGAGTTCATTGTACAATCCTATGTTCACGCGATACTCGGTGCTAATGGAGATGTCATTATCGTTCATGCACACACTATTTACCATCACTTTCAATTTCTTCTGCGAAGGGGGTGAAGGGCTCGAACATCATTATGATGAAACTGTTTTGATCGAACGTCTTCTTGGCTTTGACGATCCTCGGTTTGCAGTTCGTCTTCTTCTTCTCTGCTTTCTTACAAGATCTGTGGACATACACGAACTATGTCTCAACATCGATCATATTTCTATACTTGTTAACATAAAAAATCTTATTATTTTATACTCACTAGCACCAAAAATATATGTTTCAACATGATTTTCACAACGCAGAGCTTATAGTTCGTCGTCTTCAATTATCGCGTGTGTAGCAGAATAGAAATCCAGTTACAACCTTAGCTAAATGCCAGGTAATGCCTGGGGCAACTAATCTCATTAATATTGAAACATATATTATGATTAATACATAGCTTAAGTGCCATAATGTTATGCTAAACTTTCCATGTACCTAATACAATGAATTATCATGTTATTCGCCACCTTAAACCCTTCAGCAATCCCTACAGTGTTATTACAGAACGTTTCATTAAAGCTTATTTGTAACATATTCAGGTTTATCATCTCTGTCATTTATATCACTTTGTACAGCAGCTGAAGTTTTATGTTAAAGTGTCTTTGTCTTAAATGAGAAAACGTTACTTGTTATTCATATGATTTGCAAACATATGTAGTATTACATTTAACACTCACTTTTATTTTTAGTGTATAATGTTTACAGTTTCTGGATGACTATTAGTTAATATTATTAATCTTTTGCCTAAACTTAGTCATTCTTCTCAAACTGCTTAATGATGTGGTATGGTGTAATACTCTGATTACATTGATTTAATTGTTTTTGTACTTTCATTTGTGTATTTCATTACATGTTTGAGGTTCTTTCTCAAAGGTATTTCCTTAACCTTAGGTAAATGCCAGGTAATGCCTGGGGCAACTAATCTCATTAATATTGATACATTTATTATGCTCAATACATAGCTTAAGTGTTATAATGTTATGCTAAACTTTCCATGCACCTAATACAATGAGTTATCATGTTATTCATCACTTTAAACCCTTCAGCAATCTCTACAGTGTTATTACAGAACGTTACATTGACGCTTATTTGTAAAATATTCAAGTTTATAATTTCTTTCATTTATATCACTTTGTGCAACAGCTGCAGTTTTATGCTAACGTATTGTAACGCGACCGTTGGAACACCCTATGAAAGCAGCTGAGAGCGGGAGACGAGGGAGGTCAATGTTAGCTACGCCCTCCCCTCGTTTGTCTTATAGTGGTGACAGGGACGACTGGGGAAAGAAACATAATTGTGCGGTCTGTTTCTCTTCCACCTGGTTCCAGAAATTACGGGATCTTTCATCATCTGGAAACGTCTAGAAGACGGCGAGATGCCTATAAAGAGGGCTGCAGACGGACAGAGTTGTTGGTCAGTCAGTTGGTTAGTGTGTGAGTGAGGACAGTTCTTGGTGTAAGAAGGCAGTGTTAGTCAGTGACGTGTTAATGAACAAAAGGATTGTGCAACGGAAGACTGTACGTAACTGGTATGTGCATCGGAGTTTATGTAATCGCGAGGACAAGTGAAATTGTAACGGACGGACTGGTGAATCGTAATTGGTGTATTATGTAACTTTGTGTAATTGGCAAGAGTTTAACTGTAAGTCGGTGGAAATAAAGAACATTGTTGAGTGGTGTAATTGGACTTTTCATTCCACGAACCCACCAAAGTCACACTGGTGTCAGGAAGCGGGAAGATAACATCACCGAACATTACCACCATGGACGCGGCATTGGAAATTTTTTTGGAGAAGATGATGGAAATGATGGCCGAATTAACAGAGAAGACGGAAGCGGCAAGTAACAGCCTGGCCGCGAAGCTGGAGACTACAAATAACAACCTCACCGCCGAGTTGAAACAAATGAAGACGGCCAACGACAACATCACCGGGAAGATGGAAGAAATGAAGGCCGAATTAACAGCGAAGATGGAAACGGCAAGCAACAACTTGGCCACGACAATGACCGCAAAGATGGCCGAACTGACAACGGAGATGAGGGAGGCGAACGAGGTCCTCGCCGCCAAGTTTGAGGAACGGTTGGCCGGCGTGAGGGATGACGTGACGGAGCTGGGCAAGCGGATGGGCCAAGTAGACGACCGCCTTAATGATTTAGAGGAAAAGGCCGACAACATCGCAAAACCCCTCACCCGCCTGACGGAGGAAAACCGGCCTTATGTGTGGACGGAGGACGCCGGAGACGCTTTCCAGCACCCGAAGGGGACCCTGTGCAGTGCTCCAATTTTGGGTTTCCCACAACCGGGTGGCGCCTTCATTGTAGACACCGACGCTAGCGACCATTACATTGGAGGTGTCCTATCGCAGATCCAGGACGGCCATGAGCGCACAAGAGTGGAAGAGAAGGAGCGTGCCGCAGCAGTCCGAGTAGTTGTGGCAGTGCCTGCTGAAGGCTGGGATAGCGCAGGCCCGAGGAGGGAGCAGCTGGCGGACGCAGACTTGGGGCCACTCTTGAGGGAAGTGGACGCAGGGACGAGACCAACCTGGGAGGACATCGCACCGAGGAGCGCCACCTACAAGTCGCACTGGGCAAAATGGGACTCGTTGAAGACCAGAGTGGGCGTGCTGTTCCGGGTATGGGAGTCACCCGATGGGAAGGCGCAGAGAGGACAGTTGGTACTTCCCCGGAGCAAGGTCCCGGAAGTCTTGGAGGAAGTGCACGCCGGTACTTCAGGAGGACACCTGGGAGCGAACCGAATGATTCACAAACTACGGCAGCGCTACTTCTGGCTGAGACTCCGAGCAGATGCTGGTGGTACACCTGGATCGCCTCGCACGCTACGATGGGGCTGTTCGGGGCGAACAGCTTTGAGGAGGGAGCAGTGTAACGCGACCGTTGGAACACCCTATGAAAGCAGCTAAGAGCGGGAGACGAGGGAGGTCAATGTTAGCTACGCCCTCCCCTCGTTTGTCTTATAGTGGTGACAGGGACGACTGGGGAAAGAAACATAATTGTGCGGTCTGTTTCTCTTCCACCTGGTTCCAGAAATTACGGGATCTTTCATCATCTGGAAACGTCTAGAAGACGGCGAGATGCCTATAAAGAGGGCTGCAGACGGACAGAGTTGTTGGTCAGTCAGTTGGTTAGTGTGTGAGTGAGGACAGTTCTTGGTGTAAGAAGGCAGTGTTAGTCAGTGACGTGTTAATGAACGAAAGGATTGTGCAACGGAAGACTGTACGTAACTGGTATGTGCATCGGAGTTTATGTAATCGCGAGGACAAGTGAAATTGTAACGGACGGACTGGTGAATCGTAATTGGTGTATTATGTAACTTTGTGTAATTGGCAAGAGTTTAACTGTAAGTCGGTGGAAATAAAGAACATTGTTGAGTGGTGTAATTGGACTTTTCATTTCACGAACCCACAAAGTCACAGTATCTTTGTCTTAAATGAGAAAACGTTACTTGTTATTCATATGATTTACAAATGTGTGTAATATTACACAGAATTTTTTTACTAAAGTTTCTTTGTAATTAAATGAATTAGCCATGTTGCATCACTTTTGTTTTGAGTTATAGCTATCATTGTTCTATGGATTCTTTGTGCTTGACTTAGTTCAATTACTCATATTAAGTTAATGTCAAATTAATTTCTTATATTAATGAGACAGAATAATAAAAGGAAGCAGTAACCGTCAAAACAATGTTATTATTCAAATTTTCCTGTCAAATACCACATCCTATTGTTAATTCCTTGAAGGTTCATACAACATGTTGAGGTAATTGAGGTAGAAAATAATACAGGTGTCATGCATAAAATTCACTGCAAGATTTAGCTGATTATGTTCCAATACTGTATTGCTACAGATTATATAAGATAATTATGTGAGCTTTTAGAAAATGCAACAACTTTGAAACTGCAGTCACAACTCTCAAAGCTCACGTAATTATATTTGTGCGTATTGAACCACAGATTAATTACATTGAAACTTATCACATCATGAGTTGTATGATTTACGGATGCAATAAATGAATATGAATATGAATCACCAGCTGACAGCTAAGCAAGTACGAAAAATACAGCTACAGTATTCCGGCAACGTAAAACTTTTGGTCGCGCGATTTTTCATAATTTATTTCGCCACCCAAAAATAGTGGCACTGCAATCACCTCGTGTTGCCAACGTTTAAAATGGGAGGTTCACATCTAATAAGTAGAACGTCTAGCAATATACGGGATTCCTGGGATTATTGGTAGACTCGTAGAAAACCTATATAGGCATCTACAAACTTCCCTGGCAACGTACATGAGAAACACAAACAGTCGGTCAACATCAAGAGGCTTGATCCAAGGATCGTGACTCAGTCCACTGCTTTACGCGTTGTATGTTGGAGATATTATCTCGTGAACAAGGGTCACGGCTAGGATTCTACAATTTGCAGACGACATAGTGATTGATATACACACCAATATCACTGGGGTCGCAGACAAACGTACAACAATTTGAGGCAGATTGAAACAAGGTCGTCAAGTATCTAGTTTTCAGTATTCCAGGACGACCAGCGAAACTCCTCACTTCCAAACATTTCCCAACATATGACATACAAGAAAGGTCGTGGAAAAACGGATGTCGCTTTACAGCAGATCTGCTTACACACACGCAGAATATATTGCTCCCCAAACTGACTCGACTAACAGAACTAATGAGACAGGAACGGGAAGAGGATGGACATCTTCACCGTCCACTGACACGTTATATAGTTGCATTTCAAACTCATACATACATCTACAGGACACCGACGTGGCCCATATACTTACTACATAAGCCACCATACGAACTGCCACCCAACATTAAAGTAGACACGCAGTATTTTAAGAGAATAACGACAGATTACGAACAGGCATGGCGAGAATTTATATCACCAGTTTTAGCTACCAGGCGTACACAGTCGCCAGTTATTATATTCACAGACGGATCAAAAACGACAACAGGTAAAAGTGCAGGCATCTATATATGGAATTCAGGACACAAAATGACATGGCGACTGCATATGGATACATCGATATATACGGCAGAAACCATAGCTGTTTACCGGGCACTGAAATATGTGCAAAGTCACGGATCAACAAAAGTATTTATACACTCCGACTCCCTTAGCTTGCTAACGGCACTACAACGACCAGTGAAGGGAGTAAAACGACCTATATATGAGATAATTATACGAAACCTGTTGGACGACGACAGAGATCGAACTTATATGGATTCCAAGCCATGTAGGAATCCTTGGAAACGAGAGAGGGGATGAGGCAGTGCGGGAAGCCACTATCAATAAACCGGTATAAAACGAATGCCTCAAACCACCAACAGACATAGCGAGGAATATGACACACAATAACGCAAATACAACCTGCTCGCCGGACAGGGTAGTAACGCCTTGAGTACTTTCATTAACACGCCGTATTTAACAAGGAAGGCGTTATCACTATATTTCAGAATACTATTTCAGGTGGCATTAACACCGGTGTACCTCCTACGGATAGGGTGACGAGATAACGACCTATGTGAATATGGAAGAAGAGGTGATATTAATCACCTCTTCTTCGCCTGCCCAGTAAGACGTGCCGACACCGTGAAATTACTACATGACATAACACGCATTCACCCTGTGGTACCATATCAGCTCCCATCACTACTAATACCTTACTCGGGGCCAATATGCAAGGCATTATTCCGATTTACAACGAGGACAAGAATGTAACTGTAGTAAGATAACACTGTCTTTATGTATTTACACCACGGAAATCAGAGCTTCCTGGACTCAACGTTATATTCAGACGCAGTAGCCGTCTCAATAGGCTGGCAGTAGCGTCTTACAAATAACCTAACAACAAGTATATGTTCTGTGGTGCCTTCTAAGCAGGGGGTGTTGAGTGGGATAAATCATCGCAACTGGGCATTGAAGATCTGAATGTCAGACCTTCGATCTCAAGCCAGATCAGGGCTGAGCCCTCTACTGGCAGTGGAGTGTTTTGTAAGGAAGGATAATACGCGGCAGAAGATAAGGCTGGAGTTATATATAATCATCTGATGTGTTATTTTATGTGCATAGAAGCAGCCTCCGGCGTTTGTAGCGCTCTCCAGAATCGATGTCGTACTCACCTAGACCGCGGATGAGAGAGATGAAGTTGTGGGAGAGGTTTTGATCGAACGAACGTGGGGATACGTAGGTCTCGTCGGATAACTAAATTGGGGATATACCAAGGGGAGTCTATGGCAATGCGGAGGAATCGGTATTGTAGAATAGTATTATACAGGCGATGTTGAATAGTATTTGATAACTGCGGTTGAGGAGAATTAGGTGTAGAAACAGGATATGAAGTTCCTGGAGGTGGCGTACGGTGAGTAGAGGAGAACTGACGTTCTTGCGGCTGAGTAGGGGGTGACAAAACTGTTCCTGACGGCTGCTGCGTAGGATGGGAATTGCTCTGGGGATCTGGCTGGGATACCTGGGAAACGAGCACGGTAAAAAGCCTCCTTAGGTACCCCATGGGGGTTGGGTACACGGGGAGGAGCATGAACTGGAATCCTTCGGGCTCCCTTATTGGTGCTTTCCAGCTTATGTCGTGCTTCCTGCCAAACAGGGCATTTGGCGTATCGACACGCGTGTTCAGCTCCGCAGTTAGCACAGCTGGGTTTGGTAATGGTGAACTTGCTACAAGCATTGCGAAGATATCCTGTTTGCCCGCAGTGAGAACAAACAGATGGTATTCTGCAGGCCCCCGCCTAGTGGAAGAACTGCTGGCAGTTCAAACACTGCTGAGGTCGGAAAGGCGGTTTGTATGCCTCGTTGTAGACGGCAGTAGAGAACATCCTGTTCACCTTGTAGATGTTTTCGACCTCACTGGATTTCCCTAAAGCCACTCTGAAGTGTGGGAGAGGGCCTAGAGTGGGTCCGCGGATAGTGCGGAGCCTGTTGGCACTAATTACCAAAAGTCCTCGACTAAGGAGTTCGTCCTTGACCTCATCCTCAGTGATATACTGGGGGAGATCTTTAGTGGTTACCTGGAGTCGCTTTTCTTCAGGCAGGAGAGTAGCGACAAACGAGATTTGATTTCTCTTTAACCAGCGACGGACTTCACGATGTGCAATGGAATCTTCAGGTAGGATGGTAGCAGTGTTGCGCATGTTACGGAGGGTAATAATTTTGTCATAACCAGCGAAGGTGTGCAATTTTCTGCCGTCCTGTGGCTGACGAAGGAAGATGGGAGGGGGTTTCGCCACCCTGGGGATAGGGGTGTCTGATGGAGCAGATTCAGAGTTCGTCACTGAAGTGGCAAGGTGTTTGTACCACTACGGGGACGTTCGACTGGAATGGTGATAGAAGTGGCAGCTATGACTGAGGGGGAGGCTGCAGTTGCAAGGGGAGAGTATTTCTTTGAGGTAGGTATGTGCTAAATGGGGTCGTTGCATTGAGGTCGTTGGTGTCTCCTCTTTGGGGACCTGTTGCCATTCACATGTTGTTGAATGTTCGTGCTTGGTGAGGTAGGTAGTGATGGCCCCATACGAGCACAGTGAAGAACCATGTTCTGAAACTCTTCTGATGCAACTTTGGAGTTGTTGCCCTCGGAGCCCACTGCAAGGAGTTGAGGGATATGTTGCTCAGCGAGCTGTACATACTGCAACCGGGCGACCATCTGCAGTTGAAGAATGGTTATATGATCAGTATGCAGGAGACACTTTGGATCAACAATAAGGGCCCGATTCATGAAACAGCTGCTGTTACCACCGTTAATGTAGTAGGACAGAGCTGCCGTGTGAACATCTTCGTCTGAATGGGGAGGTTTTTGTGATGTCCATGTTACAGGAGGACATGATGTACAAGAAAGAGATCACAAAACTGGCAGTAATGACCGTCCAATAACTTGGCCCAATACAATGTCCTATCAGGAAGTCACCAGTCAATCAAAACGCACCTGTCCATGTATTGCGTGCACGCTGGCCCTTCCTGCGCAAGGACACACCAATCACTCTTCACACGATATATTGATTAACTAGGAGATTCTAAAAGTTGCACTTAGATTCACTAAAAACACGGCACTGAGCCAACAAAGGTCATTTACACATAATAACACAAATTTGCGTGAGTAACTCAGGCTTATGCATAAGTACGGTGAAATATCGTTCACTACACACTATGAATATGAATGAATATGAATATTGCACTAGAACTGCTCAAAACTGGCACTGCGATACGATGAACATTGATAATTCGGTAACAACGTTTTGAACTAATCTACTGATAATTTGTTTACGTTGCTATGCCCGAATGGGATAAAGATTCCACATTAAGCTTCTCGAAACGGCCGTGCGACAGATTGAGCACTGTAAAACAACTTTAAAATCTGTCGGTGTTAACAGATGTCTCTCTTTACACAACATTAAAATTTATCGTTGCCAACAGATGTCCCTCTTTACACAACATTTAAAATTTGTCGGTGTCAAAGGTATCGAAGCGAAGTGAAATTAAGCCTGAAAGGTGGTCATCAATTTGTAAAATTCGCAACACTTGTAAGACCTGCGGGAACATATGAACAACAAGAAGGAAAGGAATGAACTTTCACAAAGACCTATCGGTAAGTAAGATGTTAGCATGCAGCTAAGTAGTATGCAAAGACAGGAACTGGCACATGAATCCCTGTGCCAAAGCCTGTCCAATGTATTTTAAATGGGATAAAAATTGTTCCAGAAACCTATGACACATTTTGGAACAGTCGTATCGTTGTTTTTGAAACACCCTATACGAGAGGAAGGCAGCACAGCGATGCGCAGATGCCTGAAACATTGTTTCAGAATCCCTTGGGTGGATTTTGGAACCGTCGAATCGTTGTTGCTGTGTTTTTGGAGTAGAAAAAAAATCCTATGCTAGAGTAGGCGGGGCGATATGTTTTTCGGGTCGGAAAGTTTGGAAATGTGAATGAAGAGAATTGTGCTAATCTGTATGAAAATCATTGCAATGCTGGAGTGTGTAAATCGGTTTATGTGGGTAAGGAATGACATAAATATGTTAAAAATTAAGAATTATCATCATCTCTTAGGAAGTCGTATGCCTGTGTGTATGATCATGAGAGATGGCAGTTGAAAAGATATGCTTCATGTACAATCCTCGCTTTTGAAAAAATCTAAGATCGGCCCCCCCACACACTGCCGTTCCGCGATGCAAGAATCAACATGTTCAAATCATTTCCCATTCCATCCAAATTGCTCTTATATCTTTATGAGCAATCCGTGCCCGAAAAAGGTCAACAAAAAGGAGGTCATCAAGTTATACACGTGTACAGAGAACGTCCTCCTCCCCACCATCCCTACCTTGATGCAAGAATGAACATGTTTAAATCGTCTCCTATCCAGCCACGTCTGATGGGTGAAAGTATGATCGAATTGTGTGCACAGTTACTTGTGAGCCGTCAAGATGAACAGTGAAATAATCAAAAGTGCTATCGAGAGCGACAATGCATGCTGGGTGAATCTTGCCGATTACGAGAAGATGAAGCAACACTGTCTGGAAAAGCATGAGGAACATTGTAATGGTGATACGCATAGCATCATCTGCAAGGAACCTTCACAGCATGATCAAATGACCACATTCTTTCGTTGTGGAGAATACTGTGATGTGTACCATAAGTTAAAGGGGTAAGTAAGATAATCCAAAAAAATATATTTTTGACTGATATTACTATATGAGGTATCAGAACTAAAACAATACAAACTGTGTAATTGCAGAATGTATGAAGGTGAGGATGTGCCACCCTATCAGGATGTGGATCGTTCGAAGCCTGTGCCTGAAAGAACCGTGCAGCCCATGGACGAGAAAGAATGTGTAGAAGAAGAAGAAGAAGAAGAAGAAGAAGAAGAAGAAGAAGAAGAAGAAGAAGAAGAAGAAGTAGAAGGCAGGTTAGTACAAAGAAACAAGACAGACATAATGGCAAAAGAGCAAGCTATGTTTTATTTTCATTTTTAATCGTCTGTATATATGTCTCCAGGACCGATAAGAAGCCTGATAAGAAGAGGAGCAAACCGAAGATCGTCAGCAAGAAGAAGGTGAACGACGCTGCTCTGGATAATATTATAGTACTTATATTCGATGCCATTCCAGAAAAGCCCTTGAAAGATGAATCCAAATAGCGTGTATATGCTTGACAACATCTCCATCAGTGTGAACTGTCATGTGAATGTAGGGCTCCACTATGAACTCCCCACCCTATACATCGTAGCAGCTGACGAGACATTCGTATACATAACAAAAGAAGACTGGGTGATAATACTTGAAAATATGCCAGTGATTGAAACATATCTTAGACACGGTAAGCTCCCAAGTGTTTCATACAGTGAAAATATAATATATGGTTATAATATAATATTGCATATGAATAAAATCAGTGAAATAGTTTTGAGAAATACTTGTCTAAACGAAAATATTATAAATCTAGACATAGCTGCAATAGTTGGACTCAAGAGACTAATTCCATACATTGAAAGACATTTATTTCAATTACATGAAGCTCATAAATCAGGCTGTTCATATGACATTTCAGGTAGGAGTATCAGGAGAAAGGTTAAGGAGATGTATGCTAAAATCAATAAAAAGATCATATAATTGGTAATGTATTTTTTATTGACAGCCAAAGAAAGAAAATAAAACATTTTTCCTATATGATAGATTGAACAACATGAGTTAGAGGTTTGTAAGTGAACAATTTGTCATGAATAATTAAACAAAAAAATGATGTTTGTGGAGGAAAGTTTGCTGATGCTTGAACTTCTACTCTGATGTTAACTGCTCCAGTAACTGTCTCCTCAGCTTGGTGAGAGCAGTCAATAACAAATAGCGGTGCATATTTCAGAAAGTCACTTCTCTTCAAAAGGGGATAATTCTCCTTACCGTAGTAAGAGTATTGAAATTTAGAATACTGATCATATAGAGAAGCAAACTTTGAATTTGCGAAATCCAAATTCATGTCATGATAGGGATAACATTCACTGTTGAGATAAAGTTTCAGGTTTGTGATATTACAATGATCAAAGAGAGAGCTATGTTTAGCGAGATAATTTAATCTGTCGTTTTGTGCACCAATTATGACAAATCGAGGTTTCTCAAGCTTTGTTGTTGTTGCAACGTTCCAAGTGAAAGCTTTAGTCTGTGGTACTGCAGGTTGAGTATGAAGGTCCATCGTTCGAAAGGCCACGTGTAGAGGCTGATCCGACTTGACGAGTTTAAGTTTCTCCACTCTCTCGGCATCGGAAAGTCGCAGTACTGGCATCCTCCATTCGATCCTGGTTAGTTTAATAACAGTCGGTTCATTGCCCACTATACAATTATTAGAATTTTTCGATCTAATGAGAACAAGTTCAAACTTGCTATTAAGTATGACTTCCCTGTGATCATCGGCAAAACCGAAAAGCATCGAAAGAGGAACGATAGCGTTGAAGATACCATTCGATGCGTTCACGATGTCAACATCGTCTCCAGGATGGGTCCATCCTGCGTTCTGCAAACGATTGGAATCCAGAATGTTGAGAGCTGCATAGTTGCGCATGGTTGAAGAAATGCCAGGATTTCTAGTTCTATCAATAGTAGTACCATTCGTATCCAATCGAATTTCATCAAACAGAAACGCCATGGCATTGTTGCTCAGCTTTGAAGAAGAGGGTCCTCCTTCAGGCTTAGCAAGAGTTCCCTCTATGTACAAATAACTTCTGCTAGGAAGCGTGTACAAATCTTCAGCTTGGCAAGGTATTCTAATTTCATCATTCGCTTCAAGGGCTGATGTGTTGTAAGGTAAGAATATGTGTTCCTCCTCTTTACTAACCTTATCGTCAAATGCTGGAACTCCCGTCACATCTAAAACATCCATTACAGAACCTTGAAGCCTAACCTCTCGAGGAACTTCCGATTAGATGATGTTAGCAGTTTGCGTGCTGAAGAGCGAGTAGGCTTCATCCTCGAGATAAGCTTTTTATTATAGCAAGATCTCTTAAAATTTAGTCCCATTCCGTCTTATGTGTAGTCTCACGGTAATAGTCTCGTTTCTAAAGTCGAGGGTATCACCGTTCTGATCTACCACTCGAATGTTGAGATGATCAATGAGATTTGTATCAATGATTGGTAGATATATATGATTTGATGGTTCCTGCGAGATGTGGTAGCCTGGGGGGACAGATGGGAAGAATTCTTAAAGAGAGTGACCGCTTTTGCCGTCGATGAAGGAACCGCTTGCAAGGCTACACTCGATGCGTATTATGCTAACCTTAAAGATGTTCACCAGTTCATCAGACTCTGTCAGAATATGAGGCTCCACCATTCGTCCCCCGGTGAAACCGAGAATAGAACCGATCGATTTCTCTGGAGTAAAATCGATAGCGTAAGGGCATCGAATCTCTGCTTTCATAGTGTTATTGTTGGGGCGTAGAATGAAGTCATCGCGGACCTCCAGCCTTTCCTTGAGTAAACTGTTTATATCATCCAGTTCGTACGTGCCAGGCGGAATCACTATGGTCTCCAGCCTTCCATCGCGAACGAAATGAAAACGGTTATTACTCTGATAAATATTTGGTATCGAGTAAAATGTCTCAAAATTCAAAAGAGCAATCTCATAAACACCATCAGGATCTAGATGGAGTGGCGGATTTAGAAAAGTAGAGAGGCTGGAATCAGAACCGCTCACAGTGATAGTATAACTCATTTTGACCATGCAAACACTGTAGCTAAAGCGTTTTATGAGAGAAACTGCAAGCACAAGTGACCACAAATTACAGAATCGAAATCTTGATACCTTTGTCTGTTATACATGATTCTAACTCCCGCGAGATATGACTCAATCTCCGCCGGAGGCTTCAGATTGCCGAAACTATCAAAATAAAATGCTAAATTTCCATCCTTGCGTATGGCAACCCAGTGAGTTCCCGGATTATACGAAGTGTCTAAGTTAATGACAATCCTCTCTGTATGTCTAGGTATAGCAGATAGTTTATCTAGCATGTACACACCTCTAAATTTGGGAATACGTAGACGTTTAGCATAGGCTTCAATCTCTGCTCCGCTTAACGCTTTTTCCGGGATATGTACAGGCCTCGCCCCGAGTTTTTTGGACGCAAATAGAGTCCTTTACCCATCCTCTTCTTCTTCTTCAGTTGCCTGCGTCCGTGCTTAAGACTTCTACCCTTTGCTGAAGCCTCCATCTGTTGATGGTGACGAATCATCTCGTTCAGCTGCTTATCTGCAGCTCGTTTCTTATTCACAGATGTAGCGATCTGAGCAGCACCCCCAGCCAGGCTACCCGCTGCACCCAAGGCAGCCAGCAATGGGATTAAGGGTAAAAACCCTCCCCTAGCGGCTGGCGGCAGTGTCCTCTTTCGACGCTTACGCAACCCTGCACCTAAGGCTAGTTTTCCCTTCATGATGGCGGTTACAAATCGAGCAGCAAGCTTTTCGCCCAAAGAAGCGTCAGCGGAATGTGCGGGCTTCCAAGCTTTCTCTATAAGAACCTTATCAGCCGAATGTCTCGAACCGGTGTCCCGATGTGTAGCGTAGGCCAAGTCGTGCTCGCGGCAGGCGGTGTCCAGTCCGTTAAGGGGTTCGACGCCTTGTTGTAAACGCTTTTGTAGTTTTGTTCCAGGACCGCAGAATCTGTACCCTGGCAAATGAGCCTCAAAAGGAAGAGAGTTAATTAATGAATTAATTATTCCAGAACCTTTTTTGCTAGACTTCCGAACTCGTCCAGAGTTCATCGTATACTATGAAATAAAAATCAATAGATATGGCTTATAACCTTAGTTGCAAGATGGAAGTAGTGAAGCAAAAGTGTTCGCTGCCTATAAAAGTCCTGGATTTTGACGATGACATCCGCGTCGGAAGACATGGATCTCTCTTCCCGAGCAACGTCAGAGCTCTCATACTGGGAAGCTCAAATGCCGGGAAGACGAACGTACTACTCAATCTGTTAATCCACGAGAATGGCCTAAGGTTTGAAAATCTCTACATTTACTCGAAATCGTTACATCAATCGAAATAT
Source organism: Mantis religiosa (assembly GCA_030765055.1). Taxonomy (NCBI): domain Eukaryota; kingdom Metazoa; phylum Arthropoda; class Insecta; order Mantodea; family Mantidae; genus Mantis; species Mantis religiosa. Next base: position 155,001,442 of record CM060950.1, on the reverse strand, counting down.
CAATATCTACTCAAAGTACTGAAAACCATACCCGATATAGGAGTATATACTTTTGAGGACGGCGAAAAAGTGCTCCCGACCTCTGACGCTAAGGAAAATTCGATATTTGTATTCGATGATGTCATCAATGAGAAACAGGGTAAGATAGCATCGTATTACAGCATGGGTAGACATCGTAACGTCGATGCAGTATACCTGGCACAGTCATATGCAAAAGTACCCAAACACTTAATTAGGGATAATGCAAATATGATAGTACTCTTCAGACAGGACAATCTCAACTTAAAGCATATATATGATGATTCCGTAAATACTGATATGAATTATACAGAATTTAAAGAGCTGTGTAAGCAAGTGTGGGAGAGTAATCAGGGATCGAACACGAGACCTTTCGTTGTTATAGTACCTGAATTTCCTTTGAATGAAGGACGATACCGGCACGGTTTTGACGTCTTTATCAGAGTGAATAAATAAGCAGAATCATTCATTCCAGCTATGAGTATCGATAGATTCGGATCTAGGAGAATCATACCCTCTAGGGGTGTGCTTAACCGCTATATCGTAAGTCGAGATGGCTCGGGAAACTATCAGTTCAGTAAGAAAGGATTGTGCAACATCCAGGATCCTGAAGAAGCCGCTGATGCAACGACTAAACACTATGTGGATACGCTTACGGCTGTCATTGAAACTCGGATGCAAACTTTCGCCGAAAAGACTTCATATCAGCACATGGGTGACTTTGAAGCTATGCTTAGGAACCATGTGCAAACCTCACTCGATGCACAATATGAAAACCTAATGCAATTTCTAAGTAAATATGCATTCAAACGTGATGCCGAAAACAATGTTATTCTGGACACGATAAGAATGAAGGTACTACTGCCTCCAATTGACGACGACGACGTTCCAAATAAAAAATACATGCTAGATTATATACATGCAAGAACGCCCATTCAGGATTCGAACGGTAATGTTTCTTTTCAAAAGAAACGAATCAGGGAGGTAGCCGATCCTGAGGACGATAGCGACGCAGCAAACAAAAAATTTGTTAAGCAATTTGTTGTAAAGAAACAAAATGAATCGCAGCCTGCATTAAACAGAGCTCTATCTTCCATGGCTAATGATATTGCTTCGGCAGTAGACAAAAATATCGAGTCTCTAGTAAATCGTCAGTCCTCCCTGGATAAATACATAACCTCAACAATGGATAGTGTCAGTGTGCTTAAATAGCAAGTGAATGTTATAAATGCCATTTTAGATCAAATGAGGGGACAGCTCATTATTAAACTGCAAACGAAACCGTACAGAGGAAGTTCACAAAGATACACCTTAACATCAGGACTTGAATACTACAAGTCTTCTGTAAATGGAGAGGTGATCGACTGCAGTATGATATCTCCACCCCATCCCTATACGAGATCAGATACGATATTTTCAATAAACGATGAAATTATTGAAAGTTATCCAGCACCCATTCAGATAGGTGATAAATTAAGCTTCACTGCTCCACCCAATCGTGCAAAAGATGGGCATATTCTAAGTATTGAACTGAAAATTTCCTATAAATTGACATCACATATTTAAATATTCATTCAATATAAAGATGGATGCTGAAGGTATCAGACTCAAACAATCCATCGCCCAACACAGTAAGGCAATAAGGGAAAAGTTACGTTCCCTAAAGGGACTCAAGTTTGAAACTCAGCGTATAATGTCCGAGGTGCTACAGCCTGTAACCGATCCTCTAAATAATATAGTCAAGAATCAGGAGAAGCAAAATCCTAAAGAAGAAGAAGAAGATGATGATGATGCTGCTGATTATGATGATGACGATCTCTCAAAGTATTTGCAGAAGGTTCGTACAGCTAGCGCCAGCGATATGGATGCCACCTATGGTGTACGCTACGAAGATGGTGATTATAAGTTAGGTAATAAAAGAATTATATTTGTAGACGACACTATTCAAATAGGAGAAGAGACCTATGAGGCTAGCCCTGGGCTCTACGAGCTGTTATTCAAGCGAGTACCTCGAAGTTCAGCGTATACTGAAGATGATCTGGATACATATTCAGAGATTTTGAAAAAAAAACTCTAGTTCACAGACAGGGATACAACAGAAGCGGTCGACTGAGATCGAGCAAGGGATATAAATATAAAAATATAATACGACGTCTAATTGCTAGTAGGACTGGATCGGGTCTCAAATAGAAGGAACACGTGCCCGATAGGGGTCTGGATTATGTGTACTGGTCTGACCCTAACATTCTGGTCAATAGACTCAAATTACTTATCGCATCGCAGCAGGCTGGAAATTTAAATCATTCATCTGAAATTCAAGAGATCGTCACGGAATTGAAAACCACAAAAGTAATAGCATGATCAGACGAAACATCGCTGGCGAGTTACATTCCCCTGCCAGACGGAGGTTCCTTCGCAGAAAAATAATTAGTAAAGGTCTTAATGACTTATTGCAAATAGATCTTATAGAAATGATTCCATATGCAAAAGAAAATAGGAACTATAAGTACATTCTTATTGCCATTAATTTTTATTCAAAAATGACTTATGCAAGACCTCTGAAGGACAAGAGTGGAATTAATGTTACAAAAGCAATGAGTAATATATTAGCCCAATTGGATTCGGCACCAAAAAATATCCAATCGGATAATGGCAAAGAATTTTACAATAGACACTTCAGGCAATTAATGGCTAAACATAGAATTAATCATTATAGTACATTCAGTGTCATAAAGGCTGCTGCTGTCGAACGTTTAATACGAACACTTAAAGGTATGATGCATAGAGAATTTTTGGCTAGAGGTTCTCATAAATGGCTTGATCTCCTACCGGGAATCATAAATACCTACAACAATACTTACCATTCCACGATCAGAATGCGACCTGTCGACGTCAGCAACAATGATCTGCTCCTCACCGTGTATCGTCGTGACAATTTCGGTAAAGAGAAGAGGAATGCCAAGAAATTCAACATCGGAGATTATGTCAGAATATCTAGACATAAGGGCTTACTGGAGAAAGGGTACACACCCAATTGGAGCACTGAAATATTTCGTATTATTAGGATAAGGAATACAATTCCAGTTACTTATGTTCTTCAAGACAGTGATGGAGTGGAAATACAGGAAGGAGTTTATGGTCATGAATTATTAAAAACTCAGTACCCTGATACCTATCTGATTGAAAAAGTCGTGCGCCGACGTGGGAATAAGTTACTTGTTAAGTGGTTAGGTTTCCCTAAAGCTGAGTGGATAGATCACGATGCTGTAGTGTAGCTGCAATAAAAAAAGCTGTGAAAAAATGAAGGATTTCGGGATGTGTTTTGTATATTTGATCTTTGGGATGAAATAAAAAGAAACGTTATTCAAATAAACCTCAGTTTTATTTTTTTTGTTACCCCCCACATTCCCAACCATCATGTAAATAATAATATATTTCCTAAAATAAAATTATATTTCCCCCCTCCACCATATCATAAAACATTTATCTATAATTCTATCTTGACAATGATTATAAAATATAATTAATAAATGATATATCATTATATAAATGTAAAAGTACTTATACATGTTTGAGTATCAAATCTTGACATGTAAGAGGTCACATTAGGTTGAAACATTAAACTGTGGCACACAGCATCTCGGCGTCAAAAATGTGAAACAAACTGTTTCACTTAAGAGAAAATGTTCTTTCTCTCTTTTAATTGAAATCCACCCACCCCTATCTCCCCCTGGTTAAAAACAATATGACTGGAAGCCCCACCCCATCACATCATAGGAATGTTAACTATATATTTCCAAAAAAACATAATCAACTTTAATTGTTGTACAATTTTTACAGGGCGTTGTATAAAAGTATTAATGTATAATTGATCAAATAACCTCAGTTTTACTTTCTTTTTACCCATATTCCCAAGCAACATGGACATGTTAATAATATATTTCCAAAAAATAAAATTACATTCCCCCTCCTCCATCGCATAAAACATTAATCTATAATTTTACCTTGACAATCATTATAAATGATCATTAATAAATGATATATCATCTATAAAAATAAAAGTACTTATACATGTTTTAGTATCAAATCTTGACATGTCATATATTAGGAAGACATGTTAAACTACGGCACACAGCATCTCGATGTTAAAAATGTGAAACAAACTGTTTCACTTAAGAGAAAATGTTATTTCTCTCTTTTAATTAAAATCCTCCCACCCCTATGTCCCCCCTCTGTTTAAAAACATTATGACTGGAAGCCCCACCCCATCATATCATAGGAATATTAACTATATATTTCCAAAAAATATAATCAACTTTAATTGTTGCACAATTTTTTCCATAGTGTTGCATGAAAGTATTAATCTATAATTGATACTTTTACAATTATTAAATGATATATCATGTGTGTAAAGTGAAAGTACTTGTACTCAATTTATATTATTTTTATCCATATTCCCATCCACCATCAATCACATCGTGATATATTAATTACAAATCATCATGTATTGCTATACATCCCCACAGCCACATAAAAACATTAGTCTAAAGTTTATACTGTTACAAGATATAATGTATATAAACGAAAGTACTTATAAATGTTTTTGAGTATCAAATTCTGAAATGTAAGAGCCCATATTAGGCAGAGACTTTTAACTATGGGAACACAGCATCTCAGTGTTCAAACTGTTTCACTTTAGCATGACATCAAATCTTGAAAACATAACTATGACACACAGCATCCATGCGTTAAATGTGAAAAGAACAGAGAAAATATTTCTTTCTCTCTTTCTTTATTTTAAATCCACCCTCCCGTCTAGCATCTTTTGTTTGATGCATAAAAAGCTACACTTATTTAAGTTTTTTTACAAAAAATTCAATTTTTCACTGAATGTGCACAATTTTTTTACAAAATTCACACAGGCACACACATACAGGTACATTACAATATCTCAGTCATGAGCAGATCAAAAAGGATTTAATAAAGTTAAATGAAATTGTTTAAGCATGTAACACGCATTTATTCCCCTGACTGTGTCAGCACCTTTCACTTAAGAGTAAATATTTCCCTCTCCCCATCTCATTTTATTTTAGTCCTCTCCCCTCAACATGACAATGTATATTTAAGCTGCACAAAAATTTCAATGGTTATAAACATTTTTTCAAAAATAATCTCCCTTTTAATTTCAATGGTTATAAACATTTTTTCAAAAATAATCTTCCTTTTTTACATTAAATATCTTGTTTCTTTATTTCTTTTTTTAACTTAATACTCTCAGTCATGCTCAGAGGAAAAGGTATTTGTGTCAATAGAATAATGATTCCAAGCTAAAGTTGAATGAGATTGTTTGAGCATATAACGCTTCGTGTCTAAGCCTCTCAGAGCCACTTTATTCATTTCTACCGTGTGAACGTCATGTTTATAACTCCTGAAAGACACTTGTTTAGAGAAATGTGTTGCATTCATGTCGTGCAGGCATGACAAATAATCTTCAAATGTGATTGAGCGCATTCCCATTTTTGAAATTCCTTTTGATTTTTTAACAAGCTGACCGTCATAACGAAAAGCGTATAATTTTGATCGTAACCCTGCATATTCAGTCATTACTCTACCGGAGAGTTCATCCTTAAAAAGTCCGGGCACTTTTTTGTTTACCAAAGGTATTGCATATACGTTATCAGACGGGTAATTTGATGTATCAAAATACTGTATGTGAGTTTTGATAAATTCATAGATATCAGTACTTGTTTCAAAAAGAAATGCATCTGTGTCCATATAATTCAAAGTTAAATCATTTAAGTTCTTTTTCAGAACGTTATAATAAAAGTCATACATGATAAATTTGGATAAGTCAAGAATCGCCTGACCGATGTATATAGGCTTACACATATGGATTTCCTCTCTTAATAACTCGATTCCGACAAGATTTTCATCAAAAATTATATAACGTTGAAATGTTTGGCGCGATATGAGCTTTCTCGCCTGTTTCCAGCTCGTAACGAGCTTCAAGTCCTTATAAGAACGGACATTCTCCATAAATTTCCCATAAACACAATTGCTCATCTTTTTCCATAGATTCTGACCAAATTTAGACTTTTCCTCGGCTCGTTTTTTAGCATTTAGATCAATATACTTTTTCAACCAATGTGATCGCTTATAAGCTACCGCTCTATGTATGCATTTCAATTTCAAACCCAACTGTATGCACTGTTGCAGATTGCGGTAATGTATAATGTATTTCTCTTTATCCGACAGCGTAGCTAGCAACTTTTTATGTTTATCATTGGGAGGAATCTCACTCCTCGGACATAGTGGTAGATCGTTATGTGCATCGTGAATTTCTTTAGGATATTCCAGATCGACCTCTAATACATATCCTATTTCAGCGTCTTCCGGTATTTTTAAGAAATCGATCTCGTTAATTTCTAGCTCAGTTAACCATTTAAGTTCGCCATAAGGGATATTTTCATGTCTCATAATAGAACCATAAAGTGAATTTGCATCTGTATAAAATAAATATTTAGACGGTAAAGACTGATTATAATTAGTCATATACTTGTTATTTGCCTTAGAGTAACGTTTAGACACTGTACATAATCCTCCCCTTATGCCAGATTCGAAAAATTCCATCATCTCTCTATCGGTAATTAGTGATATTTGAATGCCTGTCGTCTTAAGCATCGCATCGAATGCCAATCCTGGTATGGTATAATATTGACAAGGGTCCAGCTCGTATAAATTTAGACATAACGCTCTGAATTGTTGAAAAATGTCTGCGAGCAATAAAGTGTCAGTTTTAAGATATAAATCACTATATTCTCCTAAAGTTTGGATATTGAATGTTCTCCATACTGTTTGAGCGTGCAAGTAATCTTCATGACTTATGTCGTCAAAGAATATTTCATCGGGTAATGCATTTTCATCCAATTTCTCTATACAATCTAGATAAGTGTATGGAAAAGTACCCTTCCGCGTCATCAACTCTCGATGTGTAGGATTTTTGTATTCTTCATTAATAATTTTAAAGTTCTCGGGGTTTAGCATGTCAGCTAAGGTGCTCAATTTATCATCTAAGAATCTATAACTGTCAAGAAATCTGAAATATATGGTTTTCCCGCCTGAGGTATATCTCTTACTGAACGAAAGATAGTTCTCAGATGTCTGCGAGATGCATGTTATAGGCTCTTGATCGTAAGCTAGATTTTTTACAAGAAAATGAGCATCATAATTTGAAAGACAATGGAAAATAATTGGAATGAAGTTTGGTAGTTTTCTGTTCAAGTTACAAGAATTGTGTGCTGCCCCTAAATATTTACCCGAAATGTGACAGTGGTCTCTGACTTTTGTCACATTAGTCTCAAAGTCATGTTTACATAGGTAACACTGATTTGCATTTTGAAAATTGGTTTCATCCTCATCGGACATATTCAGTTCTTTTTTATGTGAATATACCTCCATGACATCATCGGCAATTACAGTAAGTTCCTTGAAAAAATCTTGAATCGCATTGGGGCCTCTAAAAATTTTGAATTTTGATAAAGAATCATCATACTCGCATACTAATTTTAGCGATATTGAAATCGCTTCATGTCTCTGCACCGTTCTTGTCCAACTGCTGTCATCAGATGGCTGACATGAGTGAACCTTTTTAAGTATCGATTCGATATCAGCGTAAATGACGAATGGAACCGCTGTACACTTGGAATATGCATTGAATTCAATTCTGTCATTTACACCTATTTCAGGCATAGTTAAAACTTGTGATTTCTCGCATTTAAGTTTATGTTTGGCTAAATTTGTCTCATTTGAAAAATTTCTCAAACAGCTTTCACATATACACATTTTATGTTTGCTTTTATTCATCTGTTTAGACAACAGTCGCGATATATCATTTATTAAACAATAGTGTGATTTGCTATCATTGCCTATTCTTAACAGGTTCACATGATGTTTTTTTTATTTCTCTGGTATGATAGAGCAAAGTTATTGAATGGTCGTCTAGGCCGTATACTGTAATAGATATATTTTGATTCTGCTTTTCGAATTTTTCAATATCATCAAGAGATACAGGAAATGTTATTACACTGAAATCAAATTCTTTAAACATGTTATACTTAGAGTAAGATCTAACTCTATGTTTATTAGTCTTTGCAGGATATTTAGATGCAAGCAGACAATAGCCGAAACATTTGTTATCTTCATTTTTTATATTAGTTACAGCCTTTTTGTTCTTTATGTATTCCGGAAGCTTTGTATAACATCCTGCATTTAAAGGATCATATTGACAGGCATTTAGCACTAACGAGCTTATCTGATATAGAGATTTGGAACTACTTTTTGATTCGAATGTATCGATACTTGAAAGAATAGGTTCTTTAAGTTTACTCTCATACCATTCAGTAGTATCTGTACTCTTTAATATAGCTTCCATTTTGCTATGAAAATTAAATGATTCAATTTTTTCATCATCAGGAGTCTGTATTATATACTGGCATACAAACGTACCACAAAATTTTATTCCCGAAGTGTATCGTGTCAGATTATTCCTAATTTCATTGGTAACTAGAGCCTTACATTCATTCAAAAATAACTCGGGATCTATCATATTCAATGTATTGTTTATCTGACTTGTGTAAATGCGATTTTTAAATGCTGATTCTATAATGTTACATGTCAAATCCTTTTTTCTCTCCTCACTCACCGATTCCATTTTAGATATCTTTGCAGAGGTCCCATCGGTTTCCAAGGATTTTCTCTTCGTTCCAGACATAACAGGAGCCTGCGTAACACTGTCTGAAATAATACAAATCTTATTAGTATATTCCGACACTACTAGCCACTATAATCTGAAAAGAAAAGCGTGTTACGCATTAACATGTCTTTTTATTTTTAAGCTGGAATATATATGATATGCATGCATTATGACTTTTTCTAAACACATTTATTATCCTGCCTATTAGGTAAAGAGAAGCGAATTATGCAGTAACATGTCTTGTTTCTTATGCTGAAATATATAAGGTATGCTTGCATTATAACTTTTTAAGAAAACAATCTAATGTTTTTAACAACAATAACATCAACAATAATAATAATAAACAGAAATAATAGTAATGATAATAATATAAATAATAACCAATATTAATAATAAATCTCAATGGAAAGTTTTTCTACGATTGTGCTCATTACAGGCATCAAAATTTAAACATGTTTATATGTAATGTTGATTATGACTTCTATTTTCTAACTGTATGTGTTTTTAAGTACAAAATTATTGTTTTTTATATACTATGTATTAAGATGATTTATATAAGACTGAATGAAAGCAAGATACTTTTATTTTTTAAAAAAAGTAATAATGTGAAAAAGATAACGTTATTTTAAAAAAAAACAATAAATAAGTAGATTTATAATTTATGTCTTACCTTGACGGTCTGATGGTACTGCTGTGACGCTGTGTGAAACTCCTCCGTCTGACTTTACTGAGATGTCTGAAATAATAAAATGCATTATTAGAAATCTTGAACAATGGTTTTTACAGGTGTTGTATACAAAACTGCTTCTTTTCATAACACATACCTTTGCTTGTAAAAAAGTAATCCTGTGCCTCTTGTATCCCGTGGATAGGGCCTCTTGCCCCATATAGACCAATTGAACACCTCCCTCATTTATTGTCTTCTTCTGAACATCAGTCATATTCTTAAAGCGTTCCGTTAGAAATATTTGGAATTCGTCTAGCTCTAAGACGATCCTGTCTCCATATTTGGTCGCTACTGTTTTCAGTGACTTGATTTGAAATGGCGTATTTTGATCCACTTCCCTCAGCTTTCTTGTTGGAAGAATCTTACATCCTCCCGCCAATTCATTTAATTCTTGCATGAGTTGATCTGTAACATAACGATTTAAAACAAACTCTTTTAGTCTAGAATATATATATGTACAGTCCAATTTACAGATATTAAGAACATATTTTTGAAGACTTCGAATACTGATTTATGTGGTTAAACATGTTTCACGTTCAATGATTGACAAAAAAAATAATTGAAAGTGTTCCATTTATATAGATCAAACTAAGTTGGTAATTTCGATCATAATTGAAAACGTTTAAACTTACAAAAACGAGATAAAGAATTTCAATTATTAACACTTTTTTCACGAAACACATGCATGAATAAGCTAATATAGAAGGGAAACAGAACGTATATGTTTTTGAAAAAAGCAAGCTATTATAATATTGAAAAAAGATGATATACATACAAACTGATTATACTTGTCAAACACATAACATATTCAAGTACTTACCAGCCATTGCTCGTTCCTTCCGTGTATATCTGCGGTCACAGTTGAATTAGATGTTTCATTTCAGTCGAGGCTTCTTTTATATTATCAGGAACATGAAGACACACACGCAGATCAGATTGACAGGATTTAACAAGTTAAATCCCCCACTACCTAAGGAACTAGCCTTGACACACTTGAAACTACTCCGGCCATAGTTTAAGAGTCTCTACCTAATAATGCTCTTACATTTCAAAATTTGATACTAAAGTCTAAAGTACTAAGACCACCGTCTTTATACTCAAAAGTCTTTTCCATATGGAGGCGGGAACTTCCACCCCACCATAGAGAAAAACTTTCTCTATGCGCACGCATATCTATTTCTATTGGATAATTCTTTTTTTTGTACTTATACACATTACCTTCTTCAAGGTACTTCAGGTAGATTGCAGGGGGGGGGTCAACTCACTTTAACTGTAAATGTACTTTTTTATATTTTTTTTTAAATGCGGTTCGAAATAGTGTACCCCATTCTCTAAAAATGCAACGCCTTAATAATTTCCTCATTCCACCTTATAGATAGGAGGATACGCCCTCTATAATGTTCTTCCTTACAGCCGAAAGTTAATTATATACATGAGATTCAAGAGGATACGCCTACAAACTTTCTCAGGAAGAACCATGTCCGGAGGGAGGTCAACTCGCCTTAATTGGAAATGTACCCTTTCTTCTATTTTTTTTTAACATGACTCGAAAGAGCGGACTCATTCTCAGCCCATCGTTAGGATTGAGAGATCCGCCTTCCATAAATGTTTCTCCTTACATCCGAAAGTTAATTATATACATGAGATTTTAGAGGAGAACCATGCCCCGTCCTCGACGGAAAGTTATAAGTCATCGATATTTATCATCCTGCTAATCCTTTTTTTTCACCGTACAACTTAACATGTATACAAGATAGATAAGAGGAGCTTCATTTAACACTCTGGACATGTCCAGAGAGAAATGTACTTGACCTCAAAAAACGAAAGTATACACACACCTGCTTATCCTTCGTCAAAATGTAAAAGTCATGACATACAATAATAACCATTAGCATTAATTTCCTATAACATTGGGGCGTATCCTGCTCACACACGTACACAACGGTTCACTAAGACCCCTTTCCACCGCGCAACACCACTTCCGCCTAACTCAAGCATAGGGTGTTTCAAAAACAACGATACGACTGTTCCAAAATCAGTCATAGGTTTCTGAAACAATTTTTATCCCATTTAAAATACATTGGACAGGCTTTGGCACAGGGATTCATGTGCCAGTTCCTGTCTTTGCATACTACTCAGCTAAATACCGAAAATTATTATCACCACTTAACCTGAATTGTGCCTTCATACATATTCATTTATAATTAAATTATTTAGATTATGTAGCACTTTATAATGTATCAAGGATGTCTTACATGAAAAAGCATTAGTTTCATTAACCTTGTTACTTAATTATTAACACAAAAACAATGTTTTTCTGCCTTTTTTAGCTACCTCATCATCTCAGGCTATCACGAATACGATGGCTGGATTCAAAAGTGCCGAATGAGTGGAAATTATTATGAAATTATTATGTTTATTGTTTTGCTGATGTGCAGTAATCTTCAGGAACATTATTAATGTATAACAAAGCTTTCTTTCTCACCTATACAGCAATTTATTGTGGCTTATTATCAGATATTTTTTAAAGTTTGAGTTTCATTTCAATATTAGTAAAAATTAACAAAAATTTTGAGAAATATTCTGACCAGTATGTTCTAAATTTTCCGGAAAAGTGAAGCTATTTTAGGCAATTGATTGGATATATTCGTTGGTTTTGTGTTAGAAGTTTTAAAATTAAAATATTTGAGTCATATATAACAGTCCATGTAAGGTAAGTAGTTTCCAGTTTAAATTACTGCAAAACTAGCTGTTCTAAATTACAACTATCTTGTAATTGTCATTTGATTTCCATGAGTTCATATAAGACAACAGTAAGCCAAAATTAAACACCATGAATATTAATATGTGATTTCTTCAGTGTTTATAAACTTTGTTTTGGCGGTGAGGTTACGTTAGTCCTTATAATTAGCTGTCATCAAAGACAGAAATATTTAAACAATTGCTTCTTAGCTTTATAGACATATATCTTTGCATGTTGTTACATATCTTTAATTCTCATGCTTTTTGTACTAACATGTGTACAAGAAACTTATACACGAAGATTTTCAAAAAAAAATTCATCTCAGACTATGTTTTATATGAAACATTTGTGCATTTCAGTCACAGTACTTTACCTGGATTAAATAATCTAAAATATAGAATTAGACTGGCAATAATAATTATTATTGTTATTGTTCTTTTTGTAATTTACGTCCTCCAACGTTAAGTCATATCGGACGATGAATGGAATGGGTGAAATGATGCTCAAATAAGGCCGGGATCCATAGAGCTTAGTTACCCGACATTCGTCTTTCAGGATAAGGGAAAACCCCGGAAAACACGCATCCAAGAAACACGCCCTGACCGAGATTCGACTCAGGACCTCTTGAACGTGATGCAGACATGCTACTACCACGCTACGGAGGCGGGCTGGCAATTATTCTAAATTGAACTCTTCCTAAATATTTTCACAACAGTGGTGCACTCAGACGTTGCACCCGAGTCGGCAACCGTTGAGGAGGTACGACTACCGCCTTTCTTTCATCTACCTAAATCAAACCCGCCACCCTACAAAACCCCACATATCCGTCATTAAGTGGTTAAGTCCGTCTGGGACAGGTACACGTATGACACAACGCGCTGACCCTCAATCAACCGCCAACAGCCAGTGAGTGAGGATCCCCAGGCGGTTCGCTTTGTACGGAAAAACTGCTCTCATCCCTAACCACTATGTCCTAAACATCTTAGGTTACACTTACCGGGGTGCAGGGGTGAAGGATGTTAGGCTCGTGTTCATAGCTGAGAATACCCAGGGTTGCCGTTGTTTAAAATAACATTTAGAAGGGAAAAAACTTCAAGCCGATTTCACTGTACGAACTAGTCATTTGGTTTTATTTATACTTTCAAATAAATTTTAAATAATTAATGTATCCTATAATAATACATAATGTTACAACGCTTTATAACAGAACTCAAAAGAGATATATTACCTATGCTGTTATTGTATTAGTACTTATATTACATACAAGAACTAAATGCGTACTATTAACATAATATCCACGGAAAGCTTAGTAAAACAGTGCGATACCATATTGTAGGACGTTCATTACGAGTTTAAAAGGGTTAAATTGCATCACTATGCATGAATTTGCTAGGTATATTTACTTGCAAATTAAAGAAGCACTTTGGATATTCTGGTAGTTAATAATAATTTATAAGCAAAGACTGCACGGTAGAGCTTTGTTTATTGCAGCTCTAAGCCGATTTATTCTAAAACATTTTCCTATATTCTATGGCAGCTACAGATGGGGAATCAAATTTCACTTGATTTAACAAAGCAGTAAATACCTCAAATGTAATAAAAAAAATAAGGAATTACAGAAAAACTAGTAAGGAAAATCAATTACTCTTTTTAAATGCTGGAAGGTTTGTACAAGGATGTCCTCCAATTTTACAATTTTGAATAAAGTTAAGCATTGTAATTTGTTTTCTTTGGGGGGCCTTTTATTAAACGCAATTTAAATAAATAATCATGTACATTCCGCATAATAATTAAATATGTCATAAACACTTTAATACTCAAGAAAGGTTAGAAATACTGTTAAATACACATTACAAGTATAAATGTTAGCATATCTGATGGAAACTTACTAACATTCCCTAAAACAGTAGACATTGTCAGACGACCGTCAGTCAATATTTAAAAGTAAAACATAAATTTATTTTCCAATGGATATTTATTTACTAATAAAAGAGTAATCTTTAGCTTGTCTTTTTTGTAATCTGTAGATTGGTACAAGTAAATGCACAAGTTCCCCTGATAATAATAATTATTTTTGTGCGTCTGAACATAGTAACAAAATAAATACACATTCTGTTTCTGTGGCAAACAGAGAATGTGGTGAAATCAAATTCGAGGGTGTATAAACAAAAGTAATACATTCGTCAAAATTCAAACACAAGTGAGAAAAGAAAGACCATTTTCAGTAGCATAATACACATTGAGTGGTCCTTTTAAGAACGTTGCTTTGCTGGTAATTTTGATCAGAAAATAAATTTTTCCACATGACAATGTGTTTAGTATGTAAAGCAAATATAAGAAGACATGCATTGTGATTTAGATGTAATGTCAGATTATTAGCTAGCAATGCAATTTCTCTTTTTTAAAAAAATATGTGAATTACGAAATATAAAGCAAGTACAACAGGGAAAAATTTGCGCTTTCTGCAAAATTCATTCAACAAATTCTGAGAAAAATAAAAGTTATACATTTGTGATTAAAAAAGCTTTGATCCTACCTTTACTCGTCGTTTTCATCAGGGCCGTATTCCTAACAGAAAAAGTGGAGAACTCACACCTAAACATTTTTCCAGATGCTCGAGAACCGATCAGCATTCTACACTTGTAGATTCGCCTTCCTGTTTTGGTTGTCCTCAGCATGCGCACTTTTTATCCATTCTTTTATGTAATCCGCTGGGTTCCACATATGTCCTGGAGGTCCGTTAATGGTCATAGACATTATATGAATGTATTTTGAATGTATATATTTTGTATTTTCGCAGTACCTTAAATTTTAAATTAAGAAAGGTAATGAATTAGAAAAGTACAAATAATATTATTAGTAAGGGGAATGCTCCACCTCCGAAAAATATTTGGGGGATGACGTACATCCGCGTCCCCCTCCACTACGGCTCTGGTTGTCACTGTCTCTTACATGAATCACGAATCTCTCCTGGTTGCCGTCTGTACCGTGACATATATTTTCCCTCGATTTTGGTGGTGCGCTGGACGCATGGTTTCACGCAACAGCTCACACACGCTTGCACTTAGGGTAGGTGTCCTGTGTTTCCTGACGAATCCTTTCAATTTAGCCCATATGAGTTCTACAGGGTTAAATATGCAGTGATAAGGCGGAAGACGCAAAACTTCATGGCCACGAGAAGCTTCAAGTTCATCAACCACATACTTTTTATTTATATCTGCAGACTTAATTGTATATAAGGACGGCTTTTATGGGAACAGGATTTGGCACCGGTATGTTATGTTCTTTCATGAACGAAATAATATCTTGTACTCTCGTTTTCATGGATGGCATTTTAAACAACTGCCGCGAATGGTAACTTGCAGTGTCCATTATTATCACACATTTTCTGTTGTTTGGCAAGTTCTGAAAAAGACTATTGGAAAACTACTTTTCAAATACTTCTGCTGTCATTTTATCATGACTATCAGCTTTTCAGTCCACTATGTTCTTAGCTGACAAAAACAAACAGTCGGCACCCACCCTTAATTACCCCCAGCATTAAACACCATAATACGCTTCGCTCGTGACGGCGAAGACTTTAGCACACAGTTGCAGATACCGTCGTCCCACCCCAACTTAGCAACACCATGAGTGTCGAACCAAGTCTTATCCAGATACACGACACTGAAACCTTGGGAACGCAGCTCTCGTAGTCTGTGCAGGAATTTATATCGCCAAGCCACTATTCTTGCTGATTCCATCACTACATTTTTCTTTTTCAAACGGTGAAATCGAAAACCCAGCTTGTTTAGCACTTCCCTAAGTGTAGTTTCCTCGTAAGGAAAACCTGCTACACCTTTCAGATGCTGAAAAAGTTCTCGGACGGTTGGCGACTGCCCTTTACCATAAAATCGATACATCTCGCGCCTTTTAAGGTCACAGCCAAAATTATCTACTTTATTAAATTTGGCGCTTTTGTTACCTGCCTTTTTAGGAGTCACTGGGCCTCTCTGTGTAACATTCCGCACAGTTTTCCTGTCCAACATCAGTATTCTTGAAGTCTCATAAATCGAACCCTTGCCTAAATCATTGTTTTTCACATTTTCATAATTGCACACGAAAATCTGGCATTAGTTGTTCAAGGTTCTTGTACGTATTTTTTTCTTCGGAGCTCCGGAACCACTGGTACTTGGCAAGAGGTCCTTTTTCCGGTGCAGCCGGAGGGAAAGAAACTTCGTTCGATTCCCACGGTCTCCACATCTTAATTAAACTACACAAATGCTAAACACTAATAACTATTGAACGCTAATAAATTTATAGAACTATCCTAACTACACTAACTAAAATACTATGTAAGTTCCATAAATATAAGCTTAATTAATACACATAAGAAGCGCGTGTTCACAGTCTAAGCTAATAGAAGATACTAAACATCTGAGGAAACAAGAAAAATATTGCAACAGCGCTTTTACTTGGTGAAGGACCACCCCGTATGTTTTAGGATGGAAGACCCTTATAATTGCTTCCATGTGGAATTTGTCTCAGAGGTGAGTCCGCTATGTTGTCGCCTGGGATTCAATGAACGCGGCTACTATACCATAGCTCGGTTGAAATAGAAGCTCACTGCATTACCGACGACAACTTAGTTCGCTTAGCTCGCATCGAATGGTTCAGGAGGAGGGCCCTATGCGTCTTCAATTCCAACCACGGAATTCAGAATCTGGTATTAATCTGTGCTTCTAAGTCAATGATAGTATATTTTAATACCGCATTTTAACCAATGAAGAAAAAAATTAACAAAAGTTACATGACTTAATGTGGCTGCAAACTCCTTTAAAAGGTATGGTTAATGCAATTTGAATAGCTCAGGTGCAGTCACGACAACTAGCGTTCACATGACTTGACTTTGCCTCATCAGGAGTAATACATTATCAGAACATACAATCAATTGAACCCCTGAATGACAACTAAGCTAGTATAATAAATATACTTTATACAATATTCATAATTCCTTCCTGCAATATTAATCGGTTTTTAATGGTTGCTGGCCCAAATCACTTACTCTATTTGCAGGAATGCTTCCCTGAACAAAACATTATTAGGGCTCGGAACTTGAAATAAAATCATTTTTCTGAGTAATCAAAGACAGCACAGAATGCACTTTAATGCATTTTTGGGGCTTTTAATGTCTACTGGTCATTTATTAGGAAATGTACTTTTTGAAATGTTCTGAATTTTATTTTCAACACACTTTTTTTACGTTATTCATATGAACAGTGATTATTGAGGCTGCTTACTGAATTCTGCTGTGTGAACTATTCTTACGGTCTCTTAGTGAGTCATTGAATACGTGTTCACCAGTTATTGTTATCCATGTATATAATGATGGTGTTTCCCCGTGTTAAGTGAAACAACACATGCTCTCACGTGAAAATGTGTGCGAGGGATGCTTTTTCTGGAGGAGTCAGGGGGAACTCCTCTACATCGGCTTGCGATATCACAAACAGATGTAAAACCATCTCTGTTCACCAACCCGCATCTTGTAATTAGTAGCACCTAGCCAGTACATGGGCGAATGTTTTGTAAGAGGCCAGAAAACTTTAATGATATGTTGAAAGTATAGCAGTAGTGTAATACGGAGTGTTTCAACGCAACAGTTTATGGATATTTAGGGGGATTCCTACTACATTTAGGAGATTCTGGCTATATTTGGGTATTTCGATGTATTTAGGAGGGATTTTGAGGTATATTTAATGATTTTAGGGGTTATTTAGTGGCTTTTGGGGCGTATTTACTGGATTTAGACAGTGTTTAGAGGTTTTAGAATGTCCTCTTAATTTTCTGTAGGTCATAGTATTTTAAAAAAACATTTCAATACGACTCCCTCATTTTGTAATTATTTCTACTACACCTTCAGCCTAACCTAACCTAGGCTACTGCTGTCCTTAGGTTGCTTTACTTCATCCTTGACCTTTTGTTCTTTGCTCCGGGAATCACTTGTTGCATCTTTTAACCTAACAGTTCTCTTTTCTTAAGTTCCTCCATTCCATCCTCTTTACCTAACCTAATATAATTCTTTGCTTGCTTCCTTTCATCATTCTTTAACCTAGTTCTGTTTTTGCTTTTTGCATCCGTTCTCTTTTCTTAAGTTCCTCTATTCTTATCTCCTTAACCTATCCTAAGCATGTTTCTTTCTCCCTCATCTAATCCATTTCTTTTAGACACAGCTATTTTGTATCATGCTAACTACTTGTATGCATGGTGTAAAATTCATGAGGCATGTCGATCTTAAAGTTGCTAGGAATAGCTTCGTCACTGCTAGAGGTATATATGCCGATTAAAGATCTTGATGCATCCGCTTCTGTTTTCCTGTAGATTGAGGTCTATTTGTTGCTAGGGATTCTTGTTCTTTCGTGTCTTGTCTATGCTTTCAGGAACTCTACTTCATCTTGCTATGTTTTGGGGTATTATGCTTATATCTTTAGGCTTCGTGATTAAGTTCTTTGGTCTGAAAGGCTGTGTATATTGGTTAAGGTGCTTATCTCTTTTGGTCACGTGGCTAAGTCTTGATGTGTGATCTTATGTTGCTGAGGTTAAACGGTGTAGGATCCAGAGGTTAGGTCTTGAGGTATGATCTTGGGCTCTAGGGTTAAGAGTTGTAGGTTTCATAACTAAAGGTAGTTAACCTTGTAACGGGATTTTAATTTATGATCTTCTTCTTCCAATAAGAATCACGCCAACTTCTTTGTAATATCCAAGTCATGTTTTAATCTAATAAGAGTCATGAGATCTTTCTAAGGTGTGGACGCGGATTTTTGGTGAAAATAAAATTTAGATGAGTCCAATTTTGTTATATATTATTTAATTATATAATATAAACTACGATTCACTCTTTTATATTATAAATATTGAATAACACTTTTCGAATCTTATTAATTTTTCTTTACAATTATAATGATCGTAACATCTTAAGTCAACTTCCTCGTTCTCCAGCAAGACACAAGATTCTAACACTTTTCTCAGATTATTGATTTTCTTGTCCCCATAGCAATTCCCACCTTATTTTGTGATTGGCCGATTCACTGACACGTCATCACACCACGTGATACCACTACTACTTCGGCCAATCACACAACTACATACATTTTTATATATATTTACAATTCCCACGAACATAAAAATACTGTTACAAATGCCCCTCTTCGAAATATATGGAAAATAACCAAATAAAGGAATTAACAATCTGTTTCCATATATTTCGAAGAACAGCCCCAATTAACAATTTCGTTTACACCAATATTACACAACACCAATACAACATACATAAAATATAATAATATACCTACATTGGATAAAATATAATAAATGAACATTTAACAACAATTTCACATTATTACACAAACATAAAACACAACAATAAATTAACATTAATTAAAATACAACAATATATTGATGTTTAACAATGTTTTTTTTTATTATTATTATTTAACACACACATAGTATATATTCAATATTGTTTCAATTACTGTCAAGGCTTTTATGTGTATAGGGATCAGTATCATTCACTTTAAATGTGTGTGTGTATTTGTTACACAGTCCAGGTTTTGAACTAAAGGCTTTTCTATTCTTTAATATACACAATTTCAACTGTTCTTTTCTCGCTTGGTCTAAATTGTATGTGTTTTCTAACTTTACTTGTAATATTCTCTGGAATTCTATTTCTTCCTCCACTTGGCTTCCGCCGTTCTTATCTTGTATTGTATATAATTGGCAACAATGCTTTTCAAGGTCAGTTACATTATTTTACAATCCATCAATAATTAAATTCTTCCCACAATTTTCATTTTCATCGTATTCAATATTACCATTTTCTTGCAAAAGTATATCTTCCACAAAAAACCTTTCATTATTTATATTATCCCTGTTCTCTTCTTTTCTTCCATCTTCTTCCAATAATTTTATTACTAATAAATCATTTTCTGTCTTAACCTTCATTTCATGCATTTCGAAATTCAATACACTTTGCCATTCATATAATAAATCATTACCCAAAATTACATCTCTTGCCAAATGTGGAATTACCAACGCAATGAAATTGAAATTCCATTCACCTATTCGCCCTTAATTAATACTTTCATTGTTGGTTAGGTTGGTGCTATCGTTTATATTCGCATCATTCTCTGTGCTTTGTGTATTTTCGACTATTTCATTTTGATTACTTCTTTCAAATCTCACACCCCTAAAATCTCTTTGATTTGCACTAAACAAACTAGTACCTCTACCCCTATTAAAGTTACTTATTCGCTGATTATTTCCTCGATAAAATCTCACATGGTTTATGTGATCATTTCTTCCAATTCTCGTCGACTGATTGTTATGATAATTCCTTTGCACATTATTTTGAACTCCCTTTCCTGTTCCGGGAATTACAGATTCATAAGTTCGTCTAGGATCATAACCTCTTCCTTCAAATCTTTGATTTCTCACGGGTGCCCCGCCCCAATTTAAACTCGTCCTATTATTCCTATTATTTGTAGGTTGTGATTCCTGTCGATTTCTTCCTCGCTCAATATGGACGTTATTATAGTTACCATCACAGGATGTAGTATCATTAATGAGGTTATGTGCTTCAAATTCGGATAATAATTCAATCATATCAGAGAAATCGATAGGCTTAGCCACAATTAAATGATTTCTGATATGTGGTGGATAATGACGTATTAGCATGTTGACAATTTCTGTCTCAGAAATTTCGGGATTGATCAACTTACTTTTGTTTGCTAATTTTAAGAAATATTCAGTCATAGAAATCCCTTTTTTAAACTCAAACCTACCCGTTGCTAACTCAACTTTTATTCTTCTTTGTCTCTCAGGTCCCCAAAATCTATTTATAAACAGATTTCTGAAAGTACTGTATGTTTCATGTGAAGCCAAAGTTAACCTTAACCACTCAAGAGCATTTTTCTTCAAACAGCGTTTTACTATTACCATCCGAAATTCATTGGGAATTCTCTTAATACGGAAATATTCTTCCAATTCCCTAAGAAATACTTTTGGATTATCACCTGATTCCTCATCAAAACTTGGTGGACTAATATCATTTAGTGAATAATGTACACATTCATTTTGACCTAGACTGTGGAGTTGTGTGTGTGAGGACATGTTTTGTGTGTTTCTGTGATAGTTAATATCATTATCTGGACTCACAAAATCACTACATTCACTTACTACATCACTAGACTTCTGATGATTGCTTAATTCACCTGGTAAGTCACAATCGTTTATATTTGTAATTCTAGACATTTCTTTCCCGTTATTTACTTTTCTAGCCTGTAATGCAATTACAACTTGTGTCAGTTTTCCTAAGTTATCCTTTTCTTTTTCAAAATGTTCTTTTACCTCTTTAATTTGCAAAATTACTTCTTCTTTTGCTTTACTTATCTCATCAATTTGTAACTTTATTTCCTCTTGGTGTATCTTACTTTCATCATGTTGTAATTGCATTTCAGAACAAATTACATTGATTCTTTGTTCTACTTTATCTCCTAATTCTTCTCTTTGTTTTTGTGTTATTTCTGCCTGTTGTATCCTAAATGTTTCTAACTCTTTGTTTAATTCCATTCTTATTTCTTGTTTCACAATGTCCTGACCTAACCTAGTTTCCTGAATTATCTCTCTCAACTCATTGACTTCCTTTCTATTCTCATCCTTATTAATCTCTATGATCTGCATAAGCCTTTCCATATTATCCCTACACTCTTTTCTCCCTTCTCTAATCTCCTGTGAAATTTCAGATTTTAATTCCTGTTTTAACTTCTGTAATAAATTAATTTCTAAGTTACTCACATTTTGTGCTAGTTCCTGTCTTACTCCTACATCTAAATCATTCATTTTCTTAGTTAAATCATTTACATTTTGTTCTATTTTAGAATCTAAATTACTCATTTCTGATTTTACATCTTTCATTCTAGAATCTAAATTACTCATTTCTGATTTTAAATCATTTGCATTTTGTTCTATTTTAGAATCTAAATTACTCATTTCTGATTTTAAATCATTTGCATTTTGTTCTATTTTAGAATCTAAATTACTCATTTCTGATTTTAAATCATTTGCATTTTGTTCTATTTTAGAATCTAAATTACTCATTTCTGATTTTAAATCATTTGCATTTTGTTCTATTTTAGAATCTAAATTACTTAACATTCTTGTTATTCTTTCCAACATTGACTCATTATCTATGCTTAATCTTGCATCCTCCCTATTCATTCCTACACTATCAGTAACTTCTCCTTCCACTATTATTTCTTTTCTACTCGCCATCTTTTTAACTATTTTCTGATTTCTTAACAACATAAATCTACTACTACTATTATTATTATTATTTTTTTTTTTAAATTTCACTCACTTAAACCAGTTCTCGTTTTCTTCTTTCTTCTCTCTTCTTTCTTCTTTCCTTTTAAATTCCCACGGAGCTGCACGATGCACGATCTCCTCTTCTTTATCCTATTCGAGCCCCACACGTTGCTGCGCCATTTGTAACGGGATTTTATTTTTCGTTCTCCATTATGGCGGTCGGTATAATACTTTCTTTCACTCCAGAATCATGATTTTCCATCGCTCTTTCTATGCTAGTCGCCATGTTTCTCCCATAAGACAGCACTAACGGCGCAGTTACTCGAATATAGTTAATTTAATCAATTTTTTTTTTCTATCAAAAGTAATACTGGCTAGCGCCAAATGATAGATTCACAGATTAAGACAAAATGATATATAATTTTCTTGGAGATTTTATAATCATCGTAACATCTTAAGTCAACTTCCTCGTTCTCCAGCAAGACACAAGATTCTAACACTTTTCTCAGATTATTGATTTTCTTGTCCCCATAGCAATTCCCACCTTATTTTGTGATTGGCCGATTCACTGACACGTCATCACACCACGTGATACCACTACTACTTCGGCCAATCACACAACTACATACATTTTTATATATATTTACAATTCCCACGAACATAAAAATACTGTTACAACCTGGAGGTTAAAAGCTATAGGATCTAGAGGATACGTCTTGAGGTATGATCTTGGACTCTACGGTTCAGAGCTGTAGGTTTCATAGCCAAAGGTAGTTGGAGATTAAAAGCTATAGCATCTACAAGTTAGGTCTTGAGGTATGATCTTGGCTAAAGGGATGGCAGCTAGAGCTATTGTTGGAGGTATATAGGCTGATTGGAGATTTTTACAACAAATGGTGCAGGCATACAGTTTTCATGTTTTATCCTATAAATTGATGTCTTCACACTCTTGTGTCTTTTTAGTGTTTTTCTAGCATTTATACATCCTCTTGTAATATTTTATAACGCTAAACCAATGTTCTAAGGCTATATTTTTCAAGCTTTTTTGAAATGATCTGAGGTTTATGTATCCTTTAGGAATTTTGGGGGTATGTTCAGCTATTTAAATAATTTTATGCAAAGGTTTTCAAGGATGTTCCAGATTTTGAGGTAGTAGTTAAATTTTTTTATCAGTTCATCTATATAACATTAATTAAAACGTGATCAGTTAGCTTATGGTGTAAGGTAGATGTTAAACTACTATTTCCTCTTCTTAAATTACACCTATTACACCGCTTTAACTCATCAATTGCCGTCCTTGAGTCCTTTCATTCACCAGCCTTATCCTAATTTTTATGTTATTAACATATATTATACATCTTTAAACCTAAGCTAATATGGACCTTTGAGTCCTTTACTTCATCCTTAACCTTGTGTTCTTTGCTCCAGGAATCAGTTTGGTGCATCTTTTAACCTAACAGTTCTCTTTTTTTAAGTTCTTCTATTCTATCCCTTTAACCTAACATAAGATAGTCGTTTTGCATGCTTTCTTCCATCATCTTCTAGCTTTGTAGGTTTTTGCTGTTGGCCTCTATTCTTTTTCCTTAAGGTCCTCTATTCTTACCTCCTCAACCTAAGGTAATGTACTCCAGGGACTGCTTATTTAGTGATTTCGACGGTATTCAACTACTTTTGAGGAGTATTTAGTGGATTTGTTAGTGTTTAGAAGATTTTTACCCAATCCTATGGATTTTGGATTTAGATACTGTTAATGTTTTAAGGCGTTAACATTTAAATAATACATTCGGTAGTAGTTGCTTTTATAGCCGCGTTAACTATGATAAGTATTACCATATAAGTTTATTTATTCGCTCTACACCCATTGGTTACCGACATATTCAGATTAACCATATCAGGACTCGAACCCAGGTCTCCTGGTATAGGCTATAAACCCAGTAGATACCACTTAATCAGTTGAAATAAAAAGTAAGAATTATAATGCATGATGTTTTACACACTAGACAATATTACTTTTAAAAAACAAAATATACTAATGATCATAGCTATCTTGAACAAATCAGTTCTTAAGACGAAAATCGATGCATGTATGCTGTATTGAAATAGAAGGTTTCACTGCTAAGCAGAAGTCATTTACATTGAGGAGTACTTCAGGAAATTGGTTAAATTAAAATGGCAGTACCTTTTTGCTTATTAAAGGGTAGCTTTTTAGATCGTGGAGGGGTTCTTTAAAGTGAGTTAATATTGCATGTTATCCAATTATGATTTACATTTAAGGTCTGAAATGGTAAGTTTAAACATTTTGCCATATCAAGGATAGTTTGGAGAGAGGACATTTTTTTAAAATGGCGTTCATATTGCATTGTTATGCAGTTCTGAGCTATGTTTGAAGTTTCCAGTCTCTAGGTTATCGTAAAGTTAATTTAAACATTCCAAAATAATAATACGAACAAGGCAGTCATTTTAACTTAGTTAAATGAGCTTTTATGAATAATAACTACGTGATGCCACAGAAAAATTAGAAGAGAAAGTTCGCGGAACGTGTAATATCAGACGTTTCATTTAAAGTTGTATTTGATTTCAGTGACATGTGTGTATCTTAGCTTAACTCATTGCCATGTACAAGGCTGCGGATAATTAGGTTGGCTTTCTGTACTGTAAAGAGTAAAGTTGTTCTCTAAACACCTTTTCGAGCTGTAAAGCCCAGACGTTTTTTTTTATTGTTCTCTAGCATTAAAGTTTATTTAAGATTTATCTGTATTGTGTGGAAATTCTATTCTGACTTTGTGGGTTCGTGAAATTAAAAGTCCAATTGCACAAACTCAAAATGTTCGTTATTTCCACCGAATTAGAGTTGAAACACTTGTCGATTACACAGAATTACGTAGCACACACAATTACAATTCACCAGTTCGTCTGTCACAGGTCCACTCCACACTCACAATTACGTACAACTCCTCTGATACACGTACAAGGTCTTCCAGTCCGTTCGCTAGAACGGCGTTCCTCACGGCTGCTCACTAAGAACTGAACTTAGCTCTCTCCCAGTCCGGCGCGTCGCTTATATAAGACCAACTGAACTATCTAGAAGGTTCCGGGTTAGATGAAGTATCCCGACAGTTGCAGACGTCAGGGGGAGGGAAAAGAGGCGGCCAGCGACCGGTGACACTTTCCTAACCATTCCCTCAGTTAGTGACACGAGATAAATGGGTAGGCGTGGCCTGAATGCTTCCCGCCTGGCCCTACCTGCCAGCTGGTTCTATCGGGAATTCCGATGTTCGGGTGACACTGCTCCCTCCTCAAAGCTGGTCATCCCGAACAACACCATCGTAGCGTGCCAGGCGATCCAGATGTTCCACCAACATCTTCCCTCGGGGAACCATCTGGATGCAGTAGACCACGTCGTTAATCCTCTTCACCACCCGGTACGGTCCTTGCCATGGCTGCTGAAGCTTCGGGCAGCGTGCCTTGGTCCGGGTAGGGTGGTACAACCAGACCAGGTCACCTTGCTGGAACCCTTGGCTGTTGGCCTGCCTGTCGTATCGGGTCTTCATGCGGTCCTCGTCTTGTGGATGTTCTGGCGGGCCATCTCGTGCATGTCGTGAAGATTGTCCACCAGGTTCTCCAAATACTCGGTCGCTGGCTGTTTCGCTTCCGGAGGGCTTCCAAAAGCCAGGTCACAAGGGAGGCGTAACTCTCGGCCGAACATTAAGCTGGCTGGCGTCATCCCTGTGGTACACACAGGGACGACCGGTAGGCCAGCAGGAACAGTGGCACCTTGACGTCCCAGTCTCGCTGATGGCTGGCCACGACCTTCCTCAGGTGTTCCTCTAAGGTCTTGATGTATCTTTCACCAATGCCGTCCGACTGGGGGTGTAGAGGCGTCATGCGGGTCTTGTTCACCCCAAGCCTTTGTAGTGCCTCCTTCATTAGATTGGACTCAAAATTGGTACCCTGGTCACTGTGCAGCTCTAATGGTACCCCAAATCGGCAGAACATCTGCTCCACGAGGCAACCTGCAATTGTCCTTGCCTCTTGGTTCGGGATAGCATACTTGGTGTAGTAGTCCACGACCACCATCAGGTACTTTTTGCCTCTGTCGGACATCGAAAATGGTCCAGCTATGTCGACGGCGACCCGTTCGAATGGCGCTCCGACGTTTTACTGCTCCATGCGACCCCGGCTCCTAGTCTGGGGGCCGCGACTCGCCGCGCACACATGACATTGACGGCACCATCTCTCAGCGTCTGCTCGGAGCCTCAGCCAGTAGTAGCGCTGCCGTAGTTTGTAAATCGTTTGCTTCGCTCCAAGGGGTCCTCCTGAAGTACAGGCGTGCACTTCCTCCACTTCTTCCGGGATTTTACTCCGGGGAAGTACCAAATGTTCTCTCTGCGCCTTCCAATCGCGTGACTCACATACCCGGAACAGCACGCCCTCTCTGACCTTCAACGAGTCCCATTGGGCCCAGTACGACTTGTACGTGGCGCTTCTCGGTGCGATGTCCTCCCAGGTTGGTCTTGTCCCTGCCTCCACATCCCTCAAGAGTGGTCCCAAGTCTGCGTCCGCCAGCTACTCCCTCCTCAGGCCTGCGCTATCCCAGCCATCCGCAGGCACTGCCGTGACTTCTCGGACTCTGCGACACGCTCCTTCTCTTCCACTCTTGTGCACTGGCCTCACTATACTGGACAGGGTCTTCGGGACATAGCGTCTGCTTTACCGAGGCTCTTCCCTCTGCGATGTTCCGAGATGAAGACGTACTCTTGCAGCCCCTGAACCCAACGTGCTGTCTGGCCTTCCAGGTTCCTAAAGCTCAATAGCCAGGCTAGGGCGGAATAGTCAGTCCTAAGGTGGAATGGCTGACCGTACAGGTACTTATGGAAGTGCCTTAAGGTCTTTACTACCGCCAATAATTCTCGTCGGATGACGCAGTAGTTCTCTGCCTTGCATAACGTCTTGCTGTATTAGGCTCTTCCCCGCTCATGGCCGTCCTGGATCTGTGATAGGACGCCTCCAATGCAATGGTCGCTGGCGTCGGTGTCCACAATGAAGGCGCCACCTGGTTGTGGGAATCCCAAAATTGGAGCACTGCATAGGGTCTTCTTAAAGTGATGGAAAGCGTCTTCGGAGTCCTCCGTCCACACATATGGCCGGTGCTCCTCTGTCAGGCGGGTGAGAGGTTTGGCGATGTTGGTGAACCCCTTTATGAAGCGTCGGTAATAACTGCACCGCGCCAGGAAACTGCGCAACTCTTTCTTTTCCTTTGGGCGAGGCCAGTCTCTCACAGCCTGTGTCTTCTCCGGATCTGTGGCCACTCCCGTTGCTGAGACTATGTGACCCAAGTAGTTCACTTCCTTGCGGAAGAGCTGCCACTTCTTCGCGTTTAGCTTCAGGTTGGTCGCCTGCAATCTCTGTAGCACCTTACTCAGATTCTCGAGATGGCATTCCAAAGTCCTACCGACGATGATGATGTCGTCCAGGTATAGCAGGCAGGCGTGATAAGTCAGTCCTCTCATCACTGACTCCATAAGTTGTTGGAAGGTAGCTGGTGCGTTGCAGAGGCCAAAGGACATAACTATAAGCTGCCAGAGATCTTGGCCTGTCGAGAGTGCGGTCTTCTTGTCTCTCGGGTCTAAAGCTACCTGCGAGTAGCCCGACTTCAGGTCGAGGGTCGGGAATCACTGTACACCAGCTAGCGTGTCCAGGGTGTCGTCAATCCGGGGTAAGGGGAAACTGTCCTTCCGGGTGACAGCGTATAACTTCCTGTAGTCCACGCAGAAGCGTAGCTCGCCGTTCTTCTGCGTCACCAGGACTACAGGGGAACACCAATGGCTGTCAGACTCTTCAATCACTCCCCTGGATCTCATATCTTCCAGCATGTCTCATACCGTCTAGGTAGTTACCGAATAGGCCGGGCGTCCCCGGTGTCACTGCTACCTGGGCTGAAGAAGCGCTGGTATCGTCTCAGAAGTTGTTGAACTTTCTCCAGCTGCTCTGCGGTTAGGTGGTCGGCCGCCCTCTCTAGTAGGCCTTCTAGCTGGGGACCCACGTGTTGCATCGGCACTGGCTCCTGTGTCTTGTCGATTGCTGTTACGCTTACCACGGGCTCGCACGATCCCAACTCCGTCCCGACCTGGACGTCGTGATCGGTGACCGTTGGATTTAGCAGTCTCACTGGCATCTCCTCTCGGCACGGCAATAATGCCCTGGCTACACATAGTTCGTGTACAGGCGTGTTCTGGTCCAGCATCATGTTCCTGGTTCTCTGGCCTTCCAGTCGCGCCGTCACCAGCACCTCGCTCCTCGCGGGGACAACCACGTCTTCGTTAAAGACGACCCTGCAGATTCAAAGAAGCTCTTCGGGTTGACGGAGCATAACCTTTTCTCCGTTGAGCCGCGGGACCTTCCTGCCGACGTCGACCGTCGCCTCGAGGCTCCTGAGGGCATCCAGTGCCAGAATCGCCTCCTCGGCCACCTTCGCGACGAACACCCACAGACGCACGGCACTCCGACCCAAGGTCATCTTTAGCACAGCCTCTTTCTCCACAGGCTAGGTGTTGCTCGATACCGTCATCACTTGGTATGGTGGGCTCCGGTTCCTGGATGTCAAACCGTTGGCTTTGTCGGGTCAGATGATGGCCATGGCTGCCCCGATGTCCACCAACACGCGGCACGGTTTCCCTCTCACCCAACCATCCGCGATGAGGCTGTCATCCATCCGTCGGCTGACGGCGCGCAGTGTCACTAGAAGAGATGGTGTGGACGGTGACGACGTGCTCCTCGCCCCGCCGGGCCTTACTCGTTCTTCCGGCTTCTCTTCCTGGTGTCGGTAATCTCTCTAGATGTCCCGCGTGTCCACACCCCCAGCACATGTCACTAGGTCTTAGGCGGCGTCCCTCGGCTGGCCTTCGGTCTCCCGTGTAGCGAATACTCCTCGTCCTCGACGTCAGGGTAGCCGTCACCTTGGCTGCCTCCATCCTCAATGCTGCCACCAGCGCCTCGTGGATGGTTGTGTAGTCTCCAAGCATTAGAGGCTCACGTATATCGGTGACTCGTAACCCGTCGACAAAGGCGTAGGTGGCTTCCCGGGATACGAACTCCTACGTAAGGTCAACCAAGGTCTTGCTAGCCAGCTGCTTAATCGCCAGGGCACACTACTGCAGCGTCTCCCCTGGCTGTTGCGACCTTGTCTTCAGCTGACTGCGGCAGGCTGCGGCTAGGCGGTGGTTCCCAAACCGGTTCTCCAGTGTTTCCCAGATATCCTTGGGAGCCCCCGGTGTCTCGACCGCGTTTAGGACTTCTGCTTACTGTCCCTGGAGGCTGGCTATTAGCTGTGCGGCCTCTTCCTCTGATGACCACTTGTTATGCCTGGCCACCATGTCGAACTGGCGGCGGAAGACCTCGATCGTTGACGCGCCGTCATATTTAGGAGGTTTGACGCGCGCCGATGTTGTGGCGCGTCCCGGCGCGTCCGCCTTCCAATTCTTCAACCTCCTGCCAACGACGTTCTCTACCTTGGCGTTCAGGGACTTGACGGTGCTGTCGGCCTTTCCTTCCAGGTTGTTTACGTGGTTAGCAAGGTCTTCGACGTCTTCCATCATGGTGTTCAAGGATCTGATGTTACTGTCGGACTTTTCCTCTAGGTCATTGAAGCGGTTCGCCAGGTCCTCAACGCGCTCGTCCACTTGGCCCATCCGCTTGCCCAGCTTCGTCACGTCATCCCTCACGCCGGCCAACTGTCCTTAAAATTTTATTGCGAGAGCCTCGTTCGCCACCTTCATTTCCATGGTCAGTTCGGCCATCTTTGCGGTCATTGCCGTAGCCAAGTTGTTGTTTGCAGCTTCCGTCTATGCAGCGAGGTTGTCATTCGCCGTCTTTATTTCTTTCAGTTCCGCTGCCAGGATGTTGTTTGCAGCTTCCGTCTCCGCAGCCAGGTTGTCATTCGCCTTCTTTATTTCTTTCAGTTCCGCTGCCAGGTTGTTGTTTGCCGTCTCCAACTTTTCTAAAATCAGTGCCAATGCAGCCTCCATCGCTTTTATATCCCAACTACTGACACCAGTTGTGACTTGGTGGGTTCGAGAAATTTAAAGTCCAATTGCACAAACTCAAAATTGTCTTTATTTCCACCGAATAAGAGTTGAAACACTTGGCGATTAAATAGAATTACGTAGCGCACACAATTACAATTCACCAGTTCGTCTGTCACAGGTCCACTTCACACGCACAATTACGTACAACTCTTCTGATACACGTACACAGCCTTACAGTCCGTTCGCTAGCACGGCGTTGCTCACCGCTGCTCGCCAAGAACTGAACTTAGCTCTCTCCCAGCCCGGCGCGTCGCCTATGTCACCCGAACGTCGGAACTCCCGATAGAACCGGCCGGCAGCAGGGTAGCAGGAGACGGGAAACATTCGACCACGCCTACCCATCTGGCTTGTAGCGGTAAGGAGGGGGAAGCTTGGAAAAACATCGTCAGCCATCTCTTTCCCCCTCCTTGACGTCTAGAACTTGCAGGATGATTCACCGAATCGCGAGACTTCGAGAAACACCGATATCCCTATAAAAAGGGGGCTGCAGTTGGCGAGTGAGTTCAGTTCTTGGCGAGCAGCGTAGGAGCGCCGTGCGAGTTAACGGACGAGAAGACTGTGTACGTGCATTGGAGGAGTGTACGTAATTGCGAGAGCAAAATGGAACTGTAACGGACGAACTGGTGAATCGTAATTGTGTGCATTACGTAATTCTGTGTAAGTGGCAAGTGTACAACTGTAGGTCGGTGGAAATAAAGAACATTTTGAGTTTATGCAATTGGACTTTTAATTTCACGAACCCACAAAGTCACACTGGTGTCAGGAAGCGGGACGACAACATCACCGAACATTACAACCATAGACGCGGCATTGGAAAAGATTTTGGAGAAGATGATGGAAATGAAGGCCGAACTGACCACGGAAATGAAGACGGCAAATGACAACATCACCGAGAAAATGGAAAAGAAGTTGGAGACGGCAAATAACAACTTGGCCGCGAAGATGAACGAGTTAACAACAAAAACAGAAGCGATAAACAACAACTTGGCCACGACAATGACCGCAAAGATGGCTGAACTGACCACGGAAATGAAGGTGGCGAATGGGGCTCTCGCCGCCAAATTTGAAGAACAGTTGGCCGGCGTGAGGGATGTCGTGACGGAGCTGGGCAAGCGGATGGGCCAAGTGGTCGAGGACCTGGCGAGCCGCGTTAACGACCTGGAAGGAAAAGCCGAAAACAGCGTCACATCCCTGAACGCCATGGTGGAGGACGTCGCCGGCAGGACGTTGAAGGATTTGAAGGACGACGCCCCGGGACGCGACACACCATCGGCGCGCGTCAAACCTCCGAAATATGACGTTGCGTCAACATTTGAGGTCTTCCGCCGACAGTTCGACACAGTGACCAAGCAAAACAAATGGTCACCATAAGAGGAGGCCACACAGTTAATAGCCAGCCTCCAGGGACGGGCCGCGGAAGTCCTAAACGCGGTGCGGACAACGGTGGCGCCCAAGGACATCTGGGAGGCCCTGGAGAATCGTTTAGGAAACCACAGCTTAGCCGCAGCGTACCGCAGCCAACTAAAGGCATGGTCACAGCAGCAAGGGGAGACGCTGTAGGAGTTCGCCCTGGCAGTTGAACAACTGGCTAGCAAGGTCCTAGTCGACCTCCCACCAGAGTTCGTATCCCGGGAAGCTCCCTGCACATTCGCTGACGGGGTACGAGACACGGAGATTCGTCAGCGCCTAATGCTCGGCGATTATAAAACCATCCACGAGGCGCTAACGGTAGCATTAAGGATGGAGGCGGCCAAGGTAACAGCTATCCCGACGTCGAGAACGAGGAGCGTCCACTACGCCGGAGACACAAGACCAGCCGAGGGACGCCGGCGAAGACCTAGGCGCCTGTGTTATGAATGTAGACAGCCGGAAAACCTAGAGAGAGATTGCCGACAACAGGAAGGGCAGCCGGAAGTACGCGTAAGGCCCGGCGTGGCGAGGAGCACGTCGGCGCCGTCCACACCATCTCCTCGAGTAACACTGTGCGCCGTCAGCCGGCGGATGGATGGCAGCCTCATCGCTGACAGCTGGGTAAGAGGAAAGCAATGCCGCGTGCTGGTTGACACCGGGGCGGCCGTGACCATCATCAGACCTGACGTGGCGAAGGGTTTCCCGACAAGGAAGCCGAGCCGACCATACCAGCTTGTCACGGCATTGGGCGACAACTTGCCTGTGGAGAAGGAGACCCTGCTGAAGTTGACCTTGGGAAGGAGTACCGTACGTCTGTGGGTGTTCGTCGCGAAAGTGGCTGAGGATATGTTACTGGGATTGGATGCCCTCAGGAGCCACAAGGCGACGGTCGACGTCGGCAAGAAGGTCCTCCGGCTCAACGGAGAAGAGGACCAACGGACACCGATCACGACGTCCAGGCCGGGACGGCGTTGGGTACGTGCGAGCCCGTGTTGAGCGTAACAGCAATCGACAATACACAGGAGCCGGTGCCGACGCAACACCTGGGGCCCCGGCTAGAAGGCCTACTGGAGAGGGCAGCCGACCACCTAACCGCAGACCAGCTGGAGAAAGTTCGATAACTGCTGAGAACATACCAGCACGTCTTCAGCC
This sequence comes from Mantis religiosa, assembly GCA_030765055.1. Classification (NCBI taxonomy): domain Eukaryota; kingdom Metazoa; phylum Arthropoda; class Insecta; order Mantodea; family Mantidae; genus Mantis; species Mantis religiosa. The sequence continues at coordinate 154,968,218 of CM060950.1, read as the reverse complement.
AAGGTGATAGTGACTACGGCCGCACGGACAAAGTGCTTCACCGCATCGACACCCGAGACGCCCGGTCTATTCGGCAACAACATAGACGCGTTCCGCTGGTGAAGCAAGGGGCGAAATGAGACATGCTGGAGGACATGAACTCCAGGGGAGTGATTGAAGAGTCTGACAGCCATTGGTCTTCCCCTGTAGTCTTGTTGAAAAAGAAGAACGGTGATCTACGCTTCTGCGTAGACTACAGGAAATTGAACGCTGTCACCCGGAAGGACTCTTTCCCCTTACTCCGGATTGACGACACCATGGACACGCTAGCTGGTGCACAGTGGTTCTCGACCCTGGACCTGAAGTCGGGCTACTGGCAGGTAGCTCTAGACCCGAGAGACAAGAAGACCGCATTCTCGACAATCCAAGGGCTCTGACAGTTCACAATTATGCCCTTTGGCCTCTGCAACGCGCCAACTAGCTTCCAACGTCTCATGGAGTCAGTGATGAGAGGATTGATTTACGATGCCTGCCTGCTATACCTGGACGCCATCATCATCATCGTCGGTAAGACTTTTGAAGACCATCTCGAGAATCTGAGTAAGGTGCTACAGAGATTGCAGGTTACCAACTTGAAGCTGAACGCCAAGAAGTTCCAGCTCTTCCGCAAGGAAGTGAACTACTTGGGCCACATAGTCTCAGCAACCGGAGTGGCTACAGACCCGGAGAAGACACAGGCTGTGAGAGATTGGCCTCGCACAAAGAATAAGAAAGAGTTGCGCAGTTTCCTGGGGCTGTGCAGTTATTACCGCCGCTGCATTAAGGGTTTCTCTAACATCGTCAAAACCCTCACCCACCTGACAGAGGAACACCGACCTTATGTGTGGACAAAGGACGCCAAGGACGCTTTCCAGCACCTGGAGAAGACCTTGTGCAGTGCTCCAATTTTGGGATTTCCACAACCAGGTGGCGCCTTCATTGTGGACACCGACGCCAGCGACCATTGCATTGGAGGCGTCCTATCACAGATCCAGGACGGCCATGAGCGGGTGAGAGCCTACTACAGCAAGACGTTATCCAAGGCAGAGGACTACTGCGTAACCCGGCGAGAATTATTGGCGGTAGTAAAGACCTTGGAGCACTTCCACAAGTACCTGTACGTCAGCCATTCCACCTGAGGACTGACCATTCTGCCCTAACCTGGCTATTGAGCTTTAAGAACCTGGAAGGCCAGACAGCACTTTGGGTTCAGAGGCTGCAGGAGTACGACTTCACCTCGGAACATCGCAGAGGGAAGAGCTACGGTAACGCAGACGCTATGTCCCGGAGAGCCCGTCCAGAAGAGTGCGGCCAGTGCACAAGAGTGGAGGAGAAGGAGCGTGTCGCAGCAGTCCGAGTAGTCACGGCAGTGCCTTCGGATGGCTGGGATAGCGCAGGCCTGAGGAGGGAGCAGCTGGCGGACACAGAGTTGGGGCTACTCTTGAGGGAAGTGGAGGCAGGGACGAGACCAACCTGGGAGGACATCGCACCGAGGAGCGCCACCTACAAGTCGTACTGGGCCCAATGGGACTCGTTCAAGACCAGAGAAGGCGTGCTGTTCCGGGTATGGGAGTCACCCGTTGGGAAGACGCAGTAAGAACAGTTGGTACTTCCCCGGATTAAGGTCCCGGAAGAGTTGAAGGAAGTGCACAGCGGTACTTTAGGAGGACACCTGGGAGCGAACCGAACGATTGACAAACTACGTCAGCGGTACTACTGGCTGAGACTCCGAGCAGATGCTGAGAGATGGTGCCGTCAGTGTCACGTGTGCGCGGAGAGTCGTGGCCCCCAGACTAAGAGCTGGGGTCGCATGCAGCAGTACAATGTTGGAGCGCCATTCAAACGGATTGCCGTTGACATTGATGGACCGTTCCCAGTTTCCGACCGAGGTAACAAGTACCTGATGTAGGTCGTGGACTACTTCGCCAAGTGGCCGGAGGTGTATGCCATCCCTAACCAGGAGGCAAAGACAATCACAGACTACCTCTTGGAGCAAGTGTTCTCTCGATTAGGGGTGCCGTTAGAGCTGTACAATGACCAGGGCACCAACTTTGAGTCCAACCTAATGAAGGAGGCACTACAAAGGCTTAGTGTGAACAAGACCCGCACGACGCCTCTACATCCCCAGTCGGACAGCATGGCCGAAAGATATATCAAGACCTTAGAGGAACACCTGAGGAAGGTCGTGGCCATCCATCAGCGAGACTGGGACATCAAGGTGCCACTGTTCTTGCTGGCCTACCACTCGTCTACACACGACACAACTGGGATGACGCCAGCCAGCTTAATGTTCGGCCGAGAGTTACGCCTCCCTTGTGACCTGGCTTTTGGAGGTCCTCCAAAAGCGAAGCAGCTAGCGACTGAGTATGTGGAGAACTTGGTGAACCATCTCCACGACATGCACGAGATGGGTCGCCAGAACATCCAGAAGGCGAGGACCGCATGAAGACCAGGTATGACAGGCAATTCAACAGCCAAGGGTTCCAGCAAGGTGACCTGGTCTGGTTGTACCGTCCTACCCGGACCAAGGAACGCTGCCCGAAGCTCCAGCAGCCATGGCAAGGGCCGTACCGGGTGGTGAAGAGGATTAACGACGTGGTCTTCCGCTTGCAGAAGGTTCCCCGAGGGAAGATGTCGGTGGTACACCTGGATCGCCTGGCACGCTACGATGGTGCTGTTCGGGAGACCAGCTTTGAGGAGGGAGCAGTGTCACCCAAACGTCGGAACTCCCAATAGAACCGGCCGGCAGCAGGGTAGCAGGAGACGGGAAACATTCGACCACGCCTGCCCATCTGTCTTGTAGCGGTAACGAGAGGGGTGCTTGGAAAGACATCGTCAGCCATCTCTTTCCCCTCCTTGACATCTAGAACCTGCAGGATTATTCCCCGAATCGCGAGAGTTCAGTTCTTGGCGAGCAGCGTAGGAGCGCCGTGCTAGTGTCCGGACGAGAAGATTGTGTACGTGCATCGCAGGAGTGTGCGTAATTGCGAGAGCAAAGTGGAACTGTAACGGACGAACTGGTGAATCGTAATTGTGTGCATTACGTAATTCTGTGTAATTGGCGAGTGTTCAACTGTACGTCGGTGGAAATAAAGAACATTTTGAGTTTGTGCAATTGGACTTTTGAATTCACGAACCCACAGAGTCACACTTATATAAGACCAACTAGCCTATCTAGAAGGTTCCGGATTAGATGAAATATCCCGACTGTTTCAGACGTCAGGGGGAGCGGAAAGAGGCGGCCAGCGACCGGTGACACTTTCCTAACCATTCCCTCACTCAGTGACATGAAATAAATGGGTAGGCGTGGCCTTAATGCTTCCCGTCTGGCCCTACCTGCCAGCTGGTTCTATCGGGAATTCCTATGTTCGGGTGACAATATTCTTGTTTCTTCAGAGACTTACGCTTGAATACCATAAATGTAAATTTTATAGCAGCCAAGCTATGTGCAAGCAAAGTGAGTGTAAATTTCACATTTGTCTGCGTGGTACACTTGAGCAGGCACTGACGTGCTGATTCGTCTATTTCCCAAACTAACCTAACTCACAATTCACTCAAAGCTTAATTTAATAAGGTATATAATTCTAATTTAATGTTATATATTACTGTACTCCTCCTTTTAAAGGACGTGTTCAATGTGGCATCCTGGCAGCTGAATGCAGTACTCCACTTGTCCCTGCAGGGACCTTCAAATTATTTGATACGAATTTCTTGACAAGCACGTAAGTACGTTCAATTCTTTCCTCCAGTACTTCAATGGTATCAACTAGAGTACGTACAATACACTTTACTTTTAGAGTGACTCCGTACAGCAAAATCCAAAGGATTGAGATCAGGTGATCGAGACGGCTAAGATCATCAGTGGTGGCTGAAAACATGAATGCATTAGAAGCGCCAGCAACCTTTCCGAAATATTCATTTTGCCTCCACCTCCACCGCCGCCACCGCCGCCGCCACCACCACCACGTTTTATTGCAAGCAGACTGTCAAATTTCGAGCTACCTGAAATTTTACAGATACATTACTTAAGCCAACTTTGTTGAGCTGGCTCTCTGAAGTTTCCTGGTTGAACCTCATGACACACAAGATCATGATAAACAGCATCTTTCTCTTATTTTAAGTGATATGGACAAAAGCAATTATGCACACTGGCAATAACTTATTCATCCAAATTACTGCATTGTATTTCACGCTCTTTCTGAGACACTTTTTCTTGGCTATTATTTTGATGTCCGGTATTTGAGTTCCATTCTTTTCTCCTTTTCGGGGAACAATTCTGTAACATTTTGGTTGGCATTGGGAAACTTACTCACAAATATTGTTTTCACAAGGAGAGATAGCTTAACATTTTATTCCGAAGAAATGTTTTTACCCATTTTAGAGTTGAAAAACATCTCTCAGCCTCTGACGATGACATTGGCATCGTGATTAACAACGTAAAGAATTTTCTGTTTCGTGGAAAGTGTCACATAACTCTTCAGTGTGTATAAATAAATGTAACGGTACCTATAGCTTCAGTGAGACAGCCCAATTTTGGTATGGAGCAAAAAACTTGCAGTTCCCTTTTTAATCTATATTCTTTAAAGTGCGGATATACCTCCAGTGGTTCTTGAGATATATTTCAGGGATTAGAAATAGCAAAGGCCCTAGCATGAAAGGCCGCACCATGGCTCAAAGGTTAGACAACTCGACTCTCACCAGGGCTGTCCCGCTTCCATCCCAGGCGACCGCAAAGTGAGATTTGTGGTGTAGAACACGGTGGTGCGGCGGGTTTTCTCCGGGATCTCCTGGCTGCGCCGTAGTTGAGTGATTAGACCGCTCGGCTCTCACCAAGGCGGCCCCGGTTCAATCCCAGATGACCGCAAAGTGAGATTTGTGGTATGAATGTGTAGTGTTTAACGCCCACTTTTACTACATACGGCACCGCAGGCGATGACACTGATGATACACGAGATGAAGATGGAGCAACGGTGGAATGAGATGGCAGGGGAAACCGGAGATTCCGCAGAAAACCCGCCAAGCGCCGTGTTGTCCACCACAAATCTCACTTTTCGGTCGCCTGGGATCGAACCCGGGCCGTCTTGGTGAGAGCCAAGCGGTCTAACCTCTGAGCCACAGCGCGGCCAGATTTGTGGTAGACAGCACGGCGCTAGAGCGGGTTTTTTCAGAGATATCCGGTTTCCCCCGCTATCTCATTCCACCGGTGTTCCTTCTTTATTTCATGTATTATCAGTGTCGCCACCTGTGGTGCCGCATGTATTAAAAACGGGCGTTAAGCACTACACATTTAATTTCCTAGCATTGAAACTTTGGTGGTGGTGGTGGTGGCGGCGGCAGCGACGGCGGTGGTGGTGGCGGCGGCGGTGGCTGTTGTATATATATATCAGCGCCCTTTAAAAACTAAGTTATGAAAACAGCCAGAGATAAATTTAACTATAAATTAGGAAAGTCAATATAAAATGGCAAATAAAAGAAACATACATAATTACGAGAGAAAAAGCATTGAAAAACTATAAATAGCAATAAAACGCCAAATGACATAAAACCACCTTCATTATTAAATTAATTTAACTTGGCATTAGAAAACAATTTTAAAACTACCTGCCCAGCGGTGGTGGAATCAATTTGCGCCTTTTTTCGGCGTTGAGCTAAGACTCTTTGAAGGAGGTTTATCTTGCCTGTTATTTCAATGTCATTCTGGCATTGGGGCAGGATCTTCCGGCTCCATGTCCTCTATGGAGGAGGGCTGTTTTCCAACTGAAAATTTCCGTTTAATAGCCTATAACCGATCGGAAACTTCGAACGACGAAGATAATAGTCGACGATCTGAGCCCTTTCCAGATGACTGCTCAGATGTCCTCGGATGAGATGGTCTCGGACTTTTACACTAGCTGTCTTTTTACTGATTTTGCTATTTTCCCTAAGAAAGTAAGTTCTTTCATATGAGGACTTGAATTTCCTTGGAGATGCAGTATATATTACTGGTTCACATGTAGTTCTTAAAGTAGATGCTTTCGGCGTTCAGTTGAAACGTTCTTCTTAGGACTGGACATGGTAGGCGTCCTCTCTTATTCGCGCTGGTGACTGTTCCTTTGGCTGAGTTCTTGGTGTAATTGTTCTTTCCGCAATTATTGCCCCGTTTAAGTCGCTAGTTTGTGTTACGATTTCACGTCTAGGTACCGGCTTAGATGTACACGCACTATAAGTAACGGTCCTAGGACAGAAGGTTGACGAATACGCAAGAGTTTCCGAGCTTCCAAGAACACCTCTCTTACCCGGACCTCTTGGATCGCCTTTTCCTCCATAAACCCAGGGCATTCTCTGGAGTTCGATCAATGATTACCTCTGCAGTTGACACACGTTGCAGGTGAAGTACATGCATCATCATGCTCGACTTCCCCACAGTCAATGCAGGTAGCAACTCCATTACAAGAATACTCGTATGGTCAAAGCGCTGGCATTTGTAACACCTCAATGGATTGGATATATACTGCCTCAGTTCAATAGCTTCATATCCTTTGCGGGAGAATTACCCCATCAAGGGCAAGAAACAGAGTACGAGTGGGCACCAGTTCACTTCGTTCTTTACGCTGGATTCGATATACATTGGTCACACCTTATTCCACCAAGTTTTCCTGAATCTCCTCATTGGACATTCCGTCCAATGCATCGGTTTTTACAACACCACGCGAGGAATCAGAGTCTTATGCATTTCAACCCGCACCGGATAACTCGCAAGTATATTAGCTTTCATAATTTTCGCAGCCTGTGTCGGTGAAAGTTTCGACTAGGAGCGTGCCATGATTTTGCAGGGCCAGTAATAAACCTTTCTGGATAATAAACGGGTCCACGGTAGTAAATTTCCGGCCTTCCTCATTTCTAATAATAACCCAGTAGCGAGGACCACAAGACTCGGCTACTTCTTTTCCACTGTTCTTAACATTGTCTATTTTTTATCTGTTCCCATGGGGACGTCCCCCGCCATTGCAAACGTCTCTGATGGCGTGCTTACATCCTGGACGCCACCCCGGCTTAGGTGAGAGTCCTGGCCTTGATCTTTCGCACTTCAGGGTCTCACCTCCCAATGTACAGAGGGAACCAAGCGCCTTTAGAAGTACATCAGCTCATGCAATTGCCCCTGCCCGGGACTGACCTTTTTCGGCGCATACAAACACAGTCCTACATGATAACCAGGAGCTGGGACTTACGCGTGACCCAGTCACACCTGCGCTCCTCCACGCTAGGTGTCCATCATAATTGTGTTCAAGGAGGTAAATGTCTATGGGTCAAATACGGATGTGAACCAAAGTTGCTTGGTCGATTGGCCTAAGCCCTCTCACCACTGAGGCACACTATCGAGAGATTTATCTCGGGACCCGGGATCTCCAGACCCTACTTATCACAATAGGCCCCTAGGGCCTTTCTGGTTTTACAGTGCAAATGAGTGATTGATAGATTAGTTTCCATGTATCAATACAACACAATTTGTATTAGGGGTATGATTAAATTTGTATATATGATTCGCATGTGCTGCCAACGATAATCGTGTCAGGAATTAACTAGCACGGATATGGGTTATCCCCTTACTTCTCCGTTCCCTCTAGAGTCGAAACCGCAGGTCGAGACTTGATGGGAAGAATACTATAAATCCGTGCCTAGTCTCAGATGCCACGTATCCCTAGAACAATGGGATAACAAGGTTGCTAACTTGCAACTTCCATTCGGTTCCTTCGTCTACTATGATTTTCTAGTTACTTTGGTTTTCAGATAAGCCATTTCAGTACTTCTTAGGAATAATGACTGCATTCTCGATGTAACCGTGGAGTATACAAACAATATACGCATTTCTTCATTAAGGCAGTGCCATGGCACGGAGGCACTACCCCGAAGCTTGATAATGCATGCCTGATACTGACGTATTTAGGCTCTCAAGTTGCTCAAGGGTAAAAGCTCAAGCAATACTGGAAGATTCCGACGCAGAAACCGAAGGTAGTTCTGTCCATACGGGTTTCTTGGAATAAAGTATAGCCCTATGAGGGATCACTTATTACTTCTAACCACACGTGCAATGAGACGTACCTGATGTGGTGTCTCTTGAGCAACATATGAATTTATTTCGTAACATACAGGTTTATTATAATTAATAATACTACTGCGTCGGAACTATGCTTCATCAAAAACTAGAAATATACGTTAAACGAGGTTGGCCTATTGTTGCACCCTCTTATAGAAATGCACCATAGGACCAAAATCCCAATCACTGATTCATTTAATTCTTTGAAGGTGATAGGGATACAGTTCATTGCGATGTAAATTTCTCGTCACACTAATGTGGTTTAATACAGGCACCGTGGCAATTCTCGTTGAAGTTCCTGGAGAGATTTGCACTGTTTCTGACACCATTCCCTGAGCTGCAGGCACAATGCATGCAGAGCTTCCTACTCACCTCCTAAGTGCAAAACTTGCTCTCTTGGGTGCTAATGGATCCTTGTCAATTTGCAACTTGCCGCATATCTTTGACCAGGGTATATTTTACTGCACAAACGTGCAGCTTCCTGTGCTTTGTTGTTTGTCAAACTATACATGAAATGTATGTCCGCATACGCGTCGTTGCTATGGCTCCATTTTGATTTCACACACCTCACAGTTCAGAAAAGTGATGACTGCTTCGACTGCGTACTGTGCCCACTGTCTGTGTGTTTACAATTCCACCTGGTGGGAATGTTCAGTTGTGTAAACAAGAGCGCACCAGGGACCACTCCTAAGTGTGCAACGAGAAAACTGTCAGTGGTAACTCAGAACAATACACTAGTAATAATAAACACCACAAATGGCTTGTTTGCGGACTGCTGATAACCTTTTTGGTTCTATTGTCATATACTTTCAAACCTTTCGGTTTGCGCACGGTGTTGCTAAGTTTGTATCGCACACTGATCCAATCCAAATTGGACTAGGCTTGCATCGTTTCTTCAGTTCGTCCATCTGTGCTGAAGAAATTAGACACAGTCCAAAATGCAGGCCTTCGTGTCGTTACCGGGACCTTTCCAACTAGCCCAGTTGTGAGTCTCTACCCTGAAGCTGCAAAACCCCCTTTAAGACATGGACGTGGCGTTTTATTACGCAGTTATGGATATGGACTGAATTGTACGCCTGCACACCCTATGTTTGCACCTTTTGACGTACGTTACAGGAGCACCTCTCGAAGTCCAAAGCCACAGGTTTTCGCTTCTGGAAGCTTCTTAGGAGCCATGCTATTGAAATGTCTAGGCTGTTTACTAAGGATGAGAGAGTGTACCCTCCTTGGTTCAAATTCATATTCAAATTTATTGCAACTTAATACAGTGTTTGAACACAATTAAGGCATGTCATTTGTAATACATACTCTCTCTTAAAAGCAAACGATTAGAAATAACAAAATAATGGAGAGATCAAATTAAGTATACAAGCTAGTCATAAATTGCTTATTGGTACAGAATTTAAAAATAAATATAATATGCTAAAATCAGTAATAAAGCCTAGTTATTTTTAAAATGATACATAAATTTTTCGATGATATAAAATACATTATCTATTAGAAAGGCGTTTAAATGTGTTTTAAATGTATTTAAATTATTACAGGTTCTATTTGAAGCGGCAAGTACATTATAGAATTTTATTCCTGTATAACTATGCATCCTTTCATATAGGTGCATTCTGTGTCCTGGAATAGCGAGATAATTTTGGCCCCTTGTATCATAGTTATGGATATCTGAGTTTGTTTTCATTTTAAATTTATGATTAAACAAGTTAAGAATAGATCTATAAATAAATAAGCTCGTGAGTGTATCTTTGGCGAAAGGTATTTTTGCAAAAATCTGAATGTTTTAAATTCCCTATATATCTAATAGCACGTTTTTGTAGTATAAATATCCTACTGAGGTTTGTTTTACTGGTGTTGCCCCAATTTCTATCCCATAGGATAAGGCCGAGTGGATAAGGGCAAAATATATATTTTAGCTGTTCGTAGAATGTAATTTTTAAGAGTTCTCAAAACAAATAAGTTTTTGCTAATTTGTAGTGCCAGTTTGTCGATATGGCTATTATAAGTTAATGTCGTGTCTATATTTAATTCTAGTAAGTTTACATAATCGACATTTTTTATAATATAATTAGATATGGTTAAAATGGGGGGTTGCTGATGTTCCTGTAACCAAAGATTATAATTTCACATTTCTTGGGGTTTACAGTTAAGTATGCGTCACTGAAATATTTATTTATGGAATTTACTGTAGCGTTCATGTATTTTTCAAGTGCATTTGCATCTTTATCACTAATTATAATTGTTGTATCATCCGCATACTGTATTACTGGTTGGGTGTAGCACCGCACGTAGACCTTGGAATGACGACGCAGCGGAAGCCAATGACGTTCACGTCTAGTATCCGCAGTTCCTTTTTAGAATTTTTATCAGGGTATACAGACCGTATATTAATTTATACAGACGGATCTAGAAGCTTCAAAGGTGTTGGATGTGCGCATGTCTATGAAACCGAACCCTATACATGCGGTTTTCGTAATAGAAGTTACATCTATACTGCAGAGCTGTGTGCAATTTACGAGCCATTTTATATGAGTGCTGAAGAAAGTTAGGTGACTGCCTTATTCTAAGTGATTTCCTTAGTGCACTTCAAAGCCTTCATGAGATATACAACCATCGTCCTATTGTACAGCACATCCAGGATGCCCTCCATGTTTTGCGCGCCTCTGGCGTTAACGTAGTGTATGCATGGATTTCTGGTCGGGATGGCTTGCAGAGGAATGAAATGGCGCATTCGACAGCTAAGGCGACAACTATAGAGCCCAGCATTAACATCCTTCTTGTCACCTCATAAGACTTTAGGCCTCCTATTTCGGAGAGAGGTACTGTCATGCTGGCGCGATAAGCGGTCTGCTGTCCGTGGAAATAAGCTTCGAAGAATGAAGGACCTTCCGGTAAACTGGGTGACCTCCTGTCGTTTTATCTCGTCGGGAGAAAATGAGTCTGACACAGTTACGTGTTGGACACTGACAGTTTACACGTAGTCACATCTTCAAGGGGAACCCTGCCCCAGTTTATCCGTTCTATAATCAGGTTCTCTCGGTCCGTCATGCCCTGCTAGAAAGTTTTCACCTAGAAGACCTTCGGGAGACTCCACAGCTGCGGGTAAGATTGGCAGAGGTCTCTCTGGATAACAGAACCACCGAAAAGGTTTGTTTTATTTCGAGAGTTAGTTTTAGGATATAGTTAAGTTATTGTTATTTTTATTACTAATGTTTATCACTGTCTTTTGGATTTGTTGTTCATATTTTATAGCTACATATCCCTGTTCCACGTTTATATCTCATTTTAACAGTAATATTTAGACGTGGTTTCCCCATAGGCCTTTTATATTATCGTTATTATCGTAATTATCGTTGTTATCGTTCTTATCGTTGTTATCGTTATTATCATTTTTATCGTTATCGTTGTTATCGTTATTATTATTATTATTATTATTATTATTATTATTATTATTATTATTATTATTATTATTATTATTATTATTATTATTATTATTATTATTATTATTATTATTATTATTATTATTATTATTATTATTGTTATTATTATTATTGTTATTATTATTATTATTGTTATTATTATTATTATTATTATTATTATTATTATTATTATTATTATTATTATTATTATTATATTTTTAAATTTATATCTGGCTGTTGCCATGATTGTTTTTAAAAGGCTCTGATGATATAGCAGTTGAGCGCCCTAAACTATAATCACTGCTGTATTTATTTCCTTCGTTCCAAATTATGGTATACGTATCACTCAATTATGAAGTCCCAAAATGTGATATATTTCCATTTTCAATATGTTTAACATTTGCAACATTTAACCTTTTACAGCATAATTGAGAGTGGGCGGAAGATTGTATCAGATAAAATGTAAAAGCCCGCCTCGGTAGCGTAGATGGTAGCATGTCTGCCTCACGTTCAAGAGGTCCCGAGTTGAAATCTCGGTCAGGGTGAGTTATCTGGATGTTTTTTCCAGGTTTTTCCCTTATCCTAAAAGACGAATATAGGGTAACTCTAAGGGCCATGGGCCCTGGGCCCAATTGAGCATCATTTCACCAATTTCATTCATCGTCCGACATGACTTAAAATGTTAAAGGACGTAAATTACAAAAAAGTAACAATTAAAAACTAAAACGCTGTGATACTTGTGAACAAACTGTTGCTTAACTTCTGCCTCTTGACATCAATAAATGGTCAAATGCCTATTCGTCCATTAAACCATTGATGTTTGTGTGACTCCCACCTAGCTCTTGCCACTGCTGACACAAATATGATCTTGGGTATGAATAACTTTCTTTTGCATTGACGATGTAGGTGCTCCTCGTCAAGTATGAAATAATGTTTCTGATGTACTTTTGAGAAACAGAACAATTAGCCATTATTCTACACCATGGACAAACAGCACTGCAAACATTCACGTTTTTTTTTTCGTCCGTTAAAAGATGCTTCAATGTGGATGAAATTAGTTTGTGTTACCTTCTTTGAAATATCGAAAGAGGATTGATTTAAGCACTTAAATAGCACATGCCAAAGACCGAATTGTTCCACGTTTGTCAAGTAGTGTCCTTTATTTTTCTCAATTGCACAGAATAAACTGTAGGTCTGCGACCACAATTTATTTCCAGGATTAACCTTAGCACATAACTCGCCTTGATCATACTGCTCCTTAGCTCGGTGCCAAATAAGGGAAACAGTCAATGGTGTTACTTAAAACCGATCTGCAGTTCTTACTGACGCCCCTCTACGAAGTTCCACCTTTCTTTTATTGCAATAGAAATTGCAGAATAGCATTACGGCACTTACCTGTCAATTGTTTATTTGTGGTTCTGGTGACGTTTGGCTGGGTTAATAACTCCCTATCCTTAGCCTGAGCGCCACTACTCGTGCCGAAGTGATTCTTGCTTATATTACGCACTTAGCTGTCAATTATTTATTTGTGGTTCTTGTGACGTTTGGCTGACTTAACTCTTGTCATTAGCCTGGACGCCACTGCCGGTGCCAAACTGATTATCGCTCATATTACGCCAGGTATGTGGGGTATGATTCTGCACACAACACGTGACAGCGCGCCCGCACAGTGAAAGCCAGTTAAAACCGGCGCAACAGATCTGGGCATGTAAAAGTCTTAAATACGAGCTAGGAAGCGAGTTGCAATTAGCGGGTAAGCTGAACTCCAGTCGACTGCAAACCTCTAAATGAGTCTGAATCACAGTCAATGTCAAATATCTGTCGCCACTCTTTCACTGCTTCACACTAAGTTGCACTGGTAAACTAAGTTTATATTCATATCTACAAATACCACTGTATAAATGGCCTAATATAGTCAATCAACTGTTTCTAATTCTTCCCCGCCTGACAGTCCATCATCTTCCTTCATGTCATTGTCACTACTATTACTACTTTCTTCACCATTATCCTGAATTAGAATTCTATTTAATGTTCTACAATTCCATCTCTTTCTAAATACTGGTTTTCAGTTTCTTCAACATGTCGACACAATAGTTCCACTTCTTTTAATTTAAAGGTGATAATTTTGCATGCCACCCATTTCTTGACATCAGTCCAGATTAATTCAATTGGGTTCAGATATGGGTGACACGGTGGCAGTCTAAAGTGGTTTATTGGCTTTAATTAAGTCTTATAACTTTGTTTTGCTCATGCTTTCATCAAAAGCTATATTATGCCTATGTAGCCAAACTGTCATCTCTTCTTTCAAGGTATTTGAGGTGGGTGCTTTAGCAATTTGAGTGTTATGGTAAGAAGCACTATCGATAACCAGAACTGACCTAGAAGGCATATTAGGTATTAACATTCTGTATTCATTTCTTGATGAAAATCCCCCGATTTCTGTTGCGATTTGGACATGGGAAGAGCATTTGGAACAAAGCCGAACTTTTCACCAGTATGGACGATAATAAGTCGTCCTTTAACAACAGGTGCCTGCAAACATGTTCCAAATTCAATGTCGTCAGTCCAACATTTAGGCGTGGTGTGATTGCTATGTATTGTGACTTTGTGGGTTCGTAGAATTAGAAGTCCGAGTTGCAGATATTCATAATGTTATTTCCGTAGAAATACACTGTTCAATTCTCACGTAACAGCATTATGTCACATACACAGTCTATCAAGGTCAATGACCACACAACAGAGTTCTGATTACATCTGTTTATAACTCATGTTACAACAGCTGTTTACTACTACTGCTCTGTTTACGATTGACCCTTGGCGAGTCGTCGCTGGATTAAGTACCTCATTGATAATTCGAGACTGTTCTGTAACAATCAAGAAATCAAATGTTCAATCACATATCACCAGATAAAACATGCATATCCTAGCATGTAACTTCATATGTCGGCAAGTCTATTATCTGCGGCGCCATGTTTGGTTACTCATGCTCTTTATCTCCGTGAAACACTATGCGCTTGTTATATACTGCGCCGAACCTTTTATGAGCGTCGCCGCGACACTGCTCCCTCCTCAAGGCTGGTCTTCCCGAACAACACCATCGTAGCGGGCCAGACGATCTGAGTGTACCACCATCTATCCTCGGGGCACCTTCTGGATGCGGTAGACCACGTCGTAAATCCTCTTCACCACCCGGTACGGTCCTTGCCACGGCTGCTGAAGCTTCGGGCAGCGTTCCTTGGTCCGAGTAGGGCGATACAACCAGACCAGTTCACCTTGCTGGAACCCTTGGCAGTTGGCTTGCCTGTAGTATCGGGTCTTCATGCGGCCGCTCGCCTTCTGGATGTTCTGACAAGCCATCTCATGCATGTCGTGGAGATGGTCCACCAGGTTCTCCACATACTCGGTTGCTGGCTGTTTTGCATCCGGGGGGAGCTTCCAAAAGCCAGATCACGGGGAGACGTAACTCTCGGCCTAACATTAAGCTGGCTGGCGTCATTAGTCAGCCCTCATCATTGATTCCATTAGGCGTTGGAAGGTGTCTGGTGCGTTGCAAAGACCGAAGGGCATAACTGTGAACTGCCAAAGCCCTTGCCTGTCGAAAATGCGGTCTTCTCCTTGTCTCTCGGGTCTAGAGCTACCTACCAGTAACCCGACTTCAGGTCCAGGGTCGAGAACCACTGTGCACCAGCTAGCGTGTCCAGGGTGTCGTCAATCCGGGGTAAGGGGAAACAGTTCTTCCGAGTGACTGCGTTCAGCTGCCTGTAGTCCACGCAGAAGCGTAGCTCACCGTTCTTCTGTCACCAAGACTACAGGGGAACACCAAGGGCTGTCAGATTCTTCAATCACTCCCCTGGATTTCATGTCATCTAGCATATCCCGTACCGCCGCTTGTTTTGCCAGCGGAATGCGTCTAGGGGGTTGCCGCATAGGCCGGGCGTCTCCGGTGTCGATGCGGTGAAGCATTTTGTCCGTGATGCCGTCGTCACTGTTACCTTGGCGGAAGACGCGATGGTATCGTCTCAGCAGTTGTCGAACTTTCTCCAACAGTTCTGCGGTCAGGTGGTTCGGCCGCCCTCTCCAGTAAGCCTTCCAGGCGGAGCCCCAGGTGTTGCGTCGGCACGGCTCCTGTGTCTTGTCGATTGCTGTTACGCTGACCACGGGTTCGCATATCCCCAACTCCGTTCCGGCCTGGACATCGTGATCGGTGTCTGCCATGTTGAGCAGTATCACTGGCACCTCATCTCGGCACGGCAACAATGTCCTGGCTACACATAGTCCGTGCACAGACATCCTCTGGTCCAGCATCATGTTCTTCGTCCCCTGGCCTTCCAGTCGCGCCATCCCCACCACCTCCCTTTTCGCGGGGAACACTACGTCTTCCTTCAAGATGACCATGCAGATTCCAAGGCGCTCTTCGGATTGCCGGAGGATCACCTCTTCTCCATTGAACCGCACGACCTTCCTGCCGACGTCGACCATAGCCTCGTGGCTCCTGAGGGCATCCAATCCCAGTATCACCTCCGCAGCCACCTTTACGACGAACACCCACAGACGCACGGCACTCCGTCCCAAAGTCAACTTCACTAGGGCGTTCTTCTCCACAGGCAAGGTGTCACCCGATTCCGTCACTGACTGGTATGGTCGGCTCGGTTTTCTCGACGGCAAACCCTTGGCCACGTCAGGTCTGATGATGATCACGGCTGCCCCGGTGTCTACGAGCATGCGGCACGGCTTCCCTCTCACCAAACCGTCCCCGATGAGACTGTCATCCATACGCCAGCTGACGGCGCGCAGTGTCACTCGAGGGGATGGTGGTGATGGCGCCGACGTGCCGCTCGCCACGACGGCCCTTACTCGTTTTCCTACTGCTGTTCCTGGTGTGGGCAGTCTCTCCAGGTGTCCCGGCTGTCCACATCCCCAACACCGGCCACTAGGTCTTCGCCGGCGTCCCTCGACTGGTCTTCGGTCTCCATTATAACAGATATTCCTTGTTCTGGAAGTTGGGGTAGCTGTCATTTCGGCCGCCTCCATCTTCAGTGCTACCGTTAAAGCCTCGTGGATAGTTTTGAAATCGCCGAGCATAAGGCGCTGACATATCTCGGTGTCTCGTACCCTGTCAACGAACGTGTAGGCAGCCTCTCGGGATACGAACTCGGGTGGGAGGTCGACTAAGGCTTTACTGGCCAGTTTCTCGAATGCCAGGGCGAACTGCTGCAGCGTCTCCCCTGGCTGCTGCAACCTTGACTTCAGTTGGCTTCGGTAGGCTGCAGCTAGGCGGTGGTTTCGGAATCGGTTTTCCAGGGCTTCCCAGTTGTCCTTGGGATCCGCCGCTCTCTGGACCGCGTTTAGGACTTCTGCGGCCCGTCCCTGGAGGCTGGCAATTAGCTGTGCGACTTCTTCCTCTGGTGACCACTTGTGTTTGGCCACCGTGTCGAACTGGCGGCGGAAGACTTCGAAAGTTGTCGCGCCGTCGTGTTTAGGAGTTTTGACGCGCGCATATGTTGTGTTGCGTCCCGGCGCGTCGGCCTTCAAGTCCTTCAACCTCCTGCCGACGATGTCCTCCACCATGGCGTTCAGGGACTTTGTGTTGCTGTCGGCCTTTCCCTCCAGGTCGTTACGGCGTCTCGCCAGGTCTTCGACGCGCTCATCCACTTGACTCATGCGCTTGTCCGGCTCCGTGACGTCTTCCTTCACGCCGGCCAACTGTTCCTCAAATTTGGCAGCGAGGGCTTCGTTCGCAGCCTTCATTGCGGTTGCCAGGCTATCGTTCGCCGCCTTCATTTCCGTGGTCAGTACGGCCATCTTTGCGGCAAAGTTGCTATTTGCAGCTTCAGTCTTCGTTGTTAATTCGGCCTGGATTTCTTCCATCGTCTCGGCGATGTTGTCGTTAGTCGTCTTCATTTCTGTTAGTTCCAGGCCAAGCTGTTATTTGTCGCTTTGATCAGTTCGGCCTTTATTTCCATCATCTCCAAAATCTTTTCCAATGCCGCGGCCATCGTTGAATGTTCCACTTCCTGACACCAATTGTGACCTTGTGGGTTCGTAGAATTAAAAGTCCGAGTTGCAGATATTCCAAATGTTCTTTATTTCCGTAGAAATACTGTTCAATTCTCACGTAACAGCATTACGTCACATACACAATCACACTCTACCAAGGTCGATGACCACACAACAGCGTTCTGGTTACATCTGTTTATAACTCATGTTGCAACAACTGTTTACTACTACTACTCTACCCTTAGCGAGTCGCCGCTTCCTTAAATACCTCATTGATAATTCTAGACTGTTCTGTAACAATCAAGAAATCGAATGTTCTATCACATGGCACCAGATAAAGCACGCATATTCTAGAATGTAACTTCATCTGTGTCGGCAAGTCTTTTATCTCCAGCGCTGTTTGGTTATTCAAGCTCTTTATCTCAGTGAAACACTACCCGCCTGTTATCTACTTCGCCGAACCTTTTATGAGCGTCGCCTTGACAGTATGTACGACTCATCTTCATATTATATTGTTCGATCTTCTGATTTTTACTTCCGATAAAGAGTAAGATAAGCTTCCTGCTGTGATCGTATATCATTCTTTTTCTATTAGAACTCTATCTGATTTAGTTTTTTCCTCCCACTTGAACCCCAAATCTTTTATAACTGTTCGTGTGTGTTTTTTTTTTTTTTTTTTAATTTACATCCTCCATCGTTGTCATATCGGGCGATGAATGGAATGGGTGAAAAGATGCTCAAATGAGCCCAAGGTACATAGAGCTTAGAGTTACCCGACATTCGTCTTTCAGGATAAGGGAAAACCCTGGAAAAACCTTATCCAGGTAACTCACCCTGACCGAGATTCTAACTCGGGACCTCTTGACTTTTATAACTGTCCTGAGACTTATAGCACCACCTTGAAAGTTTATCCTCTCTTTTAGCTTGATGAGCAATTTGCTTATTGTCAGCACATTTTTTTTCTTCCACAGAAATTGTGAATCGTGTGCTGAATGACGCATTCATCGAAATCATCTATTTCTGTAAGACGTTTAGGGACCTTATGTTTTTCCCAGGTGTATCAAATGGCTTTCCTTCGTTCCTGTGATATTTCTTATCTCTGAGAACCCTATAAACGGAACTCAATAAAAAACCAGTTGCTTTGGCTACTCTTTCATTCACTCTCTTTGTGTCCTTGTGGAATTCAGGTGAATATGCAATTTCTTCTTTCATTTATGCTTCTTGTTTCAAGGACATTTGCAATTATTTCTCTGCTCTATGTAATACCTTGCCCCATACTTTGAAAACGTAGGAGCCATGGTTATTATCACAAAAATGAAATAAGATAAGCATTGTTTACTGTCCTCTTTAAAATACAACTACATAGATGTGGCACACTTTCGCTGCAGACTGCACAACGTTTTGTTTGCTGCTCGTCCTGAGTATGCAAAGTGATTATGTCGCATACGCATCATGTCGCAAATTCCCAGTAAATCAGGCTCCGCAGGTGGGATGATGCTCAGGGTCATCGTTCCAGAAGTTTTGCACCCATAACACCATACCACACATCAGGCGTACACAGAACAGGTAACAGTTGCACATATGCCATAACCCCACACTTCAAACTTTTACCTATACCATAATTTTGGACGGATGGAGTATTATACATCATATATATGCTGACAAGGAGAATTTGTATAGTTTCTACGTTTAAGTCTGTGACAACTTGTTCAATTTTTTCTTTCATTTAGACATATTGTGAGACTAGTGTATCAATACCAGCACTTCCACTTTTTATTGCAAGGATAGTATACATCTGGAAAAATACAATGTGTCCATAAAATCTTTCCGACATTACAACTTTCTATTAACTGAAAACTATTAAAGTCAGACCTGTGTACTTTGTGGTAGAAGAAAGACAAACTCTCAAAGTTTGTAACACACACTGTCAGTGCACTTCAACATGTGTGCCATCTGTCGCCCTCTAAACATTTAAGCAATATTCAATATCTTGCCATGCATTCTGCAGCATTTCGTGGTTAACACTAGCAACAGCATCAGTTATACTTATTAAAATGTTCGAATCTGGTACAAATGGTGCACATACCCTGTCCGTTACATAGTCCCAAAGAAAAAAGTCTAGAGGGCTATTCTGGGGATAGTGGTTGCCAGGGTGCTGTTTCCTAATATCTGTTGGGCAATGGGTTATGCAGTAACTTTCTGACGTTGAATCCCCAAGTACTCCATGCTATTGGAATATCACCGTGGCTTGCAGGTCATTAAGTTGCTGTACGTAATTTATTAATCCAGTTAATTGTTTAGTACAAAGAAGTGCAATCTATTATGCACACGTCAAAAGATACATAAAAAATATTTACAGATTAATAAGCTAAAGGAATACTGTGTATTGATTTAACCAGAAATAAAATTTATATGGATTTACAAGAATAAAATGATTTACAGAAATAAAATTTATATAAACTTACAAGAATACAGTATAAACATGTGTAAAGGCAGATTATTTACATTCGTTAGCTAGAAAGTTCTGAACCGAGTAAAAACAGTGGTTAATTAGATGTGCCTTTAATGAAAGTTTGAATGCATTTTCCTGTTTTATTTCCTTAAAAATTTTGGAAGAGAGTTGTATATCTTTATACCAGAGTGCAATATACTTTTTTGGCATAGGGAGGCGTTATGTTGATAGACATGTAAATTTGTAGTTAGTCTTGTATTATACTTATGCACTGAATCATTTGTTGTGTAAGGTGAGTCTATTGTTACTGGTTTTACGGATAAACATAATTTCAAATATATAAATGAAAGGAAAGGGAAGGGAAGAATACCTAGTTTTTTAAATAAAGGTTTGCATGATGCTCATGCTCTTTCTCCTACCATAGCTAGAACTATTTTCCTTTGCATTATGAAGCATACGTTACTGGCAGATGACCCTTTCCAGAACATTATGCCATATCTTAGGAGTGAGTGAACGTGTAAGCCATTCTAACAGTTTCCCCCATTGTGCAGCCTGCTAGTACCCGTAACACGTAGCAGGCTGAACCTAACTCTTGATTATGTGACTTATGTGAGTTCACCACTTTAAATTGCCGTGGACACAAAGTCCCATTTTGGTAGTTTCTACCTTCTTAATGGTCTGGTTTAGCAGCTGAATTTTTGGGCTAGATAGTCTTTATTTTCTTTTGTGTGTATCCATTGCTACTGTCTTACTGGCGTTTATTAATAGATTATTACCAGTAAAATAGTTATCTGGTTTGATATCTGGTGAACTGACTTTAAGAAGTGTAACTTATCATTTGCCCTCACAAGAACATTTGTATTGTCAACAAAGAAGAGGTACAACATATACTCCTCCACAGGAGACGCTGGGGCGGGTTTTCTCCAGGACCTCCGGTTTCCCCCGTCATCTCACTCCACCGATGCTCCATCTTCATCTCATGTATCATCAGTGTCACCGCCTGCGGTGCCATATGTAGTAAAAGCGGGCATTAAACACTACACACACTACACTCCACAGGAGAGAAAGTCTCCGAGGAGCGAGACGCAGGGGGTTGGCCGAAGGTCCCCACACCCTCCCTTGACAGGTTTATGACACCCCATGTCAGTACAGTTAGACCATTCAAAAACATTCTGACGGCTTCTACTTTTGTGAATGAATCTTTTCGGCTTTAATGTACAGAGTGAATAGGGCGCATGTCTTTTTAACGGTCTGCTCCTTGTATAGCAAGCATTCTCTGCCACACATTCGCTGTCCTTGTCACACAGCACATTCCTTACAGGGATTTTCTTTGCGTTGCTATACTATAAAGCCTACATACCTAGGTAAATGTCAGCTGTTATTAATTTCTCAATAAAGAAAGGGACCAATGACCCTGTTATGCATTAAGCCGCATCATTCACTTTTGGGCTATTGTCCTCATGTTCCATGACATGACCATTTTGTGAGCCGCACATATTCTCACATTCTGCCGGTTGACCTCCCCAGAGGTAGGAATGTAGAGAGAGGAGGTAGGTAGACTCGCCAAGAAAAGCAGACAGGCCACAGCTACTCAACATCATTCCTCTGCAAAATATCCAGTGCAAAAGCCGTACAGTGAGAGTGGTCATCCGGCTTCACAGCTTGTGTTATTGGTCGCTTATGTGAACTGTGGAATTCCGAGTTCTGAAATGCACAAGTAGACTTGAAAGGACATCTTTGAAATGCTTGCTGCACAATCTCAACACTCCCTTCTGTTACCGATGGATGTCCTGATTGTGGATGGGAGGTTACACTTCCAGTCTCCTGAAACTTTGTGTACCAACCAACTAAACATTTTTAATCGAGTGGTGCCTGTCCGATTTCCTCCTAAACCTCCTCTGAACAGTTATAGGTGATGTGTCTCATGATACCATAAAACACGTTGCACCTTCTTCTGGTTTGACAGGATGTTAGATTATACCAGAAAGAAACTAAACTTTAAGAGTTATCTGTCATCTGCCACAAACCACACAACTGTTGCTGTAATAAGTTTTCACTCTATAGGAAGTTTTAATGTTGTAAAGACTTTATGGACGCACTACATAATTTGGAATACCATACAGGAGCCTTTATCTTTATTTAGCAGATATGAGAGACAAATCATTCACGTGTTTATGAGTGGATGATAAATCAGCCCTAGCTCGTGTAGTTTGTTCCTGACACAATTTATGTTTGAATACATTTTTTTATATATATAATGAAAACATTCCTTTATTAACAAACAGCATTGTTTCCTTATCGTCCAGCATTCCACCCTCCAGCCCATTATTCCCAGTGTTGATGGGTATGCTTTATCTGGGTTCACAAATCGATGTTAATTTGACCTCCAGTATTATGGCACAGTATTTTAATATCAGGCTGTGTACTAATGCACAAAAAAGCGAATTAATTCTATTTGACTTTTAGAAACCTCGATTCAAACTTCACCTTCATATGTGTAAATATTTTAGGTTTAGTCCTCGGCAAGTTAACTTGGAACCACATTGAAAAATTAGAAAGTAAATTAAGCTCTGGACTTCTTGTATTGTGATATTTAGTCAATTTTCTCTCAGCAAATACTAGCAAATTAGTGTATTTTGCATTAATATATTTACAAATTTCTTATGGCATCGAGCTGTAGGGACATACATCCAAATTAAACTTTAACAGATTTTTTTTTTCTACAGAAAAAAGCTATCAGATACCAGGCAAAAATAACATGTACAAGTACATGCAGACCCTATTTTAAAAAATTAAACCTACTAACTCTTCCCTGCATATTTATTTTGCAAACAATACTTTTTGTACATAACAGGAATACAATCTCCACTAATTCCAATATCCACACATGAAACAAGGGGAAAGAATAACTTTATAGTTAAAGGTCACAGGCTAAAACTTTTTGAACTTAAGCCCCAATCTTTGGTCCAAAACTACTTAACAAGCTTACAGAAAGCCTAAAAAATTGTGCGTCAGCTGCTAAGTTGAAATCTAAACCGACTAAGCTCTTGTTAAGCAGAGCCTATTGTAGTATAGATAAATCCTTTATGACAACTTTAATGATTTTGAATAGATTATGTGTGTATAATGTCAAATTTTGACAATGCTTGTTAGACATAATAAATACTGTCTGTATTATGTTATAGTGAACAATAAACTGATTGACATATATATATATATATATATATTTTTTTTTTTGGTAATTTACGTCCTCCAACGTAAAGTCATATCGGACGATGAATGAAATGGATGAAATGATGCTCAAATGAGCCCGGGGTCCATGGAGCTTAGAGTTACCTAACATTCGTGTTTCAGGATAAGGGAAAACCCCAGAAAAAATGTTATCCAGGTAACTCATCCTGATCGAGATTCGAACTCGAGACCTCTTGAACGTGAGGCAGACATGCTACCACCACGCTATCGAGGCGGACTGACATATTTGTTTAGTGGTACTGCATTCACATCCAGATAATTTTTCTCTGTACAGACGAAATTACCTCCTGTAACAACTTTCCAAATTTAAATGACCCTCTGCAGTTCAGACACCATCCCCGCCAGAGTATTGTTTTAACCAACCAATTTAGTTCCATCGTTGTAACACAGGACTCACTATAACCTTGGAAGTGCAGACTTTACTCTGGTGATTAAGTCAATTGTCTTACCCATGATATTCCCCACATAAATGCCTCATGCTTGGACTTTGCTTACACTGCATTCCTTTTTTTTTTTTTTTTGATGGTTTTTATACTTGTAAGGCAGGTAAACTTATTTCCGTGTTAACTGCAACACTGCTCAGAGATTTTCAACATGGGATCTCACTAAGCAACCACTTCATCACCTTTTTGCAATTTTCTCATGAAATTTGCATTCCCTCAATCCTGACCAATGTCTTGACCACTGTCCTTGAACAAAGGTTGATATCTATTAATGCACATAAATCTGCCATTTTCTAACTGCATCCAACACCCTATCTGAATAACGCAGATTTTGATTATTCACACATGTTAGAATTATTTACTAGTTGTCTCCTTTCCAATATTTCCAGAGTTAAACTCTCCTTCACAGATCACAGATGCTTTACTTCATGTCTAGCAGCTTGGTCTTTCACTAACCAACTCGAGAAATACCACCACTTTTGCTTCACTACGTGCTCATCTGCAAACAGCTCTAGAATTTCTTACCTGGTCATATTTCTCGTCTTCACCATTTGAAACATTATCTTATTGGGCCTTCATTTATCCTTAGAAAACTCGTGATTACCTTCTTCACTTGATGGAAATTAATTATTCTTTCACACTGGCCGTGTGTAGGCTAAATTGTGGAAACGTAGAGTCAGATTGAAAAATTCAATGCCATAGCCGGGATTTGAACCACGGATCTTCTGGTTTCCGTCCAGCCGCACTACCATTGTGCTACTATGGCCAACGTGCCGATATGACATTAAATTCTCCAACTGACTCGTATTTTCCCGGTAAACCACTTAGGAGTTCTCATAAACACATGAGACAACTACCGTAATGGCGACTTACTACATGTAAGTACTTTAAGGCCCGGGCTTTATAGTTAACCACTATTAGGTTAATTAATGGAAATTAATTATTCTTTCACACTGGCCGTGTGTAGGCTAAATTGTGGAAACGTAGAGTCAGATTGAAAAATTCAATGCCATAGCCGGGCATTTTTCAATCTGACTCTACGTTTCCACAATTTAGCCTACACACGGCCAGTGTGAAAGAATAATTAATTTCCATTAATTAACCTAATAGTGGTTAACTATAAAGCCCGGGCCTTAAAGTACTTACATGTAGTAAGTCGCCATTACGGTAGTTGTCTCATGTGTTTATGAGAACTCCTAAGTGGTTTACCGGGAAAATACGAGTCAGTTGGAGAATTTAATGTCATATCGGCACGTTGGCCATAGTAGCACAATGGTAGTGCGGCTGGACGGAAACCAGAAGATCCGTGGTTCAAATCCCGGCTATGGCATTGAATTTTTCAATCTGACTCTACGTTTCCACAATTTAGCCTACACACGGCCAGTGTGAAAGAATAATTAATTTCCATTAATTAACCTAATAGTGGTTAACTATAAAGCCCGGGCCTTAAAGTACTTACATGTAGTAAGTCGCCATTACGGTAGTTGTCTCATGTGTTTATGAGAACTCCTAAGTGGTTTACCGGGAAAATACGAGTCAGTTGGAGAATTTAATGTCATATCGGCACGTTGGCCATAGTAGCACAATGGTAGTGCGGCTGGACGGAAACCAGAAGATCCGTAGTTCAAATCCCGGCTATGGCATTGAATTTTTCAATCTGACTCTACGTTTCTTCACTTGATTCATCGCCTCTATTTGTATTAATTTTTGGCACCTTGCTACACATTAAGTACTACTTGACACAATGTTGACAGCAGCAGGTTTCCAGCTTTGATTTTGGTACCTAAAACTTGCAGCCTAAATTTTGAGCAAGGTCTCCTTATACACTACATCATTTATGTCAGAGATTTTGGCACTGGGTATTTAAAACATTCCTTGCAACTGAAACTGAACAACATGTGTGAATGAATCACAAGATCAATGACAGTCTGAGCAAGCAACCAATGTTATAATTCGAGATTTAACTGTATTGGAACACCACAGTGAAGCGAAATATTATTAATTTTTAGATGAGTCGTATTTAGTACACAAAAGAGCCGAAGATGCAAACGATGATTTGCGAAACATGTCCTCAAAATAGGTACGAAAGTGAAGCAGTTGTGTAATAAATACGACTCATCTAAAAATTAATGTTATAATCGCTTTTATGGAAGTGTTGAAAACAGTGTTGTTGTAGTAAATTAAATTTAAAGGGAGTCGATTAATGACACTAAACACTTAACTTTGTCCAGTGTACGATGGAGGCAAAGTCTCTGAAACATGTTCCGGGAAAATTTAAAAGTGTTGTTTAGTGTCATTAATCAACTCCCTTTAAATTTAATTTATTACAACACTGTTTTCAACACTTCCAAGAAAGAAACTTACTTTTAAATTTACCGGAACATGTTTCAGAGACTATTTGCCTCCATTGTCATTGTCGATGTCCGGTTGACAATGGAGGCAAATAGTCTCTGAAACATGTTCCGGTAAATTTAAAAGTGTTGTTTAGTGTCATTAATCGACTCCCTTTAAATTTAACCAATGATTTACAAAGATTACAGTTGCAGATAATTATTTAGAAAAGTCTTAGCTAAATATAAACTGATGTATAATCTAATTGTCATGTAACACATGAACTTTGAAAACAAAATCATATTTTGTATATTATATTTTAGTTTGGAAAGAGGTTTAATTTGTTTTTTTCCTTCACTTCCCGCTTCCTCCAACATATATGTTGTGGTAGATTGAATTACTTCTAATGAAAATGCTGCTTGGAAAGGGGAACCAATATCATAAGACCTTGGGAACTTATACTTTTCCTTAGCTGTTATACCCCTTGCCTATAATTCAAGCATTTTGCTTCATTTGTCTCACATAAAGTAGTATCCACAAATGTGAAGATTTACAAATGGAATTGGTGAAAAGACAAACATACACTCTCTTATCAGAGGATTTGCCCTATTCAATGTATTAATTCTGCAGCACACATATATCATCTAAAATGTGCATACCAAATTTGGAAGTACACCAACTATTTCACCATTGTGTGAAATCAATCTACAGAGTATTTTTAGACATGGCACATGACCTTGCTCAGATGTGCACAAGTGATGTCATGCAAATCTTTCACCAGCAGACTGCTGATAAAGCTAGTGGGTTAGATGGCAGATGACTAACCTGACGACCCTTTTGCTTCCAAATAAACAAGTGGACTCGACCATAAACTACTGCGCAATATTACGTCATATGCCATGTCTAAAACATACATCTGTAACTTTCCTGCATTTATAGGAAGTGGTCATAACTAGTGGTCTCCATTTATTTCTAATTAGTGTGTAGACTAATTATTTCATATTACACTGATGTAACACGTGAAGAATCATCTGTTAAACTAAGGGACAGACTATTATGTGTTTCAAATGGGAAGAGTCCTTGACTGTAGTGAATCAGATGCATTAGAGCTGTCAGCATTGCCAGCTCATTATCCCCACTCCTTTATTATTTCCCTCTCTCTCGCACACTTGCGAGTGTTCTTGGCACCAACGCAGACTGAATTTTCCAAAGTTTTATAATAATGTAGTTGTTAAAATCACAATTGCAGCGTGAATATTCGTATATTATGCAATTTAAATATTTAGTTTAAAATTAATTATAGTTAAATCCTTTCATGTTAGTGTTGAAAACAGTGTTGTATAAATTTAATTAATCATAGTTTTTCATATTTTTCTAATACAATGAAAATACCAGCAGTGCATCTGTATAGAAGTTAATGTTACTTACGTTAAGAGATAATTCGTCATTGTCATTCTCTTCTTTGGCTGAGTACTGCAAATTTATGATAGATTACAAAATTTCTTTACATGCTGTTTCTTTCCAAAAGTCGTCTTGCAGTTTATCTGATGTCTCATACAGTTTTCCCAGTCTTGTGTTCCTTGTTAATTTCTTTGTGAATTAGTCGTTCAACATCAGTCAGTTTAAAAATATTATTTCTATTTGCAACATAATTTGAGCCCACATTAACTCAATTGGATTGTTCTGGCAATAGTAAGGGGGAAGGTGGATCGTATCTCATTGATCCACCTAATACACTTTCGTGGAAGAGCACAGTGGAAGAGTAACTGAATAGTACTGCTTTGAACTCTCTAGAGTAAATAGAGATTACTAACCATTCATAAACAAAGATATAATGTGAACAGACACATTCTGCCAGACCAGCAGGAAGTGTATTGTTTGCTCTCATCGAATGTAACAAACACCTTGGCTTATTCAAAGTACACATTTCTCTTATCACATTGTCAAATGTTTATGTTTCAACTCTGAATAATTTCAAATATACGTTCACGCATACATGCCAATCAATAATGATGTTCATTGCAGTGCTTAAGTCGCAATGCATTGTTATAATGGTATCTACTTCATTTATTTGTATTAAGAAAACTATTTGAGCTAAAAATATGGGGTTTTTACGGTTATGTTAAATGTACTACTCTCTCCTTCCATGTGGATCAGTTTCGAAAAAATCTGAATTTTTGTCTTAGCGCGAATAGTATTTATTTGAGATTGATTAGTCTAGTGCTCATCACACACTTAAGGGAATGCAATACGAAACACCGCAGGACTCCAATTGGTTGCTCACCTAGTAGTGCTCAAGGACAAACATCATCCCATTTGAAACAGATAATAGCACCTAAATCTGCAAGACTGGTGAATGATATAGACAAGACTATCCTGCTCTTCTTTGCTAACACAAATAATTGAGCACCCACATGCAATAATGGGATAAGTCTGGTTATCCCATTTATGCAGAGTATATGAAATTTGGAATCCTCAATGTCTATACTGTAATTATGGGTCAGCATTATACTTCTAAGAAACCTCCAATAGATTGTAGTATGTCTTTTGTTACAATACTGCATGTTTCTATGAGTCACGCACTCAGTGTTTCATTATACTTCTAAGAAACAGCCGAGAGATTGTACCATGTGTTTTATCACACTGCTGCATGGTTTCTAAGAGTTATGCACTCAGTGTTTCATTATCTGTTAGCTGATTGTTACACAGTCGCAACAAAGCAAAATGAGCTCAGATTCAGATTTTAAGTGATTTGTCCCTTGCTGAAGAAAAAGAGAAAAGAAATAAGGAGAAAGGAAGGAAAAGGTTAGCACAGTCAAGACTTTGGAAGAGAAATGTAAATAAGAAACTAAGAAATGAGGTAAGCATACATACAGTGTAAACTCGTTACTGAAGTAACATATTGTCACCCAGTTATCGGGAAGCACCACAGACAACAGCTGAGAAGGGGCCGGAGGCCACGCCACGCCCACTCATCTGTCTCCTGTCACTGAGGGGTGATTTGCGGTAGTGTCACCGGTCCCTCGTTGTTTCTCTCCCCTTCTCCGGTGGTCTGGAACGTTCGGTGATTAGAGACTTCTAGAAAAACACTGACATTCCTATAAAAGGGTTTCAGAGAGACAGTGTTTGACGTGCTAGTGAAGTAGCGCCGTGTACGTGCATCGGAACGATAACGGACGAACTGGTGAATCGTAATTGTGTGCATTACGTAATTTTGTGTAATTGGCAAGTGTTTAACTGTAAGTCGGTGGAAATAAAGAACATTTTTGAGTGGTGAAATTGGACTTTTCATTTCACGAACCCACAAAGTCACACTGGTGTCAGGAGTGGGATGATAACATCACCGAACACTACAGCCATGGAATCCGCATTGGAAATGCTTTTGGCGAAGATGAACGAGTTAACAGAGAAAACAGAAGCGGCAAACAACAACCTCACCGCCGAGTTGAAACAAATGAAGACGGCCAACGACAACATCACCGCGGAACTGAAACAAATGAAGACGGCCAACGACAACATCACCGCGGAACTGAAACAAATGAAGACGGCCAACGACAACATCACCGAGAAGATGGAAGAAATGAAGGCCGAGTTAACCACAGAAATGAGAGCAGCGAACGGCAGTCTGGCCACGGAAATGAAGGCGGCGAACGAGGCTCTCGCCGCAAAGTTCGAAGAACAGTTGGCCGGCGTAAAAGAGGACGTCACAGAGTTAGGCGAGCGCGTCGAAGACCTGGCGAGCCGCGTTAATGAGCTGGAAGGAAAAGCCGACAGCAGCGTGAAGTCCCTGAACGCCATGGTGGAGGACGTCGTCGGCAGGAAGCTGAAGGATTTAAAGACCGACGCGCCGGGACGCGACACAACATCTGCGCGCGTCAAACCTCCCAAGTATGACGGCGCGTCAACGTTTGAGGTCTTCCGCCGCCAGTTCGACACAGTGGCCAGGCACAACGGATGGTCACTGGAGGAGGAGGCCACACAGTTAATAGCCAGCCTCCAGGGAAGAGCCGCGGAAGTCCTAAACGCGGTGCAGACGACGGCGGCGCCCAAGGACATCTGGGAAGCCCTGGAGAATCGCTTCGGGAACCACCGCTTAGCCGCAGCATACCGCAGCCAGCTAAAGGCAAGGTCACAGCAGCCGGGGGAGACGCTGCAGGAGTTCGCCATTGCGATCGAGCAGCTGGCTAGCAAGGCCTTGGTTGACCTGCCACTGGAGTTCGTATCCCGGGAAGCCGCCTACAATTTTGTCGACGGGGTACGGGACACGGAGATTCGTCAGCGCCTAATGCTCGGGGAATATAAAACCATCCACGAGGCGCTGACAGCGGCATTAAGGATGGAGGCGGCCAAAATAACATCCATCCCGACGTCGAGAACGAGGAGTGTCCGCTACGCCGGAGACAGAAGACCAGCTGAGGGACGCCGGCGAACACCTAGTGGCCTGTGTTGGGGGTGTGGACAGCCCGGACACCTGCAGAGAGACTGCCCACACCAGGAAGAGCAGCCGGAAAACGAGTAAGGGCCGTCGTGGAGAGGGGCACGTCGGCGCCATCACCACCATCCCCTCGAGTGACACTGCGCGCCGTCAGCCGGCGTATGGGTGACAGCCTCATCGCGGACGGTTGGATAAGAGGAAAGCCGTGCCGCGTGCTGGTGGACACCGGGGCGGCCGTGACCATCATCAGACCTGACGTGGCGAAGGGTTTGCCGACAAGGAAGCCAAGCCGGCCATACCAGCTTGTCACGGCATCGGGCGACACCTTGCCTGTGGAGAGGGAGGCCCTGCTGGAGCTGAATTTGGGACGGAGTGCCGTGCGTCTGTGGGTGTTCGTCGCGAAGGTGGCTGAGGAGGTGATTCTGGGACTGGATGCCCTCAGGAGCCACGAGGCGACGGTCGACGTCGGCAAGAAGGTCCTGCGGCTTAACGGAGAAGAGGTTATACTCCGTCAACCTGAAGAGCGCCTTGGAATTTGCAGGGTCGTCTTGGACGAAGACGTGGTTGTCCCCGCGAGGAGCGAGGTGGTGGTGACGGCGCGACTGGAGGGCCAGAGAACCAGGAACATGATGCTGGACCAGAAGACGCCTGTAAACGGACTGTGTGTAGCCAGGGCATTGCTGCCGTGCCGAGAGGAGGTGCCCGTGAGACTGCTAAATCCTACGGACGCCGATCACGACGTCCAGGCCGGGACGGAGTTGGGAATGTGCGAGCCCGTGGTGAGCGTAACAGCTATCGACGAGACACAGGAGCCGGCGCCGAAGCAACACCTGGGGCCCCGGCTAGAAGGCTTGGTGGAGAGGGCGGCCGACCACCTGACCACAGAACAGCTGGAGAAGGTTCGACAACTGCTAAGGCGGTATCAGCGCGTCTTCAGCCAAGGTGATAGTGACTACGGCCGCACGGACAAAGTGCTTCACCGCATCGACACCGGGGACGCCCGGCCTATTCGGCAACCACATAGACGCGTTCCGCTGGCGAAGCAAGGGGCGGTACGAGACATGCTGGAGGACATGAGATCCAGGGGAGTGATTGAAGAGTCTGACAGCCCTTGGTGTTCCCCTGTAGTCTTGGTGACAAAGAAGAACGGCGAGCTGCGCTTCTGCGTAGACTACAGAAAGTTGAACGCCGTCACCCGGAAGGACTGTTTTCCCTTACCCCGGATTGACGACACCCTGGACACGCTAGCTGGTGCACAGTGGTTCTCGACCCTGGACCTGAAGTCGGGCTACTGGCAGGTAGCTCTAGACCCGAGAGACAGGAGAAGACTGCATTCTCGACGGGCCAAGGGCTCTGGCAGTTCACGGTTATGCCCTTTGGCCTCTGCAACGCACCAGCTACCTTCCAGCGCCTTATGGAGTCAGTGATGAGAGGGCTGACTTACGATGCCTGCCTGCTATACCTGGACATCATCATCGTCGGGAAGACTTTTGAAGATCACCTCGAGAACCTGAGTAAGGTGCTACAGAGACTGCAAGCGACCAACTTGAAGCTGAACGCGAAGAAGTGCCAGCTCTTCCGCAAGGAAGTTAACTACTTGGGCCACATAGTCTCGGCAACCGGAGTGGCCACAGACCCGGAGAAGACACAGGCTGTGAGAGATTGGCCTCGCCCAAAGGATAGGAAAGAGTTGCGAAGTTTCCTGGGGCTGTGCAGTTATTACCGCCGCTTCATAAAGGGGTTCTCCAACATCGCAAAACCCCTCACCCGCCTGACGGAGGAACACCGGCCTTATGTGTGGACAGAGGACGCCGAAAACGCTTTCCAGCACCTAAAGGAGACCCTGTGCAGTGCTCCAATTTTGGGTTTCCCACAACCGGGTGGCGCCTTCATTGTGGACACCGACGCCAGCGACCATTGCATTGGAGGCGTCCTGTCGCAGATCCAGGACGGCCATGAGCGGGTGATAGCCTATTACAGCAAGACGCTATCCAAGGCAGAGAAGAACTACTGCGTCACCCGACGGGAGTTACTGGCGGTAGTAAAGACATTGGAGCACTTCCACAAGTACCTGTACGGTCAGCCATTCCACCTGAGGACTGACCATTCCGCCCTAACCTGGCTATTGAGCTTTAAGAACCTGGAAGGCCAGACAGCACGTTGGGTCCAGAGGCTACAGGAGTACGACTTCACCTCGGAACATCGTAGAGGGAAGAGCCACGGTAACGCTGACGCCATGTCCCGAAGACCCTGTCCGGAAGAGTGCGGCCAGTGTACAAGAGTGGAGGAGAAGGAGCGTGCCGCAGCAGTCCGGGTAGTCACGGCAGTGCCTGCGGATGGCTGGGATAGCGCAGGCCTGAGGAGGGAGCAGCTGGCGGACGCAGACTTGGGGCCACTCTTGAGGGAAGTGGAGGCAGGGACGAGACCAACCTGGGAGGACATCGCACCGAGGAGCGCCACCTACAAGTCGTATTGGGCCCAATGGGACTCGTTGAAGACCAAAGAGGGCGTGCTGTTCCGGGTATGGGAGTCACCCGATGGGAAGACGCAGAGAGAACAGTTAGTACTTCCCCGGAGTAAGGTCTCGGAAGTGCACGCTGGTACTTCGGGAGGACACCTGGAAGCGAACCGAACGATCGACAAACTTCGGCAGCGATACTACTGGCTGAGACTCCGAGCAGATGCCGAGAGATGGTGCCGTCAGTGTCACGTGTGCGCGGCGAGTCGTGGCCTCCAGACTAAGAGCCGGGGTCGCATGCAGCAGTACAACGTCGGAGCCCCATTCGAACGGATCGCCGTTGACATTGCTGGACCGTTCCCAGTTTCCGACCGAGGCAACAAGTACCTAATGGTGGTCGTGGACTACTTCACCAAGTGGCCGGAGGTGTATGCCATCCCAAACCAAGAGGCAAAGACAATCACAGACTGCCTCGTGGAGCAAGTGTTCTGCCGATTTGGGATGCCGTTAGAGCTACACGGTGACCAGGGTACCAACTTTGAGTCCAACCTAATGAAGGAGGCACTACAAAGGCTTGGGGTGAACAAGACCCACACGACACCTCTACATCCCCAGTCGGATGGCATGGTCGAAAGGTACATCAAGACCTTAGAGGAACACCTGAGGAAGGTCGTGGCCAGCCATCAGCGAGACTGGGACATCAAGGTGCCACTGTTCTTGCTGGCCTACCGCTCATCTACACACGACACAACTGGGATGACGCCAGCCAGCTTAATGTTCGGCCGAGAGTTACGCCTCCCTTGTGACCTGGCTTTTGGAAGCCCTCCGGAAGCGAAACAGCCAGCGATCGAGTATGTGGAGAACTTGGTGGACCATCTCCACGACATGCACGAGATGGCTCGCCAGAACATCCAGAAGGCGAGCGACCGCATGAAGACCAGGTATGACAGGCAAGCCAACAGCCAAGGGTTCCAGCAAGGTGACCTAGTCTGGTTGTACCGTCCTACCCGGACCAAGGGACGGTGCCCGAAGCTCCAGCAGCCATGGCAAGGACCGTACCGGGTGGTGAAGAGGATTAACGACGTGGTCTACCGCATCCAGAAGGTTCCCCGAGGGAAGATGTTGGTGGTACACCTGGATCGTCTAGCCCGCTATGATGGTGCTGTTCGGGACGACCAGCTTTGAGGAGGGAGCAGTGTCACCCAGTTATCGGGAAGCACCACAGACAACAGCTGAGAAGGGGCCGGAGGCCACGCCACGCCCACTCATCTGTCTCCTGTCACTAACTGAGGGGTGATTTGCGGTAGTGTCACCGGTCCCTCGTTGTTTCTCTCCCCTTCTCCGGTGGTCTGGAACGTTCGGTGATTAGAGACTTCTAGAAAAACACTGACATTCCTATAAAAGGGTTTCAGAGAGACAGTTAGTGTTTGACGTGCTAGTGAAGTAGCGCCGTGTACGTGCATCGGAACGATAACGGACGAACTGGTGAATCGTAATTGTGTGCATTACGTAATTTTGTGTAATTGGCAAGTGTTTAACTGTAAGTCGGTGGAAATAAAGAACATTTTTGAGTGGTGAAATTGGACTTTTCATTTCACGAACCCACAAAGTCACAATATGAACTATACTGGAATATAGTAATATAATTTAATAATATGCTATTATTTTTTAAAGTTGTGTGTTTAATATTGAGATGATGTTATAATAAAATACACTTTATCCTTACAGGGGAAGCAGTATGGTGGAATATGATAATTTACAACCAGAAAAGGTATTTGTTCCTTTGGAGAAATTCTGTAATAAAATGTGCTGTAAAATAATCTGAAAAAAGAAGCAAAAAGAAAATTTCTTCTTGGGATATTGGAGACTATAATCAGCAGAACTATTTTCTAGCTGGGTTAATGAAGAAGAGTGAGCCTAAGGCTAAAACAAGAAGTCCAAAGACAAAACATCGAAGATGTTGTTGGAAATACTTCATAGATGTAAGAGATGAAAAATGTGTATGTAAAGGATTTTGTATGAACTATTACAAGTGAATATCAAACGAATTGATATGCTTCGAACTAAAATAGCTAATAATGATACACTGTGATAAGAGAGGTAAACATAACGTTCGTCCCAGTAAAGTAGATTATGAAATATGGGAACTGTTACATAATTTTTACAAGCAGATTCCAAGCAAACTTTCACACTATTCTAGATCAAAGACTGGCAGACGTTATTTCTGCAACCCAGAACTTAACATGAATGTGCTGTACACTCTTTTCTCTGAGTACTATCTATGTATTTCTGGGGATGATCTTCCCATTGCTTTTAGTACATTTCAAAAGTACTTCAATGCCAATATGGAATATTCATTTAAATGCCCCAGAACTGATGTTTGTGATTTCTGTTTTAAAGTAGAACAAGGTAATGCATCCCCAGAAGAAATCAGAGAACATGAGGTGCATAGTAAGAAAGTTGAAGTTTATCAACAAATAAAAAGGAAACTTCTGAAACCTGATGACAAAAATTTAATAATAAGAGTTTGATTATACCCAGAACTTGCAATTGCCTCGCATTCCTGTCACTGAACAGTTCTATAAAAGACTGATTTGGATGTTTTTGTTTTAATGTGCATGTGCATTCAAATAACTCTTACACGATTCATTTCATAGAAGGTGAATGCAAGAAAGAAGCCAATAGTATCTGTTCTTCTGTGTTTAATGTTTTGCAACAGGAACTTCTATACCAGACAAATCTTACAGTATTTTCTGATGCATGCAGTGGGCAAAACAGGAATCAGACTGTAGTTAGATTTTTCCTGTATATATCTGTGACGGTGGGAATCAGCATTAGACATGTTTTTCATGTTAGGGGGCATAGTTTCTGCCAGTGTAATCGAAATTTTGCTACATATTCACAAAAAATTAAGAAAAGAGAAACACCTAGCAATTACATCAACATAATAAAACATCAACATAATAAAAAATGCTAGGAAGCCTTCCTTCATTGTCCTTAAGGGAATTGTGTTAGATTATGATACAGCACTAAGGCAGAGTAATCAGTTGAAACTACCAAGTAAAGGAGTTAACCTTTCCAAGGTTCGAATGATATCCTACAAGCCCGATGGTACTTTAGTTGTTCAAGAAAATTACTCTAACACTGGAAACATACAAGGTATGTCCTAAAGAGAAGAAGCTTCAAGCTATAAAATTTGTGACAGCTCCGAATATTGGTGTTAAGAAGGCCAAATTAGATGATGTCAAATCTCTATCCTGTTATTTGTCAGAAAAAGGCAAAATGTTTATAAGCAAATTTATTGAACAAGCAACCAAACCTCAATCACAAGCTGAAATCAGTTCAAGTGAGAATGACTAGTGAGACATGTTTATGTGACTAGTAAACATAAAAGATTAACAGGTGATTGAATTATAATATTCTTTATGCATGTAAATAAGTTTCTTGCTTCAAATTGGTGGTGAAAGTCGAAGTGTATCTAAAACTGCAGAGAAGTTAGTGTTTTATTTGATAATTTCGAATAAAATTACATTTTTCTGAACATTCCTGCAATATTGGGGTAAGTCATTTTTCACTATTATTATATATACGAGGGCTATCCAGAAAGTAGATTACGTTTTGGAATAAAAAGTAAACAAAGTATAGGAAACAAATTTTATTATATACAGATGAAAGCCACACTCAAATACTACTTTTCGACATAGTCACCATTCAAATTAAGGCATTTATCGTAGCGATGTACGAGCTTGGAAATTCCTTCGTCGAAAAATTCGGCCGCCTGCATTGATTGCAATTTCGTTTCACAGTTCACGTGTTTCACCCATGTTTCGTCACCAGTAACGATGCGATCGAGTAAAGAGTCACCATCCTTATGGTAAACGTCCAAAAAGTTCAACGCTGCAGCCATTCGCTGATTTTTGTGGTCCTCTGTCAAGATTTTTGGAATCCATCTTGCACAAAACTTGTGGTAACCAAGCTTTTCGCTGATGATTTCGTGCAACAAACTCCGCGAAATTTGTGGAAAACTCAAAGAAAGTTCCGTTATTGTGAACCTTCGATTTTCACGGACTTTAGCATCGACTTTTTCGACAAGTTCGGCAGTCACTATGCTGGGTCTCCCACTTCGATCTTCGTCGTGAACATTGGTTCGGCCATTTTTAAATCTGATGACCCACTGACGCACTCCACCTTCAGTGATAATGTTGTCCCCATACACTTCACAAAGCTGCCGATAGATTTCTATCGGTTTACAGTTTTTTGCAGTCAGAAACCTTATTACTGCACGCACCTCGCAGCTCGCGGGATTTTCAATTACCGCAGACATTTCAAACCGTCACAGTATCTGAACGGAGCACAGCACGAACCTCTCACTAGCACGGCTAGATGCCGACTGAGCTGCGCAACGCTCTGACCCCAAGATGGCCGCGCTAGCCCCGCCCCTAGCGGAAACAGACGAAAACGTAATCTACTTTCTGGATAGCCCTCGTATCTTACAATTCAGTTCAGGTACCATTAATATATCAGTAAATACATTCCCAAATGTTGCCAGATAAAGATCTGTGAGGTCTCAAAATATTGTAGATAGCTGTTATTGAAATATTATCTTCTGAAATGTTTATTTGACTGTAGCTCTATTAGGTGTTTTGAGATTTACCCCATTATTGCATGGGGGTGCTCAATTGTTCTATAAAATCTTAATAGTAAGGAAATTGGATAAGTAGGACATACCTCTGGACAATTTGTTGACACTAATATAGCGTTAAAAGTCAAGATCAGTTATTTAAATAAATAAAATGGAGTGGCATTTAACTTCATCCTGTTTGAAATCAAATTAACATGCACTTTAAGCAAAGCTCAAAAAGCTTAGCACACATTTGGGAAAGGGGTAAAAAAAAAGGTTGGATTCATACATAGCTAATACATTTTATTTAATAAATTAATTTTGAGCATATAAGTGACAGTTTATTTTAAACATAGATGCTTTCTTATTGCTTTAAGCTTATTAATGTTCAAGTATTCACAGTATTCCTTGATTCTCTAGTTCTGTGATTTAAGGAGGAAATAAATATGCATAAAAATGTGTCCATACTAGATACACAAGTACTGCTCAAACTATGGTATACCTAATGCATACTCATGTTAAATTTTTACAAATTTTGACATTTGAGATGTATGAATTTTTTCCCCCACCACAATATATCTTTGTTGGGAGGGGAGAACTTCTTATAGCACCGTAACAGTAAGATGAAATGCAACACTGTGGAGCTAAGCTATTAATACAGGATTAAAAAGAGTACGCATTACTTCCTTTGCCTACCAAAGTTTATTCATGTTCATGGTATTACAAACAGCATTATTGCAGATTGTGATGAGAATTAGTTGCATTTTCTAAATGGCACATTCAAAATTTTATTCTCAGAAATTAATAATTAATCACTGATATTGTTGGTTCATATAACTCATTAATAAACTCATACAAATTGTAGACATGGGCTAAACAGAACCCAGAAATGCAATAGCATTTACAAGACACAGAGTTTATAATTTATGCAAACTATGATACCTTTACATTTAAGTATACTGTGTGTACTTCACTCTGGTATATGCAACTGATAAATATAGACAAACATGGCAGATGATAATCTATATAATCAGGATATGGTAACATTTAATGAAACTCAAGGAATATATAAAACAAAAGAAAAACACTATACAAATTACAACATTTTTGATAAGTAAAAAGGCACAGTATGGGTATCACAGTATTAGTACCATAGGAACCATTTATGTCATTTAATTTGTAACCTTTAATGAAAATGTTATAATGTAGGTACCTATTCTTCACTTAACATTATTGCTATTTCATTTGTTTCTTTCTTTCTTCTTCTTCTTCTTCTTCTTCTTCTTCTTCTTATTATTATTATTATTATTATTGTCCTAATGGAGGAAGCTTATATAAATAAATTCCACAAAGCACAATGCAACATACAACACAAACTTATAAGTAACATTGAAATGCAGTCTTCCCTTCACAACCAGAAAATAAAACAATTTTCAAATGCAGATGCTTATGACTACATGAAATGCGGTATTATCTGATATGTATTGCTGAAATTGAAAGAAGGATACTATTTGTTTCAGCTAGTACATCATGTCAAATTTCAAAAAATTTTAACTTTAACCAT
This sequence comes from Mantis religiosa, assembly GCA_030765055.1. Taxonomy (NCBI): domain Eukaryota; kingdom Metazoa; phylum Arthropoda; class Insecta; order Mantodea; family Mantidae; genus Mantis; species Mantis religiosa. The sequence continues at coordinate 154,929,148 of CM060950.1, read as the reverse complement.
TCAGATGTCCAATTTCAATGACTTACTTGTCAAAAAACACTAGATTACCAATTTCACTTTATTACTCAAGGAGTGCAAAGAATGGGGGGGGGGGGGGGGGGGGGCCCTGAAACGTAAGAATCAAAAGTTTGTAATGGCACTATAGAATAAAGTAATTGCACAATCACAAAGGAACACTTCCTAAATGATGGAAATTTATTTTGTGTAATCCATCAAGCTTTAATATAATTTTGCAAAGGAGCTATTTAAAGACTTATTTTCAATTCTGAGTGTTTAGTGAGGTGGAGGAAAGAGGTTGTGTTGAAATGCAAGAAGGGTCTAAGTAGCAATGGGTACCATAGATATATAAAGCATAAAATGGAGTATTCCTTAATGTGAAAGGGATATGAAAGAAAAGAGAAGTCTCAAAAAGAAGAGCTAGTCAATATTTTCTCCCTTTTATGTGTGACTGGTATATTAGTAATTATTTCAAGAGTTGAAGTTAATCCTGGCACTACGGGAGAACAGAAGTTGGGAAAAATCTGGAAGTAGGTTCAGGGTAAGGAAGAAAGATTGAGAAACAGAATGATGGTAGTAGGAATAGAAATTAAGGAGGAAGTAAAGAGTGAAATACAAAAAATCAACAGGGAGCTCCAAGGAATTAAAAGATGGCCAGAGGAATATGCAAGAGAAACATCAGAGGTATAATTTGGTAATATCTGTAGTAGAAGAAAGAAGAGGAGTGTGCCAATTCAGGAAAGGAGAGACATTTTGCAAGAGAAAATGAAGATGGTGTTTAATGGTGTTAGATAACTGAGGTTTACTATGTGGTCAAAGAGGTAACAGAATGCTGATTGCTGCTAGATTTGCAACAATACAAATTGCACATGAAGCTTAGAGCAGATTTAAGTAGTTAAATGAAACCAGAATTTTTTTAAACAAAGATTTATTGGTGGAACAGATAAATTTGAGGCACATGGAACCATAACAGCTTTATCTTGTGACAGGGGCAGAAAACTAAAAAAGAACAGCAGACTGAAAACTTTCAGATTTTGCTCCAGATCAGAATTGGATAAAGAAAGGATGTTTGGATTTGGGAACTGTAAGATGCTAGATGATTTAAATGCAAGAATAGGAAAATTAGGAATTATGAAAACAGGTGTTTGGCGTGAAAACATAAGTGATGAAAATAATAAGTATGGGAAAGGTTGATTTAAGGATAACATGGTAAATGAGGAGAGAAATAAGTTAGTGCAGCATTGTGAGAACAATGGATTTGTTATAGTGAACACTTACTGGTGTTAGAGATGACAGGAAAATTACTGGTGCCTGTGGTAGAATTTAACTATTATGCTCGATAGGTGAAATAAACATTTGTAACTAAGGTTTTTAAAGATGGTTTAATCGGAAGTGTAGAGGGATGAGAATAAAGGAATAATGAAAGGAGAGGTGTGCAAATGAGAAATATAGAAAAAGTGAGGTAAGAAAAACTAGGTCATGTGAAGTGATACTAATAAGTTGAAATAAGACAAGTAAAGACAAAAATTAAAAATGCTGATGAACTGATGCAAGATAGACTATTAAAAAAACAGTAGGGAGTAGAAAGGAACAGCCTAACTTCAAAATGGCCATGACCAAGCTTAGAGGTAGCCCAAGATGTATTTTCTTAGCACTCAATAATTCAAATCAATTCTAAAACCAAATATGATATATGGCTATCGGCAAATGCAGCACGTAAGTTAAACTTATGCTATCAATGATTCATGGAGCAAACTGAAAAATCCCTTTTGGTTTTATGCACTTGATCTAAGTTTGAGAAATACTCCATGAAAATATGAAATACTTTAAGAATAACAATTTACTGGAAATTACACAAATAATAAAATGTAATTACTTTGTTATATGCAGATAATACCTTCATGAAACTGTCTAAATACATTTCTGAATCATAATTTGTGTTATGAACTACATGTTCAGACAGATAACCATGAAATATTCCAGAAATATGTTCTATTCATTGGGTTTGCATTGAATCTGCTGTTAGCAAAATTATAGAGAAGTATCAAGAACATTACATTTTGATTTGATCCTTCACAAGGCACATTTTTATTGCAAAATTTGTGCAACATGTACACGTGTCCAGTCAATAAGGTGTACCTATACTATACAGAAACTATTTTGATTGCATTATTAAAATCCAATGAAGTTTCTGAATCCAAGAGTGTGGAAACTTTGAAGTTAAGACAGTTTACTAAATTAGCTTGGTCTGTAACAGAATAATAAATCCCAATCCTAAAATATAACCCCAGAAACATAGTACTGAAAGTTATATTGCTTCATCTACATAAAGACCTTAAGTTCTTTAAACCTTTCAGCGATATGGACGTCATATGACGTCCAAGTTAAAAGGCCCCAAACTGATATGGACATGTATAGACGTCCTGTGCATACATGCATTTAATGCTTATTTCATGATAATTCTTTTAACCGTTTCGCAGATGGCCATTTAAACCCTTCAGGGGCCGGAAACGGATACCCAATAAACATAACAGGACATTTAAATTGTTAAATGCTGTAAAAATTCATCACAAATACAATTCCATATCTTCCGTATTTATTCAGTTATTTAAACAAAACAAAAACTGGTTTAAAACTCATTAAAGGCAGTATAAATCTACAGTAACAATAAAGTAGAGACTACATTAATAAATTGTTGAAATTTCACTACTTTGTTTCACTGTAGCAAAAGCCATTCTTTGTGCCGAACGCGCCTAATATTTGATTCATTTTGTTTTGTGTGTATACGAGCCAATGTATGTATAGCTACGCAAGCGACTTCTCCGGTTCAGGTTTAGTTTATTTATGCTATACCAAGCGATAATCATATGAGAATATATTGCGTTACACACTCACACACTGGAAAGAAAACTCTCTGTCAGCATCTGTTATTACAGTGTTTCTCAACCAAGGTTTCTAGTCTTATGCAGCTGTTTTCGCTCTGTATTTTAAGAGTGTGTTCAGAGTGATTTCTTATAGCTATCAAGAGCTAAATGAACGGCACATTTGAAATTGTTAAATTTCAATGTTAACCATGGCTTATCCCCGTAATGTAGCAAATAAATTAGCTTGGGTATGATGTGTACAGGCTTCTGATATTACTGTAGAACATCTGGAAGATTTGTTGTACGATTATGGAGGAGATCTTTAGTACTTACGTAGCAGTGACGTGTGCTAGTCTACAGATGGCATGTTAGCTACTCCCTTGTTTGGGGAAATGGCGGGTCAAATATGGGTGATGCGGATCAGCTATGACTAGCTATCCCTCTTTACGGAAAACAGTTAAATGGTAAAAAAAAAAAAAAATGTATTTTTATACCACTGGATGTAACTATGCACAGTTGTTTAGTAATTTTCAGAACTGTAAATTCATGCAAGACATTCATCTACCTGTACTTGCGCGTATAAAGAGCTCGTAACCTAATTGAGTATTATAATACTCAGAGGTCTCTTTATACTAGGGGGTAGGAAATTCACGACATCACCCCTCATACTTGAGAGAAAACACTTTCCTAAAAGGATACCACCCACAACCAAAAAAGTCGCACCCATTTCGAAAATGTGTAGTGTGTTGCGAAAAAGAAGTTCGCAAGGAAACCAATATTATTTGGTGTGAATCTGCAGATGTGCCCTTGGCTGTTTATCTAGTTTTGTAGGTTACAATTCAAAAAGAAACCTTTAAGGGCACATTTACATTCCTTATAGAACTAATTTAAATTTATTGTAAAATAGCAAGATTAAAATAATTGGCGTTAAATGAGCATTAAATGCATGTATGCGCAGGACGTCTATACACATCCATATCGGTTTGGGGCATTTTAACTTGGACGTCATATGACGTCCATATCGGTGAAAGGGTTAAACCTTGTGTTTTACAGTAAATTTAAATAAATTCTATAAGTACAAGCTTACCTTTAAAAGTTTCTTCTTGAATGGTACACCTCAAAACAGGGATAAACACACAAGGGCACATCTCCACATTCACGGCCAATCATACTAGTTTCCTTTCGGACACCTTTCTTGCGGCACACCAGACATTTCTAAAGGGACGCGACTTTTTTGCTGTGCCTTTTAGGAAAAGGTTTTCCTTCAAGTCTGAGGGGTGCTGGGGTTGTTGATTTCTTACCCCCAGTATGGAGAGGTCTCTGAATTTTATAGAGCTCAATTAGGCTGCAAGCTATTGATATGCGAAAGTCCAGGTACGTCATTGTCTTCCGTGGGTTTAGAGATCTCCAAAGTACTAAACAATTGTATATGGTTGTATCCAGCTGGTGTAAAAATAGTTTTTTATGCCATTTGATTGTTTTTTGCAAAGAGGGATATGCGTGTAATACCTGATTTCCTATATCCACTTCACCCATATGCATATTGTATTCCTGGATAATATCGGGCTTGAAAATTGACATATTGTTACAAGCATCAATTTTTCCAGTATCAATCATCAAAATCTTAGAGCTGCAATTGGATAATGCTGTAACAACCCTCCTGTCTTGCCATGCAACATAGGTCAAGGGTGGGAGCTGATGCACCTGCATTTCTCCTCTTCTTAGAGCCTTCATATTCACATCTTTTGGCAAACCAATAAGATTTGAGCATACTGTTCCAACTGCATTTGTTTTTCTTTTGTGTAAGGCCATGAATAATTTAGGGGAACTGCACCAATTATCTAAATATACAGTCCTACCCTGATCAAGTACAGATTCCATCAGGTGCATTACTATGGAACCAGATAACCCCACATCTTTTTCTCTGGTGTTATCAGTCCCTTGGCCAGTGTATATGCAGCTACTGTAAAGATATCCTGTTTTGCCAAATCTGGGCCTCTGTTTTGATGTATTGTTTCCAACCTAAGCGGCCCTTCCAAAGCATCAGGTTTTCATCAACAGTGATCTTTTCACTAGGCACATAAATTTCTTTGAATTTTGAAATAATGTAATCAAAAAATGGTCTTATTTTGTATAGTTTATCATCTACATTTTCTGTGCAGGTGAAATGAAGAAGCGCAAAATGGAAGTAAACCTGTTATTTGACATACATTTCCCAAAAAATGGGGTAGCTAGCATGTCATCTGTAGACCAGTACATGTCTAGCGTAGGTTTACGAATAACACCCATGGGCATAATTAGACCAATTAGACCATTCATTGTTACTTCTGTCCACTTCTGAATTCCACTCTTAGGTCTTAAATTGCCTTTAGAAATCAGGTCTTCCTTCACCCTACTTGCATATACATTTGTTTCCGAAACAATGAGAGACAGTAAGTCAGTAGTAAAAAAAAAATGTGAAAATATCAATTGGTTGGCTGTCAGAAGTTAGCTGAGTATGCGGTTGTACACCAGAGGTTGTGCTCGTGAAGGTATGTCTATTGTGTTAAGAGTTATTTTGACACCTCCATAATGTTGATTCTTCATGAACACCTGTCGGAAATTAGTCATTTTCCTCCTCACTGCTACCTATATCCTCAACACCCCCCCCCCCTCAAAATCTGAAAACTTGCCATCAATGTCCAAATCACTGTCTAACAGCAAAAAGTCTTCCACATTTCCTGATGTAATGTCAGAAGCCCGCACTCTTCCTACACTATTTATTGCTACATTACTAGTTGAAGCCATGATTAGCACTGAGGAAACTATTTCAAATGTGTTTTAGCTAATGAAATCGCTCGTAACTCTGATACAGTCAAAATTACTATATGAACTGAACGAAGAAAACAGTTACGTCAGCTACCATAGACCTCGGTTGTGCAATTAGCGAGACGCTAACGTAGGTTTCTTTTCAGCATGTGTAACGCAACATATACAATTACTATACATTACTAGTTGAAGCCATGATTAGCGCTGAATAAACTATTTCAAATGTATCGAGATTTAACTGTGAAAAAATTTACATAGGGAGGACAAAAAGGAACATAGGCACTAGAAAGAAAGAACACTTCAGGCACTTAAGATACAAAAATATTGATAATTGGTCTGAAAATCATGAAATTGAAGATAGCACAGAATTACTAAAATACGTAAAAAAACATAGTGAACTTGTCATATGGGAGAAGATATACATAGAAAAACATAAAAACCAACTTATGAACTTTGAAATCCCGCCAGAAGAGAATCCCACATTTAAGTTCATCACTAAATCAACAGATGGCAGCAGCAACCCCAGAATTACCCACACCGCTGGATCAAGCTTTAGTCGCATAAGAGCCGTAGATGCAAATGATGATTTGCGAAACATGTCCTCAAAATAGGTAGGAAAGTGAAGCAGATGTATAATAAATGACTCATCTAAAAATTAATAATATTTCAAATGTGTTTTAGCTAATGAAATTGCTCGTAACTCTGACACAATCAAAATTACTATATGAACTGAGCGAAGAAAACAGTTACGTCAGCTACCATAGACCTCGGTTGTGCAATTAGCGAGATGCTGACAGAGGTTTCTTTTCAGCATGTGTAATGCAACATATACAATTACTATTGCGTGGTAGCATAAACTGAAACCTATAAAAATTGAACCCAACACTTCGCTTATGCAGCTGATATACACATATAGTTTGTAAAACAAAAATACTCAGCATTAGGAGCATTCGACGCAAAGAATGGCTTTCTCTAGTGTGATACAAATTAATGAAATTTCAACGATTTATTAATATAGTCTCTATTTTAATGATACCGTAGATGTATACTGCTTTTAATGGACTTTAAACCAGTTTCGCTAAAATAACTTAATAAATAAGGAAGATACAAATATTTATTTATGAAGCACTTTTGCAGCATTTAACAATTTAAATGTCTTGTTCTGTTTATTGGGTATCCGTTCCAGACCGTGCAGGGTTTAAATGGCCATCAGCGAAGCAGTTAATCTACCCAATAAGACAAACATAGGGGAGCAATGCCTGAATTTCACAAAAACATTGGTTAATGACCTTTTGGAGAAACTTAGATGTTTTCGAAATACTCCACAAAATGGCATTGAAATCAGTGAAACAACCAATTCTGATTTGATGTTAGTTCGAGTTCTGAGGAAGATGCCAATTAATTTGAAAACCAGAGTAAAACTTCAGATAAATAAAACAATCAAATCAAACATTTACTTCTGAAGTATGAAAAGAAGTTAGTTAATACAGTGATGCCGGATTTCAACTCCTTTTTGGTGGAAAGGGGGGGGGGGTAAGTTTCACTTGTATTTTCAACATAACTCTCCCACTTTCTAATCCAGAAGTCAATATTTGGTAGAAATTGAAGTTAAGAGAAATACATTTTTCTGCTATTATGAAGTAAGGTTTGGATTGAAACATCAAAATAAGCAGTTTTTCATACAAATCCCAGAATACTGAGGTTCGTAGGTACAAATGCTGCATAAAATAAAAGATATGATGGAAATTTACAGCCCTGGTAAAAGAAATGAGGCAGAAGGTGAGTACAAAGTTTATTTCTGCTATATGAGTGATGTGATATACTTGATTCACTAGTATACTTCGTTTTTTTTAGTGCACATTAAAAATAACTAACATTTTCTGGACTTTCTGAACAAGATGATTAAACTTATTTTTTGAATGATAGTTGGCAATGCTACTACTTTTACCTAAACCTGTTCCTACTTTAAGCATACGATACATTCAGTTCATGTGAAAAATTTGTTTCCAGTTCATTAAATGCAGGAGGTCTAATCTATTGCAAAGATATTGCATTTTTACTACAACAGCTGAAGTGTTTTTAATACATTTTCAGAGATGTCGGTGCACCTGTACTTAAAAATAAGTATGATTGAGTTTTTTACACCACTTAAAATAATCGTTAGCCTTGGAACACTAGCACTAGAAAGCTGTAGTGTGTTTGGATAACAAGCTTCTTTAGAAAAATCTTGCCTCAATCAAATAAGTCTCAAGGCTAAATGTTTTTTCATGAAAAGACTCAAAATGTGAATGAGCCTTTTAACAATGTAATATGAACACAAGTGGCAGGGGGGGGGGAATTCCTGAGACAAAACTATCACAATTAGGATTCATGACTGTCATTGTTTAATATGGGAAGCACACACAGAATGAGGGTACTGGAACATTTAAATGTGGAAACTGGAATGAACACAAAAGCAGCTAGATCTAAAAAGTGGACTACACAGGTACAGGCATGCTAAGTATGGTGTACGGGAGTTTAACTCATATGTAATTTAGCATTTTTTCAAATTTTCATTGCTTTTTAATAAAGGCACTATTTTCTCTGGAATTGTAACTGAAGCAAGAGAAACTTTAAGCTCAATGACAACATGACAATTATGAAACACACTCTGCTTGAAACATGATTACAAGAAATGATTTGCATAAAAACAATTTTAAAAATAAAATAAAAATGAATCTGCAAGGTCACCTCTGTTTTCTGTTATGTATTTCTTCACAGATGTGTGTCAATTTACTAAATATATTGTATTTATATCCTGAAAAAATTAGAGAGGATAATTTCAGTAGTTCCTAAGTTAACCGATTTTTAAATAAACTAATTCAATAATGGCAGTATAGGGAGCTTCCAATTACTTGCTATAGCACTTTCATTGTTATCCCAAGAAACAAAAATATATAATGTACTAATCGTTGGTAACATTTATGCAATATATAAAGCACAAGACAAGAGATGATTCTCTTTAGATGTAGCTTCAAAACCATTTGGTAGTTATTTCAATGTTTCCAGGGTTGTAGGACAAAAATCTGCTCGTGCAAACATTACAAACACTCGATTATAGAATTATGAGAACAATGCAAAATTGTTTAAAAATTAAAACCTATTGTTCAACTGAACTCAAGAACGCCAGAAATTGGGATTCTGTTGGAGTCGTCTCTGAAAAGTTGAGTACCAAGTCTGCAAAGTTGACAAAGGTACAAATGCCTCATTTGGATTGGGAGTCATATTTGCTTGTGTAACTGCAAAACTTGCTGTGTAATTGAAAAGGTTCTCCAACATCTTTTGCCCGAATTCTGCATAATTATTCAAGTTCTGATCCACTACAAGAGCTGCCTGTTGCTGCACCTGTAGAATTGGTTCTATGGATATCCCCACTTGAGCATTATGGCAGAATTGCTGAGGCGCAAATGGATTGGCATTTCCCTCTCCTCCTTTTTTCAGACTGCTTATCCTAAATATTGCAGATGGTTTGTCCTCAGCTATATGTCCTAAAAGCTGCCAAGTAGGTGGAGATTCTGGTTCTGGCCAGCTAAAATACACTGAAACAAAATGCAACATTAATTCTTTAACCTATTAAATGTCTATAGATAAAATATATCAACTGCTAAAATACAGATGTCCAATAAGAGTACTGGAACATTTTTTTTAATGATGTGAAGTGTAAAAGCTACTATTCTGCAATGTGCTATTTTGTTCTCTATTATGTATAGTTAGACAGCAGAGATAAATATAAAAAAAAAACTCATTAAACAGCATTGAAATGAAATAACCCTGTAGACTGAAGGAGGTAAGAGTTTATGTACTTATATACTAGGTTAAAAAAAAAAGCCTTAACTTTTTGTAATTAAATGCATTAACTAATCACATTCAAAGGTAAGAGTATAAGGCAATGTGGCACAACTTCTTGAATGAGTATTCTGCTTCTATTGACAGCAAAATGAGCTATTGTAACACTCAATACAGATCATCTAAGCAATGTTGGCCATGAATCGAATTCAGATTTTTTTATTTGTTCCATTTATAGCACCCCACCTTTAACTGCAATGGTCATATCGGCGGCTGTTCTCCTTTGGAACATATCGAAGGTGTTAACTCGTATTTGTTGGGTTTTAATCATTAGATATCGCACACACGCGCACATGCACACGTGCATGCACACACGCACACACACTCTCTCATTCATACTTTGGAAGATGAGGAATTATCTGGGTTGGAGAAAAATCCCCACCCCCACCACTAGGAATTGAACCCGGGACCCCTAGCACATCAGGTAGGTGCTCTACCGACTGAGCTACAGGGCCAGCCAGATATTTTGTTATTGACAGAATATTCTGGGAAAAACTGAGGTTACTGTTCACTGCACTGTATTCAAACATTACCCTGAATTCTACATTTCTGCTTAATTACAAAGATTTTATTTGGTATGTTTATCTGAACTATTCTATTTGAGAGGCTTATGCCAGCCATGCTAAGGAAATGAACTAAATAATTATCATTTACTTGGTAGCTTTAGAAACTAAAGTAACCATAATTTTAATCACTAGCATTTACAAGTATGCAAAAAGAATGAATTTAAAGAATCTGAATTTGTCTCCAGAATGTAGATTTGAAATAAGAGTTTAAGGAAGTGTTCCACATGTTTACCGTCTGCTTGTTAACAGGCTTCATACCTTTTTAACCAGTTGATGCACCTTGGTGAAGACCTCTGGGTTGTCTGTGATTTCCTCTTAAGAAGAGTCTTGATTTTTTTTTTTCTGTTTTACTATCACCCTAGTATCTTGAAACTAAGCTAGGGCATAATTTCTCATCATATTTTCCTTTATCATTTATAATTACATAATTATTTGAAAAACAATTTTACAGATCACACCTAAATCTAAGTAATATATCTAACTACCTAACCAATACAATAATTAGCTTCATAACTTCTCATTAATTAATATTGAATAGCTCTGATACCTAATATCTATCAAATTCAAATTATCCAGTTTTTATTTCATGCCATGCTCTTTGTTTTATGTCATCCCAGAATCAAAAATCTAGAAAATTCAAGTCTGGCCATCTGGTAGGCAAAGCTGCAGATCCAGATTGATAAATAACATTTGAGAAAGTCTTTGTCAATTGCAAGAGATATGTGCACCATCATGAAGGAACCACATGTTCCTTCTTAATCTAAAACAGGACAGCTTCCAACAAATTAGGCAAAAACTGAAACCATATAATAATAATAATAATAATAATAATAATAATAATAATAATAATAATAATAATAATAATAATAATAATAATAATAATAATAATAATAATAATAATAATAATAATACTTTATTATCACCTTATGTTTTACAAGCATTGTTGAAAACAGGCAAGTCGTCAATTATATACAATTAAAGTTGCTGGATATTTTGATATATATATATACAGATATTAGAAGAAACTAATACTTAGGTGATGTTATTCTAAATGTATAATGTCTTGTACACCTAATACAGTGTCTAGGTATTAGTCATAAGTATTGTAAAATAAGAAACTAGCACTCAAACGATAAATTCTGAAGTTGTAGTCTTAGTTTAGAAATTCATCAAGTGAATAAAAAACAACATTAATTAAATATGATTTCAAGAAAAATTTGAATTTTGTTAAGTTACTAGATACTTTAACTTCTGCTGGGAGTTTGTTATATAGCTTGGCTCCCATGTAACTAGGCAACTTGTCACACAGGTGGAGTCTATACATCATAGTCAAGTGCAGTGAGAGGATGAATGGTTCAATAAGATGATGTCCAAACTGCTGGCCCAAATGTTAAATGGGACTCTATGCTGAAAATTCTGCTGTTCTATAATTCTCCAGTTCTGCACTGCCCATGTGTGTCTGATGTGAAGGTTTAAGACATCATTTTATATAAAACAAACCTCATGTCACCTAACACGTGCTAAAAATATGGATTTTATGCAAACCAACAAAGCACCCACTCGGAAACCCAATACATGGATGAAAGTCATTTGGTAATATTGTACTTGCTGGATGTTACTGGGTACAACTGTTCTTTCAAAAATTTTAAAATACAGTCCAGTACAACACTCCCTCACCTCGAGTGATATCACGAATATTTCTATCAGTAGTTTCATCAACAATTCCTCTTTCATGTTAATTTCTTCAAGTCACTGTCCCTCCTGATTAAGACAAATCAGAATTACACTACCTTTACCATGGACCTGCTGCGAATGGCAACAAATGTATCTGTACTTAGCAGATTGAGAAATGTACTGCTTTTTCTCCTTAAATTAAGATTATGTTCAGATATTCAGAACAACACAATTGTGGCATTATGTATGTTGTTCTGCAAAGATATTTGTTTTACCCATGCCTTTTTAAGTTCTCTGGTCTTAATTTATGGCTTTTGGAGGGGGAAAAATGAATGTAATTAAACACTCCATGCTATCTACACTGATTTCAGAATAAAGTAAAAGCAGCTGATGAGACATAGCCAGCTCTAAGAGAACTAAGGAAGCAGAAAATAATGGACTTCTTAAATTTAATTTACACAAAAAACGGTTCATTCTACTAAAATAAGCTAAAGAAAAAATGTGTCACATACTCAATTTTCTATAAATATATCCAAAAATTTAACAATCTTTAATCAACAGTAACCCAGCAAGATAATAAATGTATTTAATGAAGGTTATTTTTTTTTTTCAAGTAAACCCTAAACTTTACATTTTTTGGTATTTTACTTGTTACTCATAATAAGACCCATATATTAAAACAGACTTTTATTGCAGCCTGTTTAAAATCAAGCCAACTTATACCACTTCCTTGTTCTTTTTTATAATGAAATGTTCAGAGCAAGCAACTGTGAGTGCTTAAGGGCGTAATACTACTTCATGATATTAATTTCACCAAAATAGGCATTTCCATAAATGGATTTCATCATTGGATTGGATTAATTATAGAACACTTTCCCTCATCCATACAATATTTATATTAACAATTAACATGGATGAGCAACAAGCAGTGGCTGAAATAATGCATTTGCATAATTGATCACTGATGTATAGGAAAATCTTTCATATCAAAATTGTACTTATGGACATGTCAAACCATTTGGAAGTCATAGGAGCCCAACGAAAGCTCAAAATTGCCAGCCTAGGCTCTACAATGGGAAAAATAATAGACCTAAGATGCATATTTGTCACCTATTTGTGTTTTCTGGTACCTCAATGCCTCGTATGAACATATAAGATATAAGTAGATGGTAGACCTAAGGAAGGTGATTGATGAATGTCATAGATACATAAATCAGTGCTGAAATCAATCTTAGAGGCTGCACCAAGAAAACCAATGTTAAGCATACATAAAGCTTTCCAAAATAAAAGTTATTACTACATGCACACATTAAGAAGTGGGCAGCTGTTACGGAAGATATTAAAGATCACGTAGAAAATGAAGCTAGTCACAGTGAAGCAACAAATATTACACAAATAAAAATATTTGTAACAGAGTCTCCACTTAAGAAGTTGATAATTCCTTCTTCTTTATAAAGACCAATTTCGAAGGCACATCACCTTCGTCTTCAGTTTATTAACCAAACTACGTTGTTAAGGAAACCTCGGTTTCCATGTAATTTTCTTTTATTATGTTACGTTTCCAACATTACCAACATCTGAATACGAAACAAACCTAAAAACAGAATCAATTGCCGGTATGTCAAAATTCATTACGTGATGTTTATTTTTTAAAACAAATATTTTCTCCCACACTATTAACTCTATGGGACCATTTAATTGTTTTAATAATTTAACTTCGGGACTTATTTCATGGTTAAATGACCAAAAATGATCTGCTACGGCCGATTTATCAATTTGTTTATATTTAATGTTACGAAAATGTTCTTTCTTTCTGGTTTCCAAACTACATTTCGTCTTTCCAATATAAACTTGATCACAATCCAAACAATTAAATTGATAAATACCAGATTTTTTATTATTAGGAATTTTATCTTTTTTAGAAAATTGTAATAAATTTTTAATACTATATTTATTTTGAGGAACTAAAGCTATACCAACTTCTTTAAAAAAAATTTGAAAATATTTATTAAACCAAGGATGGTAAGTGAATTTTTTAAAATTATAATTATCTTTTATTTTTTTAAGAGTAGAAATAGCATTAACAGTTTTTTGATATTTAAACTTTTCAATCCGCTTTTGTATAAAATCTTTATTAAAACCGTTAATTAAAGCAGTATTAATAATATGTTTATATTCTTTATTAAATTCTTCTTTATTCAGGGGTATATTTATTAATCTATAAATCAAACTATTAAAACAGCAAATTTATGTGAAAAAGGATTAAATACTTTAAAGATTTTATACAAAAGAATTATTAGGTCAATTATTGGAAATTAATTGTTCTTTCACACTGGCCGTGTGTAGTCTAAATTGTGGAAACGTAGAGTCAGACTGAAAAATTCAACCTAATAGTGGTTAACTATAAAGCCCGGGCCTTAAAGTACTTACATGTAGTAAGTCGCCATTAAGGTAGTTGTCTCATGTGTTTATGAGAACTCCTAAGTGGTTTACCGGGAAAATACGAGTCAGTTGGAGAATTTAATGTCATATCGGCACGTTGGCCATAGTAGCACAATGGTAGTTGGTAACAGGAGGTACGATACATGAGGTTAAAAGAGAGATGGGCAAGCTATCTGTGGTTATGTTCGAGATATACAAATAAGAGTAAGGAAGCCATATCAGGCTATATTATAAACCTATAAAATTCACATTAGTGAATGAAAATAATGTTGCCTTTCTTTACCAGGTTTAAAGTTAATAAAACATAATAAACTGATAAATAATATGACTCATCTATAATTCAATAATAAACTGAATTTGGCATTAACAAATCAACTCTCATTCATAATTACATAAAATAGACTTTAAACCTTTTTCACACAGAATATAAACATATTATCAACACTGCATGAACTAATTGTTTTAGTGCACATTTTATATGCAAATACATATATATACTATCGCGAATGCATTGCTGTGACGAGGCGGCGCGGCCGAGGCATTCAAAGAGACGGGCAGTGCAGTGCGGAGATAAAAGCTCGCCGAAACGGTGGAGGGCAAGGAGACGGATTTCTCGAGAGTTCGTCTTTCTTCTAGCGACGTCTTGATTGTCCGAGAACATTCACGACAGTGAGTAATCTATAAAAACGAAGCCGCCGCCGCCCACCAGAGTCAGTCGGTAATTGTGCACATGTGCGCATGAACAGCTGTGTGAGCTGTGTTTGTGGTCGATAACCTTGCAAGTTGTATTGTATATGTGACGTAATTCTGGACTGTCAGATTGGTTTCCATGGAAATAAAGAGCAATTATTGGTATTTGTAACCCGGACTTTTAATTTCATGAACCCACAAAGTCACTATATTTATATATATTAAGGGGAGGCATCGGTGAAATTTCTTCAAAATTGACAAAAAATGACATTTTTAGTTTTTTGCCTTAAAATTATGTTTAAACATTGTAGTTTCAGAATCTGCTGTCAGTTACGCCCTAGCGCCATTTAAAGAGCCACTACGCCATTATTTAAATGCCTGTGTGCAGGTGGGCGTGGCCATTTAAATACTCTTTGGTTGCCGGTTGCAAAGAAATTGATCGAATTCTCACGTTTAAACTACGCAGTTTGATTCCATAGATTTTCGGTAATGTGCAGAGACATCTTCTGGATGTTTGTGAAAGCTAATCAACCTTCCTGTGTCCGGTTTGTGTAGTTTTCTGATTTCAAAAGGAAGCGTTTGCACGTGTTTTGTGTTTGTGATTGTGAAAGGTGGTCTTCATACAAGTGAGAGCCGTGGATACCAGCTGATCATTAAGATAAGTGTTATTTAGAATAGGAATAGAGCTTCATTTAATATTATATTGCTTTCTTGCTGCAACAGTGTATAATTTATACCAAGTTTGGTTAGGGGTGCATATATCAACAGGTGGCTCACCTTAGGGCTCAATTTTTAAAATTTCTCTCTCTAGTACTACATAAAACTGATTAGAATGGGTAGGACAGTTAAGAAAAGGGAATCAAAGCGATCTCTTGCAGCAAAAAAAAAAAAAAAATATATTGAAAACGTGGGAGTCTAAAAAATGTGAAACTAGCAAAGTATCTAAAACAGATATTAATGAAGCTGGTTCAAGTGGCAGAAAGTTGGGGAACTTCTACAATGATGATGAAAATGAAATGAATATGGAGATAACAAGCCCAGATTATGTACTTATTCACAGAGAAACTTGGAATAAGATAATGTAATGAATCTTTGGGATTTAGTAGTAAAGTGAATGAATGCCCTGCTTGTAGTAAATGCTATGTGAAAACATATACTAGCCCTAGGGTTACCAGTGAGTCTAGTAGGGCACCTTTTGATGTAAATGGAAGAATGGTTGATGCATTTCTGGGCATTGGTAAGGGTCATGCAGCTATGCAGAAGTTTTGTGTGACCATGGGTATGAATTGCATGAGCTCTTCTACTTATAACTCCCATCTCATAGACAGAAGTAAAGAGAGTGAGTTATTGCAAAGTGAGGTACTTAGTATGGCACACAAAGTTGTCCGTCACTTAGATGCTCACTTAGATGTAAATCCAGATCTATCTGAGCATGACACTTTGGATATTTCTGTGTCATATGATGGTACCTGGCACAAGAGAGGACATACTTCTTGTATGGAATTGGAATTGTGATAGATGTTCTTACAGGGTTTGTAGTAGATTTTGAAATTAAATCAAAATATTGTGGTACATGTGTAGCAACAGTTAGGGAGTTAGGAGAAAGTAGTGACGAGTATAAAACTTGGGTTAAGATCCATAGGGAAAGTGGTATGTGTGAGGCTAATTACTTAGGATCTTCTGTATCTATGGAAGCAGCTGCTGCCAAAGATATCTGGCAGAGATCCATTGCTCTTTGTAATATGCGTTACACAACCCTTGTTTCTGATGGTGATTCCAAGACCCACCTGCTTCTTCAAAGTTTATCAGTTTATGGTCCATATATTGAGATTACTAAAGATGAATGTCTGAACCATATTGCTAAGCGATTGGGAACAGGCCTCAGACAAGTAGTGAAAGAAGCAAAAACATTAGGTAAAGTTCTTGGAGGAAGAAAACCTGGCAGTTTGAAAGCTGAAACTATTGTAAGGCTGCAAAATTATTATAGAAGTGCTATTAGGAAAAACATTCCAAATGTAGATCAGATGAAATCTGCAATATTTGCAACACTGTATCACTGCATGTCAACTGATAAGAACCCACAGCACTTCAAATGTCCTGGAGGTGAATCATCCTGGTGCTTTTATAATCGCGCTATAGCCAAAGGCGAGGAACCCCCAAAACATGAGGGCAATAGGAAAACATACCTTACACCAAGTGTAGTTTCCTCTGTTATGCCAGTTTACCAGAGATTAGCTAGTACTAATCTCCTGGAAAGGTGTACCAAAGGAAAACCACAGAATGCAAATGAAAGTTTGCATAGTGTTATATGGAGTAAATGTCCCAAAGAAGTTTTTGTATCTAGAAAGAAATTGCAAATTGCAGTGACTGCAGCTGTTAGTGAGTTTAATATGGGTAACAAAGCTAGTCTAAAAGTTAAGGGACATGTTTCAGCAAACAAAGTGAGTCCTGTCAGCAAGAAAATTAGTATTATTAGAGATAGGCGAAGGCTGAAACAGAGTGCACAAAGTTTATTGAACACACATAAATCAGCCAGAAAACAGTTAAAAGTGACTAAATTAAAAGAAGAAGAAGACAATAAACTAGCTGAGGGGCCTTCATATAGTGCAGGAGGGTTTTAAAACAAACAAAATATTTGTTTCTATTTGCAGTTTCTAACTAGATTTTCCTTCGTGTCGAATTTTTAGCATTCTTTTAATACTCATAATACTCTGTACACTAAAGTTTTCCTGAATTTCTTTAACTTTTGCATATATGTATATTCCTACATAAGTGTTAAATAAAAATTGGTATTAATATGGCTGTATATGCAACAAATGAATGATTGGTATTGAAAGCAAAAAATTTACAAAAATTCAAGAAAATTCTATTTTATTCCTTAAATTTTCTCCTTCAGAACCATGAGACATTGGCAACTGGGCAAATAAGTTTTGTAACTATTATCTAAAGGAACCAGAATCCAAAGTTTCAATCATTTATAACAAAAACTGTAAAGAATGTAACATTTTTCTTAATGTTAAGAAATTGCAGCAAAAAAAATGTAATTATCATGTTGTTGGTAAAAACTATTGTAGATAGAAAAATTATAAAAAAACAGCCAAAGGTAAGCAAATTAAAGAAAAATTAGGTAATAAGATAGCTGTATGGCCTGCATATGATGCATTGGGATTTCAAAGTAAACAAAGTAGTTTAATTTCTATCTAAATCTTTAAATTCATTTTTCTCCGCTTTCAATTTTTCAACATTTCTATATCTTCAAAATGCCCCAAGTTTTGCAATTCTCAATAAATTTGTATGCAAATTTGCATACATATTCCTAAATACATGTTTAATA
This sequence comes from Mantis religiosa, assembly GCA_030765055.1. NCBI lineage: Eukaryota > Metazoa > Arthropoda > Insecta > Mantodea > Mantidae > Mantis > Mantis religiosa. The sequence goes on along the minus strand of CM060950.1, from coordinate 154,910,888 downwards.
AAAGTTGGTATTTTTGCTTATTTTAATTGAATAGTTTATTTAATATTGAATTTTAAATCTCAAAATTGCAAAAAATTTAAGAAAAATTGAGTATATTCACACATAAAATTTTTTTTCTGCAAAACTACTTCACAAACACTTTAAAAGTATAGCAACTTTTATAACTGATGTACATAGAAACCTGAATCTAAAATTTAAGGTTTCTAAAAGAAAAACTGGATGACCTAGGACTTTTTATATAACATTAAAAAATAATACCATAAAAAGCACTACATTTTTTTTTTTTTTGAAAAAACTATTTAAGATAGAAAGATGAATTTTGAAATCTTAACTAGATTTCCTGTACCCCACCTAATGACAAAATTTCAAGCAGTTCTGATGTAAACTCTGGATTTTAGCATTTTTCACAGATGCCTCCCCTTAAAGATGTTTCTACTTAGAAGAAAAGAAGATTATAATTTTAACAAATTTATATATCCAAAGGCTAATAAAAAGTTTACCAACATTTTCAAAGAACATGGAATAATTTTAGCTAATAGATATATAATTAAGGATTTACTATATGGCATATGATTTTAGAAGGCAGTGAGACTAACCAATGCATGCACACAGTGACTACCTTGTTGCCAAGTGATGTGCCAGAGAGCGGAAGATATGGGCAAGGAACGAGGAAAGTAATATTTGCTGTCTCAGAAATTGTCAGAACGTAAACTTACACAGCAAAGGATAATTATAACATAATAAAGTGTGACATTCAATATATTAACATGCTTATTTACTGAAAATACCGTACATGGTTTTTTGTTTCCTGGCATGCATTCCTGGAGATTTAAATAAAGGTTCATCAATTTCTGTACTAGAAGTTTTGCTCTCTTTCACAATATGCAGCACTGTATGCATGCTCTGGCCATGAGTTCCTGGCTTTGTGAAAAATTGATCCAGTCAAGCATTTCCCTGATGAAAATTTCTTAAAGGAACTGTACACTTTAAAAATATTCTTGGCCTGGGAGTGGAGTACTTTACCCTTAGTACTTGTGCCACTGGTACCACTTCGAAAGTGACATTGTTAGCAGTTCACAAAACACAATGTAAACACATGAACTTTCTGCTTATTGTTACAGTTACACAAAGCACCTTACACTCGATTTGCATTACACACTGATCTTGAACCAAACTTCAAAGAATACAGGCAAGCACTCATTGACTGCAGTGATCTGTGGTCAGTTTATTTATGAACTAATTTCTACGTCTTACTCAGTACTGTACAATGAAAAGGAATAACACACGGGCAAGATTGGAAGTTGAAGCATACCATAAGTACAACCACAGGAACCAGTTTTTTTTTTAAGTTCATTGATGGAAATTAATCATTTCTTCACCCTAGCCATATATAGGCTAAGGTCTTTCATAGATAGTCAACATGAAAAATCCAATGCCATGGCCGGGATTTGAACGACGAATCTCTTGGTTTCCATCCAGTCACTCTAACCCATTGAGCTACCGTGGCCAACGTGCCATCCTGACATTAAATTCTCCAGTTGACTCATATATTACACCGGTAGACCACAAGGGGCTCTCGCATCAGACATACACCATTTGTGGCGACTTACTATTGTAAGTACTGAGTCCCAGGCTTCATCATTTAACTCTTATTATTTTAGTTAATTGATGGAAATTAATCATTTCTTCACACTAGCCGTATATAGGCTAAGGTCTTTGATAGATGGTCAACATGAAAAATCCAATGCCATGGCCCGCATTTGAACCACAAATCTCTGGGTTTCCATCCAGTTGCTCTAACCCATTGCATTGAGCTACCATGGCCAACATGCTGCCTGACATTAAATTCTCCAGCATCCGAGATACACCATTTGTGGCGACTATCTATCAAAAACCTTAGCCTATTATCGGCTGGTGTGAAGAAATGATTAATTTCCATCAATTAACTAAAATAATAAGAGTTAAATGATGAAGCCTGGGACTCAAGTACTTACGAGCGTAAGTCGTCACAAATGGTGTATCTCAGATGCGAGAGCCCCTTGTGGTCTACTGGGGTAATATATGAGTCAACTGGACAATTTAATGTCAGGACAGCACGTTGGCCATGGTAGCTTAATGAGCGCATGGACGGAAACCAGGAAATCCGTGGTTCAAATCCCGGCCATGGCATTGGATTTTTCATGTTGACTCTTATCTATCAAAGACCTTAGCCTATATACGGCTAGTGTGAAGGAATGATTAATTTGCATCAATTAACTAAAACAATAACAGTTAAATGATGAAGCCTGGGACTCAAGTACTTACGATAGTAAGTCACCACAAATGGTGTATCTCGGATTCAGGACGGCACGTTGGCCATGGTAGCTGAATGGGTTAGAGCGACTGCACGGAAACCAGGAGATCCGTGGTTCAATTCCCGGCCATGGCATTGGATTTTTCATATTGACTCTATCTAACAGGAATCAGGTGTTTATTCTCGAGACAACTCAAGAATCATACACTGTAAAAAAAATTTTTCCTTTTACAGGCTGCCTCAAAAATTCTTGCCGCATATACCAAGACATATTATAATGTTGAACTTCCAGTAGTAATTTTGGGCACATGGAAAAAAGAAACCTCTGTTGCTCACGCTTGTGCTGTGCATTTCAAACTACGTAACTCTGCATGGCTATGATAGGAGAGTCATTCTAGGTGAGCCCTCCCTAGCTCCGCCTCATATGCCTTCTAATACAATATGCCTTATAAGTTTTTCTAAAAATTATAAAAATTTTAATTATAAAACATTTGTTATTAATAAATTTAGCTGTTTGGATTGCGATGGAGTTGGTAAAAATAAATATTATTTAGAAACTAAAATGAAAGAACATTTCAGAAATGCTAAATATGAGCCAATTAATAAATAGCTGTATCAGATCATTTTTGTTCACATAACCAAGAAATAAATCATGAGATGAAATTATTAAAGCAATTAAATGTATCCATAGATTTGATGGTCTGAGAAAAATTATTTATTTTGAAAAATAGGAATTGTGTAATGAATTTTGAAATACTGCAAATAAGTTTGTTTTATTTTTGGGGGTTGGTAATGAAACAAATATCAATATCACCTAGTGGTAATAACAATAGTAATGATGATCAAGTGTATAAGGGCACTCAACTACAGAGGTTATCAGCGCCCTTTGAAGAATTAATCATGGCAAAAGCCAGATATAAATATTTCTAAATATTTATATTTAGTTACCCTAATCTGACCTGGCTGTTAGCCCGAGAAACTATCATCAATCATCAATATTTCTAAAACTGAATAAAAGTGTAAATAATCTTATAAAAAATATATGCACATAACAAACTACAAAAAACAGAAATATAGATCTAAACTGTCAAAAATTCTCTTCATTAAATCCTTAAGTCTATCCTAGAAAGGAATCCAAATACCTTCTCCACTACTGTATTATCGTCCGCTAGTATTTCTGCAAAGCTGGCCGGCAGCTGCAGAGACGTCCTAAGGTGTGCTAGGGAAAAACACTCTAGCAGCATGTGTCGTACAGATAACGCTTCATTGCAAAACGGACACAGTGGAGCAGGTTCCATTTTAAAAAGAAAAATATGAATAAAAAAGCAGTGCCCAATACACAACTGAGCCAAACTCACCTCCTCGCGACGAGATGGACAGGAGGTAACCCAGGGAATCGGAAGTTCTTTCACAGATCTAAGTTTATTATTGTGGAGAGCGGACCACTCTTCCTGCCAGCAGGTTTGCACAGCTCTCCGCAATACGGCCCTAAAATCTTCCGATGTCACAGATGGTACTTGAACCCTGGGCTTCATGGTAGCCGTCTTGGCTGCCGAATCCGCCATTTCATTCCCCAGCAGGCCTACATGACCAGGGATCCATGCACACACCACGCTAACGCCAGAGGCGTGTAAAACGTGGAGGGCATCCTGGATACGCTGCACAAGAGGGTGGTAGTTATACAGCTGCTGTAGGCTTTGAAGTGCACTGAGGAAATCAATCACTCAGGATTAAGCAGTCCCCCAACTTTCGTCTACGCATGTGTAAAATGGCCTGGTACATTGCATAAAGCTCTGCAGTAAAAATGGAAGTGCTAGTGTGGAATCCAAATGTATACAGTTCGGTTCCACAACGTAAGCACAACCTACACCATTTGAGTTTTTGGAGCCTTCAGTATAAATTATAAAATGGTCCTCATATCGCGATAAAAATTCTAAAAAACACGTACGGATACTAGACATAGACATGGTAGATTTATCTATTCAGTCATGCCCAGATCAACATGGGACACTCTGCACAACCAAGGAGGATATGTCATCTCCCCCCTAGGATACATCTTGGGCATTTCAGTATCAAGCTAAGGAGCTCCCGGAAACGAAAACCAGGTGGCTTTGGTTTAATAGAAGTGTTCCTATAACGCACGTCCATTAAGGTGTTAAAGAACGGCGTAAACGATGGATGTGTGGGCATGCAATTAAGTCCACAGACATAATTTGCTAATAACATGTTGCGCCTGTACTGCAGAGGAGGTTCTGCAGATTCAGCATAAAGGCTTATAGCTCGGCTCGTTGGAAATGCCCCAACTGCTATACATATGCCACAATTATGGACTGTGTCTAATCTCTTCAGCACAGATGGTCGTGCTGAGCCATAAACGATACTACTATAATCTAATTTGGAACGGATGAGTGTGCAATAAAGTCGCAATAACACTGTACGATCCGTTCCCCACGATTTTCCACTTAGTACCCACAAGATATTTAAAGATCGGTCACATCGTGCTTTCAGTTATCCTATATGCGACGACCATCTAAGTTTTCTATCAAATATCAAGCCTAGGAACCTTGTCTCATCTGCAAATGGTAGTAGATCAGCGCCTAGACGGAGCCTTGGAGGTAGTCGACTCTGCTGACGCCATAAGTTAACACAGATGGTTTTCTCAGCGGAGAATCGGAAGCCGTTTTTTAAACTCAAATTCTTAAGGTTGTCCAAGGTGGTCTGTAGACGGCGCTCTAAAAACGGAGTGCGCTGAGATGTACAGTAGACGGCAAAGTCGTCTACAAATAGGCATGACGAGACCCCGGAGGTACACATTTCGAGATAGAATTAATCGCAATGACAAACAATGTAACACTTAGTACCGATCCTTGTGGTACACCGTTCTCTTGTACATAAAGATTCAAAAAAACCTAGCCAACCCTTACTCGGAATACGCGGTCTTTCAAGAATTCCTGAAGGAAGAGTGGTAGGCGTCCACGTATATTCCAGGTGTGCAGAGTACGTAGCAACCGTGCCCGCCAACACGTATCATAAGCCTTTTCGAGGTCAAAAAATATTCCGACGGTTTGACAGTTTTTAAGAAATCCGTTCATAATCTGTGTCAACATGTACGCAAGATGATCCACTGTTGAACGGTGTCGTTGAAAACCGCACTGGATGTTATTCAGTAGGTTGTGCGTTTCCAGCCACCATACCAACCGCCCATTTATCATGCGTTCCATCACCTTGCATAAGCAACTGGTGGGGGAAATAGGACGGTAGCTAGAAGGGAGGTGACGGTCATTTCCGGCTTTCAAGATAGGTATAATGGTGGCTTCTCGCCACTTGTCAGGAAACGTGGCATTAACCCAAACACGGTTATAGACCTCGAGCAGGAATGCCTTACCTTCAGGTGAGAGATGATGTAACATTTGAACGTGGATCCCCGTCTGGTCCTAGTGCTGTTAGTCGCGATGATGAAAGAGCGTGTTCTAACTCTGCCAAGGTGAAGAGGCTGTTATAATCTTCAAGGTTTCTGGAACTAAACACGAAACCTTGAGATTCTACTTGAGTCTCAATTGAGATGAACTCAGGAGCATAATTATTTGAGCTAGAGACCTGAGCGAAAGCACAGCCAAAGGTATTAGCCACGACAAACGGATCAACAACTCTTGCAGTTGTTTTCAGACCAGCGATTGGCAAGTGGGTCGATTTTCCGGCCATGCGCCTTAACTTATCCCATACAACAGAGGAAGGTGTACGTCTGTTAAAAGATGATACAAAGTTGTTTCATGAGGTCTTTTTGCTATCCTTAATAATTTGCCTAGACTTTGCACGCGATTTCTTGTACTCAATTAGATTACAGGGTGTCGTCGGAATACCCTCAGAGCACGTCTACGATCACAAATAGCATTTGGGCAGTCATTGGTCAACCATGGGACAGGAAATTGACCGAGGTGGGTAGCCGAATGTGGAATAGACTGTTCTGCAGCGGAAAGAATTTTCTCTGTGAGAAGATCAACTAAATTATTCACAGAATTGTGCTCGTAATGAAAGACTGCCAACTGGGTGTAAAGGTTCCAGTTGGCACGATTAAAGCGCTATCTAGATATATGCAAGGGAGACACATCTTGTGCTAAGAAACTAAGAAGACATGGGAAGTGGTCACTGGAATGTAAATCAGAGATGACATTCCACTGTAATGAAACTGCTAACTGGGATGAACACACTGCCCAATCGATGTGGGAATATGTGTTAAGTGTCTGAAAGGAACGTTGGCTCTCCGGTGTTCAGGAGAACCAAGTTATTGCTCTCCAAGAATTAAGTTATTGCTCTCCAAGAATTTTGCAATGAGGTTGCCTCTCGAACATGCCCGATTTGAGCTCCAAAGTGGGTGATGGGCATTAAAGTTGTAATACGTTTCCGTATTACGTTCCCTTGGTGAGGCGACTTACCTTCCTCGGGATGGAGAGTTGAAGAGTCGATGAGCAATGAATTCTGTAATCTCAGGCAGTGGTACCGCGCCAGCAACGTAATGGTGGATGGTGGCAACAAAATTGATTTTAAAACACTGCTTCACTTTTTTGAGAATTTATTTTCTTCCTGTATTTTTACACAGCCGATGTTTTGAAACAATATTTGTAAACCTCTTTCTTGATTTTAATGGCATAGTAAACGCAACAGCATGCCATTCAACATTTAAGTATGCTCTTTTTCGACGCGTCTGTGTCCGAGACAATAGCCTAACACGTCTGACCATATCTAGAGAATCTTAAGCAATGATTAAATTAATTGGGAGTCGATTAATGACACAAAACAACACTTACTTTTAAATTTTCCCGGAACTAGTTTCTGAGGCCTTCCCTCTATCTTCGTCCGGCTGAAGATAGAGGGAAGGCCTCAGAAACTAGTTCCGGGAAAATTTAAAAGTGTTGTTTTGCGTCATTAATCGACTCCCAATGAATTTAATGTATACAACAACACTGTTTTCAACACTTCCATGAAGGATTCTTAAGCAATGAGCTTTCTCAAGTGAAAAAAAATCAAATTAAAATTTTTACTGAACTCGGATTGGTTCATTCTACCATGTCTTGTTGCTAAGCGACCAATACTTGAATTTGATTGGCTTGACGCCAAAGTTTGAACTTCTAGGCAATCCGTTGCGTCACAAACAAAGCCATCTTGATTTAACCTTTTCATCAATTTCAGAGGGCCAGGTTTGCATTACATCTCCATATATGGAAATTTCAACAAATTTCTCGAATTATATGAAAAATCAGCTTCAATGTCTCCCACTATTAGAAATGGTGTTCAAAGTTAGGAAACCAGATCTTCAAGGTCAGTTAACGAGAGGTCATCTGATGGCAGTACATATACATAGCAAATGCAAAATTCGATTGATGGCAGCTTAATCCTTACAGCTACAGATTGTATGTCAGATTGTAGCTGTAACGGATCTACAAATATGTCATCCCTGAGGAGCATCATAGTGCCCCCTTGAGCAGGAATGCCCTCTTCTGTTTCAATATCGCATCTCAGTGGTGTGTAGCGTCTGATTTTAAAATTGTCTTGAGGTCGCAGCTTAGTCTCTTGTAAGCATACCAACAAGGGGTTATGCTTACTGAGCAGAAGTTCGAATTCTGGTTGATGTGCTCTTAAACCTCGTATGTTCCATTGTAGGATAGCCATGGTGATATTAATGGGATATGTCAAATAAATACGTCCATTATGTAGATTTTAGCGGTGGTCGGATCAACTTGCCCTTTTTCTTTGGTGGACTGATTTCGGCAGGTTTGTTCCTGCCTCTTCTTTGCTGCCGATGCAGCAGTAAGGTCAGGTACATCCTGCTCCATATCTCCTATGGAAGAGGACTGTTTCACTTCTGTAACTTTCGGTTCGGGAGGCTCGAAGTGATTGGAAATTCCGACCGACGTAGATGACTGTCGCCGGTTGTAGTCCTCCCCAGATGATGACTCCAAAGATGATCTCGGAGATGCTCTTGGACTTTCCTTTTTCTTAGTCTTTTTGGGAGCAGGCTTTGCGCTTTCCTTCAGAAAGGCAGTTCTATCACACTGAGTCTTGAATTTTATCTCTGGTGCTGAGAACATTACGGGCAATTTGGTCCTGTTGCTAGACGTCGATGCTTTGTCAGGCGACTTAACTGACTTGTTCTTATTTGCAGTAGTCTTAGGTGGTGTGCTCGGAGCTTTACGTGGTGTTACTGATGCTTTTGGTTGCGATCTAGGCACTAGAACTTTCTCAGATATAGTTGCCCCGCTCATATCGCTTGTTTGGGTCCCAGCTTCCCGTTTTAGTGACAGGGTAGCCGCCACAGAGCTGTAGGTACGGGAGCTAGTTATAGAGGGCCTGTGCATACGAAGAAGTTTCCGGGCTTCCGAAAAGGATACCTTCTCTTTAACCCGGATCTCCTGAATGGCTCGCTCTTCAATATAATGGGGGCATTCTCGTGAACTTGATGGATGTTCACCGCTACAATTAACACATGCTGGAGGTGATGCACATGCATTTTCATGCATGCTGTCTCCACAGCTGACACATGTAGGTACACCTTTACAGAATTCACTAATGTGACCGAACCGCTGACATTTGTAGCATCTCAGAGGGTTAGGTATATATGGTCTAACCTCTTTCACTTCATACCCTGCCTTGATCCTTTAAGGGAGATCTACCCGATCAAAGGTCAAGAACAGGGTACGAGTAGGAACCATTTCCCCTCGCTCTCTCCGTTGCACACGACAGACTGCTGTAACGCCCTGCTCCTGAAGGTTCTCCTGAATATCCTCGTTGGACATGCCATCCAACGCACTAGTGTTCACAAAACTCCGCGAGGAATTCAGGGTCCTATGCAACTCGACTTTTACGGGATAACTGCCCAGCATGTTGGCTTTCAGTATCTTAGCTGCCTGGAATGCTGAAATTGCTTCCACCAGCAGCGTGCCATTCCTAGATTTTGTACAGGATTTTACTGCACCAGCTATTTTATCGAGACCTTTCTGTACCAGAAACAGATTAACCGTTGCAAAAGTTCTGCCTTCCTCTGTTACTACGTAGCGAGGACCACACTCAGCTACTTCTTTTACACTGTTAAAACATTTTTTTGAAGTTTTATTAAAAGGAGGGTGTACCATAATAAATGGGCTAAGTTTCATCCCCCAGTGCTCCCCACCCACCACGGAGCCCAACAAGGGGTCATCCCACTGAGATGACAGGGCTACACAGGGGATATAGCGAGCTCGCCGTCCCACTCACCCTGGAGTTCGGTACAATACCTAGTCCTGGCTGATTGATTACAGTGTGGGTTAGTCCCTAACCTCCCGTTTAGGCGAAGCAGAAACCAAAGTAGTGTATTAGAAATGCGCACCCTCCCTGAATTCAGGTCACTGGAACGAGCTCAGATGCGCACACCTCAACCACCAGGACAAACTTTTTCACCGACACAGATCTCCACGCACGGCCTACACGTGGGTGAGCGTGTTGACTCTCTCCCTCAACCACGAAGAGGAGCCCACACGAGGGAGACTGTTGGCTCGTGACACCGGGTTCGCCAAACCCGTACCTACCGAAGTAGGCCCCTGGAGGGAATAACAATAGTAATAAATGACTTGGGTAAAGATGCAAATGATAAATTTGCAGAACTAGTCTCGCTATTAAATTACAGATGAGTCATACTTTTACACATAAGCTTCACTTATACGACTCATCTATAATTTAATTTTGTTTCACTTCACTGTGGTGTTCCAATAACGTAAAATTTTGATATAGTCCCATTATAATTACAATATAATAGTTAAGTGAAATTTAGTCACTGATTATTTGTATACTTGTATAATTTATTGAATAAGATAGGATGTCAAAATGCTCTAAAATGCAAGAAGTATAACACTGCATCACTATTATATTACAACTTAGAGAACTTACTTTCTAGTACATTAAAAATAAGAAGCACCTGAAGTTATTTTATTTATTTATGCTCGACCGTGCCAAACCTTAGTATTTATATGACTGGTAGCAGTACTTTTATGGGCCTCATTAAAATATACCAGTTTATTGAAGTATTGCCATTTGACCAATCAGAAGTGGCAACATAACATTGTGAAAGTGCAAATATTGATTATTCTCGTTTCAATCCACAATGGTACTAATGCCAGTTTAGAAAAAAATCAAAATGTCTGACACCAGTAACAGTGACACTGAACTTACACCCCCAGAAATTACGGCAAAAGCACTCAATGTTACCAATAACTAGTTGCCACAAAGATCAAGAAAAATATACGAGAAATTCTATTACAATCCATGGATTGGAGAATATCAAAAGGTAAAAATTTGTTCTCAGAAAATGTATTCCTAGTGAATTTCAAACACAATACTAAAATTAGTAGAAAAAGAAAGCACACAAATTAACACAAATTCACCTTCAACTTCAAATATTCAACAAAGCTCATTCCCGCAAATTCATTTCACTAATTGTAAAATAAATAAACTATATTTGAAATAAAGTCAGTTCTGTTCATATTATGATTAGCATTAATTGCAAATGATATTTCAATAAATTCAATTTGTTCCAGTTTGTCTATACCTTCTTTTAGGTTAAACTGTGTCACACGTTAACAGCTGTTTATAAGGAAGTAATCAATATTTCTACACCTGCATACTATGTCCTACGTCTCACTTTAGATAAAGGAATAACGATTGTAACATATCACTCAAACCAGAAATGAAAGCTTTGAAATGACACCTTTAATTTAGATACATGATGGAGCATAAACAAGTCATATAAAACGTTGCTACAGTGGTAATTAAAATGCTCGTATCATAATTACTAACTTCGCTTCACTTGCTCGGTTAATAATAACAACTCGCATTTTAATTACTACCATTATAGTCTCGTTGCATAATATACTATTGCATCTCACCTCGGTGAATTATTTGATACTTCTAAGACGGTTTTACATGATATTCAATGAGACACGAGTCCATATTGATGCAGTATTCTACATAAGTTACGCTACTGGCCGGTAAAACTTGTATCCCTAACAATTAAAGCAAAACTTGTATCCTTAATAATTAAAGCTGGAAATTCAACAGCTGGTTAACCATCTTTTTATCAGAATGAAGACAGGTGCACCTTTACAAGTGCAAATAAAACAAATTACTTAAGCATTCTAATATATATATATATATATATATATATATATAACTACAATACAGTCATTCAAGTTATGTCATCTGCATGGCCTCCTCTACAAGTGCCAAGATAGCCTAATTTGGTTATAACTAGGGGGTGGATTTTGCCCTATCTGCCTATTTTATTCCTTTGTTCAGAAACGTAGGCTATTAAGTTATAAGCATGTTTCCTACAATTATTAGCCTAATTTCTTAGCATTATACTGCCTATTTCATACATTTATGCCTAGTTTGCTTATTAGCGCCTAAAACTGACTTTTTAGTGAATTTCTTCAGCTTGTAATTTGTGACAACAGCTTCTGCATTTGTTGGTTTCAACGTGAAGTTTTCAGGGAAGAGAAATTTCTTACTGCTGCACATTGAATATACAAAAAGGGGTTTAGCCAGGTAGGTATCTGCCTTACAGATGTGTCACAATGCGCTAATGATGTCGTGGAAAAATCTTAGAATTCGCTCAAGGACGAGTAGCAAAAACCAGCTAAATGATATTTCAATGGATTGACCAATGACCACTCTTTATGTGAGGAACGGAAAGTCCATTCTGTAAGCACTGTTTCAAGTGCGCACATAGATCAGTTTCCTACGTAAATATGCCAAAAGAGAAAGCATCAGAAGTGTACTTCTCAAACAGTGGATAAATGGTATTCCATCATTCAGCACAGATGGGAAAATAATTGTTTTCAGCCTTGTGTAAAACAGATGAGATTAATCATTCATGTTTGTATTAGTACTATATTGTCACCCAATTATCGGAAGCCACGATCAACTGGCAGCTGGGTGGGGGACAGGACGCATTCAGATCACGCCTACCCATTTATCTGCGTAGCGCTCACTGAGGGGATGGTTAGAAAAGTATCAAGAGCCACTGTACCGTCTCTTTCCCCTCCCCCTGACGTCTGGAGCAATTGGGATGATTGTTCTGAGCCACGAAGCTTCGAGATGCAGCGATCTGCCTATATAAGCAACGCATTGGATGACTCACGCAGTTCTCAGTTCTGAGTTTTTAGTCAGCTCTAGAGAGAGTCGTACGGCAAGCTGCCGAGTAGCGAGTGTTAAGTAATTGTGTGTTACGTAACTGAGTGTGATATGTGTACCAACTGTAATTCGGTGGAAATAAAGAACATTTAATTTGTGCAACTGGACTTAATTCCACGAACCCACAAAGTCACAACTGGTGTCAGAAAGTGCGACGTTACATGGAGACTGCATTGGCACATATTCTAGAGAAGTTGAAGACGGCAAATAATAACTTGGCCGCGAACATGAACAAATTAACAACTACGACGGAAACGGCAAACTGGCAGCGGAACTGAAAGAAATAAAGACGGCAAATGACAACCTTTCCGCGAAGACGGAAGCTGCAAACAACAACTTGGCCACGACAATGACCACGAAGATGACCGAATTGGCCACGGAAATGAAGGCCGAATTATCGGAAATATAGGCTGCCAACGCGGCCCTCGCCGAAAAATTTGAAGAAAACTTGGCCAGCGTAAAAGAGGACGTCACAGAGTTACGCGAGCGCGTCGAATGCATGGCGGCCGCGTTAATGAGCTGGAGCGAAAGGGAGACAGCAGCGTCAAATCCCTGAACGCCATAGTGGAGGACGTCGTCGGCAGGAGGTTGAAGGCCTTGAAGGCCGACGAGCCGGAACGCGACACATCTGCGTGCGTCAAACCTCCCAAGTACGACAGCGCGTTAACGTTCAAGGTCTTCCGCCGCCAGTTCGACACGGTGGCATAAGTGGCCACTGGAGGAAGAGGGCACACAGCTAATAGCCAGCCTCCAGGGACGGGCCGCGGAAGTCCTAAACGCGGTCCAGACAGCGGCGGCTCCCAAGGATATCTGGGAGGCCCTGGAGAACAGTTTCGGGAACCACCGCTTAGCTGCAGCTACAGCAGTCAGCTGAAGAAAAGGTCGCAACAGCCAGGGGAGACGCTGCAGGAGTTCGCCCTGGCGATTGAGCAGCTAGCTAACAAGGCCTTGGTTGGCCTTCCGCCGGAGTTCGTATCCCGGGAAGCCACTTACGCCTTGTCGACGGGGTACGAAACACCGAGATACGTCAGCGCCTAATGCTCGGCGACTACACAACCATCCACGAGGCGCTGAAGGCAGCGTTGAGGATGGAGGCAGCCAAAGTGACAGCTACCCCGACGTCGAGAACGAGTGTTCGCCACACCGCAGACAGAAGACAAGCCGAGGGACGCCGGCGAAGACCTAGTGCCCTGTGTTGGGGATGTGGACAGCAGGGACACCTGGAGAGATACTGTCCACATCAGGGAGAGCAGCCGGGAAACGAGTAAGGGCCGTCGTGGCGAGGGGCACGTCGGCGCCATCACCACCATCCCCTCGAGTGACTGCGCGCCGTCAGCCGGCGGATGGATGACATCCTTATCGCGGATGGTTGGGTGAGAGGGAAGCCGTGCCGCGTGCTGGTGGACACCGGGGCAGCCGTGACCGTCATCAGACCCAACATAGCCGGGGGTTTGCCATCCAGGAAGCCGAGCCGACCATACCAGCTGATGACGGCATCGGGCGACACCTTGCCTGTGGAGGAGGTCCTGCTGAAGCTGACCTTGTTACGGAGTGCCGTGCGTCTGTGGGTGTTCGTCGCGAAGGTGGCTGAGGAGGTGATTCTGGGACTCGATGCCCTCAGGAGCCACGAGGCGACGGTCGACGTCGGCAGGAAGGTATTGCGGCTCAACGGAGAGGTTATCCTCCGTCAACCTTAAGAGCGCCTTGGAATCTGCAGGGTCGTCTTGAACGAAGACGTGGTTGTCCCCGCGAAGAGCGAGGTGGTGGTGACGGCGCGACTGGAAGGCCAGAATACCAGAAACATGGTGCTGGACCAGAAGCCGCCTGTACACGGACTATGTGTAGCCAGGGATTGTTGCCGTACCGAGAGGAGGTGCCAGTGAGACTGCTAAATCCAACGGACACCGATCACGACGTCCACGCCGGGACGGAGTTGGGAACATGCGAGCCAGTGGTAAGCGTAACAGCAGTCGACAAGACACAGGAGCTGGTGCCGACGCAAAACCTGCGGCCCCGGCTAGAAGGCCTACTGGAGAGGGCGGGCGACCACCTGACCGCAGAGCAGCTGGAGAAAGTTCAACAACTGCAGAGACGATACCAGCGCGTCTTCAGCCAAGGTAACAGTTACTACGGCAGCAAGGACAAAGTGCTTCACCGCACAGACACCGGGGACGCCGGCCTATTCAGCAACCACCTAGACGCGTTCCGCTGGCGAAGCAAGGGGCGGTACGAGACATGCTGGAGGACATGAGATCCAGGGGAGTGATTGAAGAGTCTGACAGCCCTTGGTGTTCCCCTGTAGTCTTGGTGACAACGAAGAACGGCAATCTACTCTTCTGCATAGACTACAGGAAGTTGAACACTGTCACCCGGAAGGACTGTTTCCCCTTACCCCACATTGACCACACCCTGGACACGCCAGCTGGTGCACAGTGGTTCTCGATCCTGGAACTGAAGTCGGGCTACTGGCACGTAGCTCTAGACCCGAGAGACAAGGAAAAGACCGCGTTCTCGACAGTCCAAGGCGTCTGGCAGTTCACAGTTATGCCCTTTGGCCTCTGCAACGCACCAGCTACCTTCCAATGCCTTACGGAGTCAGTGATGAGAGGACTGACTTATGACGCCTGCCTGCTTTACCTGGACATCAGCGTCGGTAAGACTTTCGAAGACCATCTGCAGAGCCTGAGCAAGGTGCAGGCGACCAACCTGATGCTGAAAGCGAAGTGCCAGCTCTTCCGCAAAGAAGTGACCTATTTGGGCCACATAGACTCAGCAACCGAAGTGGCCACAGACCCAGAGAAGACGCCGGCTGTGAGAGATTGGCCTCGCACAAAGGATAAGAAAGAGTTGCGCAGTTTCCTGGTGCTGTGCAGTTATTACCGACGCTTCATAAAGGGTTTATCCAACATCGTCAAGCCCCTCACTCGCCTGACAGAAGAACACCGACCTGAAGTGTGGGCGGAGTACGCCGAAGACGCTTTCCAGCGCCTGAAGAAGACACTGTGCAGTGCTCCTAATTGGGATTTCCACAACCAGGGAGTGCCTTCATTGTGGACACTGACGCCAGCGACCATTGCATTGGAGGCGTCCTATCTCAAATAAAGGATGGCCACGAGCGAGTGATAGCTTACTACAGTAAGACGCTATCAAAGGCGGAGAAGAACTACTGGCGCTAGTAAAGACCTTGGAACACTTCCACAAGTACCAGTACGGTCAGCCATTCCATCTGAGGAATGACCATTCCGCCCTAACCTGGCTACTGAGCTTTAGAAACCTAGAAGGCCAGACCGCACGTTGGGTCCAGAGGCTGCAGGAGTACGACTTCACCTCTGAACATCGTAGAGGGAAGAGCCACGGCAACGCAGACTCTATGTCCCGGAGACCCTGTCCAGAAGAGTGCGGCCAATGCACAAGAGTGGAAAAGGAGCGTGCCGCACCAGTCCGAGTAGTCACGGCAGTGCCTGCTGATGGCTGGGATAGCGCAGGCCTGAGGAGGAAGCAGCTGGCAGACGCAGACTTGGGGCCACTCCTGAGAGAGGTGGAGGCAGGGACAAGACCGACCTGGGAGGACATCGCAGCAAGGAGCGCCATATACAAGTCGTACTGGGCCCAATGGGACTCGTTAAAGATCAGAGATGGCGTGCTGTTCCGGGTATGGGAATCACCCGATGGGAAGACGCAGAGAGAACAGCTGGTACTTCCCCGGAGTAAGGTCCCGGAAGTCTTGGAGGAAGTGCACGCCGGTACTTCAAGAGGACACCTGGGAGCGAACCGAACGATTGACAAACTCCGGCAGCGCTACTACTGGCTAAGACTCCGAGCAGAAGCTGAGAGATGGTACCATCAATGTCATGTGTGCGCGGCGAGTCGCGGCCCCCAGACTGGGAGCCGGGGTCGAATGCAGCAGTACGTCGGAGCGCCATTCGAACGGATCGCTGTCAACATAGCTGGACCATTCCCAGTGTCCGACCGAGGCAACAAGTACCTGATGGTGGTCTGGACTACTTCACCAAGTGGCCGGAGGTGTATGCCATCACGAACCAGGAGGCAACGACTATCACAGACTGCCTCGTGGAACAAGTGTTCTGCCAATTTGGGCTGCCGTTGGATCTCCACGGCGACCACGGTACCAATTTTGAGTCCAAACTAATGAAGGAGGCACTACAAAGGCTTGGGGTGAACAAGACCCGCACGACGCCTCTACATCCCCAGTCGGACGGCATGGACGAGAGATACATCAAGACCTTAGAGGAACACCTGAGGAAGGTCGTGGCCAGCCATCAGCGAGACTGGCACGTCAAGGTGCCACTGCTCCTGCTGGCCTACCGCTCGTCAACACACTACATCACAGGGATGACGCCAGCCAGCTTAATGTTCGGTCGACAGTTACCCCTCCCTTATGACCTGGATTTTGGAAGCCCTCCGGAAGCGAAACAGCCAGCGACCGAGTATGTGGAGAACCTGGTGGACCACCTCCACGACATGCACGAGATGGCTCGCCAGAACATCCAGAAGGCGAACGACCGCATGAAGACCCGATACGACAGGCAAGCCAACAGCCAAGGGTTCCAGCAGGGTGCCCTGGTCTGGTTTTACCGCCCTACCCGGACCAAGGAACGCTGCCCCAAGCTTCAGCAGCAATGACAAGGACCGTACCGGGTGTTGAGGATTAACGACGTGGTCTACCGCATCCAGAAGGTGCCCCGAGGAAAGATGTTGGTGGTACACCTGGATCGCCTGGCCCGCTACGATGGTGCTGTTCGGGATGACCAGTTTTGAGGAGGGAGCAGTGTCACCCAATTATCGGAAGGCACGACCAACTGGCAGCTGGGTGGGGAACAGGAAGCATTCAGGCCTTGCCTACCCATTTATCTGTGCAACGCTCACTGGGGGGATGGTTAGAAAAGTATTACGAGCCACTGCATCGTCTCTTTCCCCTCCCCCTGACGTCTGGAACAATCGGGATGATTGTTCCGAGCCGCGAAGCTTCGAGATGCAGCGAACTGCCTATATAAGCGACGCATTGGACGACTCTGGCAGTCCTCAGTTCTGAGTTTTTAGTAAGCTCTAGGGACAGTCGTACGGCAAGGTGCCGAGTAGCAAGCGTTACGTAATGGTGAGTGTTACGTAACTGTGTGTGATACGTGTGCCAACTGTAATTCGGTGGAAATAAAGAACATTTTAGTTTGTGCAACTGGACTTTTAATTTCACGAACCCACAAAGTCACAATATTATCCTAGTTTCAAAAACCTTGTAAAAATCAGCCCCCGTAGCAACATTATGTCCAACACAAGTTAATATTATTTGAAGAAAAAGGTTAGAAACAGTGATGTATTTAACATTTGAAAGTAATGAAGATAAGTGAACAGATAATTACATCAAGAATGAGAGCTACAACCCTACACCCCATAAACATGCAGGTTTGAACAGCTTAGCACATAGACCAGTCAACATCCCATTGAAACACAATGAATACAACAAGGAATATAACCACATGATTAACATAGCTGCAATTAATGGATACAGTAAACAATTAATGGAAAAGAAAATTTGGAAATTCAAGTAACAGAAACACATATTGGATACCGCAAAATTGACAGAATAAAAAACCGAGACCAGTTCAGGAAATTCACTTATCATCCCAGAGTACATCATAAATACAACAAGATATTCAAGAAGTACAACATCGCCCCAATAAATAAACTCAGTTTAAAAAACTTATTATGCAACAACCTGAAGGACCCAATACCTCAAAACAGAAAATCAGGTATATACAAAATCAACTGCTCCGACTGCAATACGTTCTACATAGGAAGAACCAAAAGAAGTTTACAAATTAGGTTACAGGAACATATGAGATGTGTGAAATACAAACAAATAAAAAAAAAAAAATCAGCAATAGCCCACCATTTCTGGTCTACCAATCATGAAATTGTACCAAATATAAAACTATTAAAGCCAGCCAGTAATGCAACCAAACTCAATGTTTGGGAGAAGTTGCTAATTATAAAAAAAACAAACAGCGTACTTTAAACTTCGAATTGTCGCCTGAAAACACTCTTTGGAAGTTCATCTCACAGTCAACTGATGTCACCATAGACAACCAGTTCACTCCAGGAAACCATGGATCCAACCAGTCAGATAAGTGCTGATGATGGGGACAAACCGTTCTCCGAAACATGTCCAAGTAAGGATATTTTGAGTGATGTTTGTGTTTGAATTATCGACTCATTACTTTCAAACACAAATTAATAAGTTGAGGAGAGCCGAAAGAAGAGAAACTGAATGTTTTCAGTTTTCCAAAGTTAAGCACAAATTTGCCCAATGTGAAAACTTTCTTAATCACATAGTATGACTTTACATTGAGATTTAGCTTAAAACATGTCTGAATCGTTAAACAAGCCAGTCTAATGCATTTCATCTTGATTAAAATATTATTTATTTGAAACTTATAGGTATAGCTTTGCAAACTCAGTGAACTGGATTTCACAATTTTGTTACTAGTATTATGTTTTGGCAGTTTCAATGCACTAGCATGATATTTTTGTACTGGTGTACTGGCTTATTTCATGAGCTTTTAGTAATACTTGGGGAGGGTTTATTAATTAAATTATTGATGGTGTCAATTGTTAACAATCATATCAGATCACAATCAGTTACATTGGTAAGCAGGAATTTACTCCTGTAAGATTTCTTTTACATGTGCATAAATCTACTGACACGAAGCTGTTGTTTTACCCAATCTTAATATCACCACTCTGGGACTCTGTTCAGGTTAGAACTTAAACTTGTAAGGCCAGCGCTTAATTAACTAGACTACACAGACTAAGATTGTATATATATGAAAAATTTGTGAGTTTTTCATGCTTACATTTTTCTACATGTATCTCAAGAAATCATGAAATCTATTGCTTGGAGGTTCCAGTGTTGTTTCCAACATTGAAAATGAAACTGCACACCAATAAATCTTAATGGTTTGTATAAAATTTTACAGAAATGCCTTTGTAAAAGTAGGTACAGGAATTCTTTTCACAGTGCCGTAATTGCTGTTGAACTTTCGAATTTCTTATCTTTCCAACAATCGTTTCTATTAAGGAGAAGCATCTGTGCAAATTGGCCCAAAACTTACAACAATCCCAAATTAAGTTTGTTTTTGTCTTAAAATTAGTATAGACATACTTCAATAATATAAAGTTTTTTTTTTCTAGCAGCACTACAAAAAAGTCACAAGACCATTTAAATAATCCTACACCTGTATCATAGATTAAAACTTCTCGGGTTACCAGCCGTGTGATGTTGATGAAATTGTTCGAGCTTTCGGCCATCTTGACTCTGTGGCCTTCTTCCTGAAGAAGGCCACAGAGTCAAGATGGCCGAAAGCTCGAACAATTTCATCAACATCACACGGCTGGTAACCCGAGAAGTTTTAATCAATAATCATCGCCGTGAAAGCTTCAAGTCTTACAAAACCTGTATCATAGTTGCTATTACTTAATTTTAATCTTAAATTTCTCAGATTCCATATTTTCTACATTTTCCTAACTTCAAAATATTCCACAGGATGCAGTTTTCTATTAATCTTTATGAAATTCTAAACATACATGTGAGGGTAACTGCATATTAAGTGTACCCGTTTACATTTGTTGTGTTTTTGTTATTTATATTGAAAAGGATTATAATGCTTACTTCTTAATGAAATCGCTTAGGAAAATAAAAATTGTTAAATAGGTTTTCCCCCTTCGTTGATATGGTGAAGACAAATACTTCACATAGGTACAGGTCATTACAATATGTGAGACATTTTGAAAATCGCCTGTAATTTAGACCTAAACTGTTAATTCCTCAGAAAATATTGTAACTAGAAAGCTGAAACTTGGTATTGTTTTTTTTTTTTTTTTTTGCTTGTTTTGCTACTATGGTCATATCGGCGGCCGTTCTCCTTTGGAACATACTGAAGGTGTTAACTCGTTATCTTTGGGGTTTATTTATCATTACATCACTCACACATTCACACTCTCATTCATACTTCCAGACTCTGGGGAAGATGGGGAATTATCTTGGTCGGAGAAAAATCCCCACCTCCACCGCCGGGAATCGAACCCGGGACCCCTAGCATGGTAGGCAGGTGCTCTACCGACTGAGCTACGGGGCCAGCTGAAACTTGGTATTATTCCATTCTTGATTGATCACAAAAATAAATGGTATAACTTTGAAACAAATCTAACAAAAGCTTCATATATTTCAATGTTCACCCCTAAGCCCACCACCCAAAACCCACGTTTTTGTTTTTTGATATAGTTACTTCACACCTTTCTGCACATTATAGTCCTTACTTAGTGAAGTGGATTTAAATGTATTTTAATTATACAGCAATATCTGTTATTTTAACTTGCTGTGGAGCCATTTATGAAATCTGGAATAAATGTAGAACTATTTCACCTAGGGAACCGTAAAATAGTATGTGCTTAGCAAATTTGTTACAGCATATCTTGCGATGCTTGTCATTTTGTTATAGTACATTTATAGTGCATTTTAAGAGCCACTTTACTAAAACTGTGTATTTCTAAGTGTTTAATTAGCAAATTTTTAGTGCCTATTTTGCCTATATTTAGTACCTTTTTTCCCCCGCCTATTTCACACATTTTTAGTGACTATAAATTCATTCCCTAGTTATAACAAAATGCTATGTTCTTAATCAACAGTCATAAAAGTTTAAGCTTTGCATTTCATCACACAGCTTTCCTTAAGCTAATGGAAATTAAGAGAGGCCATATTGCAGTTTCTACAAGTAAATCACAGTACGCAACTTAATTTTTGAGAAATTGATGGTTAACCTATTTTTGCAAGTATCAATACAATTTTACCTTTAGACAATCAGCAATAGTTCACAAGATCTTAAACATGCAGCCTAGTAATTGCTGAATTATAAACATTAATGAAAATGTTCTTCACAGTAGATCCAGAAAGAGAATGTTAAAATGTTATGGGCCCAACCCAGTACTGTAATTCATATTATTTCTGTCGTATATATATATATAATACAACTGTAACTCGATCCAAATTTGTGATTTTTAAATTGGTCATCCTAGGAATAATGAAGCATATGAAATAAATCCAAAACTTTGGAAAATGACTATTATACATTTTCCCTGAACTGAAAATGGATTTGCTTAATCTGGAAAGCATAAACAACTTAACATTCAGGGAATTATGTTCTATCTATTATACTTCAAGAAATACAATCTTTCTTTTCCTCTTTGCATATTAAGTCCAATGCCTAACACATATTATAGGAGCAGTTTAATACTCACCTAGGCCACCCATCCCTGCTGGAAAGGGAATTACACCCGTTAGGAAAACGGCCAAGTGATTTATGTTATCTGCTTCCGTTATTGTTGTTAGGAACTGTGCCTCTCCCACTTGCTCAAATGGCTGAACCTAAGAATAGAAAATGTAATATATTACAAAAAATTACCAGATTGGAACTACTGATTTTTAATGATGTAGTCTCTAATTTATGGTTGTCCAATTTAAATGCAACAAGACCTATTGAAACAAAAATGTTTGCTTAGTATCAAAGGGTATTCCTGCAAAATATATGAAGGCCTTGCATGACTGGAACTTAAAAACATGTATATTATTCAGACCTAGGATCTGTAGCAGGTGCATATATCTACACACTTATGGTAACCATGGTGGTAAAACCAAAAATTAAGGTGATAAAATCTTACCATACGACCAGACACAAGAGCTGCAAACATAATGCTGCACTATAGCATTCCACCTATAAACAAACAAATAAAGTTTATACAACTTGGTGTTTATGCTATAGAAACCTATAAGTGAACTCTTTTGAGAAGAGAATTAAATAAATACATAACTGGTTCAAACACATTTCTATGTTTTAATAGGCACCATGTGAAATTAAATACAACAAAAAATTGATGAAGCACATACCTACTACTGCAGAATTAATGATTACATAAGCAGATAACAAAAACGTATATCCTGTTGTATACAGCATACAATGATGTGTAAAAAAAGTTTGCTGATATTCTGCAGATGGCAGATTCTACATCTCTTAATTAACATGTAGCTTAAGTGATAAAAATGACACAAATTTCACATGAATGGCTATAGATCAGAAGCTATGATACTTATAACAGAATTAAGGATGGAACCTCAATACTATAAATACTCAATACTTGCTGGTATTGAAGTATGTCTAATACGTTAAATAAACCTTCAATACTTCAAAAGTTTTGAGCTTTACATTATTCAAATTTGTTGTATTCAAGAGATGCTTGATAAGTAATGAAAGGAGTCAAATCTTGTTACTGCCTTGCACATGTACCAAAAGAGTAGCTGAACTCTAGTTCTTATAGACCTTCAATACTTTTTGTGTAAGTGGATGAATGCAACATTCCATACTCTTTTATATCTAAATGAAAACATGCAAAACAATGGGGGAAGGCATGGGGGTCCTCGATTAAAATGTGAATCCACCAAAAACAAATCTGAACTTAAGACGTGAGATAATCAATGCATGGAAATATTTGTCTTTTCTTACAATCTGTTAGTTTGTATTTTGCAAGTCAAACTAGCATTGCGAGCATACCTTACAGGTATATCATTCAATTAAATTCCATATTTTCTTTTACCAATGTACAACAGCAGTACTGAATTAAACATGAAGATTGGAACTATTTTGAAGTAGACAGTATTCATTACAATAGAGGAGTGTGTAAAATATGGAGAAGAACGCTTTTGCACAGTGGTAAGTCACTCAATACAGAAATTTAAGGAAGCATGTAACATTCAATCACCGGGTGAAGTTAACTAACCTCTATTGAGAAAAACAGTATCTCAGTTTCCCGTTACTGTCAGAACATGATACTGTGACATTGGAAAATGAGCAAAAACAAAATTGGCAAAATGTGTTTATACAGAGAAAACTAATAATAAGAGCATAATTCGGTAAACCAGATATTGCCTAAAGTTTTACACAGTAACGAGTATCTATGTTTAAAAATCAGTATTGATAAGACAAATAATGGTGTCATCCTATTACTAGATAGAATAAAGTAACATACAACGAAAGTGCTATGACTATTTTAGTATCTTTTGAAAGAGTTTAATGTGTGTATGTGTTTATGACATTTGCATCCTTGTCATTAAAGTCCATCTTTGTACAATATGAACCATTCTGTGTAGAACATAATTATCTTGAAAAATTTAGTATACACCCCAAAAATGTCAAGGTTACTGTTGTGGACCATAAGGACTGAGGTAAGGATAGGTACCTAACGGCTTGATATGGCACCTCGTGCCTTTTCCTGAGCGCTTCCTCTGGTGAGGTAGCTTCAAAGGATCAAGCCAGGTTGATCACACCAGGACAAAAGGCTGTCACAGAATTAGGTTCCAGTTAGGCTCCTGCTTGATAGTGCAAAACACACTGGCAGAAACATCTGCATAGCTCGAGCAACACCAAAGGACAGGAATAACTTCGATTTTTAGTTCATTGGAACAATAAACAACAAATGGTTCATAAATACTCGTAATAGGGTAACATGTGCTGGTAACCGTATGTGGTGAGGAACCAGTTAAGACTCATTTCTAGCTGCTCGCCTGCTTCATTTAAACAAACATTTGTTGACTTCTGTTCCAGTTTCCAGCACCATGTACCAGTGGTGCCATCTTGTTAATTTCCTTGATCTACTTACATTAACGCTGCTGTGGCACATGTTTGAACTTTATGTGTACTATTCGCCAACGCAAAGAAAGTCCCTGAGAGGAATGTGCCACCCTTACACAGTGGGCCAAGGACAGCAAATGTGTGTGACACAACGCATGCTACACAAAGAGTAGAACCATTAAAAGACATGTGCCCTATTCACTCAATACACTAAAACCGAGATTTATTTACAAAAGTAGAAAGCATTAGAATGTTTTTGAATGGGCTGTAACTGAACTGACCCAACTGTTATAAGCATGACAAGGTAGGGTGTCGGAACCTTCTCCAACCGCCACCCCCCCCCCCCCCCCCGGCATCTCAGTCCCCAGGAACTTTCTTTGCAGTGGCAAACACTATTGTGATTCGCATCTACAGTTACAATTTTATAAAAGTGGAGCTATATAAGAAACAAAGTGCCATTGTGTGTTTTCTTTATACATATTTGCACTTAGTTTAATCATATTGTAACCAACTGTTAAAGTTGAGAAGGAAATGTAATTTAGAAGGCTTGGCACACATATCATATACACTTCTTACACAAGTTGCAACATCATTACAGCACAATGTAATATTCAGAAAATAAATTATAATTTGGTTATAAAACAATGAGTTCATTTCACTGAGTTCATTACTTCTTGCATAAGAGACAGATTACACATTTTGTTGGACTTGTGGAATAAAGTCTGTCACCTCATAAAACATTTACCTACTTTGTAGACAACTTTGTTTTCCTTCAAACAATTGAAGCATATCAAGAGTCTGTTCATGCTCAAATTAAAAGTAAATATTTTATTATAGTAAATAAAAGATAAGTTTGACAGAACAAAATGTTGTATTTATATAAAAAGTAAGCTATTTACTATTATATAACAATTCTACCATTAAAATACAGTTACAGTTTGTCCAGATTAACATCACTGCCCCAACGCACCGTCTGTCAACACTTCAAATTAGGGTAGCGTCTCCACAGACCGATCCGAAATATATGAGCTGGCCTTTTTACTACATAGTTGTCAAATGCTCTCAACGCAGCAGTCATTAGAGCTAGTTGAGAATTTGTAAATATGATGAATTATTGCAAAGTATAAGAAAATACGTAGTAATACATACAATATAATAAAATATGCTCTAATGCACACTATTCCTACACTACTATTACAAATCACTAATAAAAACCTACACATTTAATCCACTTGAGTGAAATTCTAATGCCAAAGAGTAAAATATCTACTTATAAAATACAATATTATGATTATAGAGTCAAATTTCTACTAGTTTTATTCATAAATTATTGAGCTTTTAAGACAGTCACTTTGTTTTATCATATTTGGGCCAAACTTCCTCACATGAACTCCACGAAAAGTGGGTTAAATGACACTCAAAGGCAATAAAAATAACAAGCATATTTGCTATTGTCAACACATTTACTTTGGGGTGGCACATTTACTGTTGCTTTTGGTTACAATGGCTAAGAAGTGACAGCTCACGATGGTTCTAACAACCACATCTATATTTAGGTTCAGTATCCTCTTAAGATGTGAAATGAAGATTCTCAAGAAAATCCCCAAAACTCAAACTGCCCTTTACATGTAAGTATAATAGAATATTTTTTTCTCAAAATTATTAAAATGGATAATAGCTCCATATATACATTCTAACCGAAATGTGAAAGGATGATGATCTAAAGGAGGAAAATGTGTATATATTACAAGTTTAAAGGAATTATGAATAATTACGAAGCTTGTAGCTCAACCGCTCAGCCTTTCTAACACACATATTCAAAATAAATTGCTAAATGTCAACAATGTATGTATTCATTTGTGACTACTGTACATGCACAGAAGTAAACCATAAATACTAGTGACATTTGCTAAATTGCACATCACAGGAACTGATATGTTTATATACACAAACTAACCTGTGCTGTAACCTAACAAACTAAATTTCAAAGCTTAAGGAAGGACTCTCATTTTACTACCTTTCTTTCTATAATCACTGTGATTTTTATGATTTTGGCTGCTCTTCTGCATGAACAACACAGAAACTAAGTGGTTACCAAACAATGTTTAAACTGTTGATACTGAGACGCTGAAATATCAGTTGTACGTTTTATTTATCTATACACACAGAACATATACTTATTAGAAGTGAACCTCCCATGTTAATCGTTGGCAGCACGAGGTGATCGCAGCGCCCCTATATCTGGGTGGCAAACTAAATTATGAAAATTCGTGTGCCCAAACTTTTACGTTGCCGGAATGCTATAGCTGTATTTTTCGTACCTGCTTAACTGTTAGCTGGTAATATGTTCCAATACCGCACTGCTACAGATGATCTACAAAGATAATTACGTGAGCTTTGAGAATTGTGTCTGCAGTTTCAAAGTTGTCGCATATTCTAAAAGCTCACGTAATTATCTTCTATAATCTGTAGCAATACAGTATTAGAACATATAATCAGCTGAGTCTTGAAGTGAATTTTTTGAATGGCACTTGTACATTATTTTCTCCTTCAATTACTTCAAAATTTTGAATGAACTTTCAAGGAATTAACAATAGGATGTAGTATTTGACAGGAAATTTTTAATAACATTGTTTTGACAGTTACTGCTTCCTTTTATTATTCTGGCTCATTAACATAACAAATTAATTTGACATTTACTTAAATAACTTGAGTAGTTCATCTAAATCAATTACAAAGAATCTATAGAACACTTGTTACAGCACTGTAGGTAGAGCTCAAAACACTTAAAAATGATTCAACATGGCTAATTCATTTAATTACAAAGAAACTTTAGCAAAACATTCTGTATAATATTATATACATTTGTAAGTCCTTTATATGATATGAATAACACGAGTAACGTTTTTCATTTGAAACAAAGACACTAACATAAAACTGCAGCTGTTGCACAAAGTGATATAAATAACAGAAATGACAAACTTGAATATTTAAGAATAAGCCTTAACGTAATTTTCTGTAATAATACTGTACAGATTACTGGAATGTTTAAAGTGATGAATAACATGAGTAATTCATTGTATTACAAAGAAAGTTTAGAATAACATTATAACAGTTTAGCTATGTATTAAGCATAATACATGTTTCAATATTAATGAGGTTAGTTGCCTCAGGCATTACCTGGCATTTACCCAAGGTTAAGTAAAAAACTTTAGAAAGAACCTCAAACACGTAATGAAACACACAGATAAAAGTACAAAAACAATTAAATCAATGTAATCACAGTATTGCACTATAAAATATCACTAAGCAGTTTGAGAAGAATGACTGCTATTAGGCAAAAGATTAGTTTAATAATATTAACTACTAGTCATCCAGAAACTGTAAACATTCAATAGGTACATTAAAAAGGTGAGTATTAATTGCAGCATTTGAAGAAATAACTTTAATTAGGCAATTTACTGCTTCTGTAACTGCCTAAATAAATCTCAAATCATTATGTATTTAAAAATCTAGAACTTATATAAAAACAACTACCACTGAATTGGTGAACAAAAACATACAAAAAAGGACTGAAATTATACAGATCTGAATATTTTCATCTATTTTTCATGGCCTGTGGTAACCGTCCTTTATTCACAAATGCTATTTTTCTTATCTTTAATGTATTTATAAATTAGAAATGGGACACATGTCTTAATTATATACATGTGCATTCCATGTTTTGCACATAGTCTTATTCTATCTAGCACTTTGAAATTTGAGATAAAACATTCCTTCAGAGAACTAGTATGGCCAAAATTATCCAGAAATTTATATAACTGATTATGGAGGTTTTGTAAAAGTAAAATCAGATTCTCACTGGCATATGTTAACTTGTAGGTTAAGTTAGCAAGTGATTGAAATCTCCAACGAAGTTCAATGAAGTTCAGCTTCAATATTGGAACATTCACTTCTTGATTTTTGTATCTGAAAATAAAATCAAAGTAATGTAATGGATATAAGCTTTTATTTTTCCGTGAATGGTTTTCACAGCAATCCACTGAATAACGTGTTATAGCATCTTAAAGTACAACAGCTACACCTCCAATAATAATGATAATTTTAAATCCGATTATTCTCATTTCTCTGTAACTGGAGTAAGTAGCCAAGATCGCATGATTATGTATCAAATGCTGTTTCTTCCACAGGAACATACAACAATTCTTCTTCCACTCTAAAGATTTTCAAGATGGCCAAGCCACAGAATATATAAACACTACAAATTTAAAAGTTGTAGCATAACTTGAATCAGCCAATCACCTTCGTGATCCAGTACACCAGCGCCTCATTTTCGAGTGGCAAACTAAAATCTCTTGTTGCCATTTCTCCTATCTTGGCTTCATCCCTGTGTCTATACATTTACAAAAACTATTAGCAATGTATTTCATGTCAACTGTTTTATTTACAACCTTCTTTTTTCTTAAAAAACAAAACAAAACAAAAACACAGAAAAAAAAAAACAAAGTGTCTATATCAATAAACCAAGAAACTAAACATCTCTTGCCAACTGTGTCCTTGCACTACTCCCCCACCAGTAACAAAGTTACCAACTTGACAATTTAAAAATTCTTCACAGAGATAACATTCTCTAAAAATAAAACTGGACACCTTATAGTTCTTCCAGATTTTGATAGTCTGGTATTTTGTGATGGTTCATTTGTGGTTTGTTGGAGTTGAGTGTCCTTTGCTGAATCTGGAAACTCTTTTTGTGATTCACCTTCTTCCTGTAATATGAATGTTGGTGTAAGTCTGTCCACTGATACATTTGTGTGTTTATGCTTGCACTTGATGGTGAAGTATTTTTCATGCCTTGTTATGACAGGGAAAGGACCATCATATGTAGTTTCGAATAATTTTCTGACCTTATCACATCTCACAAACACATGGGAACATGTCTGCAAATACTTTGGGACAAACACTGATCTCGATGTGCTATATTTAGATCTGGCAGGTTTCAGGTTCAGCATCTGCTTTTGTAAGTTATATGCAAACGAATGAGTCAATTCTCGTAATAGGCTTCTCAAAAAATTCACCAGGCAGTCTAATGGTTTTACCATAAATCATCTGTGCAATAGAGTGGCTTGACGTTTCTTGTAGTGCAGTGTGCACAACCAATAAGAGAGTAGGTAAGGTTTCTGTCCATTTAGAAGATTTGTAAGCCTTGATCGCACACTTCAGGATTTTATGCAGTTGCTCAACTTTGCCATTACACTGCAAATAATATGGTGTTTGCTGAAGTTTCATTCCACATACTATGGCCAAATTGTTAAATAATTGTGATCTAAATTGAGTGCCTTGATTAGTGATTAGGCCAAATGAAATGCCAAATTTTGCAATCCAGTGATGGTAGAAAGCTTCTGACACTGTTTCAACTGTGATGTCTTCCAGAGGTATGACTGTCATCCAGGATGTGAAGCGATCAATGCAGGTTTAAGCAATAAGTCATACCGTTAGAGGGTGGTAGCGGTCCAATGAGGTCAATATGCACTGCACTGAAGCATTCATTGCGTTCTTCAAAATTTTCAAGTGGCAAACTTGTGTGGCAAGTAACCTTGGTTTTCTGGCAGCTAAAACAGGATTATTTATGGCACATTACTTGTGATATTCGGCCAAATAACTACTAGTCAACAGCTGCACTGTAGTTCTGAGGCCAGGATAAGCTAAGTCTTGAAAATGTAAAAATACTGGGTGACAAAATGCTTTAGAAATGTAAGGTCTGATATTTGCAGTTGAAGAGTTTCCTGGTGGTAGTTGATATTGCTTGAAATTTAATGAATTGCCTGTCCGGAGTTGCTGCACTTCCTGATCTTTAAGCTGGCTCTTGGCAATCACATCATAATCCATTATTGCTATTTCACCAACTCTGGAAAAAGCATCTGCAACAACATTGTCAAGGACACAGACATGACAGAGATCAGTTGAAAATTGTGAGATGTACTGCAATTGTCTCATCTGCCACATTGCTTTGCTTGAAACCAAATGTGAGTGGTTTATGATCAGTGAAGATTATGAATACTCTTCCTTCAAGTAAATGCTTCAACTCCTTTACAGAAAGGTAAATTCCCAACAATTCTTGGTCTTAGGCACTATAATCCTTCTGTGCCTGACTCTACTTTTGTAAGAAGAAAGAAATTGGCCTCCAGCTGTCATTTTCCAGTTGCTGGAGCACAGCACAGACAGCAAAATCAGACATCAGTACAAAGTGCTAAGCTAAGTCTGGGTTGGGAAATGCTAATAATGCAGCGCTTGCAATATCACTTTTTTCATTTCTCAAATATTGTCTCTGCTTCCTCAGACAATTGAATGAGTCTGTTGTCCTTCGCTCCCTTAAGATAGTCATGTAATACAGCCTGTGTTTGTGCTGCATCTTCAACTGCTTAATGGACAAATTATTTTGCTACTTACACCACTCTTGCTGTACTTGCTAAACTGGTTCTCATACCGCTTTCTGCAGTACCTCAACACAATTGGTCTGAATAACCATGGTCGTTAAAGTGCAATACAATGGACCAGCCAGCCATCCATTCAAAGCCAAACATCATGGGTTCAATCTTGGCAACTGCAGTCAAATGTGCCTGTGGAAAGAACGGGGAAGTCCCAAGTAAAATAATCGGTAGGATGGCATGCTTGGATGTTGACGGGGTATCATTTGACTGCAGTTGCTTGGTTTTTGCCTTATTATATTAACAGGAAAGCATTACAATTTAATTGTAAAAATAATATATTTACAATTCAAAAGACTTGAATTTTTTTAGTGTAACCGGCAAAGGCCAGTACAATATTATAACAAAAAATCCGCACTAATATTTTAAAGTTGAATACAGAGTAATGTTGCTCCAGGGCAACACCACCCATTAAATGGTTAAGATAATGGCGATAGAAATTGACAACACCGAGGAGCGTGCAGACCCCATGAATTTTACTAGGTAATTTGTGTTCCAAAAATGTTTGCACTTTCCTAGGTAGAGAACGAGATTCCTCTGGTGTAACCCAGTAAACTAGGTATGCTAATCCATTCACATCAAATATTGATTTTGAGATGCTGATTCCAAGGCCATACTCTGGCAGTCACTCTAGGACTAGCTTCAGATGTGCTCGGTGTTCTTCATTACTGGATGAGGCAATCAAAATGTCATCTAGGTAAGAGAATACAAAATTTAGTCCATGCATAACTCATTAATAAATCACTGGAAGGTGAAGGATGCATTTCGTAGGCCAAAACTCATTACATTAAATTCATACAGTCCAAATGGTGTGATGATTGCAGTCTTATGTTTATCTTCTTCTGCAATGGGTATTTGATAAGCCTTTAATATATCAATTTTAGAAAAGGTGTTTTTTCCTTACAAAATTCAGTGGAAATCTTCTATCCTAGGAACAGGATAATGATCAGGAACTGCTATTTAATTTGTTTGTAATTTCCACATGGACAAATCGAACCATCCTTTTTCAGCACCAGGTGAAGAGGACTAACCCCTGCTGATTTGGATGGCCTTATTATACCATTGTCCAACATATACTTGAATTCTAGTTTTGCCATTTCCATGCGCTTGGGGTCTAATTGTCTTGCCCTACAAAAGATGGGTGGACCTTCAGAGGTAATGCAGTGTTGGACATCATGTTTAATTTTATAAGGTACCAAATAAGGTTTAGCTATGTCTGAATACTGCAGCAATAGATATGTAAATTTTGTGTTTTGGCTTCTTGTTTTACCTGCGATGGACATAATTTCGCCCTTGGTCTAGAGCTTGGTTATATCATTTATTAATCTTTTATTGTGGACATCTACTAACAAGTGGAATTTAAGCAAGAAGTCTGCTCACAATACAGCCTTATTAATCTTCGCAAACATAAATGGTCACTGGAATTGTCGACAAAATCCTAGATCAACGGTACAGAGTTCAATTCCAGATGTAGGAATTTTGGTTCCGTTGGCAGCATACACTTTATATTGTGAATATGTATTAGCTTGGAGCTGCTTGGGATTATAGAAACATCAGCTGCACTGTCAACTAAAAATTGCAATCCCATTTTTCTGTCAGTTAGAAATAGGCAGATTTTGCGACAAATGACTTGGGCAGCAGAACTTGCCACTAATTCTGCTGTTGGGCAGCATTTCCCTGTTTGGAACAACTACATGGAAGTGTACATTTCTCCGGTTTAACAATGTTATCCAAATCGGAAGCGGTAGTAACAATACTTGTCCCTGGGATTGAATCTATTTCAGGATTTACTATGGCTATTATCACTCAGGATCACCAATATTTAAACTGTTGACAAAGAAACTCTGAAATATTAGTTTTACTTTTTATGTAACTCAACTTTTACAAAAACTATTAGCCTACACACGGCCAGTGTGAAAGAATAATTAATTTCCATTAATATATTTCATGTCAACTGCATTGTTTAATTTTTTTTTTTTTTTTTTAAAAATAACATGTCTGTATATCAACAACAAGAAACTAAAAATCTCTTGCCAACTGTATCCTTACAAATGCATGAACTAATTAGAGCAGGTAGACATGGAACAAAGGCCTTAAAATAGCACACATAAAAGACTTCATATGATCAATTCAATTTTATTCATCCAATTTAACATATATATGTTGTGGATTTGTCCAGTATTTTAAACATTTAATTACAATATTATAAGAATTCAACAATAATTACTTAAAAAATTATATTGTACATGTAGATTAAACTTATACATTGTTAAAAAATACAGGTGAATACTTCTAAAATATACAAGTGAATACTTCATTAATGCTAAAACTCATCAGTTGAGTAATAACATTTTTCAATTGAGATGTTTTTGAAGCATGGAACAGAATTTATATTACAATTCCTTTCTTGGAAGTGTTGAAACCAGTGTTATAATAATTAAATTTAAATTTATTTTAATAAAAGAATTTATATTTTTTATTTCAATAGGTAAATAAAATATATATCTTGAATTTACTGAGAATAGCCTATGAAGGCCTTTCATTGGAAGGAATATTGTAAAAGACTGCTATGTCAAATAAGTGCAAAGAATCATGATATTATATCTGTCAAACTGCTAGAAATTTATATAGGCAAAAAGCTTAACTAGAAACATCACATAAATCACATAACAGCAAATTAACTTGTGTAACATTCCTGATATGCAAGCTTAATTGTCACTAAATATTTATTCATATACTCTTATGCATATTTTGTCTTCTTTCATTCCTATCACATGGTGTACTTCCATGGGGTAAAGGAGCACAAACTGTATTCAAATGATATAAAAACGGTAATTAGATATATTGCTAATTTGGATTCTAACCATCCTTGCAAACAATTTTTCCAGAAGCTTAGAATTATGACTATCAGGGTTGTCAGAACAAAATTTACAAAAATATGTGCTGACATAGAAACATATGTAGTTACATAACATGAAATAACTTGCCCTTAGATTTATCACTTTCAAGACTCTCAAAAATACAAGACTGATGTTACAAATGTACAATAAACTTCCAGATCATATTACTACCCATTCATAAATTGAAAACATTTCTGGATAAACAGCTAAAAGATAGTGTTTTATTAAATAGAAGAGTTCTATGATAAAAAACAACTATTACAAATAACTACGAGGGTTGTTCAATAAAGAATGATCACAACCTGTTTTTGACAACGTCCCTTTACTCATCCTCATAATTTTGATGATCATTCTCAAAATTGTTTCCCCTGAATGCGATGCACTTGTCCCAGCATTTCTACCAGTCTTCAAAGATGCTGGAAACCAATTTTTGAGAGATCCACCAAAATCGCCTCCGCAGCCTTCACCACTGCTTCTGATGATGGATAATGCCTCCCACGAAGGCATTTCTTCAAGTTAGGAATAGAAAAAGGTCACATGAGGCTAAATACGGACTATAGGGAGGGTGAGGGGTGCACTTTACTTTGATTTTTGCAAGACATTCAGCAACATTGGCAGTATGCAGCAGTGCATTATCGTGGTGCAGCATCCAGCCTGTTTCATGGAAATGTGGTCTTTTGCGCCTGATATGGACTTGCAAAGTTTTTAGGACATCCCTGTAGTATTGTCCAGTTACTGATGCGTGTGCAGGTACAACATGCTGATAAACCATTCCACGAATATCAAAGAATGACATGACCATAACTTTCCCAGCAGAAGCAACCACTTCTGCTTTTTTGGGGGTTGGTGATGGAGATATCCACACTGAGCTTTGCTGTTTGCTCTCAGGATCAAAATGATGTAGCCAAGTTCCATCAGCAGTGATTATGTTTGAAAGAAACTCCGGATCTTCCTCTAACATCAACTTTAACTGCATGTTACCTACATTGCAGCGGTAGGCGATACTGAACATGTCTGAACTTTCCTGGTTTTCACACGCGGGAACAAGGAGTACCAATAATGAAACTACTACAGCGTGTTTGTTTCACATTAAGCTAACAGAGTATAATAAAACTGAATTTTAGTGTGAAAAATTATAACCGTAAAATAATTATGATCATTCTTTATTGAACAGCCCTTGTACATCAGATTTGTTCAGCGTTAATTAGATCACCAATTTATCAGCATTTTATAAATCTAATTTAGTAACTAAATTGTAAATATGTTCAGTTTTTAACATTGTAAGGTGATGAAATTATGTACTTGAAATGACCAATTCAGCAATTTGTTAAATGCAACTATAGGAGGAATGAAATGAAAGCCTAAGAGTGTAATTAAAAATTACACTTTGAGCCATTGTTCTGCAAGTTAGCATACTGTTACCAATGATGTAAGGAATGCCCAATAAGTGGCGGAAGAGTGAACATAGCTACTATACTAATTCAAATGGCTGCCCCATTTACAAAGTGCACCAAGGAAGAACAGCATTCTGTCATGGGTTTTCTGAGCTGCATAGGTACAAACCCATTGAAATCCATTGGGAAAATGAAGGCCCTATCTATACAGCAGCAAGTGTAAGAATGAAATAAAAAATTTGGGAATGGCACGAGTTTTCATACAGACGCTCTGTGGCCTGGTCAGACACACAGTGTTATGAGACCATAATCTACTGTAGCAATTGTACTCACTGTAATGGAAAATCACTGTGTGATGGTGGGTGAAATAGCCTCAAATCTGAACATTACTCCTAAGTGAGCACATTACATCATTTATAAAATGCAATAAGATCAAAGAGTCAGGCTTCTAGCTACAGGTACTATTGCAAAATGTTGCTCGGCCTCATACTGATACTAACCATACAATAATTGCAACCATCAATAACCTGCACATTAATACTCTTCCACATCTGCCATACCCACCAGAACTTGCACTGAGTGATTACATGTTTGGATCACTCAAAATACGGGAGGAAAGAAATTTTGCTACAAGAAAGAGGTGCATCAGGCAGTGCACTTTCTACACACTAGGGGAAGCATGTCAAATTACAGACTATGTCATCATGATTTGTGTTGAACTTTTGTTCAATAAAAAGAAGTGAAAAAAATATTTAAGGTTTTCAAATGACTCTTCTTTGTATAAATTTATGATTCCACTTTGTATAAATGTTTAATAAGTATACTGCATATGTCTTTGGAGGAATTTAGTAACAGTGACGTCAAAATTAATCTCAAAAACTATTTGTAGTTGGTTTATTAATACTCGTCACTTACTTGTTTATATTTATGAGAGACTAGTTTCAAAGGCATTCGCCCCCATTTTCAATCTCTTTCCAACTGGCATCTGTTGTCTGCTCTCTCTCTGGTGTGGAACTACAAACTTCTTTGTCAAATTATCTACTGGTGGGATTTCAAAGTTCATTACACGATCCTTATTCTTCCATATGAATATGTTCTCCCATGTTGTCAATTTATTTTGGTTTATCACTCCTTTTAATAATTTTGGAATTGGGTCAGTGTCATGGTTTTCATTCCAAAAGTGAAATGCTACTGCTGACTTATCTTCTTGTTTGAATCTGATGTTTCTAAAGTGCTCTTTGACTCTGGTTTTTAGATTTCTTTTTGTTTGACCTATGTAGCATTTTTCACAATTCTTACAACGTATTTGGTATATTCCAGATCTGTTAACTGATGGGATTTCATCTTTTGTTTTTGAATTTAGCAATTTTAAAATTGAGTGTCTATTAATAGGTGCCAAGGTGATATTTTGTTCCTTGAAGATCTTTTTAAATTTATTAAATGTTTTTGGGTGATATGTGAATGAACTGAATATGCTGTTGCTTTCCTTTTCTTTTGTAAATGTGGTTGCTTCCTTAATGGTTTTCTTCAACACCAAACTTTTGTTGTATCCATTTTCTTCTGCTATGTGTAGTATTGCTTTTTGTTCTTTGAAATATTCTTCATTTTCCATGGGTATGTTGACTAGTCTGTGTGTAAGGCTGTTTATTATTGCATGTTTATGCGTAACTGGGTTGTGGCTATTATTTTTTATGTAATTTTCTTAATGTGTTGGTTTCTTGTAAATTCCAAATTTTATTTTTGTGTCATTCCTGATGATATTTAGATCCAAGAGTAATTTTAATGCATCTTCTAAATGTTCATTCAATCTGCAAGAAAGGACTATAAAATTCACTATAAAAAAGGAAATCAATGGACAACTCTCTTTCTTGGATCTAAATATTATCAGGAATGACACAAAAATAAAAGTTGTAATTTACAGGAAACCAACACATTCAGAAAATTACATAAAAAATAATAGCCACAACCCAATTACGCATAAACATGCAATAATAAACAGCCTTACACACAGACTAGTCAACACACCCATGGAAAAAGAAGAATATTTCAAAGAACAAAAAGCCATACTACACATAGCAGAAGAAAACGGATACAACAAAAGTTTGGTGTTGAAGAAAATTAGAAAAGCTAAACTGAAGAAAACCATTAAAGAAGCAACCACATTTACAAAAGAAAAGGAAAGCAACAGCATATTCAGTTCATTCACATATCACCCAAAAACATTTAATAAATTTAAAAACATCTTCAAGGAACAAAATATCACCTTGGCACCTATTAATAGACACTCAATTTTAAAATTGCTAAATTCAAAAACAAAAGATGAAATCCCATCAGTTAACAGATCCGGAATATACCAGATGCGTTGTAAGAATTGTGAAAAATGCTACATAGGTCAAACTAAAAGAAATCTAAAAACCAGAGTCAAAGAGCACTTTAGAAACATCAGATTTAAACAAGAATATAAGTCAGCAGTAGCATTTCACTTTTGGAATGAAAACCATGACACTGACATTAAAAGGAGTGATAAACCAAAATAAATTGACAACATGGGAGAACATATTCATATGGAAAAATAAGGATCGCATAATGAACTTTGAAATCCCACCAGTAGATAATTTGACAAAGAAGTTCATAGTTCCACCACCAGAGAGAGAGCAGACAACAACAGATGCCAGTTGGAAAGAGATTGAAAATGGAGGCTTGAAACTAGTCTCTCATAAATATAAACAAGTAAGTGACGAGTATTAATGAACCAACTACAAATAGTTTCTGAGATTAAGTATATTGCAAATGTAATGTGATAAAAATTGTATGTATTTGAGATCAACTGCAATGTTGTAAAACAGCCTAACAGTCAATAAACTCAAAACTTATTTTCCATAAGCAATAAATCCTCAGACATAGATAAAAACTGGTTTCATAAAAAATATAATCTATTTAAAACACCATTTAAAATAACTTTTATTGCAGCCTCAGCAATTTCCTAGATCTTTTTAGTTAATTGATGGAAATTAATCATTTCTTCACACTAGCCGTATATAGGCTAAGGTATTTGATGGATAAAGTCAACATGAAAAACTCAACTGGAGAATTTAATGTCAGGACGGCACGTTGACCATGGTAGCTCAAAGGTTAAGAGCAACTGGACGGAAACCAGGAGATCCGTGGTTCGGATCCGGGCCATGGCGTTGAATTTTTCATGTTGACTCTATCCATCCAAGATTTTTACTCTCATTAGTTTGGATTTTGTCATTCAGCAGTTTGCTATGTTATGGAAAGAGCGACCCACTTTAGTTTCCTGCATTCTCATTATACAAACACTATCCCCCAAAATTTTCTGGACACAAAGGATTTAATTCATAATTTAGCATAACAAATACATAATAATATGTACCACCTTTCTGGGATAACATACTCTTATTAACAAAATCTTGTCTATCTGCAAAAATATACAACTGAAAAATATATAAATAAACTTTATTTTCTACACCTTGGATTCTTCAAAATCTCCTCCACTTGCCTTCGAAAAGCTTTACACAGACCAGTCATTCTAACAAAAAGCGGGTGAGTGAGTGTGTGGTGTTTAAGGGCCCGTCGACAACAAGGTCATTTGGGCCCCACTAACAAAAAGTCCTAATAGCTCAATCCAAACTCATCCTAAACTAATTCTATAGCAGAGGTTGAAAATGGAAGCAACAGTTCCTGAAACAAGTCCTTCAAAAAATTAAAATGTAAATGATGCAGCGTGAAAAAGTGACTACAAATGATTTTATCAATTAATTCAAAAGAATTACAGTCAAGTAATTATGGAGGACAAAGCATATACTTTAATTCTTTCTGTGACTCCTTTTTTTGCCAAATGCACGACAAATCTTACAAGAGTGCTTCAAATCATCCTGTTGCATGATAAATACTGTACACATTAACTTCTTTCAATAGCAGATGCCATTGTTTGCACAAGATTCTGTGGCACCCTTCTTTCATTACACGTTTCAGTGGGATGCAGTTCCGTAAACACAGACAATGGACATGACAGCGAATAGCTCTACATACATAACAGGAAGCATGCGGACATTAACAGAAAATGCAAGAATTGGGGCACTTAATGCACGATATATAAATAACCAGAAAAAGAGAATGGATGGAGGTGCAGCGATGGTGTTACAGTTAATAGTGTGACCACACTATTAATCATCAAAGGGATGAAAATGAACCTGGGGCCTGGATCTTTGTAACAGAATATATTGAGTCTATCGAAAAAAATGAATGAGATACTGATAGAAATCAGAAAAACTGAGAAAAGATTGGACTCAAACAGACAGAGAAAATAGAAAAACTTAAAGGGAAATAAAGGGATTTGAAGAAGAACACAAAGAAGCATTGGGAATATTAGAGCAAAGGATAAAGATGGAAAGAGATGAAGAAAAACATGGGAAGTTAAATATCAAATTTTGAAGTAACATTACTATTTCTGACTTGCTTGTATTGATTCTTATCCCCCACTACTTACAGTAACCAGTAATTTCATTTATTGCTTTGTGTAATCCTATCACTGTTACAGATCCTATTATTAAGTTATCTTCAAATAGTAATCCTGATATTACCTTGTTCCTAATAATTGGGCAATGATTGTTATTTTTCCACTTTATTATATCACTAATAAGCAAATTGAACAATACAGGGCTAAGCTTAAGTCTTGTCTAAATCCCATTCTCTGTTCCAGTAACTTTGTTAGCTTATTCCTCTCTACTCTAGTTTCAAACTGTATTCCCTCATATATCTTTTCTAACCCTACAATAAGTTTCCTGCGGACTCCTTTTTTTGTAACTTTCACCATAGTGCTTCTCTCACTATTGTATCAAAAGCCTTTACAAAATCTACAAAAAGCATACATACTTTCTCTCTGTTCCTACTTGTGTATTTATCTAATATCATTCCAATAATTAGCATATTATCCATCCTCCTTTTCCCTATCCTCTATCCTGTTTGGAATTCCAATAGCTATTTCTCTACTTCCACCAATCTTTGCAATCTTTCTTCCATTATTCCTGTGTAAATTTTCTCTAGTATTGCTAGTAAACTGCTACTTTCACCTTTGCCTTTATAAATAGGTGCAATAATACTCACTTCCCAATTTTCCTATTCGCTTGCCTTATTTTTTCTAGAAATTTCATCATTGAGCTTTACACCTTCATTTGTTTTGCCATATTCTTTCCAGAACTCTCCTGGTAGTCCATCAAATCCCTCAGCCATGTTCCTTTTTAACCTCTTTAATTGTGGGCCCACTTCATCTACTGTAATTTCCCCATCTAATCTCTATCATGCACAACCTCTCCATCCCACATCCATTTTTTAAAACTGATTTTTGGTTCCTGGATGATCAACTATGTCAAGTATTCAACCCACTCCATCAATGCTATCTTACCAACAATGCTTCTTTTTCCGTTAAACTCCTTAACAGCTTCCTATATTATTTTTGAGTATTTTTCTAAGACTGCCGCTTCCACTTTCGTACTCTTTACTTCTAACCACTGTTTTCTTTCCTCTCTATTAGTTTTCATACCCCTACCTACATAACAAAATTTTGCTTGTCTTCAACTTTTCCTGTAATTTGCCATTTTTCTATTAATTTCGCTACTTCTTGTTTCATCTTCCTAAATTTATCATCATACAAGCTATTAATACTTGGCTTAGTCTTATTTCCATTGTAACTCTTGCTCTTTTTCTCATTTCTAACAGTTCTAAGGCTTTCTCTACTCTCCCTTCTTTTAATGTTAACTCTATCCCAGATTCTATAATTCTGCTTATTTTTCAATTTATTTCTCTCTGAAATTCTGCAGCCACTGTCTTTCTCCACTGATAAGATGTGAATCAATTTACTATTACTTCCCTTGACTGACTTAAGATTTGTGTTTCCTCAACTAGGTTTATATAAATAGGGAAATGACAGCTCTTAAAAGTTCTTTTCATACTCTAAAACTTTTAACCCTTTCCCCTAGTTCATTACTACGAATTATTAGATCTATTACACTCTATCCTTTGCATTTTTAAAAGCATAGTCAGTTGTTCCATCTATACCTAAAGTACCATTTCATATCAGTTAATTATTAGTTACACAAAAATCTATATAAGCTTTACTCCCTCCTTATGTGTCTTATCACAACTTCTCCTTAACCGTATTTCACGTTTATATCTCTTTCACTTGCTGTTTCCCTAGAAATTATTCTTATTTCTTCCTCACCTACACTCGCATTTCAATCTGTCATAATTATTACTTCTGATTCCAGTTAACACTCCCTCACTTTCTCAATATCTTCCTCCAAATTTATATTAATTTTTTCATCATAAAAGTGAGAGCTTTATGGAGGATTGTAAGCTAATCCCAAGGCATAAGATGCTTTAACCCCATTTCTTTTTTTGTTTATTTGGATCCACGGCACTTGCTTGCTTTTACTCTCAATTTTCTCTACTTCCACTTTCAAACCTTTGTGATTATCATTATATCTCCTGATGCCCTACAATTACCAGATACTTCACTTGCACTTTTTGTAATACATAAGAGACCTTTCAACTCAACCAGCTTGCTATCATCTAACCCAATAAAATCCACCCCTTTAGCCACATTACATAATCTGCCACTTATTATCTTAGCTTTTAGATCTTTCATGTTTTGAAACATCATAGGTATCCCTTTTCCCCATCTTAAGTTTTCATTATCTTTCTGCTTCATCATTTCTACCTTTCTTCCCCTTGTTAACCTTCCACCCCTAACACAACTTCTTGACTGCCCTGTGTTTCAACTAATTTGTAAAATACTGCCTTCTGTTGCTGCTATAACCTGCAAATTTCTTTCTTTCATAATCCTTTGTGCCTCAACCATGTCCTTGGGAAATAATACTTCACCTATCAGTACACTTTGCTGACTTTTCTGTAAACTTCGACACACATCACTCGCTGCTTCAGCATTCACTATGTCGCTGTGTATCACAACACCACTTTCCCTGACATCACTTGCTCATAACTTGGATGTCATCACCATGTGCAATAGCAGCTGTAGCATCATCTGTCTTGCAATCTTCTGATACCCAACTCGGCAATACTTGAGTTCCAACCTTTGATCTGTCTGCTGTCTGGATTTCATCTTGTTGCATATCAGTTTTTCTTTGCTTGTCTCTTCTGACAGAAATACTCCAATGCTTATCATTTACAAAGAGATTAAGCCCCTTTAAGTATACATCTTTTCCCTTCATTTTTATTAATAAGGATTACTTGTATCTCTGTTCTTCCTTGCTGTAATTCTATTCTATGTAGATTCCTGATCCTTTTAACTTCTTTGCACTGCTAATATCCTCCATTTCAACCGCTATGTAGCTACTTTTAGAAAAATCAGGTGAGTGAATCTTCTTCTTTTTCTCTCTAAACTGTATGTCTCCACATCTCCCATCCTTACAGTGGTATTTCCATTCTTCAATTTCTGCCACAATATCATACAGCCTCCTATTTAGGTCTTCTTTTACTCCAAATATGATAAGATTCAGTTTGTGCTGTCCATTTTCACAGCTCTTCTTTGTCTATTTTAGCATTCTTCTGCATTCCTCAAATTTTTGTTTGGTGTCTTCTTCCTTCAATTCTTTATTTATTCTTTCAAGTTTTTGAATTTGTTCGGGATTTGAGTACAATTTAGCTTCCATCTCTATCCCCATCTTCTTTATATATGCGAAATCCTTCATCATTGCTTTTAACATAACTGAAATTTGATTCAAGTCCATTGATCCTGGATTTGGTTCTACCCTGCCAGTTATTAACAAAGCTACTATTACTAGCACTATCCATATTTGAACGGTGATCTTAAATTCTTCAGATGTTCCGATTCTTATCATTGTACAGCTGCAGTTCAACACCCATGTTCTAGTCCTCTGCTTTCTCTTTTCTGCAATCTCTCAACACGACCTTCTCATTGGCAGCTAGCAGATGACTCCTTGATTTAATACCAAAGGTGAGGTAGAAAGAGCTATATTGAGAACGGAGCAGCTAATAACAAAAGAAAGTGTGGAAAGTGAAAGAGATAAATACTTAATATAAAATTATTTGTGGTTGGTTTATTGACACTCGTCACTTACTTTTTCATATATTTATGAGAGACTAGTTTCAAAGGCCCTGGCCTCCATTTTCAATCTCTTCCCAACTGGCAACTGTTGTTATCTGCTCTCTCTGGTGGTGGAACTATGAACTTTTTTGTCAAATTATCTGCTGGCGGGATTTCAAAGTTCATTACGCGATCCTTATTTTTCCAGATGAATATGTTCTCCCATGTTGTCAATCTATTTTGGTTTATCACTCCTTTTAATAATTTTGGATTTGGATCAATGTCATGGTTTTCATTCCAAAAATGAAATGCTACTGCTGACTTGTCTTCTTGTTTCAATCTGATGTTTCTAAAGTGTTCTTTGACTCTGGTTTTTAAATTTCTTTTTGTTTGACCTATGTAGCATTTTTCACAATTCTTGCAATTTATTTGGTATATTCCAGATTTGTTACCTGAAGGAATTTCATCTTTTGTTTTTGAATTTAGTAATTTTAAAATTGAGTATCTATTAGTAGGTGCCAAGATGATATTTTGTTCCTTGAATATCTATTTAAATTTATTAAATGTTTTTGGATGATATGTGAATGAACTGAATATGCTGTTGCTTTCTTTTTCTTTAATAAATGTGGTTGTTTCCTTAATGGTTTTCTTTAGTTTAGATTTTCTAATTTTCTTCAACACCAAACTTTTGTTGTATCCGTTTTCTTCTGCTATGTGTATTATTGCTTTTTGTTCCTTGAAATATTCTTCTTTTTCCATGGGTATGTTGACTAGTCTGTGTGTAAGGCTGTTTATTATTGCATGTTTATGTGTAATTGGGTTGTGGCTATTATTTTTTATATAATTTTCTGAATGTGTTGGCTTCCTGTAAATTCCAAATTTTATTTTTGTATCATTCCTGATGATATTTAGATCCAAGAAAGGTAGTTGTCCATTGATTTCCTTTTCTATTGTGAATTTGATAGTCCTTTCTTGCAGATTGAGTAATTTTAATGCATCATCTAAATGTTTACTTGGCACAATTGCAAAGATGTCGTCAACATATCTATACCAAATCTTGAAGATCAATGGGAAGGACTTTTTAATTTGTGTTTCAAATGCACTCATAAATAAGTTAGCCAAAAAAGGTGAAAGTGGATTGCCCATTGATAGTCCTGATTTCTGCTTG
This sequence comes from Mantis religiosa, assembly GCA_030765055.1. Taxonomy (NCBI): domain Eukaryota; kingdom Metazoa; phylum Arthropoda; class Insecta; order Mantodea; family Mantidae; genus Mantis; species Mantis religiosa. The sequence goes on along the minus strand of CM060950.1, from coordinate 154,866,648 downwards.
TAGTGTTTTCCATTAAAGCTAAAGAAGTTTTGTTCAATGCATATTTTTGTTAGAGAAATATATTCTTCTGCTTCTATTGCTTCCATATCAATTGTAGCTAGCCATTTTTTTAACACAGTCTGCAATTTTTCTGTTGGTATGCTTGGAAATAAAGATGTGACATCAAATGAAACCAGTCTGTCATTTTTGTCCAAATTTATATCTTTGATTTTTTCTACTAAATCTAAAGAGTTTCTTAAATTTGCACTTTCAAATTTTGGAAAACTATTAAATTTACTTAGTAACCATTTGGCCAAATTATATGATGATATAAAATATATATAAAAGATAAATACTTGTAGGCAGAATAGGGAAGGGTGGTATGATCACAAATGTTACAAGAGTAAGAAAAAGGTGGTGAGAGAATAAACAAATAGAAGCAGACAGGAGAGCAAAAAGATAAAAGTTTTTAATCCAAATATGGAACAAATGCCTAATAAAGGTGAAAAAAGAAAGAATTGAGGGATAAAATGAAAGAATCAAAAAATCAAGGCAGGAAGGCAATATGTAAGACGCTGAAAGATACATACAAACAAATGCAGGGGGAACAACATAAAGGCAGAAACATGGTGTAATTACTTTATATTATTTAGCGTGCAAACATTAGTTAAAACCCAAGGAAGTTGCAAAGAATGAGTACACTATATTGAGGATAATGAAGATAAATTAAGTGAAAACCCAAAATCTAAGTTAAAGAGCAACACTTCTTGTGGTGTTGAGGGTTACCAGGGGAATTCTGGAAAGAATGGTGTAAAAACGATTATAAGCTGAGATTAACAGGATAACTGTTTAATGCAAAATGTGAAAGGGCTTGAGTACCAGAAAACTGGAAAAAGGGAATTGTAGTACAAATTTATAAAGGCTAAGGAGATGTAAAGAACCTAACAAATTACAGAGGTATTAACCCTCTAGCAGTGATTCAGAATTCCAAGTGGGATTTAAGAAAGGTAGGAGGACAAATAAAATATCATACTTTCAGACTCTGGGGAAGATGAGGAATCATCTTGGTTGGAGAAAAATCCCCATCCCCAGCTGGGAATCGTACCAGGGACCCCTAGCACAGTAGACCATTTAGCATACTAGAGCTAATGGATGATTTTGTTAAAAGTGCTATTAGCTTTTAAGTGCATGGTTTCTTTTTAATCAATTACATTTTTCTATAAACTAGGCACTTACTTTAGTAGGTTTTAACTCATAAAATTATATTGCACAGCATTTCTTTAGCACTTTCTTTAATTAATTGATTTAGTTTATTTAGTAAATATGAGCTGAGTGCTTTTCTAACCCTACACTGCTCAATGAAAAGATATGACAGTTGCAATAAGTCGAACGTAAACAGCAGGCAGCAGAGAACAACCAATGTCTGCTGGTGGGGTGATACGAAATGCAACATTTATGTGAAAAAATGTAACACAGTGGCTGAAATTAAAGAGGAACTCAAATTTAGATGCAACACAAAAGAGCTTATGATTTATTTAATAGTATAGACAAATGATTAACAGTAAACTATATACAACCAACCAGAGGTTTTATTCATTTTATTCATTAGGGCTGGTGATATTTAGCGTTCTGATATCAGAAATTTAGCATCTTGATTTTTACATTTAGCATTTATACATTTGCAATTTAGCATTTTATAGCATTTTGAAGGAAAAAAGAAGTTTGAGATAATTTTTTAAATGATGAATATTAACACTATTTATATTTGATTTAAAACACATTTATGGAGAGTTATTAATAACAGTGACTTAAAAGTGCATAAAGTGTCCATTTATTTTACATTAATATAGGTTAAAGCAATACACAGAAATATAGAACAAGTTGATATAGACTAAAATATACTGCATAACACAAAAAAGATAAATGCATGCTGATGTAAAACTAGCACAATAAAAAGAAAATGCACAAAATTAGCCTTGCACTTACTGACGTGACCTACGTATAGAATTAATGGAAGTTGCACGTAAAACCGAACAGAACTATGAAAATTGGAACTTTGGCAACCGAGAACTCCAATTGGAATTAACATGTGCTTATCAGTTCCTTAAAATTAGGATTGCTATTGGTTTTCAGTGACAAGGATTGAAATTTTCCATTAACTGGGTTGTGGAGATAGATTTGGCTGGCCCGACAGCTCAGTCAGTAGAGGATCTGCCTGCCATGCTAGGGATCCCGGGTTCGATTCCCAGCGGCAGGGGTGGGGATTTTTCTCTGACCAAGATAATTCCTCATCTTCCTCAGAGTCTGGAAGTATGTATGAGAGTGCAATTGTGTGCGTGATCTAATGATTAAAACCCAACAAATACAAGTTAACACCTTTGATATGTCCCAAAGGAGAACAGCTGCCAATATGACCACTGGAGTTAAAAGCGGGGTATAAATGGAACAAAAAAAAAAAAGATTTATAACAGTCTAGGCATGGTAAGAGGGGGTCTCTTTTGTAAAACAACTGAATTCGCTTCAGTATCAAACATACTCCTATGGGCATTGGTGGAACAATAAGCTAATTTAGAGGGAAGAGTTGCTTTCCACATTTCAGAAGAGTGGTCACTTACTTTTAAATTTCTAAACATGCAAAGGTTCTACAGATTCTTTAGTTAAAGTTTCCAGATGAAAAAGCATTGGGAAAAAATATTACTTGGGAACATCTTTGATTTCGCATTTATATCACATTTTGAGTCAATTTCGCATTTTATCACGCTATATCGCATTTGCAAAAAATCACCATCCCTAATTATACTATAAGCCTGAACCCTATAAAACATACTGGGAAAAGATTAATAAAATAAATGCCGACATATGTGACATCTGTGGTGTTCAGGATACTCCTGAGCTGTTTCTTAATATAACCGATAGGGCCAAAATTTACCTGAATAACATAATGCTTTAGAAGGGAACACATTACACTCAATTCCCAGAAATCCTGAATTGACATAAAATCCACATCTTTATTACTTTAGTAATAAATCTCAGGAAATGGGCCCGAGAGAACAGGTAGAGACAAAAGCAATATCATGCACAACTTCACAAGTAAGAAGATCCTTGCAAATTCAGTATCAAAATAGAGGAATGACAAATTGTTAAGGACTACAATGGACAGATAAAAGTTATTAGAATCACAGAGGCACATGAAAACACTGTACCACAATGTACAATTATGATGTAAATTTAAAAAATTTAACATAAGGAAACTGAAGAAGATACTCAAGGATAGAAGAAACAAGAATGAGAGGGCTGGACCTGTAGCTCAGTCAGCAGAGCAACCGTCTGCTGTGTGAGGTATCCTGGGTTCGATTCCTGGCTGGGGGTGGGGGATTTTTCTCCAAACAAGATGATTCCCCACCCTCCCCAGAGTCTGGAAGCATGATTTTTTTTTAGCCTATCATCATAAATTTGCAAGATTCAGATGATGAAGAATTGTCTCTTGACGTAAGTGACACTAACAGTGATTAGCATAGCCACTGGCAATTACTCTGGATCAAAAACTTTGTAATTTGCAAACAATTATAATTATAGCATTTAAAACATATATCTGTTCTAATTTTGATTTTAACAACTGCATTATTACAAAAGTTTAGAAAACTTACTTTGGGTCCTCTTACGTTAAGTTCCAAAGAGACTTGCATGCTCTACATTAGTGTGCAAGAGAGAGGTAAATATGAGAAGAGTGAGCGGAAATTAGGTGGCAACACTGAGCATACAAACGCATCTCATTCACTGCAGCCCAGAAGTCCTCCCCATTTGAAAAAATATAATGAAGTGTCTAAATTTCTATAAAAATCAGAAAAAAACATACTGCACTAACAGAAAAAAAAAATCAATGTAAATTATAACATTCCTGCATTGAGGTTGCCAATGAAAAAAAAAATGGCCTGATTTATTGACTTTGCAACATTATGTTCATATGAAACAAATGTGCACTAAAAGGCAATGAGGGAGTATGTGCTGGAAAGGTAAACAAAACATATTAATAAAGGTATTCTAACAGCATTTATGTGACAGTTACTCTCTGGTTTGTCCAGTGGACTTGAAAAAAGTGAAATTCTATTAATAAAAAAGTTAGGCTAAAAAAAATAAAACTGATCTGTATTACCTCATTGTAAAATACTTCAATTTTGTTAGACCTGTCAAATTTCCTATCAATTCTGTATTGACTTCCTGCCATTCATTAAATACTGTACTTCCTTATGATTATGCAATTTTACTTCTTTAGTGAAAATGCAACACCGGCACTCAATGATCACTCTATCCTGTATTAAATGATTTAATGGTGCATTTTAAGTATAGCGCTTCAAAGATTTGAGTAACAGCTGAATGCATGTTAAGCCCTTTTTCATTACCACCTTTGGAATGGTTACTGTACGTGTTAAGCCAAAAATGTGTAGTGTTTAATGCCCGCTTTTACTACATGCGGCACCTCAGGTGGTGGCCCAATGATACAAGAGATGAAGATGGAGCACTGGAGAAATGAGAAGGCAGGAGAAACCGGAGAGCCCAAAGAAAACCTACACCAAAGCCATGTTGTCCATCACAAATCTCACTTTGCAGTTGCCTGGAATCAAACCCGGGCCACCTTGGTGAGAGTCAAGTAGTCTAACCACTCAGTCACAGCATGACCATGTTAAGCCAAGCACCACCAAGTTTAACATTAACTAATTTAAGAAATTAACAATTATTAATAATATCTTCGGTTTAAAACTGCAGTGAACAGAAAAGGTTACAATTCTGTTAAATTCATGGATCAGACTATTCAATTATAACACTTTATGAACTGTTCAAGTTAATTTTATCCAATTTTAATTTAAAAAATTGCACATCATTAAATGATATTTCAAAATTATCAACCTTTAGGAGAAAACTTATACATGCATAAAATTTTGAACTATGGTCTATTCACAAAGGAGTGTATCCTGTAGCATTCAATGCTTAGATTAGTGTGCATAAATGAACAAAAGGATATGATCCAATTACCATAAAGGCAATATATAATCTCACCATCAATAACCAGGTATAACACTGTATCTCAACTCGTTCCTTTTAAAAAATGACAAGCTATAATAATTGGTTCCAGTTCCACGTGGTAGACAGTAACCAGTACAGTATGAGGAACAAAGACCATTTCCAGAGTATCTGGATACTGAGTTAATTATGGGATTTAGAAACCATTGGCTTTTAGCTAAATTGATGTTTAGGCTACACTTTCCTGTCGCTTCAACTATAATTCCTCTTAAAAACAACCTTTAGTTATGCTTTGCTAAGCCAAATAGTGAACAATCCAGGTTCTATCACTTAACTGTTATTTCTCAAACTCTTCTCCCAACAAATTTGGTTTCCCCACCACTGCATTCATGCAGACCATGTGACTTACCACCATTACTTCCTCGCAGACTATTTCACTCCCCACAGCTCTTTTCTCCCAAACCACATAACTGCCCCCATGAATATTTCCTATCTCAATTAACCATGTGTAGCTAACATTATTTGGCATTAAAAAAATTAAAATGTACACCTCTCATTTGCAATCTGATTATCCTGCACATCAATGGCTTATTCTACTATAGTACGCAATGAAGTACCTTTAGCAAGAAGTTGTCAACTGCAGAGTTTGGATATATGCCATGACAGTGAAATGTTACCAACCCACATTCGTTTGCTTGTTATTCTTGTTCCATTTATAATCATCATTATCATCATCATCATCATCATACTGGATAAAGAAAATTATAAAATTTTGACCATCATTTTTTAAATGGATGAATAAGGGCATGAACCGATTTTGTTGAGTGAGTGAGTGTGTGGTGTTGTTATTAGATATGTTACAGAAATTGCATTTGCCTACAAATTCTAAAGTTTTAATGTTAGAAAACATTGTTTCAACAACACTTAATGTATTGAGGACAATCAGAATATTCCAAATTTAGGTTAAACTGCAGAACAGCAACTTTGTCTGCCATGGTAAGGAAACAGAAACAAGCTGTTCCCAACTGCAGTTCTGAAATACATTGACAGCAAAATGTTGGTAACACATTCTTTTTCTTGTTATTCTTGTTTTAATACTGGTATTATTATTCTCATCATTATTACACAGGTTGAAGAAAACGTATGGAATTTTGACTATAGCTGCTAAATGGATCAATAAGGTTGTGCCAATTTTTCGCACACATTCACACTCACACTATCAAAGTTGGACATACATATATACTCACACATATTATTATTGAAGCTTTGCTATTTAGTGTATCACTATTTACCTGTTCTAGTGTAGACAGTTTCCTTACGCATTACAGTACCACTAGTTTGGTTACATGGTGTTGGTATTTCCAGCAAATGCAGGTTTTCACTGTAGGCAACGCTCCAGCACTGATGTCATGCCTGCCATTCTCCTAGCAGAAGACAGTCACTGATCGGCAGTATAACCTATAGACTATTCTTTCCTCCCGTTCCTTAAAGAAAAATTTAATGTACTCCTTTCATTTTATGTGCACGTTATCATTTCTCTATTCCAGTCCTCTAAGTACATAAACATGTAAATAATAAATCAATGGATATTATATGCGAGTACTATTAAATAATGACATATTTATAAAATTATTGATGCACATTATTTTGAATAATAAACAAATTTTCTCTGTATATACATGCCCACTCTAATTCATCTCTGATCACATGTACTATCTTTCCTTACTCCCTTTTTTCAGCCTGTAATGCATGGAGACATTGGTGGTGCGGGCCTTTACAGATACTAAAAAACATCGGTCAAAGTTCTGCAATTCAAACTGAGATGTTTGTTTTCTTAAAAACAGCAGTAAACATTAAGGTAAAAATAAATGCAGATAAATGCATGCCATTTTCAACAATAACAAAAATAATTGTTCTTCTAAAGTGCAACAGGTGCTGGCACAAAATATTTCAGTACACTTGCTGTAAGTTTGAGTCACTTAAATATTTAGTTCACGAAAAGATGTATGTATGTATTTATTCCCACACACAGGTTAAATTTTGTAGGATATCCTTTACAACTGATTGCTTCTAGCAGGAGTGATTTCATATTAGAAATTACTTTTTTCCATATAGGCAGGCTCAATTTTTACCCTTTCTTCGAGCAGTCTTTTCTTTAGTAGACCTTTGAGAAGAATGGAGAATTTGATTATTTTATTTACTTCACTCCAGAATTTCTTTATTGGATTAAGAACTGGACTCTGTGGGGGAAGGGAGCAGATGCACTACTTTGGGCAGTTATATAGCCACCATACCCTGACAAAATATGTCTGGTGCTTTGGTTGGTTAATCATCCTTATAAAACTTAAAATTATTTCTTATTCATAATTTCTTGCACAATGGTGAAAGTTTTCTAGAATCATATAGATATATTGGTGTTTATCCATGGTGTTCTCACTGCATACCAAATTTCCCACTACACATACCAATATGCACCCCCATACAATAACACTGCCATGTTTATGTTCTGCTGTAGGGTGTAAATTCCTTATATTTAGCTTGCGCCAATAACACACCCTCCCTTCTGTATAAAATACACAAAGAAACTTTCAATAAAACTACCATCACTCCACCATTCTTTTTTTTTTTTTTTTTTTTTTTTTTTTTTTGCAGAAATATTTAGCAAACTGCAACCTCTTTGCCATATTAGTTTTGTTTACATAAGGCCTCTTTCTTGATGCTCTTCCTTTGTAATCTTCCTCAATAAATACCCTTCTAACTGTTTCTGGGTGCACAACTATACGAGCAGTCAGACGCAATGAAGTCACCAGATTTGGGACACATTTTATGACTACTTATTACCTTTCATATAAGCAATGTCTTCTCTGACTCATCTTCTGTGTACATCCCATTTGTGGCAATGATTTCATTCTGTATTCTTCACTGTATCATTGCACGAGGTTTCCAACCATGTTATGTAGTACATTCACCTTACCAACATTTTCTCTATGTGTAAGACCTTTAGCATATGAAAGATCACAAGCTGTCACTGTTCAAATGCTATGTTGTTTCCTTTACACTGATTTAACTTTACGAAACACCAAGACAGCACAGAAATATAGGTTTGACACTAATGGTAATAGGGGGGTGCGAGCCTCCCCTTTTTAAAATTGTCGAAGCGAATGAATACAATCTTAACTAAGAGTGACCAAATATTAATGTGGTGCATGTATATTTTGCTTTGGAGTAAATTGGTACCTATTAAGTGTTTCAAATGGAATGATGTTTGTCCTTGAGTGTTACTAGGTGAGCAACCAATGGAAGTCCTGCTGTGTTGTGTATTGCATTCCCCCTATGTGGTGTGTGACGAGCGCCAAACTAATTAATCTCTAATAAATACTATTTGCGCTCAGACAAAAATTCAGATTTTGCAAAAACTGATCCATGAGGAAGGAGAGAGTAATGTATTTAACATAACTGTAAAAACCCCATACTTTTAGCTCAAATAGTTTTTAATACAAATAAATAAAGTAGATACCATCATATTATAACAATGCATTGTGACGTAAGCACTGTAATGAATATCATTATTAGTTGGCATGTATGCTAAACGTATATTTGAAATTACTCAGAACTAAAACGTAAACATTTGACATGATGTGATAAAAGAAATATGTACTTTGAATAAGGCAAGGTGTTTGTTAAATTCAATGAGAGGAAACAATATGCTTCCTGCTGCTCTGGCAGAATGTGTCTGGTCACATATCTTTGTTTATGAATGGTTCGTAACCTCTATTTACTGTAGAGATCAAAGCAGTATTATTCAGTTACTCTTCCATGAAAAAGTGTATCAGCTAGATCAATAAGACATGTTCCACCTTCCTTCTTACTGCCAGAACAATCCAACTGAGTTAATGTGGGCTCAAATTATGTTGCAAACAGAAATATTTTTTAAACTGACGTTGAATGACTTATTCACAAAGAAACTGACAAGGAACATAACAAGACTGGGAAAACTGCCTGGAACATCAGATAAACTACAAGACGACGACTTTTGGAAAGAAATAGCACGTAACAAGATTCTGGAACCTATCATCATAAATTTGCAATACTCAGACGATGAAGACAATGACAATGACAAATGATCTAACATAAGTAACATTCACAGCTATTCGGATGCACCACTAGTATTTTTGGGCTCAAATTATGTTGCAAACAGAAATATTTTTTAAACTGACGTTGAATGACTTATTCACAAAGAAACTGACAAGGAACATAACAAGACTGGGAAAACTGCCTGGAACATCAGATAAACTACAAGACGATGACTTTTGGAAAGAAATAGCACGTAACAAGACTCTGGAACCTATCATCATAAATTTGCAATACTCAGACGATGAAGACAATGACAATGACAAATGATCTAACATAAGTAACATTCACAGCTATTCGGATGCACCACTAGTATTTTCGTTGGAGTAGAAAACTAAGTAATTCATAAACTATAATTAATTTTAAACTAAATATTTAAACCATTTGCGTAATATACAAATATCCATGTTGCAATTGTGATTTCAACAACTGCATTATTATAAAGCTTTGGAAAATTCAGTTTGGGTTCTCTTACGTCTAGCGCCAAGAACAAATGAAATGTGTAGTGTTTAACGCCCGCTTTTACTACATACGGCACCGCAGGTGATGACACTGTTGATACATGAGATGAAGATGGAGCACCGGTGGAACGAGATGGCGGGGGAAACCGGAGATCCCAGAGAAAACCTGCCCCAGCACCGTGTTGTCCACCACAAATCTCACTTTGCGCTCGCCTGGGATCGAACCCGAGCCGCCTTGGTGAGAGCCAAGTGGTCTAACCACTGAGCCACGGCGCAACCACGTGCCAAGAACGCTCGCAAGTGTGCGAGAGAGAGGAAAATATAAAAATAGTGGGGGTAATGAGGTGGCAATGCTGTAGATTCTAATGCATCTGATTTGCTACAGGCGAGAACTCTTCCCATTTGAAACACATAATAAATGTTATCTTTGTTGTTTAACTCCCAGGTGCCGGATTTATTTAATATTCTGTTTGTGCTTTACGTTAAAAATACGGTTTGCTTCTATAACACTTCATAATTTGAAGTAAATCATTGTGCAGGAAAGTGTTACACTACCGAATATCTTTGTAAGTAGCTGGATGCTGCACCACAATAATGTGCAGCTGCATATTGCCAATGTTGTTGCTGAATATCTTACAAACACCAACATGAAGGGCATCCCTCACCCTCCCTATAGTCCGGATTTAGCCCCATGTGACTTTTTTTTTATTCCCTATACCTGTACATATGAGAAAGTACACTGGTGGTGGCAAACCAACTTTATTGAAGAGAAGGCTGAAAACTGAGGTTAGGTCTAAGAGGATCCGAACAATTCACTATTAAAAGGTTCGAAATATCCCGACTATGCTCTGCAATAAGGTCCACAGTATATTTCGTTATATTTGTTAACAGCGTAAATACCTTGTGGAATAAAGGAATGATGTATAAGCATATTACACTGCAATTCCAGGACCGTAATCCATATGGAATTTTGACCCGATAGCTAAGTTGTGACCTAAAGTTTTAACGTCTTAGCAAAAAAGTCTGGTTGTTCAACACTTCTACTTACAACATCTTAATAGCTAAGTTGTGACCTAAATTTTTTAGCGTCTTAGCAAAAAATTCTGGTTGTTCAACACTTTTACTTACATCTTAAATTCTGGAATAACAATCCCTCCCACCACATATACCAACACACATTAACCCGAACACATCACCTCTACCGCCTGACCTATCAATGTGCGTAACGTTGATGGCAAACCGAATTTTTCATGTTGACTCTATCAGCAAACAGCAATTAGAAACACTGGACAATGATGGTTACTGCTCATCGTCTAGTATTTCAGCGTGTGGAATATTATTAGGAATCGCAAACGTTTTATAAACGTTTTCAAGACTAACTCCTCTACTGTGTTTACTTTCAACAATACTAACACAATATGAGCAAAGATTAATAAGTAGTAATATATCACGTAATTTACCTTTCGTTCTTCTTTTTGCTGGAGCCCAAATTAAACACCACTACCAAGTATCACACTTGAAAGTCTGGAACCACGAAACACCAAGCAACTGTAATTTTCGTATTTGGATTTTAGCACAGTACAACTCTTGTATAATATTACTCTGCAGAATTACAGAACATCAACTACTAGACATGGCCACAGAGTAACGGATGTGAATGCCCTGCTGTGCTTAGCGTTGGCAACGCGATCTTGTGACTGGGCACGAAACCCAGAATCTCTCTCCAGTACTTTCTAGAATACGGTCCTGACCTAAGATAACCCTAGCATTCAAAATGCCGGCGTTCATTTATGCTAAATAGACAAACTACGATTTTGACGCAGTAATATACAGATGCGATGTAATACCAAACTATAATGTGCATAAAGACTGTTCTACACAAAAACTCTGTCTTAAGAATAAAATAAACACAGTTTAATATTAAATAGTGACAAATTAGCCAGTAACTACAGTTACTGCAAGAAGTATTCGTCTAATGCATGAGTTTACGAATGTGTGGATAGTGGAAAATCATCAGAATAAAGAACAGCAGGGACACTGTCTTATTTATAGATTAGTGAAAAAGAGAATACAATACAGAAACACATAGTATCTATTCACATAAACATAGTTAAATATTAAAAAGTAAAGATATGCAATATAGGATGCAAAATAAGTATTCGTCTGCATATTGAAAATGGTACAGAATGTTACGGTTAGTACTTAGTAGGCTCTCAATTCCTCTTTATAATCTCTTGCATTCTCCTTGGCAAGGAGATTGTATTGTTTCCACTGTAATTTTAGGCCATTCCCTTAGTATAGCGTTCTTTAGATCCTTTATATTAGATATCTGATGATTCCTAATATTTTTGTCCAGCATACTCCACAAATTCTCTATTGGATTTATGTCTGGGGATTGCGGTGGCGTCAGCATCCATCGTGGAGTATTATACAACCACCATAGCCTTGCATCTAGAACTGTGTGTTTTGGATCATTATCTTGTGTGAAAATATAATCCTCAGAAAGACCCATATTATTTACACTTCTGGACAGATGTGTTTTTAAGATGTTTATATAAACCTTACGGCTCATTATTCCATCACTAAAACACAAATCCCCCACACCATTTGACTCATGTAGCACCATACAAGTACGGAACCGCCTCCATGTTTAACTGAAGCTGTTATATTTTTCTCCCTAGGCTCACAATTCTTTTTTCTCCACGCTATTACTCGCCCTTTTGACTTAAAGAGCTCAAACAGACTCTCATCAGTAAATACGACCTTCTTCCAGAAATCAAACCCATTGTATTTATGTTCTTTTGCAAAATCAACTCGCTTCTTGCTGTTGATTTGACTAATGCATGGTTTTCTACGGGCTGTTTGGCCTCCACACTTAGCTTCATAAACAAAGTTTCTTATAGTTTGTGCTGAAACGGACTTTCCTGTGTGTGTTTGAACTGCAATATCAAGTTTTGGAGCACCTAGTTTAGGATTTTTCTTAACTTTTCTAAGTAACTGTCATTTCTCCATCTCGGATAGTACTGCAGGACGATCGCTTCTTGATTGATTTTCGTAAGTTTTGTTGTGATCAAACCTGTATATAATAGTCTTCACTGTACTGGTAGGCCTGCCAATAGTTTCTCCAATTTCTTGAATAAATTTCCTTTTTTAAAATAACCTGATGCAAATTTGTCTCTCTTTGTTGTAGTTTCACGACGTTTTCGACCCATATTACTTAAATAGCAGTCAACGGTTTTGAAAACAGAGATGGAACTGTCAACGACAGTGGATGAAACACAACTGCATAAGAAAACGGAAGGGGTGTGGGTCAGCGAGGCACCATACCTGGGATCTTGTTTACTAGACGATACTTGTTTGACATCAAATAGGACATAGTTTTAAATAACGTAGAGCTGTTCACTAAGCAATATATGAATCCAAATTGTGTTTTATTTTTCAATCTAGATATCAACCGATGTAAGGAAATAGTTATTGTTCGTTTCTTATCTATATTTTATTATTGTGCTTGTTATATTCTATGTGCTATAGGTAGTAGAACATTTTTTGGAGTATCTCTATAAAACCTTAAACATTCTTGCAGTCTATAGCTTAGTATATCATAATGTAGCACAATTTCTAAATAAAACTGCACATTTAAATTATAAACAAACCAGATACAGCTGGTAATAGCATACAACATGCATGGCACAGAACTGCTGGCACCAAGTTCACTCAAATTCATTAATGACTGTGAACACCGTTTATCATACTATGCACATGCCTACAAAAAGCACAGTGGAAGATTGACACACAAATTCTGCTATTTAGAGCACTTAGTTACGACTTAGGAAAATATAGGGTGGGATTTACTACTCCTTTCACTAAAAAGTTTAATATTTCAACAGTAATATCCAGTGGTAGCTCGCGGAATAAAAAGGTAAATGTTCACAAAACGTGCACTTAAAATGCACACCACCGCCAGCGCCACCACCATTCCCCAGGGGTTCATGTCTTCTGATCACGGGCTTGGCGAACCCGGGGTGCCCGAGCTAGTCCTCGCCTGTTTTCTCTGTTCTTTGATGAGTTCTCTTTTCCTTTTTCTTTTCTTTAACTATAAGGGCAGAGTTGTTACTGAAAGAAGAGTCACGGGACAGGGCATTAGATCCCCAGAACCAAACGGGAGTGGTGGTGTGTGAGTAGGCCCCACCCGACCGTCAGCCAGCTATTACTCAGCATCTCCGGTGGAGCTCCTGGCCAGGATGCAGGATATTGATACTGGGCCCTTGGATTCCGCTATGGATTATAGGACACTTCTGCGTAGCCTGGCATGCCTCAGAGCGATGTAATGTTTCGTTCCGCGCCTTCCGTTCCTGCTAGGGACGCTATGGGAGAATCCTCCAATGCCGCAGGCTCTGAGGTCCACCCTATAAAAGAATATGCTCCCCGCGATGGTAAACGCAAAAGAGTTTCTTCTGCTGATACGGTTGCCTCGGATACTGGCGCTCCCGATCTGTTTATGTGGCGCATGGTCCAAGAACCTCATCTGTTTAACGCCTTAGTTCAACATATGGTTTGTGAAATAGAGATTCTGCAGTAGTCCGTCGTGGACATGCTCTATACCCAGCTGGACATTAAGCAAGCTATCGGCAAGTTAGCTGAATATTTTACACAACTGCACACTGCCAGATCTTTTGTCTATGAATTGTTAGCAACACACGTTTCTGCTCTCCAACGGCATCGCCATCCTAAACCTCCAAATGTCGCTGAGGTGGGTACTCAAACTCTCAGCTCCAAGCATCTCGCCACGCAGAATCTTGTCGAACAGATTTCGCCGGCATTACAAACGGACCCTCCCAATCAGGATTTCTTGAACCGGTGAAGTTGAACTGGCCAACAGAAGTTTACCAACGTTGTGTTCTGCTGCCGGATGGTGTCCCCACTGCAGACAAGGCTGACCATATTCTGTCATGACGTCTCGTGAGGATGGAGGCGATTCTTTTCTCCGTAATGTCTTGCTCCAGAACCCCTGTCTGATGAGCCTGATGGAAAACAATCCACTGGAGTCTGGGAAATTGCTTTATAGCGTTGCCAGGCATGGTTGTTTGGATGAAAATGACTGCGTCACGCACAGTTCCGAGGTCTATACCTACGTGATTGTTTCGGAATCACTTGCAATGGACACGAATGATTTACTTGCCCTAAGGAGAAATTTCCATAAGGTTATGCGACTGAAACATAAAAAGTGTCGTAGCACCATGATATGTGCGGTCACAGGGAGTACGAATGTATCCACTCTTCGCAAGATCTTGGATTACGTGTGTCGAAAAGTGGGTATATCCGTTCTGATGCGCTCAGCCTCTTCCAGGACCTCCTCTCGTAGGGAATTTTCTGGTTCTGAGGCGATGGAGGTTATTAAGCCCCAGCGAACTCGGAATGAGGGCACTTTATTATTGGAACCGCTGCCGGAACCGCTGCCTGGAAGCTCATATGCTGATGTCAACAAGCACATGAAGAAGGAGGTGACACTTGAGGAAGTCGTGGTTGACCGGGTTATTAAAACCAGCGGAGCCAGGTGCTACTTAAAATTAAGGGTAAGGAGGCAAGTGCCAGGCAGGCCATCCGTGAACGGTTGTCTGCTAAACTGACCAAGATGACAACTGTTAATATGAAGACGGAATCCCAAACGGTGATGCTCCTGGATCTCGATGAGACCACTACTGAGGCTGATGTGGTAGCTGCAGTCATCAATGAACTTGGTGGGCCGGTGGCGGATCTGCAAGTCAAACTCGCGGAGAGACCTAACAAAAGCGGTTTTAAATACGCCTTTGTGACCGTCGACAGGGATTCGGCTCAGAAGCTCCTTCTACGCCCGCGGCTGGAATCCGGCTGAGACAGATGGCGCATGCGGGAAAACGCCCGGCTTCCTCGCTGCTTCAACTGCCATTGCATTGGACACATAGCCCGGACTTGTATTGTGCCGCGCGTGGAGGAAGTCTGTCATAATTGTGGTGGTGCTGGACATCAGTGTCTTGTTATGTTTGCCATTTGGAAGGCCATGAAGCGGAGTCGATGCGCTGTCCCCGGTATAGGGCCTTAATGCATCAGGCTAGGGAGAAGAAGGGTCGCATGCATACTGAAAAATGAGGCTTATGCCACTAAATCCGGACCGCTGCAAGAAGGCTATGAATCTTTTACGCCATCGCAGTTCTTCTGCTGGCTTGGATTTCGCTCTTATTGCTGAGCTAAATAGGAACATGACCAAAGGAAATCCCAGATGGTTGACTGATAATCGTCTCCATGCGGCCATTTATGTATCCAGTATACACTTTCCGATTCAACAGTACTCTGCCGGGGATGACTCTGTGTGGGTACGCACTGTTGCTTTGGTACTCTATTCCTGTTATATTTCTCCCATCCCTGCTGCATCACACTTTCAATATTTTTATTTGATCTGACCGGCAGTATCCGTCAGCTTCATCTCCCTGTTGTATTCTGCGTTGGCTTTAAAGCCAAAGCATACCTCGGAGGTTCACCAACAGAGGATTGTAGGGCAGCGCTTTGGCGGAATGAGCCAGTGAAAATGATTTCCTTATTTTAAACGATGGAGTGAGTTCTACTTTTGAGAGGAATGGCAGGTCTTCCTACATAGATAATACAATGTGCAGCCTCCAACTCGGCAGTCTGGTGCGCAACAGGTTTGTTAGTGACGAGGAAAACCTGAGCTTCCATCACAGCATCTATTTTGAAGTGGCCGCTCCAACTTCGGTTCCGATGTTTCCTCGTCGACGGGGTTGGACATACAGGGTCGAGACCGAGGACCAACTCGTTGAACACCTCACCAGTCAAATGGATCACAACCCCATTTGTTAAACAAATGCTCTAGACACCGCCGTCCAAGCAGCCTGCAACTGCGTACTTCGTAAGAAATGTTCTCATCCACGACGCAGGAGCGCATAATGGTGGAATGCTGATATTGCAGATCTAAGGGCCAAATGCCTCAAGGTTAAGCGTTTAGTCACCAGGGCAAATAAGCGCAACGTTACAGACGCTGAGAAGCAACTACTCTGTGCTGATTATAGACGCTGTCGCAATGCTCTAAAAAGTGCGATAGCCCATGCCAAGCGAATAGCTTGGACTGCGCAGTGCGCAGCGATCGACGATGATGTCTGGGGCACCGGATACGAAATTTTTACTGGCAAAATTGAACTGAAATCACTTCTACGCCTTAAGGATAATAAACAGGTCCAGATTGCTCGGACGCCTTTCCCGGCACAGCGTCAGCTACCCTGGACATTGCAACCAACTGTCGCGGACGAAATTATTCCCTGTACTGTTGAGGAGATACGTGGAGCTGGACGTAGACTCAAGCCTGGAAAGATGGCTGGCCTGGACGGTGTGCCTCCTGAGGTGGTTAGGGCTATTGCCCTTCGGCTCCCAATGGCCGCGCCGTGGCTCAGTGATTAGACCGCTTGACTCTCACCAAGGCGGCCCGGGTTCGATCCCAGGCGACCGCAAAGTGAGATTTATAGTGGACAACACGGCGATGGAGCGGGTTTTCTCCGGGATCTCCGGTTTCCCCGCCATTTCATTTCACCGGTGCTCCATCTTCATCTCATGTATCATCACTGTCATCGCCTGCGGTGCCGTATGTAGTAAAAGCGGGCGTTAAACACTACACATTTCATTTATTTCGGCCCCCTAATTTCCTTCTCGACACGATAAATGGCATCATGTTATCTGGTGTGTTCCCCCGTGCCTGGAAACTAAGACAATTAACTCTGATTTCCACGCTCAATAAGCCTGGACAGCGCCAGACCTTCCGGCCTATTTGCCTCTTTAATGTCATGGGTAAGCTGATGGAGACAATCCTCAATAAGGGACTTCTGAGTGAAACTGAACATGGAGAGGATTTCTCCGCCAGTGGATTTGGATTTTGTCGAGGTATGTCCACTGTGGATGCCATTGCAGCTGTCCAAAGATTTGTGGTGGAGGCTAAGGAAGGCCCACCCCGGTTTGTGGTACTGGTTGCCTTTGGTGTTCAGAACGCTTTCAACTCTGTGCTCTGCGGTGGCATTATCGCTGAATTACGCCGGCGTTCCATCTTTCCTCACTTGGTGAACCTCTTGTGTAGCTATTTGGAGGACCGAATCATTTTGACTGGCGACACCCGGAGGCTCAACATGACCAGTGGTGTACTCCAGGGCACTTTCTGGGACCCACGTTGTGGAATTAATATTATGATGATGTGCTTTCTGTGAAATTACCTTCCAGAACGACCACTGTTAGTTATGCCGACGACCTGGCAGAACTGGATGGATGAATTCCAGTACCGACGTACGTTGGAAAGGGTGGAGTGGAAGGTAGCCCTCCGCATTACTAGTGCCTACCGCACGGTGTCTACGAAGGCGATACAAGTGATAGCGGGTACCATCCCCATACATCGTTTGGTGCAGGAAGGTGCCTATGGCTCAAGATCCTCTTCACACTACAGTGTCTTAACCATGCAACGTTGGCAACATGATGGGACCAGGAACTAGAAACGGCACAGTGAACTAAAGTTTTGGTCCCACATACAGAGCCTTGGGTGACTCGTGCACGTGTGATCTTGTCTATCATTTGACGCAGTTTCTTAGCGGCCATGGCCGGTTAAAAGCCTACTTGCACAAAATGGCCCTAGTGGACAATGATTCATGTCAATATTGTGGCCTTCGAGATAATCCTGCGCACACCATCTTACAGTGTAACAGGTGGCGTGCCGTACGTCAGCGCTGTGAAGCCTTCCTTGGCTTCCAACTCACCACTCATAATATTATGCCCGCAACGTTGCAGAGCACGCTGAACTGGCTGGCTGCTGCAGAGATTATCCAAGGATTATTATAGCCAAGAAGGATGAACGAGAGGCTCAATCCTGGTTGAAGCATTGAGAAGTAATACCTCGCTGTTTTTCCTCAATGCCTTAAGATTTACTGCAGGGTATTTAGTTGGTAAGAATCCAACTTGCCGTGTTCGGCGTCTTTCTGGAGATTTTTCCCCCGCCTAAAAACCACCACCACCGTCATCTTTGTTAGCCCAGTAGTTCTGGCAAAAATAGTCACTCACCCAGAAATGAAAAATTATATCCTATAATCTTCAATAATTTAAGCAAACTTGACAGGCCGTTCCTTTGATAATTCAGGTGAATAACTGTATTTATAATGTATAATATTTACACTTATTTGAAGTCCACAAATAACACCATCTTTATACTCTGTACAGGAGCTGCATGCGTCTATTTTTGAGATGCGCAAACTTCTGTATCACTCGATGACTTAAGTCTTTTATAGTGTTGACCAGTTTCCCCTCAATAGTGAGCATTGCTAATACTCAAAGTCGATCTTCTGTCATCTTGTTCGGAGTAAAGGTCTTCATTCTTTTCATTATTGAAAAGCACTTTTCTGGTTCGGATGTAGTCACAGGCGTAGTAAGAAAAATCTTCAGTAACTCCGATAATTGTGGCAAAGTTACTTGACTGAGACCGTTTTCTGTTAAGGACTGCATTACAGCTGAAGCTCACTCGGCGTTCATTATATCACGCCAGTTGAACAATACTTGCAGTTCTGTTTCAAGCGGTGTCTTGAGCAAACATGGATAAATTTCAGTAAAAGTGGCGAGGTCTTTTCCGGGAAACTCTTCGGAGAATGTCTGGAAAGAAGCGACATCAACTACTTTCGAAGCCACTAAACGGTTGGTAAATGAAAATCTATCATTTACATGACTAAGTATGGCGTAGCTGATTCTTTAGCTTTCGAAATTTGATTTTCTTGCCTCTTTCTCTTTCGATTTTCGGTAACTTCATGTCTCTTAAACGTAGCGTTTCTGATTTCCTGCACAGCTGATTTGAACTGAGCTAAGTAACGTCTTACTTTTAAGGTATAACTTTACCTGTGTTGCAGTAATTTAAATAAGATCTCCGCTAGAGGCATTATTCTATGAAATAATTCTAACCAGGACATGAATGTAGGATCTTCCAAGACTGCCAAGAGACCGCTGGATTCACGTCTTCTTTTGTCATCAATATTTTTCAGTTCACTAATTTCATCTAGACATTCGATGAGGCGTTCTTTTATTTTCATATATAGTATTCACGGAGCGAATGTTGAAGATCTAGCGTATACCAACTAGCCTAGGAATTCTTTTTTGCAGAATTCTGTCTAGTATGTTGGTTCTAAGACAGGATCTTGAAAAACTGAGGGAAATCCCGAAATTGTAGAAAAGAAAATTCTTGACGAACTGTTTAAAGTTGCCGCCTTCTGCAGACCAAAATTGCACTGATGGGCATAACAGTTTATGTGCTATGCATATGGGTACACCGCACGTATTCTTACTTGTACTCCACTTGCACTACCGCTCATGACAGCATCACCATCATAACACTGGTCTATTAGTTTGTCTTTCTGTTCTTCGACATGCTTCAGAAATTCTGTGCGTATTAAAGCAGATATGGCATCAGCATCTTGTGCAACAGGATTGAAAAAAAAAACAGAAACCCTGTACAGCAGATCCGCGTCTCTCTCTCTCTCTCTCTCTCTCTCTCTCTCTCTCTCTCTCTCTCTCTCTCTCTCTCTCTCTCTCTCTCTTTGTAATTTACGTCCTCCAACGTTAAGTCATATCGGACGAAGATCCGCGTACCACTTATCTGTACAGAAGAGGGCGTTGTAATACACATTCTCGTCTTTTGGTATGTCATATGGCAACACAAAGCATTCTAAACAATTTTCCCCATTAGGGTGACCCTTATTAGGTAACTAAAATGTACCCAGGGCGCCACCGCACAACGCGCCTATATTTACGCAACATGTTCCGGCTAGTTAAGGAGACGAAATGCTCTTGTTATATAGGTATGGAATTTCGGTGGAGCTTTAGATTCAGGTGAAAGGTACATGGATATGCACTTCATCCTTCTTAAAAGGACTGTCACTAACAGGTGTGAGTTATTATGTGAAAATACAATTGCGAAGGAAGACTCTGAAAGCCTCACTGGCTGCTTTCCCTATTATGATGGTTTTATCAGGGTGCCATAAGAGTAGAAACTCCATCGAGAATACTATAAACCTTTTTCTTGTTATAGTGAAATGATAACACTTTACATTCAGGTACCTCAGCTATCCAGCTGATACGCCGTATCTTCATTGGTATATAGTATTATATTCTCATCGAGATACGTTATCTTTTTATTCTACGGGTGCTTGTATATTCATTTTTTCCCTAGCTTCTTTGGTCTAAGCCTGAAAAGTTGGCTCGTACGTAATGATGATTATGATGATTATGATGATGATAATATATTATTAAGGGCGCGCAACTGCGCAGTCAATAGTGCCCTTTAAAAACGAAACACGCTAAATCCCAGATAAAATAGGACTAAAAGATATCTGCATATTAAATAAGATCACAAATAAAATATACATACACAGTAATGGCAGAGGCCAAAGAGATTAAAACTACAGAATAAAAGGCGTAAAACAAGTCGACCAATCAATTCTAAAATTAACTTTTAAAAACAATTTAAAAACCTTGGCAACTGCTGTCTCGTCATCCTCCAGCATTTCCGCCAACCTGACCGGCAGTTGGAGAGAAGTGCGAAGACGGGCTAAGCTAAAACACTCACAAGGTCATGTAGGACCTAGAGGGCCACACCGCACAGCGGGCAAACTGGAGCAGGGTTCCCGTTTAGTAAAAAGCCATGTGTAAAGTAGCAGTGGCCAATGCGTAACCGAGGCAAACACACTTCCTTCCTACGAGAGGAACGACAGGAAGTTACGCACGGAAGCGGAAGTTGCTTTACACACCGGAATTTATTTCTGTGGAGAACGGACCACCTTCCCGCCAGCATGACTCCATGGCTCTCCGCAATGTCAGTTTAAAGTCTTCTAAGGTAACCAGTGGTATATATACCCCGGGCTGGGTGGTTGCCAACTTAACTGCCAATCCGCAATTTCATTTCCCGGCAAGCCAACGTGAGCAGCAATCCATGCACACACCACGTTAGCGCCAGAAGCGTATAAATCATGGAGTGCAACCTGGATACGCTGTACAATGGGATGGTAGTTGTACAGCTGCCGAAGGCTCTGAAGGGCACTAAGGGAATCGCTTAAGATTAAGCAGTCACGAATCTTAAGGTGACGTACATATAAAATGGCTCGGCATACAGTATAAATCTCTACACTAAAATGGAGGCGGTGCAGATGGTTCGGATCCATAGACATAAGCACATCCAACATCATCTAAGGTTTTAGGTCCATGGATATAGATTAAAAAGTGGTCTTGATAACCAGATAAAAACTTTAAAAATCAACTGCGGTTAGTGGAGGGAACCATCGTAGACTTCTCGTACCGTGCCATGCCCAGATCTACGTGCGACATGCCATGCAACTAAGGAGGTTACACTTCCTCGCCCTTGGGAAAAATCTTTGATATATTAATGTCATGCTTGCTAAAAAGTTCCCGAAAGCGAAACCCAGGTGGTTTTGGGTTGAAAGAGGTGTCCTTTTAATGCGCGTCTAAAAGGGTGTTAACAAAAGGCGCAAACGTTGGATGAATAGGCATGCAGTGAAGTCCAAAGCCATAGTTCGTTAATAAAATAACACGCCGGCACCGCAGAAGAGGTTCTCCAGATTCAGCGTAGATGCTGATACCGGAGCTGGTTGGGGAAGCGGCAATAGCTAACTGTAAGCCAGAATTATGGACTACGTCTAATTTATGCAGCACAGAAGGCCATGATGAGGCAAATACGATATAGCCATAGTATAATTTGGATCGGACTAGTGCGCAATAGAATCGCAGCAACAATGTGCGATCCGCTCTCCAGGATATACCACTTATTACCGTAAAATATTCAAAGTATGGTCACATCGTGCTCATAGCTGTGCTATATGTGATAACCAACTAAGTTTTCCATCGAAAACGAATCCTAGGAACCTCGTCTCATCTACAAAGGGTTGTAACTGTGGACCCAGTCGGAGCGAAGTTAGTAAGCTACTCCGACGGAGCCGGAAGTTCACGCAAATGGTTTTCTCAGCTAAGAGCCGAAAACCGTTTCTTGAGCTTCAATCACGAAGATTTTCCAAGCACCTAGAAGACGGTGTTCAGAAACGTCAGTTCTGCGCCGTGTGTGGGAGACAACGATCCTTACGTATGCCATATGTAGGCTGCTACCCGTCACGGTTAAACAGTCCCTCCCGTACAAAGGTATGTTATTATGCCTATAGGTTTCTGCGTATTCTGGACTCATTTTCGGGAACTTCCAGCTATACTCCGCACCCTACTTTTGGCACACAGGCCCCACATAGAGCAGAGATGATGCCATCAAACCCTGAAGGGCATATAGATATCAGCATAGTGATAGTTCCCTCGTCAGATAATTCACCGCACAGGAAACTCTTGGCGTGTAATAATTGCAATATACAAGGATTGTCCTCTGTATTTTAGATTTTCGTCACCTTTCTTAGCTAGTTTCTGTTTTAAATTAATTTCAATTTTTTATTCAACCACTTTTACTCAATAACTCTGTACTTACCTCCGTCACGCTCAAACACCAAGAGGAATCATGTTGGATATCCTGCAGCGACTCATTAGAGACAACATGTATGGCAAACGAAAAGAAGATATCGACGTGAGGAATCACACCATACTACAGGTACATGCTTCATAATTAAACGCCGGAGGCTTGTGCGTTTTTCCATAGCTGTACTGTACATGGACTGTACTGTTATTGCTTGCACGTGTAAACAACTGCAGGTTATTACAGCCTTAGTAATGACAACCGCCTTGTTTTCGACATATGTACATCTGACGTCATTCATAGTCTGAGTCCAGCTAACTTTTATCGCATGCCAACGCACATCCCTCGACCTTTATTCATGACCATGTATCCAGTACCTCCTTCAATAAATTTAATTTCAGCCAATTCACCAAGTACATTCTGTGCACCAACCTTAGAACGGCCCTAGAAGTGAATTACTTTCTCACATTACATTTCGCAATATGGCGCCACACAAGCTTAGTTCGCGTGCATTTATACTCGTGTTCGACTCCTCCCCGACTCAAACATTTCTCGCTCTTCGGTACCGCATTGAATGCTTTATCCAGCAAGGATATACAAACTACCTTTTCGTATACTGTGAAGGAATTAAGCTATTTAAAAAGTAGGAAGTAGAGGGATCTCTGGCAAAAGATAATATTTACTCATTTCGTCGACACAATCTATGACGGTAAATTCCGTCAAATTTTAACGCTATGCCAGCAAAAATTCATTTTGTACCTAACATGGGTTTGAACGACATCTGTTTCAAATTGCACTGGTGGCTTTTCACCTACGTCAATGAATGAAGAGAATGATGCACCGGATGAGTGTTGCAAATTTGTTTATTTCTACCAACAATACGAAGCTAAAATGCAGCAAATCAGAAACGAAACCGCATGTGCGAAGGAACATTAAGACGAAAGCAATAAGGAATCCAAATCTCAATATCGACGTTTGGTGTTAGATACACACACTCCAATGAACACTGCCCACCTTCTTTCGCCAATAAAGACGCTTCCCGCGGATGTACTACTTCATGTCTGTGCTAAGTTATCAACCACTTCCAGCGATTGTGACTGCTTCTTTATATTTATAAAGTTCGTATTGCCGCGAGCCATTATTCACGATCGCGCGGCTAGTGTACACAAAGGCCCTGATAGGCGGCTAGCGTTAATAAAGAGCCGACAATTAACGATAGCGCCGATAAACAAGAGACGGATAGTTTATCGCAGAGGTGAAAGACTTGCCAACACAGAAATAGTTACATTCTAGAACATTCATGTTTTATCTGGTGACATGTTAGAGAAAATTCGACAACAGTCTGGAATTCATGAATGGGTGTATAAAAAAGAAGCCATGGCTAGTGATGAGTGAGTTGTGTAACAAGAGTGTTGTTGTAACGAGAGCTGATCAGAACCTCGTTTGTTATTGTCATCGACCTTGGTAGATTGTGGTGTGTATGTGACGTAATGTTGTTACGTGAGAATTCATCAGTGTATTTCTACGGAAATAAAGCACATTTAGAATTTCTGCAAATTGGATTTTTTATTCTACGAGCACACGAAGTCACAACTGGTGTCAGGAGTGCGACGGGATATTACAACATGGAGACGGCATTGGCACAGATTCTAGCGAAGATGAACGAATTAACAAAGAAAACAGAAGCAGCAAATAACAACCTGGCCGCAGAGCTGAAAGAAATGAAGACGGCTAACGACAATATACACCGAAAAGATGGAAGAAATCAAGGTCGAATTGACAACGAACACGGAAGCTGCAAACAAGAACTTGACCGCAAAGATGACCAAATTGACCACGGAAATGAAAGCGGCAAACAAGGCCCTCGCCGCAGATTTTGAAGAGTAGTTGACCAGCGTAAAGAATGACGTCGCGGATCTGGGTAAGCGGTGGGTCAAGTGGACGAGCGCCTTAACAATTTAGAGGAACAGGCCGACAATAATGCCAAGTCCCTGAACGCCATGGCGGAGAACATCGTCGGCAGGCTGTTAAAGGATTTAACGGTCGACGCGCCGGGACGCGACAAAACATTTGCGTGCGTCAAATCTCCTAAATACGACGGCGCAACTACTTTCGAAGTCTTCAGCCGAAAATTCCACACGGTGGCCAAACACAACAAGTGGTCACCAGAGGAAGAGGCCGCACAGTTAATAGCTAGGGACGGGCCGCGGAAGTTCTGAACGCGATCCAGACAGCGGCGGCGCCCAAGGACATCTGGGAGGCCCTGGAGAATCGCTTTGTTAACCACCGCTTAGCCGCAGCGTACCGCAGCCAGCTGAAGGCAAGGTCACAGCAGCCAGGGGAGACGGTGCAGGAGTTCGCCCTAGCAATCGAGCAGCTGGCCAGTGAAGCCATAATTGACCTCCCATCAGAGTTCGTATCATAAGAGGCTGTGTACACCTTTGTCGACGGGATAGGAGACACGGAGATTCGTCAGCGCCTGATGCTCGGTGACTACAAAACCATCCACGAGGCACTGACGACAGCATTAAGGATGGAGGCGGCCAAGGTAACAGCTATCCCGACGTTGAGAATGAGGAGTGTCCGCTACACCGGAGACAGAAAACCAGCCGAGGAACGCCGGCAAAGACCTAGTGGCCTGTGTTGGGGGTGTGGACAGCGGGGACACCTGGAGAGAAACCGCCCACACCAGGAAGAGCAGCCGGAAGAACGAGTATGGGCCGTCGTGGAGAGGGGCACGTCGGCGCCATCACCACCATCCCCTCGAGTGACACTGCGGCCGTCAGCCGCCGTATAGATAACAGCCTCATCGCGGACGGTTGGGTGAGAGGGAAGTCGTGCCGCGTGCAGGTGGACAACGGGACGGCCGTGACCATCATCAGACCTGATGTGGCGAAGGGTTTGCCGACGAGGAAGCCGAGCCGACCATACCTGCTTGTGTTGGCATCGGGCGACACCTTGCCTGTGGAGAAGGAGGCCCTACTGAAGTTGACCTTGGGACGGAGTGCCGTGCGTCTGTGGGTGTTCGTCGCGAAGGTGGCTGAAGAGGTGATACTGGGATTGGATGTCCTCAGGAGCCACGAGGCGACGGTCGACGTCGGCAGGAAGGTCCTGCGGCTCAATGGAGGTGAGATCATACTCCGGCAGCCCGAAGAGCGCCATGGAATTTGCAGGGTCATTCTGAAGGAAGATGTCCCCGCGAGAAGCGAGGTGGTGGTGACGGCGTGACTGGAAGGCCAACGGACGAAGAATATGATGCTGTACCAGAAGACACCTGTGCACGCACTATGTGTAGCCAGAACATTGTTGCCGTGCCGAGAGGATGTGCCAGTGAGGCTGCTCAACCTGGCAGACACCGATCACGATGTCCAGGCCGGAACGGAGCTGGGGACGTGTGAGCCCGTGATCAGTGTGACAGCAATCAACAAGACACAGGAGCCGGTGCCGACGTAACACCTGGAGCCTCGGCTGGAAGGCTTATTGGAGAAGGCGGCTGACCACCTGACCGCAGAACAGTTGGAGAAGTTTCGACAACTGCTGGGGCGATACAAGCGCGTCTTCAGCCAAGGCAACAGTGACTACGGCCGCACGTATAAAGTACTACACCGGATCGACACCGGAGACGCCCGGCCTATTCGGCAGCCATCTAGACGCATTCCGCTGGCAAAACAAGCGGCGGCACGGAATATGCCAGAGGACATGAAATCCAGGGGAGTGATTGAAGAGTGTGACAACCCTTGGTGTTCCCCTGTACTCTTGGTGACGAAGAAGAATGGCGAGCTACGCTTCTGCGTGGACTATAGGAAGCTGAACGCTGTCACCCGGAAGGACTGTTTCCCCTTACCCCGGATTGACGACACACTGGACACGCCAGCTGGTGCACAGTACGCTACCCGCCTCGGTAGCGTAGATGGTAGCATGTCTGCCTCACGTTCAAGAGGTCCCGAGTTCGAATCTCGGTCAAGGTGAGTTTCCTAGATAAGGTCTTTTTCGGGGTTTTCCCTTATCCTGAAAGACGAATGTCAGATAACTCTAAGCTCCATGGTCCCTGGGCTCATTTGAGCATCATTTCACCCATTCCATTCATCGTCCGATATGACTTAAGTTGGAGGAAGTAAACTGAAAAAGAAAATGCTATCTCACAGCCTTATCCTGCATTACTTTTCCTCGCATTAGTTAAGATGTGCTATTATATTTAGTTATTATTTAACGTTATCTTAGCTTAGTAAGTTTTAATAAATAATAGTTAATTAAACAGAAACTTTATCAGTTCTTTTCTACTACCCTGTAACTTCATTCCTACAGTCCGCAATTCGAATCTCTCGGCATACGAGGCACATTTAGGCTACTTGTTGAATGAAATGCAGCAAGTTCTCCAAATGTAAACATTTTGAGTAGAGAAACTGTTAAGTACTGAGTATACTGAGAAAAGTAGTAAACATTTTCATAAATTTTGCGACTTTTAAATACATATTTTTCAATAGAAGTTTGAAATTAAATTACGTCTGATGGACCAATAGTAATTTTTAAGAACACAGTACACGCCGAAGCACAGGTTGGGGCGACAACATTAATAATATTATAGACTTGGAAAAGACGTTATTTTAGTTAATTGATGGAAGTTAAGCATTTCATCACACAAGCCGTATATATGCTAAGGTTTTGTGATAGAGTCAACATGGAAAATGCAATTTCATGGCCGGGATCTGAACCACGGATCTACTGGTTCCCGTCCAGTTGCTCTAATCCATTGAGCTACCATGGCCAACGTGTCATCCTGATATTATACGAGTCAAGTGGAGAATTTAATGTCAGGACGGCACGTTGGCCATACTATTAATAATAACAATAACAATGCTAATAATAACAACAATACCAACAATAATAATAGCCATTGCCACAGCCACAGCCACAGCACAGCCGCAGCAACATCAATAATAATAATGATAATGATAATGACAATGACAATGAAAATGAAAATGACGGTGACGGTGACGGGGACGGTGACGGTGACGGTGACGACGACGACGACGACGATAACGATAACGATAGCGGTAACGATAACGATAACGATGACGATGACGATGACGATAATGATGATAATGATAATAATAATGATCATAATAATGACAATAATAATGACAATGATAATGACAATGATAATGACAATGATAATGACAATGATAATGACAATGATAATGACAATGATAATGATGATGATGATGATGATGATAATGATGATGATCATGATGATGATGATAATGATGATGATAACGATGATGATAATGATGATGATAATGATGATGATAATGATGATGATAATGATGATGACAACGATGATGACAACGATGATGACAACGATGATGATAACGATGATGATAACGATGATGATAATGATAATGATAATGATAATGATAATGATAATGATAATGATAATGATAATGATAATGATAATGATAATGATAATGATAATGATAATGATA
Organism: Mantis religiosa; assembly: GCA_030765055.1. Taxonomy (NCBI): domain Eukaryota; kingdom Metazoa; phylum Arthropoda; class Insecta; order Mantodea; family Mantidae; genus Mantis; species Mantis religiosa. The sequence goes on along the minus strand of CM060950.1, from coordinate 154,838,056 downwards.
ATGATAATGATAATGATAATGATAATGATAATGATAATGATAATGATAATCATAATGATAATCATAATAATAATCATAATAATAATAATAATAATAATAATAATAATAATAATAATAATAATAATAATAATAATAATAATAATAATAATAATAATAATAATAATAATAATAATAATAATAATAATAATAATAATAATAATAATAATAATAATAATAATAATAATAATAATAATAATAATAATAATAATAATAATAATAATAATAATAATAATAATAATAATAATAATAATAATAATAATAATAATAATAATAATAATAATAATAATAATAATAATAATAATAATAATAATAATAATAATAATAATAATAATAATAATAATAATAATAATAATAATAATAATAATAATACTTTATTGTCTATAGACCTGTATATAAATTTCAGACATTGTCAAATTTCATTATTTACATTTGCAAACAGTACAATATATTTACAGTTCATCCAGAGAATACAGACATTTTGTAATCAAATAATTTTTAAGCTAGTTTAAAAGTTAGCTTTTCTTACATTTTTTATTTCTCTAGGTAATTTATTATACAAAATTGTTCCTATGACATTTATATCCTTAAATACAATTTGCTTATTACACTTATATATCCATGGTAATTAATGCTATGTCTGGTATTATACCCATGAATATCATTATTTTTGGTAGGATTCTTATTCTGTATATACAGTACAATCCTTGTATGTATAAGGAATAAATTGTTAACATTTTGTGTTCCTTAAAAGCATTCCTACAAGATTCCCCAGATTATAAATTACTAATAATTCTGATGCATTCCTTTGTAGAACCATCATTTTATTCATATGCAGCTTTGCTGCACATCGCCACACCTCAATCCCATAATGTAGGTAATAATAAATCATTTTTAATTCTTCATCACCTAATGTGTGTTTAAAAAATCTTAAAAGATAAATGGATTTACTAATTTTGTTACATATACTATCTATCTGTTGTGCCCATGTTAGCCCACTGTCTATCCCTATTCCTAAGAACTTATGTGTGTCTATTTTATCACAGTTTTTATTCTCAATCACAAGTGTCTGTTCCAATTGCTCTCTTTTTGAGAGGTCATACTTCATAAATTTGGTTTTATCCGTTTTACACATGAGATTGTTCCTTTTAAAGTAGTCTAATACTTCATTGGTACCCAAAACAATTGTTTCCATTAAAGATACATTACAAGCCTCCCAAAAATTTATTGTAGTATCATCCACATATGAGGTTATCATGGAATTTGTGGGATGATTAATGTCATTAACATATAACAGGAACATAAAGGGTCCCAAAACTGACCCTTGAGGTACCCCATATCTCACTATTCCCTGTTTTGACTTTATTTTTGATAAGCACTTATTACTTTTAATGTGGATTTCAGTTATTTGCTTTTTGTGTATCAAGTATGATTTAGAAATTTCATAAGTTATTCCTCTTATTCCATAAGCTTCTAATTTATCTAGCAGGAGATCATGCTTGACACTATCGAAAGCCTTTGTGAGGTCAGAGAATAGTGAGCCCACCTTTTGATTTTGTTCTAATAAACTAATGACCCGATGTATATAATTAATAAAGGCAGTTGTAGTTAAAAACCCCTTTCTAAATCCATGTTGAAACTGGCAAAATATATTTTCCTTATTTAAAAATTCTAGCATCTGGAGTAAGAGAAATCGCTCATATATTTTCTCAATCTCTGATGTTAAAGTAATTGGCCTATAATTATTTATATCTAATTTCTCCCCTTTCTTATAGATAGGCCTTACAATAGTCATCTTTAAACAGTCTGGAAATACTCCCTACTCTATTGAGAAATTGATAAGATGTTCCAATGGTTTCGCTATTTCATTCTTGCAGTATTTTAGTAGCTTTGGAATAATTTCATCCCAGCCTGATGTACTTTTATTAGGCAAAATCCCAATTACTTTAATAATTTCACTTACATTTGCAGGGTTCACATACATTGTTGATTTGACATCCCCAATAATGCTTTTGCCTTTCCTGAATTTTGCTGTATTAAATTCAAATAAAAATTATTTATATACTCACAGATTTTATGTGGATCCTTCTCAATAATTCCATTTATTTCTAACTGGAAATTTTCTACTTCAGTTGTTGAAATCTTATTTTGATTTACAATTCCCCCACAATGTCTTAGAAGCATTTTTTGACATTTGAATAGTTTTTGTATTTATTTAGTAATAAGACACATTGTATACCATCACACATATAAAGGATACAATAAATATGGTGAGGTGAAGCCAAACATTTTAAGCAGTGCAACTTGATAATAATAAAACCAAAGCTTGTAAATTGTTCACCATAAAACAGGCTACACAATATCAACAAACTGAGTCCTTGAGAGTGTATGTCTTTACTTGCCAACACTCCCCTCATGCACAAGAACGAAGAAGAAAATATAACATTTTAACTTAAGTCCCAAAGGGTTTCTACACATAAAAAACTTTGATGCAGACACGGCTTTGGTAAGAATGTCTCCATCCATCTCTTCTGTTATGCAGTAGGTAATCTTGACGTCTCCTCACATCACGGTTTCTCATATGAAGTGTTCCCTGATGCTTATATGTTTTGAACGAGAACCAATTACTGGATTTTGTGCTAGGTTCTTGGTAGCCTGATTATCATTTGGGATTAGTATATGACTCTATTTTAGTTCAAAATCATTTGCAAGTTGCTTCAAATGAAGTGTCTGTTTTGTAGCATCAGTGATAGACATATAATCTGCTTCCGCAGTTGATAGGGCTGTTGTTGTTTGCTCTCTAGATTCCCAACTGATGACTGAACCAGCAAGTTTGAAATAGTAGCCAGTGTTGTAGTCCACAGGGCAGCATCCCCAGTTTGCATCAGTATAACCAATTGTGGGTTTGCCAGTTCTGGTGAAACATAAACCAAGCTCCTTGGTTCCTTTTAAGTATCGTAGAACCCTCTTGGCAGCTGTCCAATGTTGTTTACTATAACATTGATTGAACTGACTAAGATAACTTACAGCATGAGTGATATCTGGTCTTGTTGCTACAGATAAGTACATAAGACTTCCAATAGGGTTCTGGTAGGGAAGATTTTCTTCTTTTCTTTCAGTTTTGGTTAGTTTTGGACCAACTTACAGCGGTGTATTTGCAGATTTACAGTCTGTTAAGTTGTAACGCTTGAGCAGGTTTTCTATGTACCTGGATTGAGAGGTTTTAGTTTTACCATATATTCTCTTGAATTCAAAACCAAGACAGTATTTTAAATGCCCAAGGTCTCTCATCTGAAATGTTTCCTTCAGATCCTTCTTGAGCTTTCTCACAGTTAATTTGTTTGACGAGGCAATCAGGATGTCATCAACGTATACAGCTAGTAGAACATTTTCTCCCCCTGTTCCAAATGTATATACACAAGGGTCTGCATGAGAAGGTTTTAAACCTAAACTTTTCAATTTAGGGTCTAGTTTGACAAACCATTGTCTTCCCACTTGTTTTAAGCCATAAAGTGCTTGTTTCAGAAGACAGACTTTTTCATTTTTACAGCTCTTCAAGTCTTTCAACATTTTTCTTGCTTTCACATATATTGTTGACTGAGGGTTGTCAGCCTCTTCAACAATGATGTCACATAGATATCTTTCAAGTGAATCTGGAACTTGCATGCATATTTTTCTTCTAGTTCTCCATCCAGGAAAGCATTGATACATCTAGCTGACTTATCTCCATTTTTTCTTCCACTGCTATACCAAGAATAAATCTTATAGAACTTAGCTTAGCGACTGGTGCAAAGGCTTCTTCATAATCTACTCCTAGATTTGTGTAAATCCTTTGGCAAGCAATCTAGCTTTTTGACGTTCCAGATTTCCTTCTGTGTCATATTTAGAGTTTAATATTAATCTGGATCCTATGTTCATTTCCTTTTCTCTTTTAATAAGAATCCATGTATCATTTTCCAAATTAGCTTTTATTTCTTCCTTTACTGCATTGTACCAGACATCAGGTGGTTCATCAGATGAAGATTCTTCTTCAAAAACACAAATCATTGCAGTGTCACTTGTAGCACTGTCCTTAAGTGTCTGAATGTCTGGTTCATTACATGTTGATTTAATGGACAAGACAAAGTCATTAAATCTGGTTGGAACCTTCTTGCTCCATTGTGATCTCAGTGTTGGTTTTTTTTTTTAATTTATGTCGTTCAGTCATATTGGACGATGAATGACATGGGTGAAATGATGCTCAAATGAGTGCAGGGTCCATGGAGTTTAGACTTACCCAATATATGGCTTTTAAGGATAAGGGAAAACCCAGGATAAAACCTTATCCAGGTAACCCACCCTGACCAAGATTTGAACTCAGGACCTCTTGAACGTGAGGCAGACACGCTACCATCTACACTACCGAAGCGGGCTCTCAGTTTTGGTGGAACTTCATTTATTCCTAACTGGGAGTCATCTTGTACTGGTGTCTCTTGGTAGACATCACTTTCTTCTTGTGTTTCTTTTTCAACAGTTTGATGTTTCAATTCGATTATATAGTCAAGATCCTTTTCAACAGCATCATTTTGTAGACTTGAAGATTCTTGAAGATACATTTTGTTGAGGACTTTTACATCTCTTGTCACAACTGCTTTACTTTGATCAGGCATCGAGATTCTCTATGCTTTTGAGATTTCTGAATAGCCAACAAAAACTCCAGGCTTTGCTTTTGGTTCCAGTTTTCCTCTTCTTGGGTGCTTGTCAAAGATATAGGCAACTGATCCAAAACTGTGAGATGTCTTACAGAAGGTACATGTCCAAGCCATCTCTTGAAAGGCGTTTCATGATTTATAGATTTCGAAGGTGATCTGTTGCATAGATATTTGGCCATATTTACAGCTTCTACCCAAAACTTTTCAGGTAGATGAGCATCGATGAGAAAGGCATCTAGCCTTTTCAACTAAAGTTCTGTTTTTCCTTTCACTTATTCCATTTCCTTGTGGAGTATAAGTCGTAGATAGTGTTCTCTGTATGCCACACGTTTTTAGATATTCACTGAATTCTGTGTTGCAGTATTCTGAAGTTTTATTATCATATTGCAGTGCCTTTATCTCCCTTCCAGTGAACCTTTCCACTTCGTTCTTGAATTCTTTGAAGTTGTTAAGAACTTCAGTTTTTGCCTTTAAAAAATATACTCGGCAGTACCTGCTATAGTCGTCAATGAAGGTAACAAAATATTTTGCTCCCCCATGTGATGCAAATCACATAGGTCCACAAACATCAGAATGGACAATTTCTAGTTCATTCAATCTGTTATTTTGTCTGGTTGGAAATGTAGGTCTTGTAAAATTTCCTGCGAGGCAAACTTCACATTCAAAAGATCCATCACTCTTTAAGTTTAAACCATTGACTTTTTCTTCATGAAGAGCCAACTTTAGATCAGCTTCATTTACATGTCCTGACCTTTGATGCCGGCGATATATGACGGAACACAGGTAGTTTTTTCATTTGATTTGTTTTCTTCTTTAGATTTTATATAATACAAACCATTATTTTTCATGGATTTTACTACTGGACATTCAGGTTGATCTGAGATAGTGGCTTCTTCTTTGTTGAAGGTAACAGAATAACCCTTTTCTGTGATTTTCCCAACAGAAAGTACCTTTGTTTTTAAATCTGAAACATATAGAGTATCTGGTAGATTAATAGTTCCACTTTTATTTGTGTTCAGTTTTGCCATTCCTTTTCCATCAATTGAAGTAAATTGATTTTTAGCTGCTAGTTTCAATGAATCAGGATCAGAAAACACTGACAATTCCATTAATTTCCTTTTGTCATTACACATGAGTGAAGTGCGTCCTGAATCAAGGATCCATACTGAGCTGTCTAAAATTTTTGAATTGGCTGTCACTGAACACTGTTCTATCATGAAGGTGTGTTCAGCTTTCTTTAAATTTCTTTTCTTTGACCAGCATTCAGATGTACTGTGATTTGTCCTCAAACAGATTTCACAGGGAGAATTTTGAAATTTCCTCTTGCAAACTGCTTTGACAACGGTTGTTTCTTCTGGTAGTTACCACTTCTCAGTTGATGTTTTTTATTACCTGTATAGAGTGCTTCTTCACTTGGAAGTTGTCTTTTTGTCTAGCTTCATTTTCTCCCAAGATTTTAAGTTTTTAGATTTTCAACACTGGGTAGTTCATCTCTCGATTCAATGGCAATTTGAAAATTTTCAAATGAGAATGGTAGAGAATACAGCATAATTATGACCAATAAGTCTTCAGTTATCACGACATCCATTTCTTTTAGTTTGTCAACAATATCCAATCATTTGTGGAGGGGATAATGTATACTATATGTGCTGTGCATTTCTTTTTCTGTATCATTAATTGAGAAGCATAGCTTTCAGAGCAGGGCCAAAACTTCGAAAATTCTTCTTTAGCGTATCCCATACATCTTTGGAGGTTAAGCAATGCTTTATTTGTTTTAATTCTGGAGGTGAAATAATAAGAATTAGTTCTGCCTTTGCGTTTAAATCATCCGTTTCCCATTTTATTTTGTCTTTGGGTTTGGCGTCATTTGGCGGTTTTGTTCTTTCTCTGGTCACATAAGCAAAAAGTCCAATGTGAGTAAGCACGGCTTGTGCTTGTATTTTCCATGTATCATAATTTTCTTTCTTTAGAGGTTTGTTACGACAAACACTGGTATTTGTAGCCATTTTTATAAACTTTTCTTTTGAATATACAATTTTGCAAAAGTAAAAATGAAGGATACCTACGTAATCCGCAGAACAAAAGGTAAAACAACTTTTTCACTTCAGAATATTATTTACTGCTTTCTTTTCTCATATTTCACACCTTATGTGCACTGGGAATGTTCTGGGCCCATAACCTGTTGTATTTATTTAGTAATAAGACTCATTGTATACCATCACACATATAAAGGATACAATAAATATGGTGAGGTGAAGCCAAACATTTTAAGCAGTGCAACTGATAATAATAAAGACAAAAGCCTGTCAGTTGTTCAACATAAAACAGGCTACACTAGATCAACAAACTCAGTCCTTGAGATGATGTGTCCTTACTTGCCAACAATAGTGTTATTATAATATTTCTGTTTATTAATTTTTAACAGTTTTAGATTCCCTCCTATATCCACTATACTCTTTTTCAAAATTTTCTGAAGAGGTAGATTTGCATAATATATAGCAATCCTTAGCTTATTCCCTTAGCTCAATAATATAACTAGGAATATTAATTACAAAAGTGAATCGAGAATATATTGACACATTGCTTCACTCACACTGTTTATTCACAGGACATGTTTCAAGAGCTCTTGCTCCTATCCTCAGCTGATACTCGATTAGGGTAAGTTGTAGTGGTTTCTTCTTTCTCCGTATTGTCAATAGATGGCATGATGTACTTGTCAAAGATGTCCGGTGGTGGAGTTTCAAACTTCATGACTCTATGACGATTTTTGTTAATGAAGATTTTTTCCCATACGGAAAGGTCTATGGGGTGATTAACGTATTTTATTACAGATGTTTCCAAGTTGATGTCATGTTTAGTATTCAAAAAATGAAAAGCCACTGCTGATTTTTCTGTTTCACCATTTTTAATGTTTCTTATATGTTCTTTAGTTCTGATGTTAATATTTCTTTTTGTTTTTCCTATATAAATTTTAGGGCAAGTTTCACATTTGATCTCATAGATTGCTGGTTTTTCTTTGGTAGTGATTGAACTTTTGGGAGGGCCTTTTAACAAATTTCTGATATTAAACCTATTTTGAGGAGCAAGAGTTATGTTGTGTTTTGAGAAGATTTTTTGGAATTTGTTTAGGCTGATGGATGGAAGGTGAATTTTTTAAAAAGTTTTTTCTCTTTTTCTCCTGTAGGTTCTAGGGTGGTGGTTTCTTTTATTTTCTTAGCTTTGTTGAGTCTGTTAACTGTTTTGTCTACTAAATTTGGGTTGAAACCGTTGGATATAACTACTTTTTTTATGTGTAGGTATTCTTCTTGATAATCTTCTCTGTTTAGTGGGAAGTTGATCATCCGAAAGATTAAACTGTTGAAAATGGCATGTTGGTGTTGTTTTGGGTTGAAACTGTTGTTCTTAATGTAATTATCTGTGTGTGTCGGTTTCCTGTAAATACCAAAAGTGAGTTTGTTGTTCATTTCTTTGATCTTGATGTCCAAAAAGAGGAGCACACCATCCTCTTCTGTTTCCAATGTAAATTTTATAGCTGGATTTTGTATATTCAAAAGTTTAAGACCATCTTGTATGAGTTTTTTAGGTACTATTGCAAAAATATCGGGACATGGCATCAGCGTTACCGTGGCTCTTCCCTCTACGATGTTACAAGGGGAAGTCGTACTCCTGCAGTCTCTGGACCCAACGTGCTGTCTGGCCTTAAAGGTTCCTAAAGCTCAATAGCCAGGTTAGGGCAGAATGGTCAGTCCTCAGGTGGAATGGCTGACCGTACAGGTACTTGTGGAAGTGCTCCAAGGTCTTTACTATCACCAGTAACTCTCGTCGGGTGACGCAGTAGTTCTTCCCTGCCTTGGATAGCGTCTTGCTGTAGTAGGCTATCACCCGCTCATGGCCGTCCTGGATCTGCCATAGGACACCTCCAATGCAATGGTCGCTGGTGTCGGTGTCCACAATGATGGCGCCACCCGGTTGTGGATATCTCAAAATTGGAGCACTGCACAGGGTCTTCTTCAGGTGCTGGAGAGCGTCTTCGGCGTCCTCCGTCCACACATAAGGCATGTGTTCCTCTGTCAGCCGGCTGAGAGGTTTGGTGATATTAGAGAACCCCTTTATGAAGCGTTGGTAGTAACTGCACAGCCCCAGGAAACTGCGCAACTCTTTCTTATCCTTTGGGTGAGGCAAATCTCTCACAGCCTGCGTCTTCCCCGGGTCCGTGGCCACTCCGGTCGCTGAGACTATGTGCCCCAAGTAGTTCACTTCCTTGCAGAAGAGCTGGCACTTCTTCGCGTTCAGCTTCAAGTTGGTCGCCTGCAATCTCTGTAGCACCTTACTCAGATTTTCGAGATGGTCTTCAAAAGTCTTACCGACAATGATGATGTAGTCCAGGTATAGCAGGCAGGCGTCGTAAGTCAGTCCTCTCATCACTGACTCAATGAGGCGTTGGAAGGTAGCTGGTGCGTTGCAGAGGCCAGAGGCCACAACTGTGACCTGCCAGAGCCCTTGGCCTATCGAAACTGCGGGCTTCTCCTTGTCTCTTGGGTCTAGAGCTACCTGCCAGTAGCCCGACTTCAGGTCCAGGGTTTAGAATCACTGTGCACCAGCTAGCGTGTCCAAGGTGTCGTCAATCCGGGGTAAGCGAAAACAGTCCTTCTGGGTGACGGCGTTCAACATTCTGTAGTCTACGCAGAAGCGCAGCTCGCCGTTCTTCTTCGTCACCAAGACTACAGGGGAACACCAAGGGCTGTCAGACTCTTCAATCACTCCCCTGGATCTCATGTCCTCTAGCATGTCCCGTACCGCCCCTTGCTTCGCCAGTGGAACGCGTCTAGGTAGTTGCCGAATAGGCCGGGCGCCCCCGGTGTCGATGCGGTGAAGCACTTTATCCGAGTGGCCGTAGTCACTGTCGCCTTGGCTGAAGACGCTCTGGTATCGCCTCAGCAGTTGTCGAACTTTCTCCAGCTGTTCTGCGGTCAGGTGGTCGGCCGCCTTCTCCAGTAGGCCTTCTAGCCGGGGCCCCAGGTGTTGCGTCGGCACCGACTCCTGTGTCTTGTCGATTGCTGTTACGCTCACCACGGGCTCGCACGTTCCCAACTCCGTCCCGGCCTGGACGTTGTGATCGGTGTCCGTTGGATTTAGCAGTCTCACTGGCACCTCCTCTCGGCACGGCAGCAATGCCCAGGCTACACACAGTCCGTGTACAGGCGTCTTCTGGTCCAGCATCATGTACCTGGTTCTCTGGCCTTCCAGTCGCGCCGTCACCACCACCTCACTCTTCGCGGGGACAACCACCTCTTCGTTCAAGACGACCCTGCAAATTCCAAGGCGCTCTTCTGGTTGACGGAGTAATACCTCTTCTCCGTTGAGCCGCAGGACCTTCTTGCCGACGACGACCGTCGCCTCGTGGCTCCCGAGGGCATCCGTTGCCAGTATCACCTCCTCAGCCACTTTCGCGACCAACACCCACAGTTGTACGGTACTCCTTCCCAAGGTCAACTTTAGTAGGGCCTCCTTCTCCACAGGCAAGGTGTCGCCCGATGCCGTCACAAGCTGGTATGGTCGGCTCGGCTTCCTCGTCGGCAAACCCTTCGCCACGTCAGGTCTGATGATGGTCACGGCCGTCCCGTTGTCCACCTGCACGCGGCACGACTTCCCTCTCACCCAAACGTCCGCGATGAGGCTGTCATCCATACGCCGGCTGACGGCGCGCTGTGTCACTAGAGGGGATTGTGGTGATGGCGCCGACGTGCCCCTCTCCACGACGGCCCGTACTCATTTTCCTGCTGCTCTTCCTGGTGTGGGCAGTCTCTCTGCAGGTGCCCAGGCTGTCCACACCCCCAACACAGGCCGCTAGGTGTTCGCCGGCGTCCCTCGGCTAGTCTTCTGTCTCCGGTGTAGCGGACACTCCTCGCTCTCGACGTCGGTATAGCTGTTACCTTGGCCGCCTCCATCTTTATTGCTGCCGTTAGCGCCTCGTGGATTGTTTTATAGTCGCCGAGCATTAGGCGCTGACGAATCTCCGTGTCCCGTACCCCGTCAACGAAGGTGTAGGCAGCTTCCCGGGACACGAACTCTGGTGGGAGCTCGACTAGGGCCTTGCTTGCCAGTTGTTCAACTGCCAGGGCGAACTCCTGCAGCGTCTCCTCCGGCTGCTGTGACCTTGCCTTTAGCAGGCTGTGGTACGCTGCGGCTAAGCGGTAGTTTCCGAAACGATTCTCCAGGGCCTCCCAGATGTCCCTGGAGCCGCCGTTGTCTGTACCGCGTTTAGGACTTCCGCGGCCCATCCCTGGAGGCTGGCTATTAACTGTGTGGCCTCCTCCTCTGGCGACCATTTGTTGTGCTTGGCCACTGCGTCGAATTGGTGGCAGAAGACCTCAAACGTTGACGCGCCGTCATATTTCGGAGGTTTGACGCGCGCCGATGTTGTTTCGCGTCCCGGCGCGTCGGCCTTCAAATCCTTCAACCTCCAGCCAACGACGTCCTCCACCATGGCGTTCAGGGACTTGACGCTGCTGTCGGCCTTTCCTTCCAGGTTGTTAACGCGGTTAGCCAGGTCTTCGACGTCTTCCGCCATGGCGTTCAGGGACTTGGCGTTATTGTCGGCCTTTTCCTCTAGGTCATTGAAGCGGTTCGCCAATTCCTCGACGCGCTCGTCCACTTGGCCCATCCATTTGCCCAGCTCCGTCACGTCATCCCTCACGCCGGCCAACTGTTCTTCAAATATGGCGGCCAGAGCCTCGTTCGCCACCTTCATTTCCGTGGTCAGTTCGGCCATTTTTGCTGTCATTGTCGTGGCCAGGTTGTTGTTTGTAGTCTCCAGCTTCGCGGCCAGGCTGTTATTTGCCTCTTCTGTTTTTGCAGCGAGGTTTTCATTTGCCGTCTTCATTTCCTTCAACTCGGAGGTAAGACTGTCGTTGGCCATTTTCATTTGTTTCAACTCTGCGGCCAGGTTGTTATTTCCCGCCTACAACTTCGCTGTTAATTTGTTCATCTTCTCCAAAAGCATTTCCAATGCCGATTCCATGGCCGTTATCCCACTTCCTGACGCCAGTTGTGACTTTGTGGGTTCGTGAAATTAAAAGTCCAATTGCACAAACTCAAAATGTTCTTTATTTCCACCGACTTACAGTTGAACACCTGCCAATTACACAGAATTACGTAATGCACACAATTACGATTCACCAGTTCGTCCGTTACAGTTCCTCTGCACGTTCACAGTTACGTACACTCTTCCGATGCACGTACACAGTCTTCTCGTTCGTACACTAGCACAGGGCTCCTACGCGGCTCGCCAAGAACTGACTCAACTCACTCACTGCAGCCCCTTTTATAGGAATATCGCTGTTTTCTCGAAGTCTCTCGTTTCAGTGAATCACCGCGAAGGTTCCAGACGGCGGGGGAAGGGGGAGGAGGCGGCCAGCGACAAGTGACACTTCCCTAATCATCCCCTCAGTTAGTGACTGAGATAAATGGGTGGGTCTGGTCCGGAATACATCACGTCTGACCCTTGTGCCTGCCAGTTCTATAGGGAGTTCCGACGTTCGGGTGACAGTACTGAATATTTAAATGTAACACTTTAAATGTTGGACTCAAACCACTAATTACTGGCTTTATACCATCTGTACTTATCTCTGTTAAAACTAGTTCTTTGAAATCAGATTCTCAATGACTCTAGTTACTAATCCCCCAAATTTACCTCTCCCCATCATATTCAGATGAACACCATCTCTACCCAAGTCTTTCTCACCAATTCAACAGTTTCCCTCAAGAAATATGCACTTATTTTGCTGGCATATACAGTCTAAAGTAGAGCTTACTGCATCTAAAAAGCGGAGGTCTTCATCCCTGCGCCCAAATACGCCATTTATACATATCTTTGCACGAGGATAGAGTTTGTAAGCTGTAGATACTGTACAAAGCACATGCCCTTGTTTCATCTGGACTCTGCAATACGCTAAGGTTATTGGTTCCAGAATGGAGTGTTAAGACAGATGTCTTATGTTCAACTTTCATTCCCAGGTAAGAGAAGACTTTCACATCCCCTAAGTGTTTGCTTATGTGATGGGCCATAGAATCGCCTATTACCACGGCCGTCTGTTTCTCATACAGCTGTTCTCCAATGTGCGGTGAAAATAAATTATATGAAACTTCACTATCACTTCCATTTTTGGAACCATTTTCAGCACGCTGTGATCCGCGGTTAAGTTGCTTCACTGTGTATTCTTTCAATGACGAAAACTTATTCTAGTTTCTTGAACCATTTGCACTACTCGACGATCCGAAGTTATGTCACTTCGCTGTACGCTTCTCTAGCGATGAATACTTATTCTGAAGAGTAATTGCAGTACGCTGATTCTTCTTTTGTGAGTTTATATTATTGCTACTCCATTGAAGATGCTGTTACTCTCTTGTATTCATATTTATTAAAATAACATATATAACACCAAATTGTAATAAAATATGTTTAAAAGATATTTCTTAATCTTTTTTTTCAATTGTTCATTTTTCACTATCTGCATTTTTCACTGCCTCCTGATATCACTAATTAGCTCAAAGAGTTTCTATATCACAACAGTGCCCTCTACAGCTTCTCCCCTGCCAGTAATGAAGTTACGATAATAACTCTGTGAACGCCGTTAAATCTGACACTCCTAATAAACAATAACTGCAAAATGCACTCTTCTCACACTATCTTGCATAGTTCAGATACCGCGTAGGAAAACGCACCACTCGGCCTCTCCTTGTTCTCGTCTCTTGGGTAGAACTAGCATGCTGGTCATTCTCTTTAACTGTTGGAAGCTGATGGAAAGAGTCATTATCTGGGTACAAAATAAATGCCGGTTTTAACCTATCGATGGAGATGTTAACTCCTCTGCCCTTGATTCTTGCAGTGAAAAACTTCTCTTGACGTTTAACAATGGCGAATGGTCCATCGTAAGGAGGTTCGAGTGATTTCTTCATTCTATCAATCCTTATGAACAAATGAGAGAAACAGAATGAACAAATTTCTTTTACTGTTCTTGCGGGATATGTTAGGTCTCAGTTGGTCCATATGTCGTAGATCAGCAACAAAGGTAACTGGATTGACAATTGAAATCTTCTTATCAAAGAATTCACCAGGCAAGCGGATTGTAGCTCTGTATATCATTTCTATTACTGAACACTGAGTATCCTCTCTCAGTGCAGCTCTTAAACCAAGGAGGACTGAAGGAACGGATTCTGTCCCCCTTATGGTGTTTTGGGCTCTGACTGCCGCTTTTAGAGTGCTATGCACTCGTTCTATTTTGCCATTAGATTCTGGGTGATATGGAGTGGTATGCTGTACTTTAGTTCCACATATTACAGCTAAACTTCTGAACAATTCTGATTCAAATTGCTTGTCCTGGTCTGTAATAATTGTAGCAGGTACACCAAATCGAGATATCCAATTTGCATAAAATAATATTGCTACTGTTTCGGTGGTACTGTTTATCATTGGTATAACTTCCATCCAACCATTGAATTTGTCAATACAAGTTAAACAATATATAAATATCATTCAGATGGTGCAAGTGGACCTATGATATCCACATCCACATGAACTATACTGAATATCTCATCAGGTTCCTTCAGTTGACCTACTGCTGACTTTGTATGCCGCGTTATCTTATTTTTCTGGCAAGCTATACAACACTGTGTCATTTGCGAACATCATATTTTATATTTGGCCACACAAATTTTGATGTCAATTGTTTGATAGTAATTTTAACACCTTTATGAGCTAAATTGTGGATTTGCTCGAAAACTTGAAAGCGAAATGCTTTCGGTATGTAAGGTCGAATGTTACGTGTTGAAGTATCACAAATAAGGGTATCTCCGGACAAGTGGCACTCTTTGAAATCCAGTGAGTGTTGTGATCGATTCAGGATATTCAGCTATTCATCATTCTGCTGAGCTCTTTCTATTTCTTAATGATCAATCACCGTAATTTCGTTTAGTCGTGACAGCGTATCAGCAATTTATTATCTTTCCCACTAACATACCGAATGTCTGTAGTGTACTGCGATATGCACCGAAGATGGCGAACCTGTCGAGGAGAAGCCTTCTCGTTCTTCTGTTTGAATGCATAGATCAATGGCTTATGATCCGTGTAAACGTAAAAAGGTCTTGCTTCCAAAGGATGTTTGAACTTTTTCACAGCCAGGTATATAGACAATCGCTCTTTATCATATGTGCTGCACGACCTCTCTGCTTGACTTAGCTTCTTAGAATAAAAGGCTATGGGTTTCCATACCATTCCTTCTTTCTGTTGGAGTACTGCACCGATGGCTTGATCCGACGCATCTGTATACAGTCTTGGCTCCTTTCAGGTAATCATGGAGGATTGCTTGCACCTGTGCTGCATTCTTTATGTACTTGCGGTATCAATCTATAACACCCAAAAAGTACGAAGTTCACGAACTGTTTCCGGTAGTTTAAAATCTGTTATAGCCTTAAATTTCTCTGGAATTGGCTTAGAACCTTGAGGTGTTATGAGGTAACCTAAAAATTCAAGTTCCTGAACACCAATTAGGCACTTCGCAACATTTATTCTTAAACCAAATTTAGCTAGTCTGCCAAACACGAGCTTCAAATGTTCATAATGTTCTTCCTCAGACTGTGATGCCACCAGAATATCGTCAAGATACGGGAATACAAATTTCAGACCTAGTAACACTTCGTTAAAAAGCGCTGGAAAGTTGACGGGGCATTGCGTAAACCGAAACTCATGACACTGAATTCAAAGAACCCAAATGGGGTGATTATGGAAGTTTTAGGTTTATCTTCTTCCGCCACTGGAATCTGGAAGAATGCCTTAAATAAGTCTATTATGGAAAATAATTTTGCAGCTCCTGGAATGTGTTGAAAGTCATCTGTCCTAGGAATAGGGTATCTGTCTGGAACGGTCCTGTCATTTAAACGCCTGTAATCTCCACATGGTCGTAAGGAACCACACTTTTCCGTGACCATATGAAGTGGACATCCCCATTCTGACTTTAATGGTCGAATGATGTTATCTAACATGATCTGGAATTCCTGTTTGGCCTGAGACAGTCGTTATGGATCTAATTGCCTCGGTCTTGAATAGACTGGTGGTCCCTTCGTCCAAATGTAATGCTTGATATTATGGTTGACTTCACTAGGCACTAAAGTTGGTTTTGTAATGCCAGGATATTGCTGAAACAACTATGAAAACTTAATGCTCCTGTAGGCAGTACCCAACGAATCATTGTTTGATAGTCATTACTTCACCTGAAGTACACATTTTGGTAATACCTTCAACCAATCTTCTTTTCTTGATATCGACCAATAAATTGAATTTGTATAGAAAATCAGCTCCTAGTATTCCTTTCTTTACATCAGCAATAATGAATGGCCATCTAAACGTTCGGCGTAAGCCGAGGTCAAGGTTCAAAACTTTCACACGTCCAGTTGCCCGCCTCAGTAGCGTAGATGTAAGCGTGTCTGTCTCACGTTCAAGAGGTCCCGAGTTCGAATCTCGGTCAGGGTGAGTTATCTGAACAAGGTTTTTTCCAGGGTTTTCCCTTATCCTGAAAGACGAATGTCCGGTAACTCTAAGCTGTATAGACCCTGGGCTCATTTGAGCATCATTTCACCCATTCCATTCATCGTCCGATATGACTTAACGTTGGAGGACGTAAAATCTAAAAAGAAAGCCAAGGTCAGTGTTCAAAACTTTCACGCCTCCAGTTGAAATGGAGGTTTCATTGCAGCATATAATTTAAAACTGTTGTCCAGTTTATCACCTTTCGATGCTGGAATAATGGAAACATCTGCACCACTGTCGACAAGAAACCATGAGCCGGACATTTTATCTCGTACGAATAAGCGGTTTTTGCGGCTCCTGTCCTGATTCTCGGCA
This sequence comes from Mantis religiosa, assembly GCA_030765055.1. Taxonomy (NCBI): domain Eukaryota; kingdom Metazoa; phylum Arthropoda; class Insecta; order Mantodea; family Mantidae; genus Mantis; species Mantis religiosa. Next base: position 154,821,430 of record CM060950.1, on the reverse strand, counting down.
GTAGAACTTGCGGCTATATTTACTGCCGATTAGAGTTTTCCTGTAGATTCCAACTGGCAAGGCTGCATGCATGCATTTCTTTCCAAATTTAAAGTGGTAGCAGAATTTACCGTTAGGATCGAATCTTCCACTACGGCTCGAACTGCGCCCTCTGTTTGGAGATCTGCTGTATGGGCTTCTGCCTCTGCTGCAGCATCTTCCTCTCGACAATGTTGCTATTCGTTGCTCCAGATGAGATATTTTAGCAAATAACTCATTAATTGATGTACCCTCCGCAGACTCTTCGCTAACACTAAACGCCACACTGCAAGGATTCATTTCTAGCATTTAATCTTCCATAACGGCAACTCTGTCAAGACATTCCTCACTTACTACCAGGATGCTTTTTAGCGAATCGGGAAGTTTCTCGAGCCAAAGAGTTCGAAGAACTTTATCAGAGACATCTTTACCTGCCAAAGACCTCATTTTCCTTAGTAGCTGGCTCGGCTTGTAATCTCCTAGCTCGATACCAGTAACTAACCTCTTTATTCTTTTATCTTCTCTTTGTTTAAAAATCTCAAGAAGCCGTGATTTTGCAGCTGAATACTTATTCATCTCATAACTGATAATAATGTCCCAAATGTCCCCACATACTTCGGTTCTAGTTGGGCTATTAGGTAGTTATATTTTTTATCTTCCTTACATATTTTATTTATGGAAAACTGCGCCTCCATCTGGTAGAACTATATATCTGGTTTCGCCGACCAGAATGGGGGAATCTTAGTACTGACCTTACTGATATCACACGTTTTGCTTTCAAGCTCACTTTTATTATGTTTTTCCTCGCTTGGGTGATGTTCCTCCATTGTATAATTACGTACTTAACTTTGGTTTCACAGATTAGTTTATCATTTGAAATTTCACTCACCCAGAATCACATGCGAATCACGTCGGAATTGCCAATTTGTTCCTCTCTTGTATTAATATTTATTAATTATGTATATAATATACCACACCAAACTATAATAAAATATGTTTACAAGATACTTCTTAATCTCTTTTTCAGTTGTTCATTTTTTACTATCTACATTTTACACTGCCTCCTGATATCACTAATTAGTCCAAAGAGTTTCTATATCACAAAGTGCCCTCTACAATGCTCCCTTTTCACTGTGTTCCAGGAACTGCTTTCATTTTCAAGTTCATTAACCCGCTGGTCGTCTCGTGCTTTTTCATTTAATTTTTCATTTAGAACCCGGTTTTCTTTTTTAAGTAGCTTAATTTCATCTCTCTAATTATGTATTCCGTCATTTGCTACGGTGAGGTCATTCATAAGCATTAACTGCAGAAATGCAGCATTTTTCAAACATGCATAAGCTTGTTCTGGGCAGGAACAAGTACCACTCCTACACGTGTCACTTAATCGTTGTTTCTCAAGCTCACATTTTTTCTCTGCAAATGCTTGTAGAGTATGAGATCTATTGTCCTCTTCTACATTCCAAACACGGATAATACTAGAATAGACTTCTTGAAGTTCACTTTTTCCGTAATTTTCACTATCACGATCACACCACTCCAACGCCACAGCCGCCATCTTGTCTAGATGTGCTAACGCTGTGTATTTTACATGAATCATATTACATCATTTTACATCCTTATATCTGGTAGGCGAGCATGAACATCATGCAGTCAGCAAAAGTGATTACGTTACACATTTCTCTGCCTTGCCTACTTGTGTTGGCTGGACATTAATGTCACAGAGAGCTAAGTAATACTCTCGCACCGACACCAAAACGCAATAAAAAGAAGTGGCATATTCTACAATAAATCACCTAAGGAATTAAATTAGAATCACACCACGTCTAACACAAGTTATTCAGGGCATGGCCACAACTGGAATGATCACTGGGAAATTGCAGCAAACAGAGCCAAAGAATTAAAACTCGAATCAGTGATCTAATAACAGGATTGGATGGTGTATCTTGAACTAGCAATGGCAGCTTATGCAACATAAAGATACATCACTGATAAAATGTACGTATAAACAGGGAGTTTCAAAAGGTTACTGTAAAACTTAAGGGACAGAAAGAGTGCACAGCATAGAGTAACTTTAGACTGGGAACCCATGTTACCAAGTACGATTCCGAGTTAGTACCAATGATATTTTAAGCCGAATAAAGTTTATTATGTACAAGTTCAATATAATAGGTTACAAAAGATGTTCACACATACCACCAGCACACTGATTAAAAGCACTGCACCATCGATAAGCTTTGGCACACTCGTTGGAATATCCCAGGCACGTGAAAAAGTTCGCCAGATGTCAGAACTATTCTGGTGTTTCTGCATCGTCCACTGGTATCTGATACATCAGAGTTTTGATATATCCCTGGGTCGGCTTCTCAATGGGGTACATGTTTGCGCTACAACCAAGATGTATGGTCTCCTTTAAATGTAATGGTACGTTCCATTGCAGTTTATTTCGATTTTGTCCAATGCAGTGGACCTTAGCGTTCTATATTATTTGCAGGTGCGGAGTAGTTCACTCCCAGATGAAATCAACTGGCATAAAATAGGTGGGCAATGCTATAGGGAAGGACGAACCGATGGTGTGGTAAGATAAGTGGGGTGGGTGCGGGGCATAAGGCTGCATGTTGTTGGTTAAAATAGCAGCTAGAGAATAATGGATGCCAAGCGTTACCCTTCTGATTTGATGTACCACAAGTACATAGCCACGTGCTTTGTGTCGTGGTTTGTAAACTAGACCGTGTTTTGAGTAGTGAATTAGCATGATTTATCTAAATACGGGTAAATTGTGCTGTAAGGAAAAACAATGAATTCCATTCAGTGTCTTTTAGCATATCCTTTTTTCAAAAACCCGCTTAGAAGAAAAAAACTGAAATTAAACGACTTGGAAGGCTTACGCTAAATATAAAAATCACGCACATAGTTAAAATAAAAAACAAGATATTTTAGCAGGAACTTTAACAACGGCATATATGAGAATTATATTTGATTGTGTGGTTGTGATATGAAAAATGCCCTGTTTTGCTTTCCCTGCGTTCTGTTTGGCGGTGGAGTTCCGTGGACAAAACATGGCGCGAAAGATTTGTACCACCTTCATGGCCACGCTAAAAAGCACGTAACTTTAAAACTGCACATGAAAAACACAGCCAGTTTTGCTGTGCTTGGCAATGTAAATATAGCAAAACATATGGACAGTGCATATCGGAGAACAAATGAAGAACACAACCAGAAAGTGGCTCAAAATATGTATGTTTTAAACATTATTGTTAATTGCAATAGCTTTTTAGGGAATTTGAGTTAGCTTTACGAGGACACAATGAGTCAACTACATAAAATAATCTTGGTACTTTTCGAATACTGATCAACTTCAGTGCAGAGCTTAACTGTGTTCTGAAAATCCACCCGGAGAATGCTACAGTGTTTAAAGGGACCTCCAAATCAATCCAGGACGAAATCTTGCAATGTATCCTTGAAGTCTGTCATGAGGAGATATCAAAAGAAATCAAAGACTCTCCATTTTTAGCTGTCATAGCAGATGGAACCAACGATGTGGCTTCCAATTTTCAAATGGTGCTTGTATACACATATTGGTAAACCACATGCCAGTAGAAAGATACTGGAGACTAAATCCTACCGGGCACAAAGCAGAAGACTTAGCTGAGTGTGTATGGCCGGAGCTTCGCCGAGATCTGCAAGATTGTGAACATAATCCCATAACTCAAAAATACGATGGGGCTAATGTTTGTGGCGAAAAGTGGTGTTCAGTACCTCATAAAACAGAAGTATACATCTTCAGGATACACTCACTGCCATACACATCTGTTACATATAATTATGTAGAATGCAGCAATCTTCTTAATAAATCCTCAAGGAATTTGTCCTTCTTTCTCTAATTCCCTTAAGAGTACAACAATTTTAGAAGAAGTGGTGCAGAAGCGACTACCGAGATCAGTACCTGCGAGTTGGAACTTTCAATCTAGATCCGTCAACTGTGTTCCAGTTTTCGAACAGAGAGAGGAATTAAGAGAATGCATGAGAATTATTACGAGCGTCGAGAGAATCACCAATACAAACTCCGTTCCGCAGGCATCTAGTTTTATTGGAATTTCAGCTGATCCAGATTTCATATTTTGGCTGTCTTTCTTCCATAAAATTATGCCCCATGTCGATATTTTCTATAATAAACTCCAAAGGAGTGACTGTACCCCTGAAATGGTCCAGAATAGACTGGATTCTTTTGAGGTGGAAATTCTTGAAATTAGACTCTACACACATTTCAACCGAAGTTATGGGGAATGTAACAAAGAAAAGAAAACTCTTAGAACCCACTCAAAGAAAAAGAGATGCAATGGAAGTATGTGATGTTATCATTACTGAAATTAAATAAAGGTTTGGGTTTGTTGGCCAAATGGGAAAAAAAGTTCTGTTTCGGTCTGACAGAGTTTCAGAACATAATGTATCCTTTGCAGCATATCATGGAAAAGTTGCTCTTGAGAAATATTCTTTTGTTGAAGAAAAGAAGCTGATCACAGAGCTTTCTAAAATTTACAGCAGTGAGGAATTTAAAACATAGCTGGAGTTATTTAAGTTAATTGGTGGAAATTAATCGTTCCTTCACACTAGACATGTAAAGGCTACGGTTTTGCATAGATAGATATTCAAACTGAAAGCTAATGTGAAGGAACGCTTAATTTCCATCAATTAAATTAAATAATAAGAACTTAATGATGGAGCCTGGGACTCAAGTACTTACAATAAATAGTAAGTCACCATAAACGGTGTATTTCGAATGCGAGAGCCCCTAGTGCTTTAAAAGGAAAATTCGAGTCAATTAAAGAATTTAATGTCATGACCACACGTTGGCCATGGTAGCTCAATTCGTAAGAGCAACTGTATGGAAACCAGGAGATCGGTGGTTCAAATCAAGGCCATGGCATTGAATTTTTTAGTTTGACTCCATGTAAAGCTGGGGTTGTTCCACTAATAGAGCTTTTCAGAGACAACAATTTGTGTTCAAGTTTTAGCGAATCCTTATGCTTCTTAGTTCGATTCTGACAGTTCCCATGACAATATGTGAGGTAGAAAGATGTTTCTCCACACTAAACGAATTAAAACACTTCTGCGTAACACAATGTGTAAAGAGAGACTCTCTGCACTGGCCATGCTTTCCATAGAAAATGATTTCATAATGCAGATCACGAATTTCAATGAGTTGGTCACTGATAAGTTTGTCAGCGGAAAGGAGAGAAGAGCTGACTTTCTATATAAATAGCTGAGTGTTATATGCTCTAGAGTATGTATCAAATGTTCATGTTGTGTTATATACTGTGAATTACCGTTAAATTGTGTTGTACACAAGTCTATAGTGACAGGCTTAAAGAACCCTTCGTTACTTTTGTGGCGGTTATTTCATGTTTTTAAATTTTTCAGAATATACTTTGAATTGTTATGGAAAGAGTAATTTTTACAAACATAAAAATACAAAATTAGGTTGGTCATGAGATGATGTAATATGAGTTAAATGTTACATAATGTTGTCACTATTGGTAATTGGAAGAATGTGATTACGTAATGTGGTGACGTGGACTAGTGAAAGATGGGCAATTTGGTTGTTATAGTAACGTAGAGGGAAGAGAACGAAACATTATCTGAGCTTAGCGTCCCTCTGCCAGCAATTGTCTTAGGAGTAAGACGGGTTTCTTGTGTCGCTCCGCAAGTGTGCAGAACATGTTTTGTGTGAATGCATTTGTGTTGCACTAATAACGTGTGAAAGAGACAGTTCACCGAAAAAACAACCATTGTTTGATAAAGGACAGCATGTACATAATTTAAAATTGTTTCGCTGGAATAAAATCCACAATATTTAAAAAAGAATAATTGTTGTTTATTCTTCAACAATAGCAGTATCAACTTCCTATGCTCCCAAACCACGCCCAGAGATAAGATATTTTGCTCCAGAGATGCCGAAGAACCAACGCGACTTCTATAAAATCTTCACAAAGGTGAGAGACTAATAATTACATCATCATCTATCCCAGACACTTTTGCAACACAAATATCCCGTTGCACTATAAAGAGTTAAATTGCATCGATAAGTTCGTGAACCACAATTTTCAGAGCCTCCAGCCACCCCTGATATACCTCTAAAAGAAATAATCAAGTGGCGTTCCTGGAAAGGGAGTGGCCATGCAAGCAGTTCTCTTCTGATCCATCGTTCAGGATATTTGCGATCATGGAAGCGCTGCATGTTGACATCAAAATGTGGAGCTCCATCCAGTTGCATTCATGCTTGATGGCTCAATGCCACTTGATTCTTTCTTTTGGAGGCATATCAAAGATGTGGTGTATCAGATACCAGTGGACGATCCAGAAAAACTAGTAGCCAGAACAGTTGTGGCATCTAGCGAAATTTTCCGAGGGTAATCAAGCGATTTTGCCAAAGCTTTATTCGACGGTGAAATGCTGTATTCAACTCAGTGGTGTGTTTGAACATATTTTGTAACCTATTACACAGAGCCTGTACATAATAGAGGGTATTCGACTTAACAGAATATCATTGGTACTGACTCGGAATCGTACTTGGGAACATGGATTCCTGATTGAAAGTTACTCTATTCTGTCTAGTCTATCTCTCCGATAAGTTTTTCAGTAACCTTTTGAAGTACCATGTAGAGCCTCATCCTCTTCCAGTAACGAAATCCAATAAGATTAAATTAAATGTGGATTTTAGTGGATAACTGAGGTACTAAGCAACAAAAGCAAGTGGTTTCAGACACTCAGTAGCAAGAGAATTGCGAAAGGACAATAGGCCGACATGAGAAGAGGTCAACCAGGAAATAGTTACAAAGGAAAACTAAAAAAAACATGCAAGGACAAAAAAGCAGTGGTTAATTTAATAAAGAGTAAGCTATAGAAGTAAAGGAAGAAAATAGGTAACTGGTGCTCTTTGAAAACCAATACAATAAAGATGGCAGCTATATGAGTATAAGGTTAGGAAGCTGGTAAGAAATACAGAAATAACAGTGCGACAGTAGGACACCTAAAGAACATTAAGGACACAGCAACTTTTCAATGGGACAAATAGATTCGAGGTAAACCGAAACGCGCCCTCGAGTTCAAAGTCCAAAAAGAATGAACATCACATAACTAATATGAAATATTACAAGCACTTTAAAAATAGGACATTTTCTACAGTCAGCCGAATTGCGCCCCTCTGGTTATTTTACAGAAAAAAGGAGGAAGATATTCTAGGGCGCATCTCTTCAAAGACGCATTTGAGAAAGGTGCTGACCTTGGGAATTATCATTACGGGAGGTCGGGACCGATAATTATATTCAAACATAGACGCTAGTTAAAACATTATCTCAAAATGGTTTCCAAAAAGAGAAAAGGCAAAGTGCCAGTTTACAAGTACGAACTAGTGAGTTAAGTACACAGGCAAGTGATAAGTTAATGAGCGCATTAGATGGGTGAGAAATGATAAGAGATACTGATATCAAAATGTTCCAGCTGATGCGGGGCCTCGCCTCGAACATTTCGTCTTCGAGACTTCAGACTGCGAGCATCGTCGTGCTGCTGCATCGTAGAAGAAACGAAGAGCCCGACTAGCCTTTTGCAAGCCAGAGAAAGGGATCCGAGCCTGCTAGAACTGCATTTAGCTACGTGACTGGGTAGAATCACAAGGCCGAAGCCAACAGTCCTCGCGACTGGTTTTCAGGCGCCCGTAAGGGTTGGCCCTCTGTGATTTGGGCTTCTTAGCGCCCATCACCTGCTCTTTCTTACTATTTTCTCTATTTTCCTCTATATTTATCAGACTTTCAGCATAGGGCAAGCCCTTGCTGTCCCCCGACTGACAAAGACTGACATTCTATTGGAGGTTATATTACGTGCTGTGATTGGTCGATCCTAACCAATCACAATACAAGTAGCAATGGAAGCAGAAGAAACGGCTTCTGTTACTGAAGTTTTGGACCAGTTAATGGAACAAGAAAATGTAAATACTGAGGCTTCGGAAGAGTTGGAATGCCTGCAATATTACATAAATGGAGGCGACTTTCGCGAGTTCATGACCAAACCAATTACTGTCGGCCCCCTGATGCCATTGTCTCGCGGAGACGAAAGAATCTTGTCCTTAGAAAAAAGGCAAGAATACAATTTCTTGAACTTGCAGATCAGCAAATATACAACACTATTGCTAAAGCAAACCAGGAAATAACTATGAATGCCTTCCGTCTCTACTCTGCACACCGTGCTAGGGTAGAAGCAATTTCAAATTATCTTCTCCTAAGTGAGAAATATAAGGCAAATCCCCAACAATGGGAAGAGTGCCCTGCTAAGCAAAGAGCTAAAGCTCCAAAGCATGTTCTCCAGCCAGAACCACTGCCCACATCAAATAAATTCAATGGACTACCAGTGAATGATGATGAAGCACCACAAGCTTCACAAAGCAAAAGAAGGTGCTCTGAAACAAGGTCAACTCAGCAACTAAATAAGTCTGCCCCTTCTGCATCAATGGGGACAGCCGCACCCACGCCCACACAAGCAGCACAAGTTCCGGTAACACAACAAAGTCCTGCAGCACGGTCGCAGCGAACAACACCCATTTTCCTGCGCGACCCCGCAAAAGCAAGAGACCTAACAACATTGTTAAATTCTTCATATCCTAATATTAGGTACAACATTAGGAACATGAGTGGTACTGTTGCCTTCTTGCCGGAAACACCAGATGATCACAGAAAAATGCGTAAGATATTGTCTGACAGTACGGTACAGTACCTTACGACTTTATTGCCAGAAGAAGAATTAATGTACGCCACACTGAAAGATTTACCAATGTACATTCAGGAAGCAGACGTCACTTTGAAACTCCAAGAACTTGGGTATCCTGTTGAACGTGTTGGCCAATTACGGTGCAACAGAAGTCAACCCCCAAAGCTACTTCTTCACTTAAGGGTAGCATTACGTAAAGAGGGTAACGCCACCAACATCTACAAGGAAAATCGCATGTTCAATGCCGTTATACGCGTTGAATCATACCGTCCACCAGCCAGACCACTGCAGTGTACAAATTGTCAGCAGTTTACGTATAGTGCTGCTGGCTGTAAGGTAGAGCCAGCCTGCTCCTATTTTGGAGAGCCTGGTCATAAACGTAAAGACTGCAAACTACCAGGAGTAGCAGGTTCCAAGGCAACTTGTTATAATTGTGGCGGCCCACACTAATACACATATGCTAAATGCCCAGTCTGGCAAGAGGCAAGAGTAGAAATGCTGTTGAATAAGAATGGGCAGAGAACAAGGTTTGATGCTGCACCAAAAGCACCCAATTCCATAGGACTTCCCAAGGAGGCCTTTAACGTTACCCGATATCCAGGGTTGTCACCAGTTACCAGGATACAGCATACTTCCTATGCGGAGGCAGTAAAAGCCACTCCACAACAGCACAGTGACAGTGTACCTGACCAGACACCTGAAGTACAGACCGCTGCGCCAGCCCAAACTTATAATCAGAGAAGCCAACAGGCCCAACTGAACAGGTCAGCAAAGTTGGAACACAAACCCACCAAAATTACTGCCAATAAGTCCAGCGGTAGTACATCTGTCAGCCGCACTGTAACAGCACTGCGTCCAAATATAAGCAATACAGGAGCGAGACAAGCTACGCAATACCAGCTGACCCAACAGAAATTAAATACACCCAACCATCAACAAACACAACTACCCAAACCCACCATCCCTGATGCTCAATTTTAAATTTAATGAGCAGAATACCTATTGAATATCAGGCAGACTTCCCAGCTGTATTAGCTGAAGCATTAGCCCAACGACCGCAAAATATTCCCCCGGAAACGATCTTGGTGCACATGGTATTTATCTTTATGGGACGCTATGGCAGGCAGGAATAATAGCCTAGTTGATCTCCTCAGCCTCAAGATATGTTCCTGGAACACCAACGGCCTCCGGAATAAGATTAATGGGGTTAAAAATTTCATTGCAGTCAATAACATTCAGATTCTGCTAGTGCAAGAAACCCACTTAACTGGCATTCAGAAATGCACAATCCCTGGTATGATTTCTCATCGTTCCGATCGGGAAGATGGATATGGTGGTACAGCCGTCTACATTAACCGCAATGTCCAGCATCACAGAATACATATGGCAGCTACTGCTGCTTTAGAAGCCACGGGAATCCAACTACCCACTAATAGAGGACCTATTAATATCTTCTCCCTCTACATTCCACCAGGCAAACAAATACAACATATTGAGCTGGATGCAGTTTTCTCAGGCGGCACACCAACAATAGCCATGGGCGACAAACGCCAAAAGTCCACTGTGGAACTCATAAATTAGCACGCATAGAGGAGTGGTGTTGGAACGATACCTGGAACGGCAAAATCTTGTTGTATTAGCCCCATCATCCGCAACCATTACCTACGGGGATCGCAGAACACCTGATTGGTTGGATATTGCTATCCTCCAAAATATCCGCGGTCACCCAAGAATCTTCTCCATTCCAGAGCTCTCTTCCGACCATTGCCCTTTACTGCTTATGTACCAAGCACGGACAATTGCCAAAGCACCACCACGCAAACCTAACCCTCGCCAAACAAATTGGAAGAAGTTCTCAGAACTTATGGCATCCATAAAAATTGAGACTCGTCCTTGCAACAGTATGGTCGAAGCTGAAAACCTTGCCACTACCATCACATCCAAAATGGCACAAGCTATGGTAGAAGCCACTCCAACAAGGCGCAAATGCTGCAGTACACAGAAGCCACTACCTCCACTTACAGCTGAGAAAAATAAAGCCAGGCGACGGTTCCAGGTAACACGAGATCCCTTAGATAAAAGGGAATGGAACCGGTTGCAGCACATTGTCAAACTTGAGCTAGCTGACTTCTCTAATGAAGAATGGGAACGTCGACTGGGTACACTTGATCCCCAAGACTCATCATTATGACGAATGTCAAAGGCGCTGCTCCGAATACCTTCCTCAGATCCACCACTAACTGACGGAAGAAGAATGGCACAGTCGACAAGAGAAAAGGTGGAACTCATGGCTGAATATTTAGCCTCCACTTTTCAGCCAGCGGACTCACAAGATCAGGATCTCACTGATGAAGTTGAGACCAAAGTCCAAAATTTCCTCGCCATACCGTACAGTGAGGATGATATCCAATTAACTACGGTTACTGACGTCAGCAGCATATTAGACAAGGTGCACCCTTACGAAGCAGCTGGGTTAGACAATTTGCCATATGCTGCCTTTAAATCTCTCCCGGCAGCCTGGTTGGAATTATTGGTACATATTTTTAACAGTTTGCTTAAGATGGCATATTTCCGGTCTTCATGGAAACACGCCAGGATAATTACACTACCAAAGCCAGGAAAAGACCCAAAACACATCGACAGCCACAGACCAATAAGCTTATTACCGGCTATCAGCAAAATGTTTGAAAAAGTACTGCAGTCCCGACTTCAACAAGTTCTTGACCAACACAATGTTCTGAGACCAGAACAGATTGGTTTTCGACGCCAGCATTCCACTACACATCAACTTCTTTGACTAGTGTATGAAGTCATACGGGGATTCAATAATCGCCAATATGTTACAGCCCTCTTCTTAGATATTTCCCGTGCATTTGACTCAGTGTGGCATGATGGCCTTCTACGTCGCCTCATCCAATACAACATACCATCTTATATAATTCATCTCATGCACACTTACCTAAAAAACCGTTCCTTCGTCGTTGCCAGGGACGACATAATTTCCCAACCCTACATCATTAGAGCTGGGGTAACATAAGGCAGCGTTCTTGGTCCCACCCTCTTTCTCACATACATCAATACTCTTCCTTCACTAATAGGCTGTAACCTATATTTATATGCCGATGATACGGCCCTCACAACATCATCCAAAAGACATGGCATCGCAGTCCAGAGAGCACAACGCTACGCAGACATGCTAACTGTCTGGTTTATCACCTGAGGCCTGAAGATTAATGACACCAAATCACAGGCTGTGACATTCACACGACGTACGCTACAAGACGTCCCAAACCTCCGCCTGGCAGGAGCAGAAATACATTGGTCAACGGAGGCCAATTACTTAGGAGTCACACTGGACTGGCGTTTAACATAGAAGAACCATATTGACAATTTAGCCAACCGAGTATCCAGGAGAATGGCAATGCTCTACCAGCTATATAACAAAAAATCGCCCATGACTCTCAGGAATAAGTTGCTCATATATAAACAAATCCTTCGAACCGCCCTGACGTATGCTTGCTCAGTATGGGGAGCTGCAGCAAAAACTCATCTCCACAAGTTACAAGTTCTGCAGAACAGATACCTCCGAACAGCAACCGCAGCCGACTGGTACATACCTAACGACAATATTCACAATGACTTATCTTTCCCCAAAATCACTGAATACATTCTACAAATTTCCCATAATTTCTACAGAAAACTTCCAAACAGCTTTAATCAACTGATCAGAGGCCTCGGGGAATGCGATATTGTCCCTGGGGAAACGTACAAATGCCCAAGGCTAGTACTAGCAGCACCATAGCTCCAAAACCATTAAGACTAACAGAATTTTAATACTCAGACAATCCCAACGACTAAATCCCATTGACTAATCATTACCTATTACATATTAATCACCACCTACTTATCACCATATCTACCCACCGCCATTTCTTCAAAACTCACCACCAAGCCAGTAAGGGACAAGGTCCCGATATGGCAAGATGTCGAGGGTCCCTCCTCTGAGGAGGTTCAACCCTCAACGACACCACTGTGCTTGCTGATGCGGGGAACGAAGCCTTTACGAATAGAAGCAGCACGAGGCAGAACCGAGGGCTCCGAAGGTGAATGTGGAAAAAGAGGCGTAGCAGAATTACAGCTCTCTCACAAAAGGCGAACCAAGTTCGGAGTGGTATTCTTTCATTTAAAAGAGAAAAGTGAAAAAGGAATAAGTATGTAAAGGAAACAGACTATATATTTCTTCTTTTTTCGTAATATGTGATGGTGGCCCTACAATAGTAAATAAAATTTGAGCGAAAGTAAAGCGGCCAAAGTTTTAATACTGTGACTTTGTGGGTTCGTGAAATGAAAAGTCCAATTGCACCACTCAAAAATGTTCTTTGTTTCCACCGACTTACAGTTAAACACTTGCCAATTACACAGAATTACGTAATACACACAATTACGATTCACCAGTTCGTCCGTTACAATTCCACTTTGCTCTCGCAATTACGTACAATCCTCCGATGCACGTACACAGTCTTCTCGTCCGTACACTAGCACTGCACTCTTACGCTGATCGCCAAGAACTGACTGACTGACTGACTGACTCAATTCACTCACTGCAGCCCTTTTTATAGGAATATCGCCGTTTTCTCGAAGCCTCTAGTTTCCGTGAATCACCGCGAAGGTTCCAGATGGCAGTGGAAGAGGGGGAAAGAGGCGGCTAGCGACAAGTGACATTTCCCTAATCATCCCCTCAGTTAGTGACAGAGACTGATGGGTGGGTGTGGCTTGGCTGCCTCTGGCCCCTTACTCAGCTGTCATTGGTTGTGCTTTCCGCTAATTGGATGACAATACATAACCAGACTTAAATCACACTTTCCGTTGCATAATGAACGTACATAAATATTTTCATATGATAAGCTTACGTCCACTTGGCTGAGGTTGCGTCGACAGCGGCAAAGGTATTGGAAATTCAATCCACGCACCTGCAACTAAGAGTAAAGTCCCAATTAAACAAAAAGGAAACATTCTCCAAGAGAACACACCTTCCAAACGTAAAGTGGCCACCAGGGTGCCGTCAGCAGCAGCAGCAGCAAAGTAGAAGACGGCGACAAAAGGTTTCTATCAATATTAGAACGGTAAAAAAAAAAAAAAAAAAAAAAAAAAAAAAAAAAAAAAATCGAATTGCTAGAAGGCTAATAAGCAGACGAGCGGTGACCGTTGAACTCTAGTAACGTCAACATTGAGTCGACACCACTTTTATTTCTCTCACCACAACTGGCACATTTAACGGAAAACCAACGCTTACTAAGCGTCTCGGAGGTACAGGAGGGTCGCAAGGTGCAGTATTGAAGAAAAAAGATCAACAAGCCAATTAGCAGACTGGACCAGACAAAACGAACACCCCATAATTTTTCCAACCCTTAAAATGTTTCATATTATCTTAGACCGTTACGTAAGTGTGCAAGAACAAAAGGTGCGATGAAACTTACAGATTGCTCTAGTTTCATCAACAATATAGGAGCAGCTCTATTATGTGTTTCAAATGGGAAGGTGTTCGTCCTTGAGCGCTACTAGGTGAGCAGCCAATCGACGTCCTACGGTGTTGTCGTATTGCATTCCCGCCAAGTGGTGTGTGACGAGCGGCAAATTAATCAATGTTTATGAAATACTATTCGCGCTAAGACAAAAATTCAGATTTTGCCGAAACTGATCCATGTGGAAGGTAGAGATTAGTGTATCTAACATAACCATGAAAACCCCATATTTTTAGCTCAAATAGTTTTTCTAATGCAAATAAATAAACCACTATTACCTGTATTATAACAATAAATCGCGATGTAAGCACTGTATGAATATCATTACTGGCTGGCATGTATGCACGAACGTATATTTGTAATTACTCAGAACTGAAATGTAAATGTTTGACATGACGTGATAAAAGAATTACTTTGAATAATCCAATTCGAGCGAGAGGAAACAATAAATTTCCTGCTGCCCTGGCAGAACGTGTCTGGTCACATTATATCTTTGTTTATGAATGGTTCCTAAACTCTATTTACTCTAGAGAGTTCAAAGTGGTTGATGTGTATGTATGTGCATGTACTTTTAATTACTCAGAACTGATATTTAAACTACTGACATGACGGATAAAAGCATTACTGTGAATAAGTCAAGGTGTTAAATTCGAGAAAGAGTAAACACTTCATTTCCTGTTAGCCTGTGGAATGCTGTATGTTTATGAATGAATGCCGGATAAGAAGTGTTTATTTACTCTGGAGAGTTCAGATCAATATCATTCAGTTGTTCTTTACACAACAGTAGAGTAAGAGTTAAATAGTGCAATGGATTCTTGCGGTGAATTTAGTGGCGAGTCAAAAAGGCAGGTGTTGCGAAGTCAGGCTCGAAGTATTATTTTTAAGGTGTACAAGTTGTTTAAACATTTTTTCGGAAACAGAAACTAAAAATGAGTTATTGCAAAGAGTACTTCCGTTTAAAAACAAGGAAAAAGTGTATCACCTGGATCAACTTGCAATTGAAACGGGACACGAGGTAATAAGCCTCCCACCTTACCACTGCCAATATAATCCAATTGAGTTGGTGTGGGCACAAATAAAAAGGGGATTCCAAACAGAAATAATACTTTTAAACTGACGGACGTTAAACGACTTGTTCACGAAGAAATTGACAAGGTAACACAACAGGACTGGGCAAAAATGCGTAAGGCATGCAGAAAACCATCAAGAAGACGATTTTAAGAAAGAAATAACACGTGACGAGATTTTGGAACCTATAATCATAAATTTGCAAGACTCAGACGATGAAGACAGTAACAATGACGAATTGTCTCTTAACGGAAGTGGCATTGACAGCGATATGGATGAGCCACTGGCAGTTCCATTGGATTACAAAAAGAGGTAATTCGTTAAATCTGCGCGTAAGCTGCGTCTGATTTGAGCTTAATTGTATTTTAAAATTAAAACTTGAATTTGGTACATCATGTCCATATTTTAAGGGGCCAATGTCGTATAAGTGTGCGGAGTGGGAAAGAGAATTCCCCGGGGCCGTCATGACGAAGAGCAAGGACTTTTTGGACTGCCAAATGTCAGGGTTGTGCTATATAGTCATGGGTTATCTGTCTACTTCAATGGAAGTCTTACTAGTGTGTTTAGGTATTCTTTGATGTCTATCTTGGATGTCTGGGCCTATCAGGCCTAAGGTCCTATCAAATAAGGATAGTGTTTTTTTATGTTTATTATGTTTCTTTTCGTATGTGCCTATTTGTTGTATTAGAGCGTTATAGTTTTTATATTTGCGCTTGTACACGTTGAAGCTGAGTCTTTTGATGAATTCCTCAATCGAGTGTAGTTTTAATTCACTGTGTAAAAGATTGGCCGGTGCTACCGGCAGTTGCTTTGCAATTATTCTTTAGATTCTGTTTTGCAGTGTTTGAAGTTTGTGTATGTGAGTTTTCACGGCATATCCCCATACGGGGGCTGGGTATGTCATGATTGGCGTTAGTAGTGTCTTATACAGGATAACGCCCATATGTACTTTAAGACGGTTGTTTATATTAAAGAACTGGTCACTGGACTTGGCTCTGACCATAGTGATGTGCTTGCTCCAGGTGAGGCCTTGGTCCATTACAAGACATAAATAGGTCACTTCGTCCTTCCAGTCGATCCCTTCACCGTGGTATATTAGCGGCCGAAGGGTACGCTTGTTTTTCCTATGCTGGAGTCTTTTTGTGAAGATTATTGTTTGGGCTTTTCTTGCATTTAGTTTAATTCTCCTAGTGGAAAACCAGGGTTCAAGTGTATTTAAGGCGTTTTGGAGCCGTTGATGAATAATTTGCGGTTGGGTTTACTGTGTCACTAGGGCAGTGTCGCCGGCACATTATAAATTATGTATAAATTAAATAGTGTCGACCCCTACAGACTTCCTTGTGGGACGCCAGCCTTAATTGGCTTTTCAACCGCGGTGCGAAAGCGCCGATCCGAGAGGTAATCACTAATTAGGGCTACGTACGAGTCTGGGGAAGCATATTGTTGTAACTTTTTAATTAGGCCTGCGTGCCATACTTTGTCGAAAGCTTGTTCGATGTCCAAATATAGGGCGCCTGTCGACTTATTCGTATTAAATCCGTTGGTGATCTGATCAGTCATTCGCAAAAGCTGGAGCGTGGTAGAGTGCTGAGCTCTAAACCCAAACTGCTCAAGCATTAGAATGTTATGTTTATGAATGTGTTTGTTAATTATTTTTAGTATTACTTTTTCTAGTAGTTGCTTAATGTGTTTAATAGGCTAATTGGCGTGTAGTTGACTGGAACTACTAGGTGTTTGTTTGCTTTGGGGAATAGGGGTATTTTGGCTTCTTTCCAGCATGGGGAAAACCTGTGCTTTTCGAGTGTGAAGTAGAAAATTTCCGCTAAAAGCTTTAGTGCTCTTTGTAGTAGATTCTTTAGTACCACATTTGGTATTTTGTCTGGCCCAGGCACTTTTCTGGTTGGCAGGTGCCTATTGATCCAGCCGATTGTGTTTTCTTTTTCTTATTTCCTCTTTTTGGAAAACCATTTATATATTTAACAAAGGTGATAGTAAGGTACGTAGTGGATGCGCCTTTATTGCAGCCTGGAGGGATCCGGCTATGAGCATTCCCATTAGTCGGGGTAAGGTTACGGTGCGAGCTGCCGATGGCAGCAAGCGGGTAATGGAATGCCAGCCAGGCGTCGATCACGACTAAGGCCCTGATTGATAGGCGTGAGAATTAGGGGAGACTTGCTGAGACTTAGTCTCATTAGGCGCTGGCAGTAGGGGAGGGCATAAGTCCGGGTTGGAAGCTCCGGGGGATAATTCGTCAAGTTGGGCTCAAAGTAATGGTGAAATTTGCAGCAAGCTTGTTCCAAGTAGTTCGGGTCTAAACCGTGTTGTAGTGTAGTTACGGCGGTGTGTGGATGCTGTGATATAGCTCGGTGATTCACCGGTGAAGCTGCACCTGTTCCTCCAGGATTTCGTGGAGTTTGTCGTGTATGATATCTTGATCTTTAGTGGTGATGAGTTTGTGAAGTTCCTTGGTAGGTTTCTTAGGTCTGTGAGTTCGGATGGTTCAAAAGTTCTGATGTCAGCGATCTGTGTTGCTAGGTGCTGAGTCTTCCGTTGGAGAGAGAAGGGTGTCTTTGTTGGCCATTACAGTAGATTAAGTTTTGTACGTCATTGTAAATGTCGGCAAGTACGTCATGATGTGAAGTGATGGAGTCAAGTCTTTTGGTGAGATGCAGCAAGGCTTCAGTGGCGGCGGCGTGGTTGGAGCTGGCGGTTGTGACGGCTTCTTTCAAGTTTCCTATGCGGGTGGTGATGCTCAATACCTCCGAGTGTAGGTCCTGAATCTCATCCGAAGAGGTTCTGGGCGACGCGGTGGTGGCGAAACTTTCTTCAATGAGTAGAAGTCTCCTGTTGGTTTGCCGGAGTTTCTCGCGTAGCTCTTTTAGGAGTCGCACATTGGCCGAAGCGGTAATGTGGTCGGCGGTGGTAGGTGTTGTCGTTCTGATGGACTCATTTGGTGTAGCGTACAGAGGGCACTGCGCCTGCCCAGGGTAGTGGCCGAAACCACTGCAGGTAGCGCAGTACCGGCGGCGACGGAGATCGTGTTGCCGGCAGTCACTGGTTAGAGATTGGGCACCACAGTAGTGGCAACGTGACGAAGCAGTGCAAGAGGTTGCTGAGTGTCCGAATCTACAGCAGCGCCAACATGGCGCAGGTCGCTGTCCTTCTGGTCTCGATTCATAGGTACCGCCATATCCAGGGCAGGCCCGTCCTCACGGCTGCTTGGAGCTCGATGGCGTCGGCGAGCTGTAGCCTGACGAGGTGAGAGGGTCCCTGGTGCGTTGAGATCCTGTAAATGTGTAGTGTTTAACGCTCGCTTCTACTACATACGGCACCGCAGGCAATGACACTGATGATACATGAGATGAAGATGGAGCACCGGTGGAATGAGATGGCGGGGAAACAGGAGATCCCGGAGAAAATCCGCCCCAGCGCCGTGTTGTCCGCCACAAATCTCACTTTTCTGTCGCCTGGGAAGGAACCCGGGCCTCCTAGGTGAGAGCCAAGCGGTCTAACCACTGAGCCACGGCGCGGACTTTGAAATCCTGGTGGCTCTCAGGGTAGATGAACAAAGTTGACGTGCGGAGGCGAGGAAGAAGCGAGTCCGCAGGTCGCGGGGTGCCCCACGGATAACTACCGAGTGCGGTGACGGTTGGCCCTGAGAGATTTTAGTGCCTCGGCCTATGTTGGTTGCGTGGGTTGGCTGGGTCGTGCTGCTGCGCTTGCAGGTGCAAGCTCTTCCTGCTGCGTAGTAGTGAAGGCTGGCTCTGCAGGACGTGAGGGTCCGGGAGCCGGGCGTGGTTGCCGCAAGCGTGGCGGTTAAGTAGCGTCAGGTTCTGCATCTTCGCTGGGGCTCCATCGGGAGAAACTGGCCCAAAACGTTCTCGTGAGCTCAGCGGGAGGCTCCCTCTCGTCTGCCGGCACTGGCAGAGGCGGGAGATGCCAGAGGGATGGCAGGTGAGGGCTGCGGTGGTTGCTGCTTCGCTGTCCGGTGGGCCTTCTTAACTGCTGCGGCGTTTTTCTTCCTCATGCTTCCTCAGGTGATGTTTACTCCTCCGTGTCCTGAATCGAAGTCCCTAAAATTTCCCGCCCAATGGCGGACAGCGAACATTTTTTTCGAGTGGAGGAAAAATCCATCTGTGGATTTCCACTGTGTTGGAGGGCACAGTGGGGTATGTGGACTTCACCTCAAGAGTACTACTTCACTAAAAAACCTCCACCGGATTGAGAAGGAGAAATGTGCTGCGATACCGTCTAAAGCACCCGGGCATTCCAGGAGGTAATCATAGCTGTCTCGCAGTGCGATTCAGCTGAGTGGATTTCTGGTGCAGAGATACAGGCTTGATATTGAAGCCCAGCCTAATCCACTGCCTATTTTGGGTGCTTTTTGGTAGGATTCCAGGTGTTATGTTTTTAGGAAGTTTAGGGTAATCTATCACGCCGTACCACTGTGTCTTAAGTTTAGGTGTTTGTTTGTCACTACAAGTATTACTTGCACGCATTACTCTGCATTACTTGCATGCGGCGGCAGTCTATTATAACTTAAAGCTATCTAACTGAACCTAAATGTGCATATATATAATCGGTATTGCCTATAATGGTCAAATATTATCTGCCTTTCAGCATCGTTAAGGTGTGTGAAGGCCTTCTCGTAGTCCATGTATCTGCTTGTTTAATATTTGAGAGTGCGCACTCGGCGGGCGGCCTACCTATTCAATTATAGATGCGAGCCTGTGCCGCTCACGGGGAATCCTCTTTGCCCGGGGCCTCCTTTGCCAATGATTGGCGCAAGGACTTGAGGGCTGTGGGAGGTGTGTGTGTGTGTGTGTGTGTGTGTGTGTGTGTGTGTGTGTGTGTGTGTGTGTGTTGGTTTAAGTGTATGGGTGTGTGTGCTTAACTCTGATCAGCGATGTAAAACATCTGGATAGTGAACTAGGCTATCCAGATATTGTTGTATGTCTACCTCTGGCTCCCGAGATTAATTGTTCTTTGAAAATGAGACAGTGGCCCTGCGTGTTTATCCTCTGTTGTGTCGTATTCTCCCAGTGCCCGTATTAGTTGATTGTGGTTTTTGTTCTTCTCGAGTATACTGAAGCTGTCTTTTAATGAATTGCTCGATCGAGTGCATTTTTAGCTCCTCGTGGAGTTGCTATGCCGGTGCGAGTGGTGGTAGTCCTGCATGTCCTGCATGTGGCTGCATGTCCCCATGCGGGGTAGCGTATGTTAAGATGGGTCTAATAAGTGTTTTATATCGTGTTTTTCCCAACTCTAGATTTAGCAATCTGTTTGTATTAATAATTGGGTACAGTTTATTTAATTGGACATTTACTTTGGCTCTTACCGTGTTAATGTGTTGTTTCCACGTTAGACCCTGATCCATTGTTACAGCTAAGTAGGTAATTGTGCCCTTCCATTCGATTTCGTCGTTCCGGAATGTTAGTGGCATTAGCCCATGTTTGTTGTGGCGGTGCTTAGTTCGTTTAGTAATTATTGCTTGGCTTTTTCACGCGTTTCCCTTTATGCGCCATTTTGTGAGCCATGGCTCTAGGTTAGTCAATGCATTACGTAGGCTTTTGGCTATTATTCTAGGTGCGGTCGATTGTGTGGCTAGTGCTGTGTCGTCGGCGTATAAGTACCTAATTACTTTCACTGTTTCCGGTATGTCATTGATGTATAAATTAAATAGGACTGGTCCCAGTAGACTACCTTGGGGTACTCCTGCCCTAATGGGTCTTAATGAGGTTTTGTTTTCTATGCTGGTTCGGAAAGTCCTATTGGAGAGATAATCCTTGATGTCAGTTACTAAGGAGTCCGCGAACCCAAATGTTATAAGTTTTCGGAGTAGTCCAGCGTGCCAAACTCGGTCGAAGGCCCTTTCAATGTCTAGTAAGATGACACCTGTCGATCGATTAGTGTTGAAGCCTTTAGTAATTAATTCAGTTAGTCGGAGCAGTTGCAGTGTGGTCGAGTGTTGGCTTCTAAAACCAAATTGCTCGTTAAGCAGTATGTCGTTCTTTATTATGTGGGAATTAATGCGTTTTAGCAGCGTATTTTCCAGGACCTTGCTCATTGTATTTCGAAGGCTAATTGGCCTATAGTTCTCTGGTAGCGATTGGCTCTTTCGTGGCTTGGGAAATAATAGTATTTTGGCCTCCTTCCTCTGAGGAGGAAATCTGCCATTTTCAATGTGTGATTGAATATGTTCGCTAGTAGCTTCACTGCATTCGTTGGATGATGTTTAAGTGCAATTTTTGGGATTTCGTCTGGCCCCGGGGCCTTTCTTGTAGGTAAGTGCTTAATTATCCATTGCGGTGGGAGGCGCTAGTTAGTTCTAAATGTTTTATTGTGTGTTTGGGTGTGGTCCAGGCTGTCTATTATTGTTTCCGTTTCGACTACGAAAGCGTGGTCCAATGTATGGGCATTAGGCTGGAAGGTTGCTTCAAGTGCATCTGCAAACGCTTCGCCTTTGTCTCGGGGAGTTTCGGCAATTCCGTTGGTGGTATGGAGGGAGGGACATGTGTATATGTGCGGGTGAGACATTTCGTTATGCACCAGATCGTATGGTTTTGAGGTTGTATTTCGCTTAGCATGTCATTCCATTGGTTTCTGGTGTACTCTCGGATATGTTCGCTAGCTAGATTGTTTAGTTCGTTGTACTGGTTACGAAGCATTAGATTGCGGGATCTTTGCCATTGGCGTCTAGCTCGATTTCTTTCTTGGATTATTACTCTGATATCGCAGGGGAAAGCGCTTGTTTGTCGATGTTGGATAGCTAATAGGGATGTGTTTCTTTGTGGCTTGCTCTATCGCTTTGACTGTACTTTTTATTGCTTCGTCCTGTTCGTCATGTGTTCCTGTTGTTTCCTCGTTTGTGTTTTTCAACGTGGTTTCGAAAGCCTCACAGTCGGCTTGTCTGTAGTTTGGCCTGGGAGGTTTTAATTTAAACGATAAGGGTGCTTCAATTTCTAATAAGACTGGGAGATGGTTGGATGTTAAGTCGTTAATTGCATGTATGTTAGTGTTGTGAGGGATGTTTTTGCACAATGTCTAAAATATCTGGACTGTGATTCTGTATTCTGGGTATGAATGTTAGTTCCCCTGGTCCGGTTAGTAAAATGTCAGAGTTATTAATGTAGGCAAGTAGTTTGTTGCCGGCAGTGTTTACTGTTTGACAGTTTCAGAGGAAGTGGTTAGCAGTTATGTCTCCGGCTAGAACTACTTTGTCGTGTTCATGAGGGTGTTTAGATCATGTGTCAATATCGCCCGGAGGGTTGTATGCCGCGATGAAGGTGACATCTGCAAATTGACCCTAACGGCTGTGGGTTGTAAGCGGTTTAATCGTGGTAGAGATGCCTGGTGATGTTGGACGGACTTTTGTATTACTATGGCTGTCCCTCTCCTCTTCTATTTCTCACGTTTCGGTAAACTGAATAACCTGGGACTGAGAAGCGGTCTGTAGGTCCCAGGTGTGTTTCATTTAATAATGTGAGTTGGATGCTGTTTCTTTGGAGGAAATCTGTAAGTTCATTTCTTTTTCTACGGAGGTTGTTGCAGTTCCAGTATACTGTGTTTATGGTGGTTATGTTAGACAACGCTGATATGTGTTAGGATTCCCAGAAATCTTGTTACATAGTCAAAGATGTACAACGGGTCAAAGTTTGGTGATGCTAAAATCTCCAAGAGCCACCTGGCATGATCTTGGAAGATCTACCAGCCTATGTTTACGTTGGGGATTCCTAGTTTTGTTAGGAAATCCGCCAGTGCAAGGCCGTTTTCAAATGCTTCGCGATGGGATAGCATGTCTGGAATCAATATGCTCAAGCGATTTTTTAATTTTTTTATTAAAGCTATTTTTATTAACAGAAATAAGAAACTTCGCTTTATGTAAGGGAGTGCGGTTAGGTGAGGGAAATCGGATGAGGGTTTTTGGCAGATCCCGCATTGAGCACTCTGGAAATTATCGTTTGTTACCTAAGCAGCATAAATCGTGTTGCGTAAGTACAAGGCCAGGATGGCTTGCGCCCTGGAAGCCTAACTGGGAATTCAGTGGGGCATGTGCTGCTGTATCGTTCGGCGCAGGTAGTTCATGTGGGGATTTACTGTTTTGTTGATTGCTCTAAGTCGGCGATGGTGTGTGAGTCAGTGTAGGCATAGAGTTGATGAATTAACTGAACCAGGAAGTTCTGGTTAGTATCGAATCTTCTATGGTCCCGAGTAAAGTTGGAGTGTCTTCAGTACCTGATTTGTGTGTTTGCTTGATGAGTGTCTCGAGGTTGTGGTAGCTGGAATCCTACCCAAAACCACCCAAAATAGGCAGCGGATTAGGCTGGGCTCCAATGTCAAGATTGTATCCCTGCATTAAAAACCCACTCGGCTGAATCGCACTGCGAGACAGCTATTATCACTTCCTGGAATGCACGGGTGCTTTAGGAGTACCGCAGCACATTTCTCCTTCCCAATCCGGTGGAAGTCTTTTAGTGAAGTAGTACCCTTGAGGTGAAGCCAATATACCCCACTGTGACCTCCAACACAGTGGGACTCCATAAATGAATTTTTCCTCCACTCGAAAAAAAAATCATTTCATTCAGATCCTGAAGAAGGCAATGGAGTCTACAATGACCGAAAGCTCGACCTTCATAAACTTGAGACGGCTGATCACCCGCGAAGCCTTGATTAGTAATGCTCGCCGTGAAAGTTTCAAGTCTTACAAATGTAGAGTATTTTACTTTCTACATTTTTTCAAAATCACTCAAAGGAGCAGAAGCTTTAGTCACTAAAAGGAAAAAGAATATCGCATTCCAGCAGTCGGCCACGAGATGGAACTACAAAAGCAATTTTTTTTTTTTTTTTTTTTTTTTTTGTAATTTACATCCTCCGTTGTCATATGAATGAATAGGGTGATATGGTGCTCAAATAAGTCTGGGGTCCAAGGAGCTTAGAGTTACCTGACATTAGTCTTTGAAGGATAAGGGAAAACCCCGGAAAAAACCTTATACAGGTAACTCACCCTGACCGAGATTCGAACTCGGGACCTGTTGAACGTGAGGCAAACATGCTACCCTTACGCTACCGAGGTGGGCACAAAAGCAGATTGATGTCATTTTCAGCTTGAAGACTGAACTTGCCACGCTATTGAAATTAATGGCAAATGATGAAAGGGATGCTGAAACAACAGCTTGTGCATCGGGCCACAGTGGTGGAAAACAGTATAAAGGGATGCATATATGTAGGAAAATAAACATTTTCTGTTGGAATAGTTACGTACAGTGTACTACATGGCAAAGCGAGAAAGCGATCGACAAAAATTCGCAACACAGAGATGTTTATCTCAGCTTATCGCACATACACAGTGAGTCAAGTGTATGTATAGTCTGTTCAGATGTAATCAGGTCTTCTGGACAGCAATGTGCGAGAAATCATATCATATAGATACACACAGCTTCCAACCGCTCTATTTGTGTTCCGTAACTTACTGTGCATCAACCTACTAATATTTCACTTCTCTAATCGACCAGATAAGACCCGTTAAGGGCCGATGGCAGCGCTGGTCACCTGAAGGTCAATACCCCTCAACGTTCTGTCAAGTAATATATGTAATAGTGTCAGATCCAATATATAATAACACATCAACGATTCAGGTGTAGAGGGCGGAAGTCAGTGTAAAGGCAGTCAGCTCTGTGTGGTGTTAGTGTAGATAGGAAACAGACATTAGTGTCTATTTCTGCACTGTACAAAGCAGTTCTTATTGTATACATAAAGCACCATTGTAACAATGCTATGCAGAAAATAATTATCATGTGATGAAAAAGCAAATATCGGTGTGTACAATGAAAAGGGAGTCTCTAGTCGTCAATTCAATTTAACATATACATGTTGTGGATTCGTCATTTTAAATATTTAATTATAATATTATAAGACTTAAACAATAATTACTTAAAAATTATATTGTACATGTAGATTTAACTATTACCTTGTTAAAAATACAAGTGAATACTTAATGCAAAAACTCATCAGTTGAGTAATAACATATTCCAATTAAATATAAGTGAATACTTCTAAAAAAATACAAGAGAATACTTCATTAATGCAAAAAGTCATCAGTTGAGTAATAACATATTCCAAGTAAACATTGCCTGAGGTTTTTTGAAGCGCGGAATGCAATTTATATTTTTTATTTCAATAGGTAATTTATTGTAAAATGTAATGCCTCTATAGTAGAAACTATTTTCAAACAATTTTTTGTTATGTGGGGTTATATGTAGTTTTGCTTTACCTCTTGTGTTCTGACAGTGAATTTCAGAATTTATGGTAAAATCTTTGATGCGTGTTTGCATTAATACAGTTGTTTCATATAAATATATACAGGGTAATGGCAAAATGTTTAGTTCTTTAAAGAATGGTTTGCAGCTGATTACAGAAGGTAAATTGAGAATAATTCTAATGACCCTTTTCTGTAATTTGAATATTTTAATAGCTTCGCTACTATTTCCCCACAAGGATATTCCATATCAAATTAAGGAGTGAAATTTGGAGGAATTCATGCCTTTAAGTGTATTTTTACTCACCCAGTGTTGTCAGAATGTTAATTTGGAAGCAGATTTGTCCCAGTTTTTTAATTAATTCATTAATATGAGGTTTCCAACCAAGATTTTCACCAATAAATATTTCTAAAATTTTTTATTCAATTGAATATATTACATTTGTTCCCTCTAGCTGTATGTGGGAAAATTTAAATTTTTGTTGTTTATGTGATGAAATCCTACAGCTAAACACTTCTCCTTATTTAGACATAGACTATTTTCTTTAAACCAAGAAGATGTGTGTAATGTGACCGAATTTATATTTATTTTTAAAGTGTCATCATTTTGTCCTGATGTTAATATGCTGGTATCATCTGCAAATAATAAGTATAATAATAATTGTCAAGAAGTTGAGCCGTTAAGTTCAGTGATTGATTATTTTGTTAGATTGGGCGCACAATACGGACAAAACCAAATATATGGACAAAGTAGAAAATTATCGAAAATGTGTGTTTGGAGGAATTTAGTAACAGTGACGTCAAAATTAATATAAAAATTATTTGTGGTTGGTTTAAAAACCAGAGTCAAAGAACACTTTAGAAACATCAGATTGAAACAAGCAGACAAGTCAGCAGTAGCATTTCATTTTTGGAATGAAAACCATGACATTGATCCAAATCCAAAATTATTAAAAGGAGTGATAAACCAAAATAGATTGACAACATGGGAGAACATATTCATCTGGAAAAATAAGGATCGCGTAATGAACTTTGAAATCCCGCCAGTAGATAATTTGACAAAAAAGTTCATAGTTTCACCACCAGAGAGAGCAGACAACAACAGATGCCAGTTGGAAAGAGATTGAAAATGGAGGCCAGGGCCTTTGAAACTAGTCTCTCATAAATATATGAAAAAGTAAGTGACGAGTGTCAATAAACCAACCACAAATAATTTTTATATTAATTATCGAAAAGTTTACTTTTGCGCAAGCAAGGGTCATAAACCGTTATTCTTCTCAACTTATTGCGTATTTACAGTTGCCAGTAACTACGAGACGTGTACGACAAATTGTTTCAAATGACAAACAACTTACATTCAGGAAACGACTGTAGAAATCAGCTCTAACACACAAACATAAGCAGGCTAGGATGGAGTTTGTTGAAAAACATATGTCATGGACTTCAGAATGGGTTAAAGTTATCTTCAGTGATGAGAGGAAGTTTAATTTTGATACGTCGGATGGATTTCAATATTATTGGCATGATCTGAGAACAGAGCAGCAGGTAAGAATGAGCAGATATTTTGGTGTCGAAAGTGTTATTCTTTGGGCAGCTTTCTGCACTCAAGATAAATCACGCATTGCTTTCCTGAATGCTAGAATGAACTCTAACATGTACACTGAGTTGTTAGGGACAGAAATGATTAGAATGTATGAGGATCTAGGGGACGAAAGTCTAATTTTTCAACAAGGCAATGCATCTGTGCATATTTCTGCTACAACCAAAAAGTGGTTTGAAGAGAAAGATAACAATACAAAATTGAATCGAGAATATATTGACACATTGCTTCACTCACACTGTTTATTCACAGGACATGTTTCAAGAGCTCTTGCTCCTATCCTCAGCTGATACTCGACTAGTGCAAGTTGTAGTGGTTTCTTCTTTCTCCGTATTGTCAATAGATGGCGTGATGTACTTGTCAAAGATGTCCGGTGGTGGAGTTTCAAAATTCATGACTCTATGACGATTTTTATTAATGAAGATTTTTTACCATACGGAAAGGTCTATGGTTCAATACTGTATCTGAAGGTATGAAAAAAGACAACAACTTGCACTAGTCGAGTATCAGCTGAGGATAGGAGCAAGAGCTCTTGAAACATGTCCTGTGAATAAACAGTGAGTGAAGCAATGTGTCAATATATTCTCGATTCAGTTTTGTATTAATTTGTGCTTCACTGTCCCTACGCTTCTTTCAAGTTTATACTTTGAAAGATAACAATGTTTTGCCCAGTGTTTTGTTCTGCACCTAGCCCAGATTTGAAACCCATCCAGGACCTTTGAGGGATATCTACAAGGCATGTTTATCGCAATGGAATAAAATTTGCCATATGTGAGTTGAAAAGTGCAATACGAGAAGAGTGGGTGACAATTTCTAGAACTACAAACTAAAACTTCAAACCCCAACAACATCAATGCATAAAATACTGTTTGAGGTAATTAGAAAAAAAGGAGGGTTGACATACTACTAACAATGCAATAACACAACAGGACAGTGAGTGCCTTTATATCAATTTCCAGCCAGGAAATGCAAATGCCTTATTTTGTTACGCGTGCTATGAAAGAATCTAACTGTATCCTGATTTTTGTATGTCTTATATCAACTACTTTCATAATAAATTAGACACATTGTACCTATCATTTTCAGTTGGAAATGCAGTGCATTTATACTTATTTCCACCACTGTACTACCAGAACTTGCTAAGCTTTGATTTCAGATTCTCAGTTTTGGTGTTTTCACTTGTGCTTCCTAACTCTCATTCTTTGTTTAACATCCTTCAGAAAACGATGTTTGATATTGCTTTCTGGAAAAAAAAAAGACTTAAAAAACAGTATGAAAGGCTTGCATGAGAAGTTTGACAAATTAATTTGGTCAAGGATAGAACCTCAAAAAGATTGATACGAAATACCGATAAAAGACAAAATGACACAAAATCGTATCAACGAATATTTTATGAGACCCTACGATACTTGACCAAATAGCCAACAGATTCTCTGATATAGACTAACTACAATTCTTATTGTTGCTGGACAGTGCTTCATACACGGATTTCCCAGAATGTGTTTAAGTCTTTTCTTACTTATTATGGACAGTACATCAGCAAAGTGAGATTAAGAAACAAGCTCTGTTATTTGTATTCTTTCCCTGAATTTGGAAACAAGGCAGCCAACGAAGTTCACCAAGAGTGCCATGTCATGGGACTTAAAGAAGCCTTGCCTCAGGTGTGTAAACTTCATGAAATAATTTTGACTATTCCTGTTACCAGTGCATCAGAGGAATGGTGTTTTTCAGCTCTCCGCAGAATACACACTTATTTAAGAAACATTCATACTGGAAACAGACTTTCATTCAAAGATGTGTCATGGGTCTAAA
This sequence comes from Mantis religiosa, assembly GCA_030765055.1. Classification (NCBI taxonomy): domain Eukaryota; kingdom Metazoa; phylum Arthropoda; class Insecta; order Mantodea; family Mantidae; genus Mantis; species Mantis religiosa. The sequence continues at coordinate 154,792,398 of CM060950.1, read as the reverse complement.
TTCAGGGGAGGCCAGAAAGCTGATTTTGGAAAATTTCCATTCCTTTACTTTAATGTAAGCAAACTATGATTTTCTATGTACTGCGACTATCGTTGGCATTCACTTTTATTTACAAACTACTACTTGACTGGGTGTTGGAACGCTGTTACTTGTAAACCAAGTTCACTAGATGACTTACGGGTATAGTCAGCACTGGTTTCTCAATTGAGGTACAATCAAGAGATCCTGGGTCATACTATTTCTCAAGTATGTTTTTACGTAAATCCTTTCATGGAAGTGTTGAAAACAGTGTTGTTGTATAAATTAAATTAATTGGGAGTCGATTAATAACACAAAACAACACTCACTTTTAAATTATCCCGGAACCGGTTTCTGAGGCCTTCCCTCTATCTTCAGTCGGACATCGACTTCATTGAAGGCCTCAGAAACCGGTTCCGGGAAAATTTAAAAGTGAGTGTTGTTTTGTGTTATTAATCGACTCCCAATTAATTTAATGTTTTTACGTACTTAAGACAATATAATCTCTTTCAGATGAAGCACTGTTTGCAGGGATGATAGCAATTAGACAAAATAATTTGAAAGCTTCTGGAAGAATTTGGTCCATTTAATTCTTTGTCATTTTTAAATGCAGCCCTCCAAACTGATAGTGCGAAATGCTTCTTTATGCTGGGAGGAAAATATAGTCTCCCACCAATTCAACATGCAAATGCGAAAGGTTTAAGGACGTCCCGTATGTTTGTAATAATGAATCCAGACCATCTAATGGGAAATGCTGATCATAAGTGGCGAACTTAGTATCGCCTAATTTAAGAAACAGCAGCTTTATCATAATGTGAAAACCTTGTTTCCAGTTGTGTTATCAAATATCTCAAAGTACATTGTATTCTGACATCACTGGATTGGTAATGAATTCATCCATTAGCTCAGTTCTATTCATGTGTGCTTAAGGCTGTGAATTAATCGAGTGTTTCTTTGAATTTAAGAATTGGATGGATTTCTCTTTAGTTCTTAAGTTCTTCATGTAGGTTATATATTCTGCAGCAAAACTGTGCATCGTTGCTGTTTTTTCACTTTCTGAAGAATGTTGATAGGCAGTTGTTTCAAGAATATGCTTTGAAAAGCAGAGAAGGAAAACAAAGCCGAAGTCCAGCAGTCTATTTTTGAAACGGCAGGCTTCTCTTGTAGTTTTTGCATTTGACTGAGGAAATAAGCTTACCAACAATACAATTAAGAATCGCAGCGCGTTTGGAAGACCTGTGGTAGAACGCAGGAATACCCCGAAGCGTGGAGAAAAAATCCTAACCGGTTTTATGCACGAGCAGCTCTGCTGTACAGCCAAATTTAAGCAGTGTGCAAAACTGAGTGAGAAAAGCTTGAGGGGCAATTTCATGGACTTAACTTGCGACGCAATGCTACGGCATGAATACAGTTATCCAAAATATTTCCTACCAAATAACACCAGGAATCCTACCCAATCAAACCTATAATGCACAGAGGGACCAGCTGGGCTCTATGCCAAGCCTATATCCCTGCATAAAAGACCTACTCCCCCTGAATCGCACTGCGAGACAGCTGATTACTTCCTGAAATGCATGGGTGCTTTAGGCAGTACGGCAGCAAATTTCTCTTTCCCAATCCGGTAGAGGATTTTTAGTGGAGTAGTACCCTTGAGGTGAAGCCCACATACCCCACTGTGCCCTCCAACACAGTGGGGATCCATAAATGGATTTTTCCTCCACATAAAAAAAAGTGACGTAATGGTTATCATGGCTACTGCACACTTGCCTTAGTCCTGTTAGTGTTGGCCCTCTTGCCATAGAGTAACGATATGATGCACATCTCGAGTTTATTTACATTAGGCATTCGCAGTTTGGCTTAGCTCTAGAGGTACCAAACTGTTACTATAAGGGTGCTTTAGACGGAACAAAACAAACTTTTGTGCCAGTAAACACAATTTAATAAAAGTTTATTATAAAAGCAATGACTGCTGCAACTGCAAGAAAGTGAGAAGGCCCAGCCTCCCTTGCCTCCTCTGATCAGCCACCACTGCTTTCATTTCTCTCACTATTATTTTGCGGGACATGGATGAGATCAAATAACTAGTGAAATTTTAATGAGAGCATACTTTGCATATATGCCAGTACCATCCATTACAGATGAATAAACCTTAAGGCAATTTTCTAATAACATTGCATTTATTTTGAAAACAAGAATATATTATTTATGTTTTTATAAATGAATGTGTTTAAAATTTTATTTATCTTCTGCAAGAAAAACATAAGGCACTGCTGTTAAAGAAACAATAATAAAAAGAAATATGTACATCAAGGATTTGAACTCATGTTGGTCCACTAACAACACACATGCATTTTACTGCTCGACTACCATGCATACGGTCAAGCTGCAAGGCTTTGAAATGAAGCGTATATTGAAAAAAATTAATTGTTCTTTCACACAGCCACAGCTGTGTGTAGGCCAAAGTATGGAAAGGTACAGTCAGACTGAAAACTTCAATGCCGGATTCCCACCAAAGGCACTGAATTTTTCACTCTAATTCTACCTTTCCAAAATGTATGAATGCAACATCATCAAATGCTTCTGATGTATTCCGAACCATACTTTGTTTCTGGTAGCTCCTCAAATTTTTGGTCTTCAGCATCCCATTCTATACTGAGCGTAAAAAACCACTTAATTTTGCTCAGAGACCTCTTTATCATGTTCGAGGTTCTTTAACACGCTGTAAATCTAATACACAGGACATTGGTTTTACTTCCCTTCTGAAGGAAGCCATGCTAGGCATTTTTAAGCCCAAAAAAATCCACCGCCTTCTGCCGGGCTTGAATCCGCGATCTTGGGAACCAAAATTGTGGGATAGTTGCATTTTCTTACCCTCAGGGTGGTTACATTCGCCTATCTATTCAGAGTGCTCCTACCATCCGAGTTATACCACTCCCTAGTTTTTGATCTCTCAAAGGAGGTATGCTGCAATACTACTTTCTCAGTACAAAAGTGAATCGAGAATATATTGACACATTGCTTCACTCACACTGTTTATTCACAGGACATGTTTCAAGAGCTCTTGCTCCTATCCTCAGCTGATACTCGACTAGTGCAAGTTGTAGTGGTTTCTTCTTTCTCCGTATTGTCAATAGATGGCGTGATGTACTTGTCAAAGATGTCCGGTGGTGGAGTTTCAAAATTCATGACTCTATGACGATTTTTGTTAATGAAGATTTTTTCCCATATGGAAAGGTCTATGGGGTGATTAACGTATTTTATTAGAGATGTTTCCAAATTGATGTCATGTCTAGTATTCAAGAAATGAAAAGCCACTGCTGATTTTTCTGTTTCACCATTTTTAATGTTTCTCATATGTTCTTTAGTTCTGATGTTAATATTTCTTTTTGTTTTTCCTATATAAATTTTAGGGCAAGTTTCACATTTGATCTCATAGATTGCTGGTCTTTCTTTGGTAGTGATTGAATTTTTGGGAGGGCCTTTTAACAAATTTCTGATATTAAACCTATTTTGAGGTGCAAGAGTTATGTTGTGTTTTGAGAAGATTTTTTGGAATTTGTTATAGGCTGATGGGTGGAAGGTGAATTTTTTAAAAAGTTTTTTCTCTTTTCTTCCTGTAGGTTCTAGGGTGATGGTTTCTTTTATTTTCTTAGCTTTGTTGAGTCTGTTAACAGTTTTGTCTACTAAATTTGGGTTGAAACCGTTGGATATAGCTACTTTTTTTATGTGTAGGTATTCTTCTTGATAATCTTCTCTGTTTAGTGGAAAGTTGATCATCCGAAAGATTAAACTGTTGAAAATGGCATGTTGGTGTTGTTTTGGGTTGAAACTGTTGTTCTTAATGTAATTATCTGTGTGTGTCGGTTTCCTGTAGATACCAAAAGTGAGTTTGTTGTTCATTTTTTTGATCTTGATGTCCAAAAAGGGGAGCACACCATCCTCTTCTGTTTCCAATGTAAATTTTATAGCTGGATTTTGTATATTCAAAAGTTTAAGACCATCTTGTATGAGTTTTTTAGGTACTATTGCAAAAATGTCGTCAACATAGCGATAACACACTTTGAAATAATTGGGAAAAGCTTTTGTGATATGTGTTTCAAAAGCACTCATGAATAAATCTGCCAAGAAGGGAGACAATGGGTTGCCCATAGCTAGGCCCGTTTTTTGTTTATAGATCTGTCCATTAAAGCTGAAAAAATTTTGATTGATACAAATTTCTGTAAGTTGTGAAAGTTCTTCTATTTCTTCAGGTGTTATTTGTATTGATTCCAGCCATTTTATGAGAAGTGGAATAAGCTCATTGGTAGGTATACTTGGATATAAAGAAATGACGTCAAAGGAAACTAAAGGACACAAAGATCAACTCTACAGATGCTTTAGTTTCCTTTGACGTCATTTCTTTATATCCAAGAATACCTACCAATGAGCTTATTCCACTTCTCATAAAATGGCTGGAATCAATACAAATAACACCTGAAGAAATAGAAGAACTTTCACAACTGAACAGAAATTTGTATCAATCAAAATTTTTTCAGCTTTAATGGACAGATCTATAAACAAAAAACGGGCCTAGCTATGGGCAACCCATTGTCTCCCTTCTTGGCAGATTTATTCATGAGTGCTTTTGAAACACATATCACAAAAGCTTTTCCAAATTATTTCAAAGTGTGGTATCGCTATGTTGACGGCATTTTTGCAATAGTACCTAAAAAACTCATAAAAGATGGTCTTAAACTTTTGAATATACAAAATCCAGCTATAAAATTTACATTGGAAACAGAAGAGGATGGTGTGCTCCCCTTTTTGGACATCAAGATCAAAAAAATGAACAACAAACTCACTTTTGGTATCTACAGGAAACCGACACACACAGATAATTACATTAAGAACAACAGTTTCAACCCAAAACAACACCAACATGCCATTTTCAACAGTTTAATCTTTCGGATGATCAACTTTCCACTAAACAGAGAAGATTATCAAGAAGAATACCTACACATAAAAAAAGTAGCTATATCCAACGGTTTCAACCCAAATTTAGTAGACAAAACTGTTAACAGACTCAACAAAGCTAAGAAAATAAAAGAAACCACCACCCTAGAACCTACAGGAAGAAAAGAGAAAAAACTTTTTAAAAAATTCACCTTCCACCCATCAGCCTATAACAAATTTCAAAAAATCTTCTCAAAACACAACATAACTCTTGCACCTCAAAATAGGTTTAATATCAGAAATTTGTTAAAAGGCCCTCCCAAAAATTCAATCACTACCAAAGAAAAACCAGCAATCTATGAGATCAAATGTGAAACTTGCCCTAAAATTTATATAGGAAAAACAAAAAGAAATATTAACATCAGAACTAAAGAACATATGAGAAACATTAAAAATGGTGAAACAGAAAAATCAGCAGTGGCTTTTCATTTTTTGAATACTAGACATGACATCAATTTGGAAACATCTCTAATAAAATACGTTCATCACCCCATAGACCTTTCCGTATGGTAAAAAATCTTCATTAATAAAAATCGTCATAGAGTCATGAATTTTGAAACTCCACCACCGGACATCTTTGACAAGTACATCACGCCATCTATTAACAATACGGAGAAAGAAGAAACCACTACAACTTGCACTAGTCGAGTATCAGCTGAGGATAGGAGCAAGAACTCTTGAAACATGTCCTGTGAATAAACAGTGTGAGTGAAGCAATGTGTCAATATATTCTCGATTCACTTTTGTACTAATTTGTGCTTCACTGTCCCTACGCTTCTTTCAAGTTTATACTTTGACTACTTTCTCAACCTATCTCAACTTCTCAACCTTCTCCCTCCTATGCAAATGTGGAAGTACGTAGTACCTATTTCTGAACAGACTTTCAGTTAGTTAAATTTTTCTACAGCATTGATCCCCATTGTCCTTTTTCATTCTCTTTAATAACAGAATAGAAAGATCACTGAGGAAGCTTTGGCCAAAATATGTTACCATACATTTTTATATCACGAAAGAAACACATATGCTGGTTTATAGTGAGATTTCAATGCAATGCACTTCCTCTCACTATTTGAATTTTAATTTATGGATACTCTATAGGTATGCTGGGCATGAAAGACTGCTTAATTTTGCTCAAAAGCCTCTTTATCAGACTTGCTATACATCTACAACACAGAACTACTAGCTTTATTTCTGTTCTCAAGGAAGGCTTATTGCTTCACAAAAAATTGCCAGCACATCTAAGGTCTTGTAAAGGCAAGCAATTCGAGGGTGCTCTGAAGAAGTACTTGTTAACAAAAAGTTTGTATTGTATTAATGAATTATAATCATTGTACCACATGAATTTATTCCTTAATTTGTAGTACATATGACATGCTGAATTTATTCCTTAATTTGTAATTAAAAACAATTGTATTTATATATGTATTTATATGTATAATGCCAGAAACTGCAAAGTCTATTGACAATAAATTATTATTATTATTATTATTATTATTATTATTATTATTATTATTATTATTATTATTATTATTAAGCCATGTTACGACTTAACATGACTGAAAAAAATCTATTGTCATTCATTGGGTTTTAACCTACGACCTCAGGAACCAGAGGCTAACATGATACCTCCAGACCATGGAGAATGACCATGTTGAGATTTGGGCTCATAATATCACAAACGAATGACATGATGCAAAAGATGGAAGGGAAACAGTAAGTTGATATAGGTGGGAAGGAGTATGTGAAGATGTAAAAATATAATTTATGTTATCAAGAATTAGTTCAGACAATCTGAACCTTTTTCATACATGAAAACTAAAAATTACCAATAAATCAGGCCGAAATATTTGAGGTAAGAGCTTCTTTATTCATGAGTGGCTTCATCAGAAGGTATTTTTATTTGTTTACCTGTGTTATAATCAGTTTACTTTATTTCTAACCTAACAAGATATACAGGAATTTCACATGTAAAAATATAATTACTGAATATTTTTAAGTCATGTATTTATAATAAATGATGTAGCACTTCACTAAAGCACAGGTCTACTACCAAGATTTTACACAAGTGGATGGAGAATCTATAATGAATCTATGTAATTTATTTAAAATGTTCTTTTCATATTTTGTCCCACTCAATGTGGGTTGTAAGGGTGCTTTGTAACACTTCTTAGTAATGATGGATGGATGCTTTAGTTAGTCTTAGTTATTAAAGTTTGTAGTCTAAACAGAAAATATGTTTGTAATAAAATAAATTTGATAATTATTTGTTATAATTCAATAAAATGCTTATGACCAGTGTTTGCAAACCTCTTTGATAACTGTAAATTCTTTCTTGAAAAGCACAACGATCAACCAAACAATAAAATGCTGAAGAGATAACTTTAACATTCCATTAATTTTACAAATATGAGTTACAGAATATACAGCAATAAAAATGCTCCATAGGACTATCTTTAACACAAAAACTGTGTGTGGACACACATCTCCATGCAAACACATACAAAAAACATTATGCATGTGTACACAAACTGCCATTCTTGCATTAAAGATCTGAAATGAACTATACTAATATTCTTTACATTTATTTATAAAAAGCATATGTAAAAATTAATGTCTTAAAACTTATTTCTTAAAATATTAAAGTAGAGTTCACTTCAGCATCTCAAATACTTAAAAGTACCATGGTCATGTGCAGAAATAGTAACAGTTCATAATTCTGGAAAACAAACTGAATCTTTAAAGCTGTAAGGTTATGATCTATTTGTACAAGTTGCAAGACTTTCTCTTTTTCTTTTTGGACCTGCTCTCTTTGAAGTAAACTGCTACTCAGCTATCTGGGACAAATGTAATAAACACAAAGTAATCCATAGCCTTACGGCCCAAAGCATTTAACATTGCAACCTATCAACTGCGGTTATGAAAACCTATTACAGTTCCTTCTCCAGGGATAAAATATATCTGCTTACAGCTGCATAATATAACTTCCAAAACAAAATGGTACTGTTAAGAAAATGAAGCATTTAAAAATATTTTCCTAAAATACAATAATATAATATTAGAAGTTTTTTTGAAAATTTCGTAGCTGTTACTGAAAGTTGGAAAGCAAAATCAGACTTGAAAAATTCAATGCCATAGCCAAAAACTAAATACAAATCTTTGGCTTCTCTACTGCTTGTTTTATGGTTTGAGTTAACATAGCATAACTACATGCACATTAAACCTTCTCATTTGATTCATCTGACATCTATAATACTGAGATTCTTTTAGAACTTTACCAGGATGCTTCAATCAAATAACAAGGTTTAATGCATGTATAGGGATCTTGTCATAGTAGCTAACACAGTAAAAGTGTTAGCATTGAGAGGCAAAGGTTTATGGTTCCTGCACCGAGCATGGCAATGATTTTTAAGTCTGATTGAACTTACTGGGTACACATGGCTAGTGCAAAAGAACAATTATCAAAGTAAAAGATGATGCTGTAGCTTATGAACAAGTGTGGTAACAGCTTTGACAATTCTACCGCGTCCAGCTGTAAATAAGTGGTGGAGCAGTGAAGACTGCTAACTAAATTCTCCAAAATCCCATTTTCTGGATTAAGAGCATTAAAAGATATTTAGATGGACATGTTTAGTGACATATTGTCTTTTACTTATGTACTACTGAGAAAACAAAGTATATAATGTTTGGAAGAGATATTTAGTTTTAATGCAAAATATAATATATGAAAGAAAAGCATGCAAATTGGATGTTTTCTATACTTTCTTCACTTTTAAACTTAACTAGCTTCTTCAACAGGAGACAGACTTAGGCCAAAATGCTCAAGCTGAACAAAATTTCACTGAGTAACACAGATGCCTATATGGAATAAAACAAATGAAAACAGAAATTGTGACAACTGTCAAAAAGCAAACTCTGGACCAGAGAGAGTAGTCAGGATGGGTGAACAGTACAAAGTCTGGTATGAGAATTAGGAAGAAGATGATATAAAATGAGGGCAAAATGGATAAATGAAAAGGTGATGCTGCAGCAGTTTGTGGAATGAATGGCAGAGAAAACCAGAGAAAATCTGCTTTGTACACCACAAATCCAACATACAGTCCTCTGGAATTGAAGCTGGGCCACCATGGTGAGAGACAAGTGGCATGATTAAAAATTAATGGAGAAAATGCAATGTGATAAGATTTCTTCATATGTAAATTCTCAAATTCATAGCTGACAATGTGGAAACAGGTGAAGCCTGAGTTTGTCAGCCACAAAATCACCACTGTGTTTGCAGAATGACAACAAACAGTTCATTTATAGCTTAGGAAGCAAAGCAACAAGCACAAAGAGGATTCAAAGAGTACTTTGAAGTTTTGCACTCCTCTTCAGAAAGGTGTAAAGTATATCTATAATTTTTTTAAGTTCTGAAAGCCATAATACAAATGCTTTTGGTTCATTCCAGAATGATGTTTAATGTGGAATTTAATGTAAGTGGGTTGCAAATAAATATGCCATTTTAAACACAATTTAACATTACAGCCAGCAACTTAATGATAAAGAGAAGAAAGCAGCATTTATGATTTATCTATTCACAAGCCTCAAACTACCCTCTCCATGTATGCTCCCTCCAATTATCAACAAATTAAGCTAATTAACATGCTACATTTCCAGATCTGTTTTATGTTTACTGCTGCATCACAGAGAGGACATACAATTTGTGAAAAATCAAATGAAAAGGAAATTGCATTAAAACAAATCACGGTATTTATTGTTACAGTCAAAACACTTTGTTTATGTTCTTACAATTTCTTGGTAAACTGTAAGAAATGACCGGCATTCTAAATTGATTGTTCCAGTGCATGCTTACAGATTTGACACATACTTTTTAAAACAACACTACATTATATAACAGAGTTTTGTCTGGCCAGTGAACATTCTATGTAAACTCTAGATCTTGGCAATTGACACCATGTAAAGAAACAAAATATTTTATTTATTTTAAGAAGATTTGGTTGTGACAAAATTAAGATCCACTTAAAATTGAAGTACAGCATTCTTTGGAGTATACCAGTTGCCTCCAACAAAATATTTTGTCGATGTCCGGTTGACAATGGAGGCAAAGTCTCTGAAACATGTTCCGGGAAAATTTAAAAGTAAGTGTTGTTTAGTGTCATTAATCGACTCCCTTTAAATTTAATTTATTACAACACTGTTTTCAACACTTCCAAGAAAGGAATTATAAAATATTTTGTGTTGTTTTTTCTAAACATGCAACCCATAAACAAGGCAACAAATTCCTTAGTTCCTGAAATACACTTCCTTCTTTATCACAAGGATTTTCCTGGACATTTTAAATGGCTATTTCCCTATGCAGTTAAAATGTTCATGTCTTTCTCAACTGCAATACCTCTACTGTGCTGTAATTAAGACAACACTGGTTTTTTTGTATTAAAGAAGAAAGGTACTATAGAGACAAAGTTTCTGCTTATTCACTGAAACATTTTAATTATGGTAATATTGGTTATTTCTTAGTTTTTCCACCTATTTCAGAATAGGCCACATCTGCTGCACGCACTTCCAGGTTTACACCTGATTATAACCTTTGCATCAATTCATTTTGAGTGAAGATGTTGTCATTCTTAAGAAGTATTAGTCACATTAATTATATTTAAATATGATATTGCATAACCTTAGTTTGTCCTGGTTGTAAATGCATTTTGTATGTCCCAATACAGAGTTCCAAAGTTTCAACTGACTGCAATTTTAGAACTACTATGCTTATAACTGTAATAATTTTTCTGCGACATCTCTAAGTGCCAAATTACTAATTAAATTCGTTCACTGTTTAACTCCATCTCTTATTAAATTCATTTTTCATATTTAAATTTTCAATTAGAACTAATCCTTCTAGCCTGGGTGTGGTGGGAAAAAATTTTATGTGCAGATAGAACTTGTCCAAGTACACTCTTCCATTGTTTTATGTGTGTATTAGTTTAAAAGTCTCTTTATAACTCACAACTGTAACTAGATGAACTTATAAGATAAGATAAGATTTTATTGTCGTTAAGCTAAGTATAGCAATAGACAATGTCAAAAAATATTTACAATAATATATACATATATATGAAAAGCTTCCTATTGTACAATTCATGAATCATTACAGATTGTAAATGAATTATGGAAAACATTTCCTACAGCTTTTAAGATATATTTTCAAAGTATTCATCTAAGGAATAATAGGGATTGGCTAGCAATTTGTCTCTGAGTCTGCGTTTAAAAGCTGTGTAAGGTAAATGAATTAAGTCAGCTGGTAATGTGTTGAACAGTCTGATGCCTAACACTTTAAAATTGTTGTGCGATTTCGACAATCTATAATATGGTGTATCGATTCGGTTGTTATTCCTTGTATTATAATTGTGAATATCTTGCCTAAATTGGTAGTCAGCTAAGTTATTCTTTAGATGTAATATGACAGTATAAATGTACAGGTTTACAATGGTCATTATTCTTAATTTAATAAAGAGAGGCTTACAGTGTGCTAATTTGTCTGAATGTGTTATTATACGCACAATCTTTTTCTGCAATAAGAGGACTTTGTTGATATGGCTACTGTTGCCCCACAGTAAGATACCATATGCAATAATACTGTGAAATAAAGCAAAATATACAGTTCTGATATATGTGTCTGGTACACAATTTTTTAAGTTTCTTATAAGATATATTACTCTTGAAAGCTTGGCAGTAATGTAGTTAATATGAGGCTCCCATGACAGTTTACTGTCCACCACTACACCCAGAAATTTTACTTCATTTGCAACATTTGATTCTGGGATTTCTCTTAAACTAAACCAAAGATGCATATACATAATACATGTGAACAATCTAACAAAAATTAAGCACTTAATTGAACATACAAATGAATCCTATCACAACAAAATAAGTTAATTTCTTCATTCGTGGAGAGTATAAGTGTTCAAAGTTTAGCCACTTGACAGAATCTAAGATCACTTCATGTTTCCAAATTCAACAGAAGCTGCAGGAAGGCTCCTACGAGGCATTGCACTGATCTGTGTGTGAATAGTATTCACATGAATCTCACATTTGTTTGCTGAAGTTACACACAAACCTTTATGACCTTATTGATTAAAACCAGGATTGTGAATAAGTGCTGGTTTTCCCTATACAAAAGTTTATTGAGAACAACAGAATTAAACAACAGTATCAAACTGCCAAGTAACTCTAGGAATTAAAAGTTGGCTCATTAACAGCCAACTGAGCAGGTTTGAGTCTCACATGCAACCTTGAACTTTTAATTTTAATGTTTTCATTATTTGCATGACTAACAACTAGTAAAGAGGGAGTTTAAACCATTTCAGTTTTAAATTCAAATTACTGTTGCCATAAGACCTTTCTTCTTTTGCCTAAACATATGTATTTACACCTAAGACACATTTCAATCTGTATACAATATTAAAACAAACAAAGCAAATACATATATATATATATATATATATTTATTTATTTTTTGTAATTTACATCCTCCAACATTAACAAAGCAAAAATAGAATAAGAATAAAAATAAAAATACTTAAATATCCAGTCCAAGGTCCTTCATGCTCTGCATGGAGTCTATCAGCCAATGAAAATAATGGGAGTCATTCTGCAAGGGAATTCCTAATGTCTTCAACCATGAGCCACATTTCAGCACATGTCCTGGAAGGCAGTGACAAGAATTTTGAAGAATCTCTCTTATTTCTGCCCACATGTTCTCAACTGAGTTTAGATCAGGTGACCTTAAAGAATGGGCTGATATTCTCCTGCCTACCAAACCAATGATGAGGTATACTTGATTTATGGATGATATGGTAGTTCCACAGGAACAGGACTGCTCCCTCATGATACCTTTTTCTGGCAAATGCAGCAACAATAAACTGCAAAATGTCATGATAGTTCTAAATGTCTAAACATCCATATATTTTCCCAGGGTATCCAGCACCTTCAAACAAAATTCAGCCTCAAAATGAGACACTTTCACGACCATGCAAACACAAGTAGCCACATATCTGATCACAACATGATCGGCATGCACATGCACGCACACATGCACACACAGTGGTCCATTATATAACATCGATACAACCACTTCAGTGGCTAAGGTTACTCTATGCCGGCCTATGTTTCTAGCATTCATGACAGATGCAAGACAGTCCATCGCTGTTACTCAGTGACTATCTCTTAACAAGAAGCTATATAGTTCCCTAGTTTGGCGATACCTTATGGTCTGTAAAGAACCAGTAAAGTGACAAGCTGCTTCAATTCAATTGAAGTTGAAAAGGGTCTTCTTTCTACTTCTGTCTGAAGATATACTCCTGAGCAGAAAGTCTTTTATGATGGTGCTATGTAACTTTTCTAATTGCACATGTTCCCTATATTAGTGAGCCCAAAATCTTCCAGTTTGTTCTGGTATCTCATGCCTACAAGCAACCTCAGATGACAAAAGCTCTGTGTTAATCAATGCAACACGATATGTCTAACGAAAGTCATATTTCAATTGAAATAAAATACAACAGCAAGATGTATCCTAATAGTTCAAACAGTGTCAAGAGGAGTGGTTATATTTTGTAATTTATTCATATGTGTAGCTTACTCTTACATATAGTAGCTTGCTCTAGAGTAGGATAAAAGAACTGATGGATGCACTCCTAGTAAGTATTACTGAACCAAACTTAGCACTCCTGACGTTTCTTACTAGTAAGGTATAATAACATATAGGACAAGCTCATAGCAAAGTAACACATGCATATTTTTAATATGCCATTATATAAAGTTATATTATGTTTATGAAATGGACAATCATAAAGTACTGCTTCTTTATCAGTGGAAGCACTGAAAAGAAGGGATAAGATATATGAAGGTGGTTTGATAAGTTCTTGGAATTATCAAAAGAGGTCAGCCTTAGCACCATGAGTGATATTCATTGGAGTGCTGCCTGTAAACACGGATCACATCAGTGTTCTTGGAAGACAGCTGTAGTAACGACATGACTCTAATGTAGTTCCTTTGTAGTGATTTGCAAAGATGGAGAAAAAAAATGAGATTTGAGCAGTGATTAAGTATTTTGTAAAGAAAGGTATGAAAGCAAAGGACATTCACACTGATTTTCTGAATACACTAGGGGCTCTTCTGCTTCATATTCAGCTGTTGCCAAGTGGACAAACAAATTTAAATTTGGTAGGGTGAGCTTATATGATGATCCATGCAGTGACCAGCCAAGATGTGTCACTATCCCAGAAATCTTTGCAAACTTGCACAAAATGGTAATGGAAGATCGCCGATTCAAAGTACGTGAAATTGCTCAAGCTTGTCAGATGTTATCCGAAAATGTATATCACATTTTGACTGAAGAATCAGATATGAAAAAATTATCTGCAAGATGGGTGCAGTGACTTGACGCTGGATCGAAAACACATGAGAATGGAAGTATCGGAAAAATGCTTGGCCCATTTTAGGAGCAATGAACAAGATTTCTTTTGTGCCAGTTTGTGACCACAGATGAAACTTGGGCCCACTACTATACCCCAGAGTGAAAACAACAATTAAAATCGTGGAAGATGCCGGTTCTCTGTCACCAAAGAAAACAAAATCAATTTTTTCAGGCGGAAAGGTCACGACATCAGTTTTCTGAGATGTGAAGGAGATTCTGTTTGTAGATTATCTCCCCAGTGGCCAAACCATTATAAGAGAGACTATGCTAACCTCCTGAACCAATTACAACAAAATTTATGTGAAGAAAGGCCAGGCTTAGTGAGGAAGAAGGTCATCTTCCATCAAAACAATGCGTGCTAGCATTCATGTGCCGTAGCCATGACAAAATTACTCAAACTAAGGTATGAATTGTTGCAAAACCCACCTTATTCACCTGATATGGCTTCATCAGATTTCCATCTCTTCCCAAAGTTGAAAATTTTCCTTGGTGGACAAAGATTTGCTTCAAATGAAGAATTGATAGCCAGAGTTGGCAGCTAGTTTGCAATCCTGGAGGAATCTCATTTTCGAGATGAAATCAAGGCACTGGAACATCGTTGGATCAAGTGCATTAATCTACAAGGAGACTATATTAAAAAATAAAAAATGTTTCAGTGTACTTTTTTTTATTCCATTTCCAAAACTTATCAAACCACCCTTGTACTTTTAATTTAACAATACTTGAAATAGACATTTGCTAAATTATGTTCATTACTGGAAATTAATAATTTCTTCCACACTAGCCATGTTTAGGCCAAGGTTTGGATGAGTAGAGCCAGACTGAAAAATTCAATGCCATAGCCGGGATTTGAACCACGGATCTCCTGGTCTCCGTCCAGTTGCTCTTAACCATTGAGCTACTATGGCCCACATTACATTAAATTCTCAAACTGGCTCGTGTGTTTCTTGGTAAACCACTAAGGGTTCTCATATTCAATGAGATATGCACCTTTTTTGTGGTGACTTTCTTATGCTGTAAGTACTTAAGTCCCAGGCTTCATAGTTAAACCACTGTTTTACGTAAATTGATGGACATTAATAATTTCTTCCACACTAGCCATGTGTAGGCTAAGGTTTGGATGAGTATGGATGAGAATTTTTCGGTACACAGTTTTCATCACTTTTGATAGTGCGGAACATAATGTGATTGGTCTAAAATTGTCTATATTGAATTTACTTTCTTTTTGTTTGTATATTGATATAATGATAACCCCTTTTAATATACGTGATAGGAGGAATTAATAAAAAAAAAATTGATGAAGCAGAATTTTTCAAAGAAAAAAAAGTTATACTACACATAGCAGAAGAAAATGGATACAACAGAAGTCTGGTGTTTAAGAAAATTAAAAAGGCTAAACTAAAGAAAACCACTAAGGAAGCAACCACATTTACTAAATAAAAAGAAAGCAACAACACATTCATACCACCCAAAAAGATTTCATAAATTCAAAAGATCTTTAAGAAACAAAATATAATCTTGGCACCTAATAACAAAAGATGAAATCCTGAAAATCCTGAAAATGAAAAGATGAAATTAACAGATTCGGCATATACCAAATAAGTTGTAAAATTATGATAAATGCTACATAGGTCAAACTAAAAGGAATCTAAAAACCAGAGTCAAAGAGCACTTTAGAAACATCAACATGAAACAAGAAGATAAGTCATTTTTGGAATGAAAATCATGACACTGATTCACATTCAAAATTACTAAAAGGAGTGATAAACCAAAATAAACTGACAACATGGGAGAACATATTCATATGGAAAAATAAGGACAGAGTAATGAACTTTGAGATCCCATCAATAGATAATTTGACAAAGAAGTTCATAGTTCTACTGCCAGAGAGAAGAGAACAGACGAGAACAGACGCTAGTTGGAGAGAGGTTGGGGACGGAAGCGATGGCTTCCGAAACTAGTCCCTTGATAATATAAAAATGTAAGTGACAAGTGTCAATAAGTCGATTCACTTTTAATATGTTTGTAAATATGCCATGCATTAGTGTTTATTACGAAGAGTTAGAGCCTCAATGATTTCATAGTTTTATGTGTTTTAGTATTTACATTATTTATTTCATCCAAGCTCACAGATGGAATTAGTTTGCGCAAAATCTGATATTATGTTTGAGTTTGGAGTCATTGGAGCTGGCTTTGCTAGTGAACCTGAGTAAACTTAAGGGAGCATATTTGAAAGAAAGGTATAGTTTTACATCAAATCAAATTTATTCACCATATGATTTCCAATACAGAAATATCAGCTTCATCAAAAACAATACAATACTACAAAATACAAATTTCAGTAAGGGCATATGTGTAGATTAGCTGTAAATACATTAACATGTAAATGTATAAAGTGATACTATTTACAACTAATTATAATATACAAAAAAAGTTAGGCAGCTTGGCTGTTCATTCAAAATCTTTAAAATCTCTTTCCTACATCTGAATGATTTTGTAAGAATTTTGTTTCAGTAGCTGAATAAGTCCAAATTTCTGTTCTGTGGAATATATGAATTGGACTGTGCAATTAATTCACTGATATCATTTTCTTCTATGAGCAAATCTAGTTTCCTGGAGATCTAATATTCTGCATAGATCACTTGCTATGTCATTTTCTGCACACCCTGCCACTGCCTCAAACCAAATGCTACAATATACTTTCTTAATAATTTTTATGCAGTCAAATTATAAACATCTAGTTTTCTTTTATAAAAATTGTGGTAATACTGGAATTTGGACATATGGCATTTTTAAGATCAAAGAGCAGTACAGTTGGTCCTCTTCATCTCATTTTTTTTTCAACTTGATAGTTTAGGAACTTCTGTTCAAATTCTTCATTCAAAGTAGAAGTCTGGCAACCTTATACTTTTCACAATATTGGGAAAATGAAACCCTAGGTTAAATTCTAAAGCAAATATTTTGTAGTACATAAACATTTTTAGAGGTTCAGTTTCCTTCTCAGTATACTTTTCAACATAATGCTGGAATAATTTTGAAACAAGTAATCATTTTTACTTATTTTGCTTGCACGTTTAAATAAACATGCAACAAGGCAACCCTTAGTTATTTTTTCTTGCTTTGATAGAACACTTCTTCATCCATGCCAGATGCAGGCTTCCCCTGCTTATGCTTTGTACTTTGAATATTGCATTTCCTCAACAGTGGGTTAGTTTTTGTTTTCCGCACATTTTTTTTTTTTTTTTGACTATTCTCTTGATAATTTCTGAAATTTATTAAGGCCAGAATAAACAATGAGTTGAAATTAATTACAGTGAAATAATTGATAAATATGGAACCAGAAACTTCAGTAATCATATGCATGTCTGATGCAAAGCAAATTGTTAAAACATGGAAAAAATGACAAATGAAATGAATATTAAAATGACTTGCAAACCATTTGGTTGTATTATATTAGCAGATTTTCTCCATCCTGTAATCCTGTTTCTCATTCATACTGGTTTCCTCATTCAGCGATGCAAAAGTGTTCCTTAATGTTGAAGGTTTATTACTGAGGTCAAGTTTTCCTTTTAGTGGCAGCTTGCTTGATGCTCCTTTCCTCATTCTGAAAATAAACCTGTTTGATAAACACCTTAAAATTAATTTTACTGTTATCTAAACTCAAACTATTTTATTTCAGACCATAATAATATTTATGTTTGCCTGATGTAAAACCAACTTAGTTTTTATATTCTGAGTTATAAATTTATTATCACTTAATTGGAATTATTAAGCATGTCATTATTCAATTTAAGTTTAGTATTAATGTGATAAGTTACCTCCTTGAGGAGTCTTCTTCACAAACTTCAGTGTCAGATGAACCAGAAGGAATATATTCATCAAAACATCACTGAACATATCCTCTGAGCTTTGATATCCCTTATTCATTGTTCTGGAATTATATGTATCAATAACAAGCCAGAATAAATCTGTTGACAATTATTAAAATCGGGAGACACTGAACACCACATACAAAACATTCATCAAGCCAATACTTCTTTATAATGCAGAGGTAATAATTACAGCAAACAGTTCTAACATAAATCACCTAGAAGTATGCCAAAATCAGGCCCTGCAACTAATAACCGGTGCAGCAAAATCAACTCCAATCACGGCAATGCAAGCCTTAACTCGGAACTATCCAATACATCTAACTTTAGAGGAGCAGGCACTAATACAACATGAAAAAATGTTGCGGTTAAAAACAACAAAATGGGAGAAAAGCTTACTACAACCAATCAAGATGAAAACACAAACAAGTTTCCTACACAAAGTTACGGAATTAAAAACAGATCTGAATCTTCCTAATTCTAAAGAAAACATTTTAATCCAAGAAAACCCACTAACTTTTGAACCAATTAATATTCAATTAGATTTAGAACAAATAGTTACAAAATCTGAAACTTCCAAACCTGTACTAAAAGCACTAGCATTAGAAACTGTGAACAATAGATACCCACCTGAAGAATGGTTACATATCTACACAGATGGATCTAACTTGGACAACAACTCAGGAGCAGGAATTAAGTGTGCACTGTTCTCATTCTATCAACCAGCAGGATACCTCACAACAAATTTTGATGCAGAAGTAACGGCTATTCATATTTCACTCCAACACCTTCTATACAGAATAGATAAATCCAAAACTGCTGCATTACTTTCTGATTCTAAAGCAGCATTAATGTGCAATAAGTTAATATAAAATGAGGTCAATCCAAATTAAAGAATTTCACAAAATGATCCAACAACTTCAAAAACTACAGAAAAGAATTATATTACAGTGGATACCTGCACATTGTGGAATTTCTGGAAATGAATCAGCCGATTTTCTTGCCAAAAAAGGTGCAAATTTAATTCAGAACAAAAGTAAAAACTTACCCTTTACATCCATAAAAAGATTAATCAAAAGCAAATATAAAAACAAACAAAACCAATCAATATCTAACAAAGCCAAAGATAAAAAATGGAACATTTTAATTAAAAATCCAGAAATTATTCCAGAAATCCCACGTAAAGCTGCAGTAGCAAATTTTAGATTACTTACGGAACATGATTATTTGGCCAAACACTTACACAGAATAGGAATTTATACAAGTCCAAATTGTCCTCTGTGCAACAAAGAAGAGGAAATGACTGAGGAACATCTTTTAACCTGTGAAGCTGTACCTGCCAGGCCCACTACACAGAAATATTGGAGAGCAAGAGAGCTAATGGCTTCATTGTCAAAGCCTAGCATTTGAAAACAACAATTATTAAAATTGTAATCAGTAACCATACAATTTAGTAAGTACCATAGATGCATTACTACAATATAGTGCACACTATTATAGTTTTAAGTTTACCTGTGACTGAAACAAATGTTGAACAATTTAACAACACAGCATCAAATTTCAGTGTACAGGTAGAACTTTATTATAACAATTAGTTTCAAAAGTTACCAACCAGATAGATCTATGTCACACTGCTAGCTACTCTTCTACTCAACCGATGGTGCTGAGGTTCACATATGAGCTAGAGAGAGTTATGAGAGGTAGTTTTCCAGTAAAAACACATTTTTGGTAATTTTGTTACTTAGAACCTTGTCAAACTAAAGCTGTGATTAACATTTTGCAAAAGTATTTCATAAAGCCTATACTTCAATACATATGTGAAACCAGTATTGCAAGAAACATGTGACTTATTGAATTTCTTAGTGTAGAAAATGCGATTTAAGGGGTAAGCGAAGAGTTTATAGTGGAAGTTCAAAAGAGCTATGATGGAGTTGAGTTTTGCATTAAGAGTTCAGGAAACAGGATTACAGAGATGGTAGAACTTAAGTTAGGTCTGAGATAAGACTATAAATTGAGCCCAGTCTTGTTTAAATTGTTCACTGATGACATACAAAAAAATGTCAAAGTGTAATTCACACTGTCCGCTGATAGGGATGAAGTAAGTACCTGGACTTTAGAAAGTTATGAATGAATAAAAGCATTGTTAAAAGTGAAGCTATTTCATAGTAAAACACTTACTGAGTCATACTTTATCAAAACTTAAAATTTCACTCACGTCAATGAGTGAGTGATGTTTTGACATGAGTGAAGTTTTAAGTTTTAATAAAGTATTACTCAGCAAGTCTTTTAATAACCTGGACTTTTATTTACAATGATCTTACAGTAGGTTCTACAACAATAATTAGCTTGCAACAAGATATAAATGAAATAAACTGATTTATTTTCTTAATGGTTAAGGACTATGATACAATGAAGCACAAAATTAACATCATTTTCAGTTGAACTAGTACTCCATGTTCCATATATTGCTAGTGTTTACCTAGAATGCATTTTGTTAGGACCTTCCTAACATCCTCAGCTAATGAATGTGTTTTAGGTAAACACTAGCAATATATGGAGCATGGAGTTAGTTCGACTCAAAATTATATTAAACAGATTTTTTAAAGAATTTGGGCTAAGAGTGAATGTTAGAAAGTTGAAAATAGTAGTACTTTAAAAAGTGAGTATGTTAAGATGGGATGAGAGATAGTTCTTGAATGGAGAGCTAATAGAAGTGATTAAAGAATTTGATTTTTGGGAGTTTGGCTGTAGTGGCAAATGGGAACCTCAAATGAGGAAAATCATTGTTACTAGCCAAGTAACAATGAGAGCCATTAGAACATGTTTAAATAAAATTTCAAATTTGTCATTAAAATGCTTAGAATGTCTGAAGTTGTAGATGAAACAAAAATGTTACATGAAAAGGAGTTTGGATTGCCTTCAAAAGGTTGGCAGAGGATAGGTGTAGAACATAGAATGTTTTGTAGAGAGGGTTGGGGTTATCAAAGCTTCACCAAAAGGAGCAGCATTAGCGGAGTTAGAATGAATAGGAAGGTTAAGGTTTGGTGACTGACAGAATTTTAAAAATTAGTATAACAGGAGAGCACATGTTTTTAAAAGGATGTATGAGATATCAAATGGAAGTAATGAAATGTAACAGTAGGTCAAGTGAAATACAAGAAACTCTAAAAAAATTGGGAATGGAGAGCTGTGGAAAATGGGAGTGCAAATTAGAGTAGGATTTTGGAGAGAAGTTAGGCAAACAGCGGAAGATATAGAGAGACAAGGGTTTTATAGGCAAGAATTCATTAAAATTATATAGAATAATTAACAAAGATTGGGGGAGAGAGAAACATATGGATTATTGTAATAAATTTGAAGGGAAAGGGCTGGCTTGAGTGCAATCAGGAGCATTGTTCTTAAAAAGTTTAGAGAAGATAATAAAAGGTGTGTTATGAGCAAAGAACCTAAAGAAATATTTAATTGTTTATTAGAATGTGGCGGGGTAAAGAATTGTGAGGGAGGGCATATGGGAAACAAAATGGGACAAATTACACAAGAAAATGATTGCATTAAAATTTGGACATACAATGACAAAAACGAATCAAAGGATTGGAGAGTATTTAGGAAGAGTAAGAGAGACATGAATTTGGATAGTTAAAAAAGACAAAAATAGTGTCGCGGCAACATGATAGCGTAGCTTGTTAGTCTACACAAAGGGCCTGCAGATAAAGATAACAGGCAGACAGTGCTTGCATAAGCAGATAAACATAGCGCTTGAGATAAGTGACTTGGCTGCTCAGATAGGGTTTCACGTAAGGAAGTTTCTAGTGATATCTCGATTGATAGAGAATATTGTTTTTCTTTATTCCTCTGGAAGAGTCTGGAATTTATCAATGAGGTATATAAAAAGGCGAAGGCTTGCCAAGAATGAGATGTTGTAAAGACATGTAACAAGAGTGTTGTAAACAGAGGAAGTTGAGTAAGCTGTTTGTTATTGTCATTGACCTTGGTGTTGTAGATTGTGATATGTGATATAATTCTGCTACTATGCAGTGTTTCTATGCAAATAAAGAACATTTAGAATTTCGGCAAATTGGACTTTTAATTCTACGAACCCACAAAGTCACAATTGGTGTCAGGAGTGGGATGACATGGAGGCTGCATTGGAAAAGATTTTGGAGATGATGGAAATGAAGGCTGAACTGACCTCGGAAATGAAAGCAGCAAATGACAACCTCGCTGCGAAAACAGAAGCGGCAAATAACAACTTGGCAGTGGAACTGAAGGAAATGAAGACAAATGACACCCTCGCTGTGAAGACGGAACTGCAAACAACAACCTGGCCGCAAAGTTGGAGACGACAAATCACAATGTGACTGCAATGAAGGCCGAATTAACCACAGAAATGAGAGCAGCAAACGACAGTCTGGCCGCGGAAATGAAGGTGGCGAATGAGGCTCTCGCCGCAAAATTTGAGGAACAGTTGGCCGGGGTGAGGTATGACGTGACGGAGCTGGGCAAACGGATGGGCCAAGTGGAAGAGCGCGTCGAAGACCTGGCGAGCCGCGTTAACAACCTGGTGGGAAAGGCCGACAGCAACACTAAGTCCCTGAACGCCATGGTAGAGGACATCGTCGGCAGGACTTGAAGGCAGACGCCCCGGGACGCGACACAACATCTGCACGCGTTAAACCTCCTAAATAATACAGCGCGACAACTTTCGAAGTCTTCCGCCGCTAGTTCCACACGGTGGTCACCAGCTAATAGCCAGCCTCCAGGGACGGGCCGCAGAAGTCCTGAACGCGGTCCAGACAGCAGCGGCGCCCAAGGACATCTGGGAGGCCATGGAGAATCGCTTTGGAAACCAGCGCTTAGCTGCAGTGTACCGAAGCCAGCTGAAATCAAGGTCGCAGCAGCCAGGAGTTCGCCACTACAGGAGTTTGCCCTGGCAATTGAGCAGCTGGCCAGTAAAGCCTCAACTGACCTCCCACTAGAGTTCGTATCCCGAGAGGCTTCCTACACCTATGTCGACGGGGTACGAGACACGGAGATTCGTCAGCGCCTGATGCTCGGCGACTACAAAACCATCCACGAGGCGCTGACGGCAGCATTGAGGATGGAGGCGGCCAAGGTGGTAGCTACCTCTACTTCCAGAACAAGGAGTATCCGCTATGATGGAGACCGAAGACCAGTCAAGGGACGCCGGCGAAGACCTAGTGGCCGGTGTTGGGGGTGTGGACAGTCAGAACACCTGGAGAGAGACTGCCCACACCAGGAAGAGCAGCCGGAAAACGAGTAAGGGCCGTCGTCCACCTGACAGTAGAACAGCTGTAGAGAGTTCGACAACTGCTGAGGCGATACCAGCGCGTCTTCAGCCAAGGCAACAGCGACTACGGCCGCACGGAATGCGTACTCCATCACATCGACACCGGAGGCGCCCGGCCTATTCGACAACCACCTAGACGCGTTCCGCTGGCAAAGTAAGCGGCGGTACGGGGTATGGTAGACGACATGAAATCACGGGGAGTGATTGAAGAGTCTGGACTACAGGAAGTTGAACGCTGTCACCCGAAAGGATTGCTTCCCCCTACCCCGGATTGACGACACCCTGGACACGCTGGCTGGTGCACAGTGGTTGTCGACCCTGGACCTGAAGTCGGGTTACTGGCAGGTGACTATAGATCCAAGAGACAAGGAAAAGACTGCATTCTCGATAGGCCAAGGGCTTTGGCAGTTCACAGTTATGCCCTTTGGCCTCTGCAACGGACCAGCTACCTTCCAACGCCTCATGGAGTCAGTGTTGAGAGGACTGACTTATGACACCTGCCTGCTATACCTGGACGATATCATCATCGTCGGAAAGACTTTCGAAGACCATCTCGAGAATCTGAGTAAGGTGCTACAGAGACTGCAGGCGACCAATTTGAAGCTAAATGCAAAGAAGTGCCAACTCTTCCGCAAGGAAGTGAACTACTTGGTCCACATAGTCTCACCAACCGGAGTGGACACAGACCAGGAGAAAACCCAGGCTGTGAGAGATTGGCCTCGCCCAAAGGATAAGCGAGAGTTGCACAGTTTCCTGGGGCTGTGCAGTTATACCCGCTTCATAAAGGGGTTCTCCATCATCGCCAAACCCCTCACCCGCCTGACAGAGGAATACCGACCTTATGTGTGGATGGATGACGCCGAAGGCGCTTTCCGGCACCTGAAGAAGACCCTGTGCAGTGCTCCAATTTTGGGATTTCCACAACCAGGCGGCAACTTCATTGTGGACACCGACGCCAGCGACCATTGCATTGGACGCGTCCTATCGCAAATCCAGGACGGCCATGAGCGTGTGATAGCCTACTGCAGCAAGACGCTATCCAAGGCAGAGAAGAACTACTGCGTCACCCGGCGAGGGTTACTGGCGGTAGGAAAGACATTAGAGCACTTCCACAAGTACCTGTATGGTCAGTCATTCCACCTGAGGACTGACCACTCCACCCTAACCTGGCTACTGAGCTTTAGAAACCTGGAAGACCAGACAGCACGCTGGTACAGAAGCTGCAGGAGTACGACTTCACCTCTGAACAGCGTAGAGGGAAGAGCCACGACAACGCAGACGCCATGTCCCGAAGACCCTCCCCAGAGGAGTGCAGCCAGTGCACAAGAGTGGAAGAGAAGGAGCGTGCCGCAGCTGTCCGAGTGGTCATGGCAGTGCCTGCAGATGACTGGGATAGCGCAGACGTGAGGAGGGAACAGCTGGTGGACGCAGACTTGGGGCTACTCTTAAGAGAATTGGAGGCAGGGACAAGACCAACCTGGGAGGACGTCGCACCAAGGAGCGCCACATACAAGTCGTACTGGGCCCAATGGGACTCACTGAAGACAAGAGACGGCGTGCTGTTCCGGGTATGGGAATCACCTGACGGGAAGACGCAGAGAGAGCAGTTGGTGCTTCCACGAAGGTCCCGGAAGTCTTGGAGGAAGTGCACGCCGGTACTTCAGGAGGACACCTGGCAGCAAACCGGACAATCGACAAACTTCGGCAGCGCTACTACTGGCTGAGGCTCTGAGCAGATGCTGAGAGATGGTGCCGTCAATGTCATGTGTGCGCAGCGATTCGCGGCACCCAGACTAGGAGCCGGGGTCGCATGCAGCAGTACATCGGAGCGCCATTCGAAAGGATCGCCGTCTACATAGATGGACCATTCCCAGTGTCCGACCGAGGCAACAAGTACCTGATGGTGGTCGTGGACTACTTCACCAAGTGGTGAATGTCACGCCGAACCAGGAGGTAAAGACAATCACAGACTGCCTCGTGGAGCAAGTGTTCTGCTGATTTGGGGTGCCGTTAGAACTCCACAGCGACCAGGGCACCAATTTTGAAACCAACCTGATGAAGGCGGCACTAGAAAGACTTGGGGTGAACAGGACCCGCACCACACCCCTACATCCATAGTCAGACGGCATGGTCGAGAGATACATCAAGACCTTAGAAGAACACCTGAGGAAGGTCGTGACCAGCCATCAGCGAGACTGGACATCAAGGTGCCACTGTTCTTGCTGGCCTACCGCTCGTCAACACACGACACCACTGGAATGACGCCAGCCACTTTAATCTTCGGCCGAGAGTTACGCCTCCCCTGTGATCTGGCTTTTGGAAGCATCCCGGATGCAAAACAGCCAGCAATCGAGTATGTGGAGAACCTGGTGGACAATCTCCACGACATGCATGAGATGGCTCATCAGAACATCCAGAAGACGAGTGACCACATGAAGAGCCGATACGACAGGCAAGCCAACAGCCAAGGGTTCAGCAAGGTGACCTGGTCTGGTTGTATCATCCTACTCGGACCAAGGGACGCTGCCCGAAGCTTCAGCAGCCGTGGCAAGGGCTGTACCGGGTGGTGAAGAGGATTAACGACGTGGTCTACCGCATCCAGAAGGTGCCCCGAGGGAAGATGTTGGTGGTACACCTGAATCGTCTGGCCCGCTACGATGGTGCTGTTCGGGACGACCAGCCTTGAGGAGGGAGCAGTGTTGCGGCAACGCAATAGCGCAGATTGTTAGTCAGTGCTTGCATAAGCAGATAAACATAGTGCTTGAGATAAGTGACTTGCCAGCCCAGATAGGGTTTCACGTAAGAAAGTTGCTAGTGATATCTCGATTGACAGAGAATAGTTGTTTTTCTTTATTCTTCTGGAAGAGTCTTGAATTTATCAATGAGGTATATAAGAAGGCAACGGCTCACCAAGAATGAGTTGTAAAGACATGTAACAAGAGTGTTGTAAACATAGGAAGTTCAGTAAGCTGTTTGTTATTGTCACTGACCTTGGTGTTGTAGATTGTGATATGTGATGTAATTCTGCTGCTATGCAGAGTGTTTCTACGCAAATAAAGAACATTTAGAATTTCGGCAAATTGGACTTTTAATTCTACGAACCCACAAAATCACAATATAATAAAAGCTAAATGTGCGTGGCCCATTACATAAATAACCAGGGAGTTCAGTAACAGACTTATATAGGGGTAGGTGTTAGAGTTAAGATTAAGTATGAAAGATTTCTTTCTTTATATTAGATACATTATGCTCTATATACATACATATATATATATATATATATATATATTGCATTGTATATGTTAAATATGTTATATATTCTAAATGTGAAATAGGGAATAAAACATTCATTCATACTGAATTTCCAGTTGCATTTGTTAATAAATTTTAAACATTTAGAATTACAGAATCTGTAATCAATAAAAACCAGAAGATAAGAACATTTACCTTTACTGAAGAGAGAAAAGCAAGAGGAAGTTGAAAAGCAAAATATTGCAAATAAGTAGTAATAGAAAATAAGCCCCCCACCAAAAAAAAAAAAAAAAAAAAAAAAATATATTAGATTCAGCTTTGGAAGATGAGATAGATTCTTGTAAATGATATTTCTTTAAAAAGAAGTCAAAAATATATGGAGCCAACACAACAAACTTCCCGCATCTTCTGTGATAATGTATGTGCTCATTTTGATTTTATTTGTAGGTGTCATTATGAGAATGCCAAAAAGCAGTTCAGACATTAGTTTTGACTCACTACCACTTATTTAAATGACTCCTGATATTGCCATGAAATGGGTAACACCATGAAAGAAAAGAAAAAAACAATTACATAGTATTCATTTTTGGGATCTGCAGTTTGAAGATAGACAAAAATGATTAGCATACTCCAGTAGTGCTAGGATGGGTGCTGGGCCACCAAGGTATTAAGGGCACTGGAAAAGTGGATCAGTTAGCCAAAAAGGTAATCACTCCCTATTTGAAGCCTGAACCAATCTGCAGAATAAGTAACAAATATGTCAGCAACAAAATGAACCATAGGGTAACATTGGAAAAGATGGAATAAAGAGATTGAAAATGGAGGCGAATGCCTTTGAAACTAGTCCCTCATTAATATAAACAAGTGACGAGTATTAATAAACCAACTACAAATAGTTTCTGAGATTAAAAGTAAGTGTTGTTTAGAGTCATTAATCCTTTAAATTTAAATTATATACAAATATTTAATTAAAGAATCCAACGACTCCTTCACTAAACACCAAGTAGAAGTGGAATTAAGTAGACAATTGGAATATTCATTGGACATGGATACTTCAGCAAAATCCTAATGATATCTATAGGTATCACCAATGGTGGTATCACATGCAGACTGCAGGCAACAAGAAAAACCGACAGACAACTGCTATTGAGATGCAAGGCCCTAAGAAGTAGAAAACATCAACTCTTTGGGAACTCAATATTAATATTGCATATATGCAAATATCCTATTTCAGGAAAAAGGAGTTCTGAAGTTCATAAAATCCAAAGAACTTGAATTCCTATGATAGGTAATAGGGATTGTACAAAAGGTCCTAAGGTCACAGTGCAAGGGCTTAATGAGCAGTCAAACAAATCCCCAGGCATATTGTTATGAAATGAGTAAATTGTATACTAAAAGGGGTTTCACCATAAGGTTTCACAATCTACTCTATAACTAGGAGCGTAACTGGAAGGATATGGGTGTATATATATATATCAATGCTGCTTCCACCACCGCTGTTCTCAGTGATTGTAAAACACTTTTCATGTTTTGAAGATTTGCCTCACATATGATCTGATAGGAATGGAATAATACATGCTTTCTTGGCAACCAGCATGGACTTCATTGCACAAATGCTTGTACTAGTGCTATCTTTTGTTCTATCATACACAATGAAGTTGCCCAGACAGTAATTTGTTGGTCATACTACCTTTTTGATTCTAATGTTGCATTCTAATAATGAATAGCAATCTTAGACAGTACAGCAAATTGATTCGATTCCCACTGCAATGTTCTTATGATTTCTGTGATGGAACTGTTTGAAGTATGATACAACAATGCTCCCTCACTGTCTGGTGCTCCATGACAAACTAACAAACAAAATTAAACAAACTGGCGAACTCATTTCCAGGTTTACTCTACAGTCTTCCTATATATTGGGAACAAGAAAATCGCTAGATTCAAAACAGCTATCAATTCAAATCCACTAATCGTTTCTGCCACACTCTGTATATGAGAAGTATTTGACCATATCGTTAAAATCTTATTTTAGTACAATAAAAACATAGTATTAGTCAAATTATTCTGTAATATACACAGTAAGGTACTTAAAGGAAAGTACTTATGGCATTAACTACAAGTGGTTTTAAGAAAAAAATTTATCCATTAATATTTTTAAGGCTAACGTGGATCAAAATACATCATTTTTAAAATTCCTTTGCAAGTGCTTCATTACTGTTTCTACTCCCACTTTCTTCCCATAATCATGACAAGGGCTGAGAGAGACAGATTAGATAGAACAAAGATTCATTAGATTAGGATACACAGTTAGATGAAAGATAAGAGAGACTAGATAGGGTAAGGGGATTGATAGATATAAGACTGCACAAGTTAATTATTTTGTTTTCCACTCAGTCATTTACAATATATTAGATCCTGAAATAACTGCTTCATTTCTGGATCAACTGGTAGGATAAGATGAGTTCAAAACTAAGTGCATTTGCTCTTTATTTGTGAATATGAAAGATATTTTCATTTAAATTCTAACACCTCATATGCTCTCTGTGAATATCAAAGATATTTGCACTTGTATCTAAACAGCGCATATTCTCTGTGAGAATATCAAACATTTTGCACTTACATCTCAATAACTCATGTGCTCATGTATGCATGCTACAGGCATCACCTGGGGCCATTATTCAACATGATAAACAATTTAAACATACAAAATACTTCACTGAAAGATTCCATTATTGCTTTTCACAATGCAATGCTAAAATTAGGCATTATTATCTGAAATTTTAAAATGTAATGTGTAGGTACATAAAACATAATTTAATTTGTGCTCAGATGCCAGGTACTACAGCAAAATGATGACAAATACTTCTCTGCATATGCACTGATGCACTGGTATGTGTAATCTTATTGTATTAAAATTTTTGTAGCAAAGATCTAGACTTCCCTCTAAAAGAGTACACATACTTTTTGGAAGTGATTCAAAAGCATTACATTCTCTCTTTTACACTTGCACAGCCAATGGAATAAAGGTAATGTCTGCTACATTAATTAAAACACATTTATGATTATCTATACATACAGCAATATGTTTAAATTAATATTATAATTAGCAATGCTTAATAGAGTTAGAAATGAGCAAAGGTTACAAAGTAGAAAATTATTCTTTAATTTTAAAATGCTACCATGAGAGTTGTTGATTATTACAGAGGCTAAAATATAGTCAATGAGCTACAAAACATGAAGGGGCTATCACATAGCGGAAAGTGTCCTGAGCTACCAAGGAATGTACACATGCTTGCCTCTATACTATTTTTTATCAATGCTTTGATCAGTTCAATATCAAAATGTAGTATAAGTCAATCACGATATGAGTGCATTTGGTGGGAAGAGGAACTAAACAGTTAAAGAACAATAGGGTACACATTAGAAGTGCAGATAGGTAAAGAAAACATTTGTAGAGATGCTGCTTCCAAGAAATAAGGAAACAACAACAGGTTAGTATTGTTTTCATTACACAACTGTACATTCCTACTATCATTTTGCCCCTCACTCTCCACGGATATAAAGTCTTGATAATTTAACACATTGTAAACAAAACAATGGCACCTCCTCCATACCCATTCTTATCGTGGCCAACTTATACATGATTTGTTTGTTTGGTCAAACAAGTTAACCAATATAATAATAATAATAATAATAATAATAATAATAATAATAATAATAATAATAATAATAATAATAATAATAATAATAATAATAATAATAATAATAATAATAATAATATGCAAAAACAAATTATACTTATTACATAATTATTACTTTTGGCTTTAGAGACCAATAACAAGTAACTTATGTATGCTTTGTATACATTTGTACATACATACAGCCTCTTGACATACAAAGAATCTACACAACTAACATTGATAATATATATATATATTTCTCTTATTTTATGTTTTTTTTTCTGCATCACTAAAATAATTTTTATACTGCTACCCTTGTTTCCTGCACTGCAGAAATGCAATATTTTACATATCATATAACCTATTAGAAAAAGTGCTTACAAATTTAATTTCTTTAGGTATATTTCATTCTTATCCTTTTGCTTATATATATGTATGTATAATACCTGTATAAATACATAATATCTAATACTGGAGAAAAGTTTACTTAAAAAACTGACTTTGCACTGAGTATGTATGTACATCATATTATTTATACATAAAAGTTAATGGCAAATACGAGTATTTGCAAGTGCATATTTGGAAATAAGAGCACCATGTGTGAATTAATTCAAGTCTGTCCACAGACTTATCATACACTTGCAATATCACTGACTTGTAGTAACTATTTCTTTTAAAATAGTTTCCATTGTCTATTGGCTGCTAGCAGTTTGTACTGGGAGGAGCAGCATATCTGTATTTTGGGTCTGGATCCCCATCACAAATGTATTTGCCTGTAATGAGAACCACATAACAAATATAGAGATTTAACTGTATTGGAACACCACAGTGAAGCGAAATAATTATTAATTTTTAGATGAGTCGTATTTATTACACATCTGCTTCACTTTCGTACCTATTTTGAGGACATGTTTCGCAAATCATCATTTGCATCTTCTGCTCTTATGCGACTAAAGCCTGATCCAGTGGTGTGGGTAATTCTGGAGTTGCTGCTGCCATCTGTTGATTTAGTGATGAACTTAAATGTGGGATTCTCTTCTGGCGGGATTTCAAAGTTCATTAGTTGGTTTTTATGTTTTTCTATGTATATTCTCTCCCATATGACGAGTTCACTATGTTTTTGTACGTATTTTAGTAATTCTGTGCTATCTTCAATTTCACGATTTTCAGACCAGAAATGAGCTGCTATTGCGGATTTATCAATATTTTTGTATCTTAAGTGCCTGAAGTGTTCTTTCTTTCTAGTGCCTATGTTTCTTTTTGTCCTCTCTATAAATTTTTTCACAGTCTTTCACTTAATCTTGTAAATGCCTGACTTTTCCTCTGGTTTTATCTTATCAGTATTATTACTGCGAAGTAGATTTTAAATGTTGTAATTCTTTTTTGGTGCCAATGTTATATTGTATTTCTTGAATATTTTTTGGAACTTTTTTGTGGCCCAGGGGTGGTAAGTAAATTTAGCAAATCTAATTTCTTGTTTTATTGGTGTGAGAGCTGTGATCTGTTTTAATCTCTTTTGAAGTTTGAATGATTTTAGTTTTTTATCTACAAGGTTTTTTCCATATCCATTTTTAATTGCAGTTTTTAAGATTTGATGGTATTCGTTTTGATATTCTACCCCTCAGCCAGCAAGAATATCAAAACGAATACCATCAAATCTTAAAAACTGCAATTAAAAATGGATATGGAAAAAACCTTGTAGGTAAAAAACTAAAATCATTCAAACTTCAAAAGAGATTAAAACAGATCACAGCTCTCACACCAATAAAACAAGAAATTAGATTTGCTAAATTTACTTACCACCCCTGGGCCACAAAAAAGTTCCAAAAAATATTCAAGAAATACAATATAACATTGGCACCAAAAAAACAATTACAACATTAAAAATCTACTTCACAGTAATAATACTGATAAGATAAAACCAGAGGAAAAGTCAGGCATTTACAAGATTAAGTGTAAAGACTGTGAAAAAATTTACATAGGGAGGACAAAAAGAAACATAGGCACTAGAAAGAAAGAACACTTCAGGCACTTAAGATACAAAAATATTGATAAATCCGCAATAGCAGCTCATTTCTGGTCTGAAAATCATGAAATTGAAGATAGCACAGAATTACTAAAATACGTACAAAAACATAGTGAACTCGTCATATGGGAGAGAATATACATAGAAAAACATAAAAACCAACTAATGAACTTTGAAATCCCGCCAGAAGAGAATCCCACATTTAAGTTCATCACTAAATCAACAGATGGCAGCAGCAACTCCAGAATTACCCACACCACTGGATCAAGCTTTAGTCGCATAAGAGCAGAAGATGCAAATGATGATTTGCGAAACATGTCCTCAAAATAGGTACGAAAGTGAAGCAGATGTGTAATAAATACGACTCATCTAAAAATTAATACACATAACAAATGTCTATCATAACAAAATAAGTTATTAATTACATTCCTTATAAACTATTCAGGTATTATCACTTCCAGCAAAGGATTCTAAGCCCATAAACTTCCTCCAAACACATATAGGTTATACAGAAATTACTTTCCATACAGAAATTTTAGTCATTTCAAAGAAAGGCTAAGCTTTCACGGATGCCATTATGAACTCCATTTTATATACTTTATGGGCTTGTAGGCCATGGTCCAATTGTTTTTTTCTCCAACATTTCACCGAAAACTATGTCAAGCATCTTCATGGTGGCAAACATGCTCCTCCCCCGACAGGCTATTCCCAACTTCCACACACAGGTATAAACAAGCACTGTTGGAAAATGTGCTTGTCTTTTGTGCACTTTGGAGCTATGTTCATAGCTTTGACCTCTTTGAAAATGTTTGATGCAGTTTTCAGGAAAACATCAAAGAGAAACAATTGGACCACAGCCCACAAATACAGAAAGCATATAAAACGGTTTAAGAGACTTTTAAATAGGAATGAACATTATGTGGACACAAGGGGGATGTGCAATGAATTATCAGAAATTTGAATTTAGTGGAATACATGGAATTCATACCCTGTATTCAAATTTTTTCTGTATTTTGCAGCAGGTTATTGATAAGCTGATGCAAGTTAAATGCTGGTGATGCTCTCCAGTTGTCCATTTGTGAGTTTTTCTTTCCTTTAAATCACAGGTGCTGTTGATACCTGAGCATAGCAGAATTGCCAAATAGCACAATGAACATAGGGAAAGCCATGCTGCCTTATAATTCACATGAGGGGGGGGGAGGGAAGAGATGTAGTGTGTGTGGTGTTTTAGGGCCTGTTGACAACAAGGTCATTTGGGCCCGTGGGGAAGAGATGTAAAGTGTGTAAATTATCCATATGTGTTTTTTGTTTTTCTTTCTTAAATAGAAGGAATCAGCAAGTAATCTGTGCATGCATGCACACGCACAGGATGTTTGGAGAAGAATTTGAGATAGGGCACTTGTGGTCTCAAGAATCCATGATTTTGTGCAATAAGCCAAAGTAAATTTTGGGCAGTATGCCACTGATATCACCTCAAGGTATGTGCATGCATTTGTTACACTGCCAGCAACTGTACATGTGTAGATCTGTTGCAACGTAGAGAGTTATTAAGGCAATGATAACTGGTTTAAGTTTGAGCCTTGCCAAATATTTCATTTCCTTTTCTTCTTTTTTTTTTTTAAATTTGTTTTCATTCTAAAAATTGTTGATTGTGAAATATGTGAAATGTTGCACTCCCCATTTATTATCACTACTGGTATATATTCAGAAAATGAGTTTTGTATAAAGATGGCAAATAATAAAGTAACAAGATACATTCAGAATAATATAGGATTGAGGCAAGGCTGCAAATTGAGCACCATACTGTTTAATCTGTTTATAGATGATATTCTGGATGCAATTAAAATGGAAAATAGGCATGTGCCAATAATTAACAGGGAAATACTTGGGTTGTTATTTGCAGATGATTTAGTAGCAGGAGCTATATCCAAAGTGGGAATACATGGAGCAATTGGAGCAACAGATAAATTTTGTAAGGAACGAAGTCTTAGAATTAACGTAAACAAAACAAAAATTATGGTATTTAAGAATGGTAACAAGTTAAGAATAGAGGAGATATGGTACTGGCAAGTAAGGGAAATTGAGGTGGTCAATATATTTAATTATCGAGGAGTACGATTAAGCAGTAACCCCCTTACTGCGTAATGCAAAAGGTAAAATTGCATTAAAAGCTATTAAAGCATGCCCAGATATATTACCAGGAATGCAAATAAAACAGCTGGAGAGAATTTACACAGCCATAGTAGAAACAAAAATGCTGTATGGGGTGGAGATATGGGATTTGGAGGAGGGGGATGCCAATATGAATGTGATGCATAGAAACTTTTGCAAACAAGTTTTGAGCTTACCACGAGCTTCACCAAATGGTGTGGCGCAAGCAGAATTGGGAAGACTGGGAACTAAAGGGAGAATGGTGGAAAGGGTGTTAAAATATTGGCTGAGAATTACGAGTTTAGATGAGCAGAATATCCTACATCAATGCTTGATAGTACAGGAAAGACTAAATCAGAAAGATTCATGGCTAAAGAAAATAAAAGAAATGATGTTAAAAATAAGGTTTGGTGTCATGTGGGAAAACAGGCAATTATTGCAAAGTGGATTTTTGAAAGAACTTGGGTTAAAAACAGAGGATATTGAAAGGCAAGAAATGTTAGGAAGCTTCAATTTGAAAAGCTCACTGGAAATTTATAGAGATTAAAGTAATCTAAAACAGGAAAAAAATACATTGATATTTGTGATAAAGCAGCAAGAGAAGGCTTTGCATGGGCCAGAACAGGGGTGGTGAAACTGAACAGATTGGGAAGAGGGAGGGATCTGGAGAAATGACCATTGTGTCATAAAAGGGATAAACAATGGCATTTGCTTTTAAAATGTGAAGAAACTAGGTTGCTTTGGGAGAAGATAGTTAAAAAAGAATGGGCAAGGCTACCAAAAGAAATTCAAGCAATGAAGTTAATGAGTGTAAAACTAGGAAAAATTTAATTGAAATTGGGAACTTTTTAGGCAAAGTAAGAGTGAAATGGTTCAGGAAGATAAGTAAATATGACGAAAATGAAGATGAAGTTATTTTAGAATAAGATG
The DNA here is from genome assembly GCA_030765055.1 of Mantis religiosa. Classification (NCBI taxonomy): domain Eukaryota; kingdom Metazoa; phylum Arthropoda; class Insecta; order Mantodea; family Mantidae; genus Mantis; species Mantis religiosa. The sequence continues at coordinate 154,756,706 of CM060950.1, read as the reverse complement.
CCAATAGGGACCCATTAGCTCGACAACCTCAGAGTTTGAGTCTATTGGTCTCAAGGGTAACCAGCAACTCAGTCACGTAATAAATATATATATGTATAATAATTTGTAATCAAAGTGGAAATAAAGATTACTTACTATTATCACTACTGTTCAAGATAATCAAGCAAATCAAATGAATCCAATAAATTTTCAACAATAATGTATAATGGACGGTATGCTATGTTTTAAACATACAAATGATATGTAATCAAAATCCTTCATTGGAGGTGACTATAAAAATGGCATTACCATGACCTGAGACTGGTACAGTATTGTGTTTATGAATTGAAAGAATGTGCTGTTAGCTCTGGAAAAGAAATAACAAGTGTGCAAGGCAAATAACAGTCACATTCCTGCTTCAGCTTTATTTATTCACTTAAGAAATAGCACTATACCAGGTGAGTCACCTGCCCCTATTTATTTTTGAATTTATGCAACTTGCTAAGTAACATATGTGACTTATGCCTTTCTTGAATGTCTTCTAATGAATGATTTAGAGAACAGTTTATAGAGGATGGATAGATAACTCAGTGCATAAGTGTTGTATGGGACAAAAAAGCAATCACTATGTATGTCGATTACAAAAACATAATACCCAGATAAGAAAGCTGTAGTAATAATTTTCATGAGTTTACAAACTTTTATTCATTAGCGTACATTCACGCACACTTTTAAACATGTCCCTGAAGGAACAGCCTATCACATGCATCAGTTGACTATAACATTGGAACACAATATGGCAGATCTACACAGTGGGACCAATAGGATTTAAATCTTAAGCCAACACGTGTTTTCATTGTACAGCCATGTCAAAAATGCTAAGAATGAGGTAGATAGTTTTCGCTTCTGTCACAAATTACGGAAGTTTTTAACTCATACAGTAATTGTAATGGAAGATGCAGTATTTTTTAATTTGTGTTAAAACTACCAAAACAAGCTCAAGACACTGTATAAAGCTGTAGAAAGTGTGTAAAAATTTGAGGTGGGTCTTAGGTTTGCTGTTATTTAATTCATATAGAAACCTTCCCTAGCAACATAGCGTTTGGCTAAGTGGTACCATACAGGTTACTTCACTAGTATGCCCATTTTGACTTGGGTTCAAATTCTTTGTGATTAGCTCAAAAATTTTATTACCCTTTGTTTTATCTCTTGGGGCCTATAATTTGATATTATAATACAAATAACACTTTTATAACATTATAGGTATTTACAAAATAAAATAATAGCCTTGTTTTCCACTGGCAGATAGTTATAAATGTGTAGTTCCTAGTAGATATTTTATGGTGGGTATTGTGCTTGACCCATTCAACCAAGTTTCAAACATTTTACATTTTACAAATGCAAAGTGAAACATAAGATATAAGCATGAAACAAAAACTATTAGATTTATGATGAGCTCAGCCCAACTTATATGGCGAGCAAATCCTTATAGGTCCCTAATTATCGAATTGTAATTAGTAACTAAAATACAGGCAATAAAGATTGAGGGAAAGGGGGGAAAAAATGAAACTATGTGGCGTTTTGAACCTAGCCTTCGTATCACCACATTCCAGCAAGCTAACCCACTCTACCAGCTGCCACATATTCTGGTGCCCTTTAGGAAAGCATTCGTTTATCACCTTGTTAGTATTAAATGCATGAAAAACAGTTTATTTAAGCTTTTTGCAACTTCTTGGTCCTCATTCAGGACTGTAAGTATTAATGCTGGATGAGTAGAGTACCAAACAGAGCTGCAATAATGGCTTTTATACTAAAAGGGTCAATTTTTTTTCACATTTAGACTATAAACTCCGGGTTGAATAAATCACAATAAATAAGGGCAGAACACTCACCTGGTATATCTGCAGTAAGTGAAATACACCTATGAAAGCACTTGCTGTCACTTGCCCGAATAGCTCAATCGGTAACATTGTTGTCTATAGAAAAGTAGTGTTGTGTTCGATTCATGCTGCAAACTAATTTTCCTTTTATTTTTGTGTTTAATAAGAAAGATATTATGCATACCTTTGCAAATAGCAATGGCAATTTTAATTTCTGAATGATTGGAAAGAAAATATTTAGATTTAGTATAATAAAGGCATTTCCAAAGAGGGTTTAAACACACTGCACAGGAACACCAGAAATGTTCTTCTTCATACAGTAGCTGCAATACCAAAGTGCATGCACGAATCTGAAGGACACAACGGCCTAACAGTCTTGCTGTGTCGAGTTATGTTGGTTGAATTCAGTGGAATAATGGCCAACGATTACAGCTTTTCAGAGTTAGCACACATGTACTTTGCTTATGGGGAAGCTAAAGGCAACACCTGTGAAGCTGAATGATTTTACACAGAAAGATATCCTCACCCTTAGACATCATCCACACCATTCAACACTTGTCTGTTCACCAATGTCTAACGGAAGTTCCTTGAAGGAGCATTGACAAACACTGCAAGACTCTAATAATTGATGTGCTCAAAAAGATTTAGGAAATCCCTTAAACTACACTGCTCACAAAAGTTAAAGGAATATTAACGCTGGTCAATGCTCAAGCGGAGCACTCTTGCCAAGCATAGTGCATGTACCAGCAGAGGTTCTGTACATAATAGCACGTTCTACATGCCAGCAAAGTTTCTGCCTATTTTTTCCATAATTAAACAACACAGTAAATATTCCTAAAACATTAAAATCTTACCTTGACACACATAACAGCAGTGGAACGGCAAGCACGGTTTCCAATCCAGTAGCTTGCTTTCCAACTTTGTGTGTCTTTCCCGGAGACTGAAATACAGGCATGCTTCCTTTTTCTTAAGCTGCTTCACTAGAAATTCGTAACACTGTGTGTACACTACCTAGACCATAAGTTTCCACAGTTAATTGCTGGGTTTTTGAAAATCTATAGTTGCCCTGTATTCTGGGTTGGAGAACTTTCGTAAAAACCTGTTCACATTAAATATAATTTTTCTGCCCTGAGAATAAATCACTTCACGTTTGTTGATCAAAAGATAATTTATCCCAGCTTCGAGGGACATGTTCACGCACTCGGATCACAAACACCAGAGAAAAGATATGAGTATAATAATAATTTAATGTAATATGAACAGTATTTCAACTCGAGTTTGACACACGACTTAACAATACTGTTCACTGTAACAAAATAACACACCACTACTCTGAAAACGAACTGAACAATAACTCAGTCTGTTTCAAACTGTGTGACTTCTATTTTCATAGTAGGTGCACTGTTTAGTGACATCTATTTTCATAGTAGATGCACTGTTTATTTATGCTTGAGGTAAGTGCTGTGAGGAAGGAATGGTAGTGTTTTTCAAGCTTATCTGTGTTGAATGGATGAATGTTGGGTAACCATAACCATGTGAAGATAAAAGTGCATTGCTCGCGTTCTAAGTAATGAAGAGACAGGATTTTTGTATGTATGCTCATGATGAGAAAATAAAATTCGTTCTCATTATAAGATTGGCATGTCATTTTCTAATATTTATACGAGTGTAATTAATGAAGATGTTCTCAGATCAGGCGCTTGAGATGCATGTACCACATTCGGCAGCGCTGGTAGGAGGAGCAAGCTTAGGATCAAGCTTTAGTACAGCCTGCCTCCATAGCCTTTAACTTTTGCGAAGATTATAAATTTAAATATAGTGAAAAAAGTAATTACGAGTACAAATGCAGTTAAAAAAAGACTAGATGAAAAGTTTCAACTGTTCCTGCATCAAATAGAAAATTTTCAAGATGAAATGAAAGCCTTAATCACTGAGATAAATGAATATGAGAGTTAAGATTGAAGAAGCAGATTATATCTAAAAAATATATGAATAGGAGAGTTAAAATTGAAGCAGCAGATTATATCTAAAAAAAACGTAAGTTGTGTTGGAATGTAAGTGGGCTAAATAGTAGAAGATGAACTACAAGCGACTTTATAACTAAATAATATTTACATGTGTCTCATTTTGGAAACTCATGTCACTAGAGAAACAGCATGTAAGATATGATGTTTTATATTTTATCATCCCATCCACCCAAGTAACGTGGCCAGAGGTAGAAATGGAATACTGACAAAAAATCTATTTATCACTACACAGAAGAATAACAGATATAAAGCTCGCACAGCAGCCGTTATTACAAAGACTTATAGTCATGGCACAGATTTTGATGACCTAAAAATATCTAAAAAATTATCAATCAAATGTCCTAAAAAGATCAATAAAATGATGTAAACAAATTACTTTTAAAAAGTTGACTTCATTTCACAGTATGAAAGTACAGCACATGATAAGTGACAGTTGGTCACATTGTATGCAGTGGAGTTGGTGGACCTGCTTTTAGAAAGAAGATAGTTGAGAATCGTTGTGAAGGATCATGAAGCATGTTTGGCAGCTGCAGTTACATTGGATTGTAACTCGTTTTAATGTTGAAACTGGTAATGGATTTAGCCAGCATTCTTTATACGTGACATTTGCAAACTGTGGTAGATGTGTGAGTGCAAGGATGTACTGGCTTTGAGAGTAATAAATTAAATACATCACGATAAGCGTCAATCATTCATACTCCTGACAATTCACTGATTCTTCTTCATACAGTCCATTTAGGTTGTGAGCTTTGATTTCATGGCCACAACTCACACCACGACAGAACATTTTGGTCCTCAGGCCAGATATAGTGAATTTGGTGGTGAATTGGCAGTGAAATTGTGTATTGGAACAGAAATTTTGTAATATATTTGGTGATGCTTACTAATTACTCATGCTGCCATTTTGTCTTCTCCCAATTGGAAGCTGACGTCAGAGCACGAAGCAAGCCGATTGTACACGATGTTGATGTGTCTACTACGCAGTAAGATTGATGCATTGTAACATTTTCTACAGCTTCAGGAGCTCCAGGTTTCAGTTTTAGTATTAGTAGCTAAGAAGTAGCCTACCATACTGGTTGAGGTTATTTTATAACCCTTGTACTTTGCATCCTTCTCAATTTTCTTGTATTCTATTCTTACATATACATTCTGATTATTTGTTTCATTTCATCACCTAGATTCGTGTGATACCGATTCTTGTATAGTAAAGGTTATTGTAACTATCAGCATGGATGAACAAATTAAGAGGAAATTAATTACAGCACGAGCAGTAGCTAAAGCAAGCTTTACTCGTCTTATAAATTCTGTTGAGCAATTTCAAACAGGTTCAGATATTTATTTGATAAATGTAAGAATGGAAGATTTGCCCAATATTAGAGATAAATTTGAAGATGCTCAGTCACAGTTAGAATTATTTAAATATGTTGAAAGCCATACCGCTTATAGAGAAGTGTTTGAACTAGCTTACTATGAAATAAAATCAAGAATGGCTAAATTGATAGCACAAAGTTCAGAGAGAAATGCTGAAAGTAATCTCAGTAGCCCTTCTGTTTCACCTTCAAATGCTAGTAACAAGACAATTAAATTGCCAACAATAAAATTACCTTCATTCAGTAGTGATGTAACCACTTTTAAGCATCCTTTTGATACATTTGAGAGCTTAGTTGTTAATAATGATTCTCTAGATGATATTCTGAGATTTCATTATTTGCTATTATCAGTTACTGGCAAAGCACACAATTTGATAGCCAACATTCCAGTTACAAGTTCCAATTTTAATGTTGCATTGAAAACTATCTGCAATCTTTATGACAATTTACGACTAATTGCTTCTGCTCATCTTGCACATTTGTTGAACTTACCTGTAGTTCATAAATCATCAGCAAAGGAGCTAAGGGCACTGACAAATCAAACCATGAGTAATTTAAATGCAATAAAGGCATTAAACTTAGATGTTTCTTTGGATGATCTGATAGTGTCACAACTAGTGCTAGATAAATTAGATGCAGTGATTAGAAAGGAACCTGAGGATACTTTAGATGCAAAGAGGTTCCCTTCTCTACAGGCTCTTATTAACTTCCTAGAAGGAAAATGTAAATCATTAGAAATAGTAAGTTCTTAGTTAAATACAAGTGGCACAAGCAATGTTAATACTCACTTTCAGAAAGCCACAAATCACAGACACAAATCCAGTTTTCCACAGACTTACATTTCTACAATAAAGTGGGCATATTGTAATAATGCTCATGAAGTAACAAAATGTAAAGATTTCAGGCAGGCTCCTGCTTTGGATGCAGGAAAGTTGTTAAAAATGACAATCTGTGCTTCAACTGTTTGCTAACAGGTCATATAGTTAGAAAATGCAAATCAAGCAACTGTCGCATTTGTGGTAAAAAACATCATACTTTAGTGCACCTTGATGATTCTAAACAGCAACACACTAGTAATGCTGAAGAATCAGCAGATCCAAGCATCTCATTAAGAGATAATGGCATCAATAGTTATTGTGCATTTAAAATTGAACCTTGAAAACACATTCTCCTATCTAAAGCCTTGATTAAGGTTAAGAATGATAAAGGTCAGTGGCAGACTTGTAGAGCTTTGTTAGACACAGGATTACAATCATGGTTTATATCTGAGGCATGCGCTCAGAGATTAAGGCTTAAAAAGCATCATGATCCTAAACCTATTCAAGAAATTGGAAACACAGTTTTAGAAACTAAACATGGCATTTGCATTCAAATTAGATCACTTGTAAGTGATTTTGCAATGTTGGTGGAATGTTTAGTGTTACCAAGGGTTATAGAAAATCTGCCAGTAGAGAAAATTTGACTACAGTGATTGGAATCTACCTCAGAATATTTCATTTGTGGATCCTACATTTTATGAGCCTGGAAGAATAGATATTTTATTGGTCACTTAAGTGTGCTCATACATTCAGCTTCAAGGTAAATTACTTCGAGATAATAATCATCCTGTTATGATGGAAACAGAGTTTGGTTGGGTACTTTCAGGAAAATATTCAGATGCACCTGTGATGACTCACGGCAGCCGTTGTTTCCTGTTTTGCAAAGACTGATGTTAATATTCAGCAACAACTACACAGATTTTGGGAGATTGAAGAGTTGCACCAAACACCAAAAACCAAGGATGAAAAGGCATGTGAAGACCATTTCTCTCAAAATACTACAAGAGAATCTAATGGAAGATTTGTGGTTCGCCTCCCATTTAAGGAAGACCCAAAGAAGTTAGATCACTCAACGATGGTAGCCACCAGAAGACTGTATCAGTTAGAAAGAAAGCTAGACAAGAACCAGAGAATGAAGGAAGATTATAAAGAGTTTCTACGAGAATATGAAGAATTAGGTCATATGGAAGTGGCAACACCAATGAGAGAACGTTCCTACTACATGCCTCATCATGCACTTGTAAAGGAAGACAGTTCAACTACAAAGACCAGAGTAGTATTTAACTGTTCTGGAGCTTCGAAGAATGGAATTGCACTGAATGATTTGTTGCATGTTGGTCCCACTAATCAACAGGATATTTATTGAATTATCCTGAGGTTCAGAACGCATGAGATAGCATTTACAGCTGACAGAAAAGATGTATCGACAGATTTGGGTACCCCGAATGATCAAGTGTACCAAAGAATACTATGTAGAAGTGACCCTGCATTTCCGATTCTTGAGTATCAGTTGAAGAATGTAACATATGGTATGGCTAGTTCTCCATTTTTAGCTATTCATTGTCTGCAGCAATTAGCTCATGAAGAACCACATATCTTTTCCAAAGCAGCAGCAACTACTTTGAGAAATTTCTATGTTGATTACTGCATTTTAGGAGCTGCTACTTTAGTAGAGGCATTTAAGCTTCAACAGGAATTGATGGCTATGCTTTAAAAAGATGGATTTTCATTGCGTAAATGGTCTAGTAACAATCCAGAATTTTTGGCAAGCATTCCACTACACCTGAGGGAAACCAGACTACTGCTACAGCTTGACAAAAATGGAGTCAAGACTCTCGGATTATTATGGCATCTGAATATGGATACGTTTCAAATTATGAGCAAGCTAGGTACAAAGGGTTCATCTGGAGTTACTAGAACAATAGTTTTGTCAGTAATTTCTGGTATTTTTGATCCTTTGGGGTTCATAAGTCCTATTGTTGTTTTATGCAAGATGTTTCTTCAAAACCTATGACAAGAACAAGTTAATTGGGATCAGCCTTGGTCAGAGAAACTGACAGCTGATTGGAATATACTCTACAATCAACTTCCTCTAATTAACACTATTCATACTTATTGCAAGGTAACAGGTGATGGTTCAATTAGCTGCATAGAATTACATGGATTCTGCGATGCATCAGAAAGAGCATATGGTGGGTGCAACTACGTACGCTTTGTAAATAAGGAAGGAAGGACATTTGTAAAACTCCTTTGCTCAAAGTCACGAGCTGCACCTTTGAAGAGATTATCACTTCCATGTTTAAAACTTTGACGTGCATTACTGCTTGCTCGTTTACTAAAGAAGGTGAAAGGGGCACTAAACCTATCATTCAAATCCATATATTTTTATGGACTGCTTCTACAGTAGTATTGTCATGGTTATCAGCACCTTTTACAAGATGGAAGACATTTGTTGCTAATAGGGTATCTGAGATTCAAGAATTGTCCGAAGAGGCTGTATGAAGACACGTTCCTTCACAACATAAACCAGTAGATCTGATACCGAGAGATGTTCTTCCTGAGACACTTATTGAGAATAACTTTTGGTGGAAAGGGCCATCTTGGCTTATTGGAAATGCTATACTTTGGCCTGTATTAGATGAAATTTCCAATCAAGAGGAAATTCCAGAAGTGAAAACCAAACTTATTTGATATGCTGTAACTATATGACCAGATGAAATAATTACAAGATTTTCTGCTCTGTCTAGATTGCAACGTGCTGTGGCATATTGTTTGAGGTTCTGCTACAACTGTACTAAACCAAGGACTGAGAGGATACTTGGGTCTTTATCGCTTATTGAGTTACACAACTCTTTAATTAGATGTATTAATATAGTACAATTGTCAGCTTTTAGCACCGAAATACAGCAGCTAATATCTGAGCAGACAGTTTGCTCTCAGAGTCATTTAAGATCTTTGAATCCCTTTGTAGACAGTCAAGGACTACTTCGAGTTGGTGGGAGACTAGAACATTTTGATTTAACCTATGATCAGAAATATCCCTTGATTTTACTGAGTCGTCATCATTTAACAGAACTTATTGTTGAGCATGAGCATAGAAGATTGTTGCATGCAGGTTGTCAGCACCTACTATCCTTGCTTAGAGAAAGATATTGGATATTGAATGGCAGAAACACTATCAGAAGTTTGATTTATAATTGCCTCATTTGTTATAGACTGAAAGCAAGTGCAGCAAAACAAATTATGGGACAGTTACCACGGGCACAAATGGAGTCAATTTGACCATTCTGGAATTATGGTATTATGTAGGACTATTTTTTATTAAATCTGGTGCCTTCAGAACAAAGACAAAGGTAAAATGTAATGTAGCTTTATTCATTTGTCTTGCTACTAGAGCAGTACACTTAGAAGTTGTTAATAACAAGTCTACAGATGCATTCATTGCAGCCTTTTTGTTTCTCGTCGTGGACAAAGTAAGAATATTTACAGTGATAATGGCACAAACTTTGTAGGTGCAGAAAGGAAATTCAGAGAACTGCAAGAGATTTTTAGATGTGAGCAAACTAAGCAGGAAATCAACATTTTACTAGTACTGAGGGCATAAACTGGCATTTTACTCTACCAAGAACACCACATTTTGGTGGTCTTTGGGAAGCTGGGGTGAAGTTATTCAAACATCATCTTAGATGTATGATGGGTGCAGCATGTTTAGCCTATGAAGTGTTTTATACCTAACCTGTCAAATTGAAGCATGCTTGAATTCCAGACCCTTAATTCCTCTCGCTTCTGATCCAAATGATCTGGAAGTTCTAACTCCTGGTCATTTCTTGATTGGTACTCCTCTTACCAGCCTACCTCAGCCAGATTTCGGTAGTGTGAAACTTAGTTTGCTAACTAGGTGGAAGAGACTGCAGCAACAGTTACAGGAATTCTGGTTCAGATGGTGAGGTGCTTATCTACATCATCTGCAGCAGCGATCCAAGTGGACTAGTAAGGGTGCAAATATCCAACCAGGTGGCCTGGTCATAGTTAAGGAAGACAACGTTCCTCCACTTTATTGGTAGCTGGCATTGGTGGAACAAGTACATCCAGGAGACGACGGACCAGTTCAAGTTGTAAATATTCGCACAGCTAGTGGGTCATTTAAGAGGCCTATTGTAGCTTTGCCCTCTTCCTACATAAAAAAAAAATTGTGATTTTGTTTGTAATTGCTTTAGTTAACTTTAGTTTTTGAAGAAATATTTATTTCTTGGCGGTCGGTATGTTCAGTGACGTTGGTCGCATTGTATGCAGGGGAGTTGGTGGACCTGCTTTTAGACAGAAAGACAGTTGAGAATTGTTGTGAAGGATCAAGAAGCATGTTTGGCAGCTGCAGTTACATTGCATTGTAACTCGTTTTAATGTTGAAACTGGTAATGGATTTAGCCAGCATTCTTTATACTTGACATGTGCTAAGTGTAGTAGATGTGTGAGTGCAAGTATGTACTGGCTTTGAGAGTAATAAATTAAATACATCACGATAAGTGTCAAGCATTCTCCTGACAATTCACTGATTCTTCTTCATACAGTCAATTTAGGTTGTGTGCTTTGATTTGACGGCCACAACTCACACCACGACGGAACAGCAAGTTCTTACTTCTGTAATATTAGAAATGAAACTAAAGTTAATAATTTAAACTTGCATATTTATATGTTCCAGGAAGATGAACATAGAAAGCAGATTTCTGTACTGTGAGAAACTCCTTTCTACATCTGCTGATATAACTGGAGCATACTTGAAATATTCTGAATCATTGGCAGTGAGATGTTCTTCAATGCAGGAAGTATAAAATGGTTAGCACTTAAATATGACACAAAGTTTTGTATACAAAGTTTTTATCAAGAACACTTTCTGCTTTCTTAGAATGCTTCTTTCAACATTTCCACCTACACTTTTCAAATCAGAGGCAGTTTTGTTAACTAGAGTTAGAGAACTTTCCAGACTTGCACCTTTCTCCTGTACACATGTGATTCCTTGTGTTAAGGAACTGAAATTTGATTTTATGAAGACTACCTGTTCTTCAATTTCACTGCATCAATTGCAGTAGCATTGTCAGGATTCAATGCTTCAATAATACATTTCACTCTCTGGAAATGATAGCAATAATAAACTGCTGAATTTATCCAAATACCCTATTGTGTGATGACAGGTTCTGGTGGGAGTGGAATACTGGGAGTCAGTGACATGGAGAGCAGTTTACGAGAGGGAGCCTTGATAAAAATTTTCTGTCTTTGACACTATGCAATTCACTTGAGACAAATGTGCTCTAATTTCCTCAGTCATCATATGCATAGCATGTATTGACTTTGTAACTTTCACAATGTATGGAGCTTTGTCAGTCACAAAAAGTAATACATCATTTCTGGTACCCAGACCATAACAAAAAACATACACTTCTCAAAGTCTACAAATTGCAGAGTGATTAACAGGTTCTCAATCTTTCATCTGTAAGCAGAAACACTTTATCTGGTCCACCAGTCTCCAACATACCAGTGACTATGTTAGCCACGTAACAATTTTCTACATAACTCGTTTCGTCAACGGATACGAAAATCTTTTCATGCACTTTTCACTGTATCTTGCTAATGGTGTAGTTTTAACACTATGACCAGTAGAGCTTCCAAAGAGTTGATTTGTTCGGGATAGAATGTCCAAAATGTAATTCTAGACATTTCTTCAATTTAGGATTGTTCTGTTTACAAAAACTAAGTTTCAAAAAATTTTCTGTAAAAATCTGTTATTCTCCTTCAAAGATACAGCTTGTTACAGTAAAAGTTAAGTGGATTTTTTATTTGGGAGTTGCACTACTCATTACAGGCCTTATTTTGATCCACATATTGCACAGCAGTGAATTTTCTCTCTGCTGATAGCTTTTTCTTGCACATATTAAAAATAATGCTTCTCCATCCATAGAGAAAACATCTCCAAATTCACATACAATCTGACTTAAATGACAAGATTTAGATGCATTATTTTAGGTATGGTTGAACGTAACTACAAAAACTGAACATCAAATTTCCCTCTCGGAAAACCTATGAATAACTAAACATGTGATAATAAAATAAGGAATAAATGCTTGCCTTTGAACTTGCACATTGTCAAGTGACACACTGGAAACAGAATTGCTTGCTGAGACAACAATATGTATAGAATTGGTAAGAACAAACTTCCAACATGTACATTGTCAACCCTTGACCAAATACCCATTTGTTTTCTTACATTAAAAATAAATAAGCAATGTAATAATTTTAATTAATTAAATTTCTTGGGAAAAAGAAAGAAACAAGACCAGAAATGGAAGTAAATTAAAAACAATGGCATAAAAATTGAAAAGATAATCTAAAACTTCAAAACCAGAAATTGATAAAAAAATGACCAATAAAATTAATATTTTTATAACCACAGTTTCGTGATCAAGATTTCAATATTTAAGAGCAATGCATACTGTATAAGGAAAAAAAGATGATATGTCATCCAAATCAGAGCCCTGCTAATAACCAATCCATGGCAATATAATCAGTCCCCTACAGCATAAACTAATGCGAGAGCCCCTAGTGGTCTACCAGGGAAATATATGAGTCAAATGGAGAATTTAATGTCAGGACGGCATGTTGGCCATGGTAGCCCAAAGGTTAAGAGCGACTGGACGGAAACCAGGAGATCCGTGGTTCAAATCCCGGCCATGGCATTGAATTTTTCATGTTGATTCTATTTATTATGAAATATTGCAATATTAATACAAACCATATTATCAAGTTTTATGATGCAACAACTGGACCAAACTTCAAAGATCTACTGCACGACTGTTGAATGTGGCATATTGTTATATCAGGAAGTGCTCATTGTTGACAGCTATGTTTCCATTTTTCGGCGACCTCTTTTAGGTATTTAGAAACATGATACCAAGTCCGACACAAATGTAGTAGCAAAAGAGAAATTATCTCGTATCCTTCTCTTCTTCTTAAAGTATCAAGGTGAAATATTTGTACGAATCATTGCTGACAAAGGAAAATATATGCATAAATATGCAAAAATTAGTTAAGTATGCACTAACCTCTTAAATATGCATTTATATGCATCTTAAAACCCCTATAATAAACTCCTTACAGTATGGAATAAATTTAATACTGACATGCATACGTTTAACTATGAAGGAATAAAACATGCAAATATGCAAAAATCCAAGTTCTAGTCAATAACACAGGAGTTAAAATACGTATTTAATGGGAAAAAAGAAGAAAACCTGAAATAATATGTCTCAAGTTATTGGGAATGAGAAAAATAACAAGGTGAGTTTTTGTACTGCTTCTAAAGTGGCATCAGTCATACAGTAATTTTGATAAACAGATTTGCAAGAGCTGAAGGCTTTGAAATGGGTAGAATTTTACATTCAACAAATTTCTTGATAAATATTGTAAATAATAAGAACAATAAATGAGAACAAAATTAACGAAAAAATTATAGATCTTAAATTTTATCTTATTTTTTATGAATCCTCCACAGTTAACAATCAGTTGTACATATCTGCTATCACATCAAAAAACAGATATGCAGGAACCTGTGAGTCTTTCACTGACATAACTGATTTCGAAGATGAAACTGAAAATGGAATATTTAAAAGTGTAATCTACTGTTTTCAGTAATTGGGATTTACAGATGAAATTCTAAAATAATATTTAGTTTCTGTGACAGATATGGCGATTCAGTTGTTTGGATCACAAGGAGAAGTGACTTTTCAAAGACAGTTTCCCTATTTTTATCTTATAGCCTGTGCTAGCCACAGGATGAAATTATCAGTGCACAGTGTGATGAAAGCTGGGATCAACAGATTCAAGAGTTTCATAGACAAGTTATATGCTACATACCTTGCATCTTCAAATGTACAAGAAAACTTCAATTAAATTCAGCAATCCTGAATTTCCAGCTTTTAAAAATAGGAAGGATCCTATTAATGTGATGGGTTGCATCAAACTTTGGGACTGTCTTAGCCATTTGGCAAGATTATTAAAGCCTGTACTTCATTTTGAAAAGTGTAGAACAAAAAATGGTAGACAAAGCACATGTACAATGACATGTACAAAGCATATCACAAGAATGTCTTGTTAACCCTTAACTGGTATAATAACATCTGTCAGACGGCAAAAATACTTATCATTCCCCTCTCTCCCTCAACTGGCATTACTATTCTTTCAAACTCCATGTATCTTTTAACTGAAGAATTACCTTAGGGCAGTGAAAATATCAAGCCACTTATATGTGTTTGGAGAAATTTAGTAACAGTGACGTCAAAATTAATCGCAAAAAATATTTGTAGTTGGTTTATTGATACTCGTCACTTTTTTATATTGGGAGACTAGTTTCAAAGGCAATCGCCTCCATTTTCAATCTGTTTCCAACAGGCATCTGTTGTCTGCTCTCTCTCTGGTGGTGGAACTATGAACGTTTTTGTCAGTAGATAATTTGACAAAAAAGTTCATAGTTCCAGCACCAGAGAGAGAGAGAGAGAGAGAGAGAGAGAGAGAGAGAGAGAGAGAGAGAGAGACAGCAGACAACAGATGCCAGTTGGAAAGAGATTGAAAATGGAGGTGATTGCCTTTGAAACTAATCTCTCAATATAAAAAAGTGATGAGTATTAATAAACCAACTACAAATAGTTTTTGCGATCAAGCCACTTGCTTTATCTGACGTTTGTTTACAGTTGAATAAATCTTCACTGTCATCTTCCAGACATATTGTCACCTAATTATCGTAAGGCACAGCCAGCTAGCAGAAGGGTGGGCGACTGGAGGCATTCAGGCCATGCCTACCCATTTATCTTGTAGCGCTACGAGGGGATGGTTGGAAAAACATCACTAGCCATCTCTTTGCCCTCCCCCACTGACGTCTGGAACCTTCAGGATGATTCATTGAGCCGCGAAACTTCCAGGCACAGCGATCTGCGTATATAAGGGATGAAGTGGACAGTTCAGCTAAGTTATTGGCGAGCAGCCGTGAGGAGCGCCGAGTGAGTGAAGGGACTGGAAGACTATGTACGTGCATCAGAGGAGTTGTATGTAATTGTGTGCGCTACATAATTCTATGTAATCGGCAAGTGTTCCAACTGTAATTCGGTGGAAATAAAGAACATTTTGAGTTTGTGCAATTGGACTTTTAATTTCACGAACCCACAAAGTCACAATATGATACCAGGTGCATAACTATTTTTATTCATTTTGGTTTACAGTGTTAGCATTTATATATATATGACGGTGTGTTGAATGAATAATGCATTTACTGAGTTGTGTTTGTACAATTCTTAACAATACAAAATATTAAACAATGGAACCACAACCTGGTCCATCTCAGAAGCGACAGCATTCTGAATGGAATTTGAGAGGAAGTGATCTGAAGTGAAGTAAAGATTTATTGTCTATAGACTTCATACAAGTTTCAGACATTGTCAGATTCTACAATACAATGGGTATACATAAATTTGTTCATAGGTTACATTAATATTACAAGATTAAACTAAATTGAATATACACATACATTTGTTATATAATTATTCATTATAATTCATCTAACCTATATATACATTTCTGAATTAAATATGTTTTCAGTTCCTTTTTAAATTTTTTTTCCTTTGTGTTGTTTAACAGTTGTTGGCAGTATGTTGTATAATATCTGTCCTTTTATTATACAATGAACAATGTAATGATGTTAGAACAAATGATTTGTGAAGTGTTTGATGATAGTGATGAAGATGAAGAATATGTATTGGCTTTATACAGTTAGTTTTGCACTAGACATGTAGTTTTAGATTTGTGAAGTGCTTTTCTGACATATCTGTACTCTGAGTTGAAAAACTATGAGCACAAGAAATCAGACTTTTGGCATCCACATTTAGTTTGTGTGTCAATCCACTGTTATAATTTACATTTGTCTTAATAATTTATTACAACATGGCACTGGGGCAGGTTTTCTCCGGGCCCTCCAGTTTCCCCCGCCAGCATTCCAATGATTGCTCCATTATCATCTTTCCTATCTCATCTCTCTCGTACTTTCACTTCTGGCGTTGGGCTGGTAACTCATCCCAGAATCTCTCATATCAGGAAACCACTGATCCTCAACCCATTGTCTACGGGTCTCGAGGTTCAACAGGTCCTATGTTCTACTTAAAGGAAATACAGGAATTCATTCATTCATTTTACTAATTTATTGTGTTTTGTGAGTGACAGGCATATTAGATATTTATAAGGATCTTTTTATTTGAGGTTTAAAGAAAAAGAGGAAATGTTGAATGTTTAAAAAGGGAATTTTGTATTCTATTATTTGTTCTTCAAATCTGTGCTATATTCCTTAGTAAATTGAATGTAGATTAGTTGAATACTTGTGTTAAATAGTGCCAGTTTCAATAAATATTTTAAAATTAATTAAACAAGTATTCATTTTAATACTAAATACCCAGAGTCTCCCAGACACCATGATACCAGTTACGAAATGAAAAAGGTGATACCAGTTAAGGGTTAATGTTTGTGAAAAGCGGAAATTTATTCTTGGTCCTTAACAGTAAGCACTTGAGGCAATCAGAATTTTGCATTTTAAGTGCATATCATTGCACAACAAAACTGGAAAACATGATACACCAATTTCTCCACTTTCTTTTTATGTTCAGCTAAATATTTCTGTTCAAAAAATGCTGTTGTCAGAAGAATGCTGTTGTCGGAGTTGCCATAACGTGCCACAGTTCCATAGTTGGCTAGAAAACTCATGGACAACATCCTATATGATAAAGAAGAAATACACAAATTGTCAAGAAGATATCAGTTCCGTGAAAGAGAGGCCATTTGTGCCTTTAGAGACCATCAGAAATGGACAAAAGAAATTCCCAAGGAATTAAGTATGATTTGACACTACTTGAAAACAAATATATTTCTTCGGCTGCATATGAAAGAGGATTCTTCCAGATAATCCTGTCACTAGAAAGATCCTCCAACTCAATAAAGGCATTAAGATCATTCTTGTATATCACAATGCATGGAAGTGTCATTATTTTAAAGAGTTCTAACATTTGTATATTTAATTCTCCAGAAAAAAAGAAGCCCAGAATATAACTTATATTACAATGTCTTACCTGACACAAATCTTCGCTTTACAAGGGAGAGTCTATATCCTGTGCCAACAAGTTCAAATTCAATTCCTGAGAGTGTGGTGCCTTCACAGTTAAACTGTGTTGCAATTGTTCCTTGTGAACTTGGTCCATTGGTGATCTCCAAGCGAGCTCTCAATGAACCTACTCCATGGTTTTCACTATGCTGAGATAGCTCTGTAAATTTCCACACAGCTCTGCCACTTTCAGCGACCCTTTGCAACAAATGTTTTCTTTCAGGCATAGCCAACATTCTGAACTCTATCAGCTCAAACACAAAATGTTTAACACTTAATAGTTCTGAGAAATCTAAAAGATGCAGATACCTTCATACCTAAATACACTCAAAGAATAACAGTTAAAATATAACATTAAATAAAAAAGTAATCACAAACTTTTGTTTTTATTTTTTAAATTAACATCTTCCAACTTAAGTCATATCAGACAAATCAGGAGGACAGCACAAACAGGGAATAAACACCAAAACACTTACAAAACTTCATTGTAGTGGTATTGATACTGTGAGTGGCAGCATTAATGATGGTAATTTAAACTTATCAGCAACCCCTTAAAAGAATTTTCTTCGAAAGATTGCCTCCTAATAGGTGCCTCAACTATATAGAGAGAGGATTTTCTATTGCAATGGTAAGGTTTCGAACACTTTAAATATTTTGCAATTTTAGTGTGAACCAATTCTATTTATTAATATTGAGAAAGACTGTTCTTACTTTGCACACACTTGATCCGATTATGTTTTTCCTTACAGTTACAGGATTAGAGTATGCTTTAAATGAAATTTTATTTGAACAGTTGGGTTTGAAGGTTAATGACAATAAACCAAAAATAATACTGGAAATTTAATAATTCTTCCACACTAGCCGTGTGTAGGCTGGTAGATAGAGTCAGACGGAAAAATTTAATGCCATAGCCGGGATTTGAACCATGGATTTCCAGTTACTCTTAACCCTTGAGCTACCATGGCCAACATGCCAGCAAGACATTAAATTCTTCAACTAACTCATATGTTTCCTGGTAAATCACTAGGAGTTCTCATGTACAATGAGGTGTATATCCCTACAAGTTTACCGGAAAACATGAGACAGTAGGAGAATTTAATGACATGCTGGCATGTTG
This sequence comes from Mantis religiosa, assembly GCA_030765055.1. NCBI lineage: Eukaryota > Metazoa > Arthropoda > Insecta > Mantodea > Mantidae > Mantis > Mantis religiosa. The sequence continues at coordinate 154,738,330 of CM060950.1, read as the reverse complement.
GCCATGGTAGCTCAAGGGTTAAGAGTAACTGGATGGAGGCCAGGAGATCTGCAGTTCAAATCCTGGCCATGGCATTGAATTTTTCAGTCTGATTCTATCTATCCAAATCTTAGCCTACACACGGCTAGTGCAGAATAATGATTAAATTTCCGTCAATTAACCTAATAGTGGTAACTATAAAGCCTGGGACTTAAGCACTTACAGCATAGAAAGTCACCACGAAAGGTGCATATCTCATTGTATATATGAGAACCTCTGATGGTTTACCGGGAAACATACGAGTCAGTTGGAGAATTTAATGTCATGCTGGCATGTTGGCTATGGTAGCTCATAGGTTAACAGCAACCGCGTGGAGAATGGGAGATCTGTAGTTCAAATCCCGGCCATGGAATTGAATTTTTCAGCCAGACTCTTTCTATCTAAAAATAATGGCATTTAAGAATGGAAATAAAATAAGACAGGTAGAAGCATGACAACTAATGAGTAAAAGTATGTAATTTAATTAGGAATTACATTAATTAATTATGGTTAATGGGATTAGCGAAAATGCTGACATTATTAAAGAGTACATTAGCATTAAAGAAGGTAAGGTAACATTTATATTCAGTGCCAATAGTTACAAAAATTTATCTAGCAAGAATTAAGTGAAGAAAGAGTTAAGGCCTAGAAAACTAGGGAAGGGATAAGGCTGGGAGGCACAAGATTGAATTCTTATAATATTTTATAAGGTATTCTTAGACTTTCAAGGAATCTTGGCAAATATTAGTGGCCTATTAGAAATGAGGAAAGCGAGTGTGTGAGAGTTGCTGACAAAATTAGTTTTTGAAACACTGGTACATAGAGTATCAGTTACCACATTGCCAAATTTTAAACACTTAAATTCCAAGATAATAATAAGCAATTCATACGAGCTAGTGGAACAGGAGAGGTAAGGCTGGGTAAAGAAAATTTTAGTCATGGATCATTGGATGAAGTGGGACAGTTTCAAAAATATTAATAAACAACTGGTAAAAAGTTAAATTATTTTACAAATAGAAGGAAATGTTGATCAAGAAAGATATGTTAACAAATACAGTAAAACAGAAAAAGAATTCTCTCAGGGTCCCACAATAGTGAGTAAACGGATTGGCAACCCCAAGGTCCACCCTGTCTCCAGGGGTTATAAACATCAAGGCCGGGTCCTCCAGATCGGGAGTTTGGTGGATGGCTAGCGTCCTTCTTGTAAAATCCTATTGTTCAGAAACTTAAAGCTTTGCCTCCGATTGGAATGCACATAAAGAACATGGTAAGATGAATGAGGTTAGGAAAGATGGGAAAAGCAGGCTGTATAGTAAGAACTTGGAAAGAGATGCAACAAATGGGGAAGAATGGAGGCAACGGCTCGATTTGGGCTGTAGCACTACAGTAGAAGAATAGTTTGTTGGTTTAAATTACAGATTTGGAAAACACATACTGTATGCTCCATAAACAAAAATAATGATTAGAATTTTCTATTTCAGAAAGCTGAATAAAACTTCAACACAATGAACACAACACAAACCTCTTGAGCTGAAGTGGTTTGTGTGGGCAGTAAGTTGGAAAGCTGAAACAAACATGAAAAATTCAATACCTTGACTGGGACATCAGCCACATATCCCAACTCTTCATGCTACACTCATACAATCATTGTGAAGTAAACAATGGATCATCATGACTAGAATGAAGAGTCAGGACTGGAATTGCCTGCCTCGGTAGTGTGGTGGTAGCATGTCTGCCTCACGTTCAAGAGGTCCCGAGTTCAAATCTCAGTCAGGGTGAGTTACCTGGATAAGGTTTTTCTGGGGTTTCTCTTATCCTGAAAGACGAATGTCGGGTAACCCTAGGCTCTATGGACCCCGGGCTCATTTGAGCATCATTTCACCCATTCCATTCATCGTCTGATATGATTTAACGTTGGAGGACGTAAATTTACAAAAAAAAGGCTGGAATTGGGTCATACCACTTGTGTAACTGCTAAGAAATGAATGAATGAATCCAGCAATGTTCATATAAATTGCTACAGAGTTACTATTATGTGTTTCAAATGGGAAGAGTTCTGGAGTCCAGCTAATCAGATGTGTTAGCACACTCAGCATTGCCAGCTTGTTACCCCCACTCTTTTTATATTTCCCTCTCTCTTGCAAACTCATACAACATGTAAGTCTGCTTGGCGCTAGATGTAAGGTTAACCAAATTAAATTTTCCAAACTTTTATAATGATGCAGTTGCCAAAATCAAAATTGGAAAAACCATTTTTGCAAATTATGTATTTTTTAAATGCTATAATTATAACTATAGTTTATGAATTACCTGTTTTTCTAATCCAATGGAACTGCCATTGGTTCATCCATATCGCTGTCAATGTCACTTAAGTCAAGAGACAATTTGTCATTGTCACTGTCTTCAACGCCTGAGTCTTGCAAATTTATGATTATAGGTTCCAAAATTTCATCACGTGCTATTTCTTTCTTAAAATTGTCTTCTTGTAGGTTTTCTGTATGTCTTACACAATTTCCCCAGTCCTGTTGTGTTACCATGTCAATTTCTTCGTGAGCAAGTTGTTCAATGTCTGTCAGTTTAAAAGTATTATTTCTGTTTGAAAACCCTCATTTTATTTGAGCCCACACCAACTCAATTGGATTATACTGGCAGTGGTAAGGTGGGAGCCATATTACCTTGTGTCCCATTTCAATTGCAAGTTGATCCAGATGATACACTTTTTCCGTGTTTTTAAATGGAAGCATTCTTTGCAATACATCATTTTTAGTTTCTGTTTGCAAAAATTCAAATCCCATTTTTGCAACCTTTCAATAATTTCCCTCTTTCTGCTGGCCTAATTTGGTATTTTATTTGCAATAACTGAATGATATGGTGCATTATCCATTATAATGCTTCCCTCTTCTATATAATCTAAGAATCTGTTAAAAAAACATTCTTTAAATGTATCAGCTGTCATATCTTCGTGATAGTCTAAGGTACTTTTGAAGAAAAAAATCCATTTGCTTTCTGGTAGGAGACGTGTCTTAGCAGATCCTGCATGACAAATGATGAGCCAACTGCCTTTTCCAACAGGTGCCTTTAGACCACCCTTTTTTTGAGGAGTCTCACCAGATTGACTTTTGAGTGTGGTTTTTATTTACCCATTAAACAAATATAAATATTTGTAACAAAAAACTTCACTTATCTTAAGAAAATGGTGTTAATTCTTCTTTCTAATGGAGATCGATTTCACAAACAGATTGCTTGCATTTTCCGTACGAATTTTAATCTTCTTGCAACAATGTCACTCCTCTCTACTAAAAATTAAAGCCCATCATTTGTCTTTCTGTACCTGAATCCTAATCCCCTCAAAATTCTGAAAGTAAGTGATTTTGACCTAGTGTATGAAATTTTATTTCTAAGAGGGCAAGTTATTTTCTGTACATTTGGAAATTTACCTTGGTCATAAAACTCAAACACAGTTCTATGTACAATGTCCTTGTCAAAGTCACTTAAATTTGTAACCCTCTTCGGAGGACCAACATGTATTTTTGGGTGACACAAACACTTGGGCACCACTGGAATCAGATTTTCTTGCCTCTCCACAAATACGGGACACAGTTGCTTTACCTACCCCACACGCTTCAGCAGTAAGCTGCTGAGCATTTTTGAAATTGAACTGATTTCTATATTCCTCATTGCCCAATTTTTTCAAGAATGTGTATACCTTGAAAATAATACTTCGAACCTGACTTCACAATACCTGCCTCTTTGACTTGCCACTAAATTCACCGCAAGAAGCCATTTCACTATTTAACTCCTACTCTATCGTTGCCTAAAGAGCAACTTAATAATATTGATTTGAACTTTCCAGAGTAAATAAACACTGCTTATCCAGCATTCATTCATAAATACGAGGGCTATCCAGAAAGTAGATTACGTTTTGGAATAAAAAGTAAACAAAGTATAGGAAACAAATTTTATTATATACAGATGAAAGCCACACTCAAATACTACTTTTCGACATAGTCACCATTCAAATTAAGGCATTTATCGTAGCGATGTACGAGCTTGGAAATTCATTTGTCGAAAAATTCGGCCGCCTGCGCCTTCAACCACTTCGTTACCTCTCCTTGCAGCTGTGCGTCGTCATCAAAACGCTGCATAGCCAGCCACTTCTTCATTGCTGGGAATAGGTGGAAGTCGCTCGGTGCCAGGTCGGGACTGTACGGCGGATGAGGAAACAACTCCCACTTAAAAGATTCAAGAACTTCACGAGTGACATTTGCCGTGTGGGGCCGGGCGTTGTCGTGAATCAACAAGATCTTAGAGCTCAACATTCCTCTGCGCTTGTTTTGAATGGCTCTTCTGAGTTTTTGGAGAGTTTGGCAATACCTTTGAGAGTTTATTGTAGTGCCTCTTTCCAGGAAGTCCACCAAAATCACACCTTTTCTGTCCCAAAAAACAGTCGCCATCATCTTCCTTGCCGACATTGTTTGCATGCATTTCTTGGGTTTTTGGGGAGAACTTGTGTGCCCCCACTGCCTTGATTGCAATTTCGTTTCACAGTTCACGTGTTTCACCCATGTTTCGTCACCAGTAACGATGCGATCGAGTAAAGAGTCACCATCCTTATGGTAAACGTCCAAAAAGTTCAACGCTGCAGCCATTCGCTGATTTTTGTGGTCCTCTGTCAAGATTTTTGGAATCCATCTTGCACAAAACTTGTGGTAACCAAGCTTTACGCTGATGATTTCGTGCAACAAACTTCGCGAAATTTGTGGAAAACTCAAAGAAAGTTCCGTTATTGTGAACCTTCGATTTTCACGGACTTTAGCATCGACTTTTTCGACAAGTTCGGCAGTCACTATGCTGGGTCTCCCACTTCGATCTTCGTCGTGAACATTGGTTCGGCCATTTTTAAATCTGATGACCCACTGACGCACTCCACCTTCAGTGATAATGTTGTCCCCATACACTTCACAAAGCTGCCGATAGATTTCTATCGGTTTACAGTTTTTTGCAGTCAGAAACCTTATTACTGCACGCACCTCGCGGGATTTTCAATTAACGCAGACATTTCAAACCGTCACAGTATCTGAACGGAGCACAGCACGAACCTCTCACTAGCACGGCTAGATGCCGACTGAGCTGCGCAACGCTCTGACCCCAAGATGGCCGCGCTAGCCCCGCCCCTAGCGGAAACAGACGAAAACGTAATCTACTTTCTGGATAGCCCTATACAGCACTCCACAGGCTAACAGGAAATAAAGTGTTTGCTCTTTCTCGAATTTAATACCTTGTTTTATTCAAAGTAATTCTTTTATCACATCATGTCAATTGTTTAAATTTCAGTTCTGAGTAATTACAAGTATATGTACACACATCAAACCAACCGATGACAATCCTTTACCTCACGATGTGTCGGTAAATATATAGATATTTATTTATTTATATTACAAAAAATATTTGAGCTGATACACTTTTACGTGGTTTTTAAATGGAAGAACAACTGAATAATACTGCTTTGAGCTCTCTAGAGTAAACAGTGATTACGAACCATCCATAAACAAAGATATGTGACCACACATGTCCTGCCAAGCCAGCAGAAAGTGTATTGTTTCCTCTAGCTCCAATTTAACAAACTCTCTTGGCTTATTCAAAGTAATTCTTTTATCATGTCATGTCAAACGTTTATGTTTCAGTTCTGAGTAATTACAAATATACGTAAATGCAAACATGCCAACCAATAATGCTATTCATTACAGTGCTTATGTTGCAATGCATTGTTATAATAGTGCTTTATTTATTTGTTTAGGAAAACTATTTGAGCTAAAAATATGGAGCTTTCACAGTTATGTTAGATACATTACTCTCTATCTTCCACATGGATCAGTTTTGGCAAAATCTGAATTTTCGTCTTAGCATGAATAGAATTTAATAGAGATTGATTAGGTTGGCACTTGTCACACACCACTTAGGGGGAATGCAATATGACTAAACTGCAGGACTCCGATTGGCTGCTCACCTAGTAGCGCTCAAAGACAAACATCATCCCATTTGAAACACATAACAGATGCCTTAATAGTACATCACATCTAGGTAGTATTTTGCAAAATTACTTGTATAAACAAATTAGACTTTCAAATTACAGAAGGTTTAGGCAATCAGCGCAACTGATATTAACCCTTTCACCGATATGGACGTCATATGACGTCCAAGTTAAAATGCCCCAAACCGATATGGACGTGTATAGACGTCCTGCGCATACATGCATTTAATGCTCATTTAACGGCAATTAATTTAATCTTGCTATTTTACAATAAATTTAAATTAGTTCTATAAGGAATGTAAACGTAACCTTAAAGGTTTCTTTTTGAATTTATACCTCCAAACCTGGATAAACACCCAAGGGCACATCTGCAGATTCACACCAAATAATATTGGTTTCCTTGCGAACTTCTTTTTCGCAACACACTACACATTTTCAAAATGGTTACAACTTTTTTTGGTTGTGGGTGGTATACTTTTAGGAAAGTGTTTTCTCTCAAGTATGAGGGGTGATGTCGTGGTGAATTTCTTACCCCCTAGTATAAAGAGGCCTCTGAGTATTATAATACTCAATTAGGTTACGAGCTCTTTATACGCGCAAGTACAGGTAGATGAATGTCTTCCATGAATTTACAGCTCTGAAAATTACTAAACAACTGTGCATAGTTACATCCAGTGGTATAAAAATACTATTTTTTACCATTTAACTGTTTTCCGTAAAGAGGGATAGCTAGTAATAGCTGATCCGCATCACCCATATTTGACCCGCCATTTCCCCAAACAATGGAGTAGCTAACATGCCATCTGTAGACCAGCACACGTCACTGCTATGTATGTCCTAAAAGTCTCCTTCATAATCATACAACAAATCTTCCAGATTTTCTACAGTAATATCAGAAGCCTGTATACATCATACCCAAGCTAATTTATTTGCTACATTATGAGGATAACCATGGTTAACATTGAGATTTAACAATTTCAAATGTGCCATTCATTTAGCTCTTGATACCTATAAGAAAGAGTATAAATAACTAGAATACAGAGCGAAAACAGCTGCATAAGGCTACCAGAAACCTTGGTTGAGAAACACTGTAATAACAGATGCTGACAGAGAGTTTTCTTTCCAGTGTGTGAGTGTGTAACGCAATATATTCTTGTATGATTATCTCTTGGTATAGCATAAATAAACTAAACTTGAACTGGAGAAGTCTCTTGCGTAGCTATACATACATACATACATTGGCTCGTATACACACAAAACAAAATGATTCAAATATTAGGCGTGTTTGGCGCAAAGAATGGCTTTTGCTACAGTGAAACAAAGTAGTGAAATTTCTACGATTTATTAATGTAGTCTCTACTTTATTGTTACTGTAGATTTATACTGCCTTTAATGAGCTTTAAACCAGTTTTTGTTTTGTTTAAATAACTGAATAAATACGGAAGATATGGAATTGTATTTGTGATGAATTTTTACAGCATTTAACAAATTAAATGTCCTGTTCTGTTTATTGGGTATCTGTTTCCGGCCCCTGAAGGGTTTAAATGGCCATCGTTGAAGCGGTTAATAACATTTTTACCTTTTAGCATGAGTAAATTTTTAAATATAAAATTGTAATATAAATTTTATTTTACTGTATGTATTTTTAAAATGCATTATTGTATTAGACTTCATATTAATTTGTAACATTTTCAACTGTATTTTAATGCATATTCTTTTATATTTTTGAAAATATTCTACATAAACTGTATTTTTGATGATGCCATGAGACTGGTTGACTCCTACGGCTAATAAATCATCTGGATCAGAATGAATGAATAAATAATGAATATGTCATGGAGAATGCCTTTGTGCTTGAGTGTACTATCATGCAGTGAATTAGGGTGATTCTTAGTACAACGAATATAGGAGTAACACCAGCAGTTCAAACTTAGCATCTATGGTGTACATCCTCAGGATTAATCAGGTTAGTAAAATAATTTTCACATGTGTATGGTTATGATTATATTGTTTTACAGATGTACAGGTTTAACAGGTTTACTTATTGAAAATATGACCATAATTTTTGTATCTAATACTGTAGTATAATTTACTAATGATGCTACTTCATGTAATATTTATTGTCCCAGAAAAGAAGGGATACGTTACTCATAAGCCGAATGTAAGACATTAGAGCAAGAGGATAAACAATGGAACTATCTCAGGATTACAAGGTTTTAAACAAAAATTATAAAAACATAGGGCAGTTTTTAAGTAAGGTAAAAAACAAGTGGATATGGACTGTAAAAAGAGGGAAGGAATAATAAGTGACTATTTTGTAATAACACATATTGTAACATGTCTGTAAATATACTTAATGGACTGTCCTGTGTAGCAGTAGCCTGAGCCAAAACAGAGGGCAGTCCAAAAATTGTACAAGCTTAGTACCTCAATAAATATCATCATCATCATCATCATCATCATCATCATCATCATCATCATCATCATCATCATCATCATCATCATCTCGGGATTACATGTGTTAACCACTAGGTTATAGCTAAACTCCTGAGTCAAATACAGTTGCTCTATTTATTGTATTATTCCATTTCTCATATGAAATTGTATAAACTACTAAACCTACCCAAAAATTCCAAGATGAGAAAGAAATATATTATTTGGAAGTAAATTCCATTTTAGAGTTTGATAGTGTAGTAATAACACTTTAAATATGAAATACTTTCAAAGATTTGTGTAATGCATATAAAAATGTGAGAGTAATGATATATTCTCAAGTCATTATTGAAAAGAAAGGAAATAATAGCAACATGATGGAAGCCTCTGGCTAGCTTCTAGCTGTAGTATGCATTGTGCATTAACACTTGCCTTGTCAAAAGGAGTAGGCTGCCATTACAGTTATAGGTTACCCAGAACAGAATAGATAAGAGCAAGTGTAAAGTGAACTGAATGAGTAAGTTAACTGGATAAAGGAAATTTTCTTTTATAGCCCAGCTTTCATACATGGTATCTTTTTTATTAACTGTCCTCTGATAAATTAAGTTCCCTATTATCTTTTGAATTTTTCCAATGTTGCACATTTATAGGTTCTTCTTTGCCTTGCCATTAATGTCACCAAATTTTAAAAAAATGTTTGGAAAAATTCTCTTACTTTTTTCATCCAAGTCTACTTGATTGTCCTACATTCAGATCACGGCAATAATCATCTTTAACAGAAAAGTCATTCATGAGGAGTAAACTTTGGCCTGTTGACTGATGAAGCACTAATGCTACACTCGAGTGGAGTCCCTGACAAAGCAAGTTCTGTGAATCATATTTTGATTTGTAAAGCCTGCTTTGGTTTCATTCATTTGCAACTTGAGAGCTTTCTCAATAGAGCACCATGGTGTTGTGAGCAGAGCAAAATTTCACTTTTATGAGATCTGCACAGGCTTGGTGTGACCCACTTTGGCCAGAGAGCTGGATTTGGGTTTTGACTGACAAAAGGATACCTGTCTTGGTTTGGTCATTTGACTAAATAAAAGTATAAATTGTATAATTATTTTACTTGATGTATTACATTTAATTAAAGAAACACATTAGAAGGAAGTATATTTCATAGAGCAGAATTACTGCAGTCTCCATTGGAATATCATTTGATAAAATGAGCCAGGTGAACTTCTGAGCATTCATTTTATTTTGTTCCATTGTTCAGGATATTTGACAAGATATGAGGCTAGTGCCGACTATGATTCTTCAGTCTTCAAATGTTAACCGCTTCACCGATGGCCATTTAAACCCTTCAGGGGCTGGAAACAGATACCCAATAAACAGAACAAGACATTTAAATTGTTAAATGCTGTAAAAATGCATCATAACTACAATTCTATATCTTCCGTATTTATTAAGTTATTTAAACGAAACAAAAACTGGTTTAAAACCCATTAAAGGCAGTATAAATCTACAGTAACAATAAAGTAGAGACTACATTAATAAATCGTTCAAATTTCACTTCTTTGTTTCACTGTAGCAAAAGCCATTCTTTGTGCCGAACGCGCCTAATATTTGTATCATTTTGTTTCGTGTGTATACGAACAAATGTATGTATAGCTACGCAAGAGACTTCTCTGGTTCAAGTTTAGTTTATTTATGCTATACCAAGCGATAATCATACGAGTATATGTTGCGTTACACTGGAAAGAAAACTCTCTGTCAGCATCTGTTATTACAGTGTTTCTCAACCAAGGTTTCTGGTAGCCTTATGCAGCTGTTTTGGCTCAGTATTTTAGTTATTTATACTCTCTCTGTATTCAGAGTGATTTCCTACAGCTATCAAGAGCTAAATGAATGGCACATTTGAAATTGTTAAATTTCAATGTTAACCATGGCTTATCCCCATAATGTAGCAAATAAATTAGCTTGGGTATGATGTGTACAGGCTTCTGATATTACTATAGAAAATCTGGAAGATTTGTTGTGCGATTATGAAGGAGATGTTTAGGATATAGGTAGCAGTGACGTGTACTGGTCTACGGATGGCATGCTAGCTACTCCATTGTTTGGGGGACGTGGCGGGTCAAATATGGGTGATGTGGATCACCTATTACTAGCTATCCCTCTTTACGAAAAACAGTTAAATGGTAAAAAAAGTATTTTTATACCACTGGATGTAACCATGCAAAATTGTTTAGTAATTTTCAGAGCTGTAAATTCATGCAAGACATTCATCTACCTGTACTTGAGCATATAAATAGCTCGGAACCTAATTGAGTATTATAATACTCAGAGGTAAGGGGTAAGAAATTCACCAGGACATCCCCCCTCATACTTGAGAGAAAACACTTTCCTAAAAGCATACCACCCACAACCAAAAAAGTCGCAACCATTTCGAAAATGTGTAGCGTGTTGCGAAAAAGAAGTTCGCAAGGAAACCAATATTATTTGGTGTGAATCTGCAGATTTCCCCTTGATGTATATCGAGGTTTGGAGGTGTACAATTCAAACAGAAACCTTTAAGGGTACGTTCACATCCCTTATAGAACTAATTTAAATTTATTGTAAAATAGGTGTTAAATGAGCATTAAATGCATGTATGCGCAGGACGTCTATACACGTCCATATTGGTTTGGGGCATTTTAACTTGGACGTCATATGACGTCCATATCGGTGAAAGGGTTAATGAATCCATGTGTGAGATAATAGCAAATGTGACATGAATATGTTATAGGGTGCAAGGAAAAGGGAAGAGTTCCAAACTTGGGGTTCATTTTATTTTTGGGTTTTCTTAAGCATTAATTTTCTTTAATTGCACAGTGGCAGGAAAAGAAGGTAAATTAAACAGGTTTATTAGTTTGAATTAGGAAATTAAATTTTTATCAATGAAAATACACACTACCACTGCAGTTACAGCTAATTACTGATGACAGGTACATACATATTAATGGCCACTTCTCGAGTGAATAATAGCCAATGTATGCCATCTCTTGCTACACAGGATTCATTTTGGACAATGCAGGAACATTCCTTTTCTGGAACGTTCACTTCAAGTTCAAGCCCTTTATAAGAAGCTAGCTCATGTCTGGCGGACAGTTAGTCTCTCAGTGGACAACGCCAAGTGCAGTTAATTTTGAGTTGAGACTCAGCAAAGCAGTAGTGATTTAATTTGCTGGATTAGTTGTGTTTGTTCAGAGCTTGTGTACCAATGTCTCTGATGTAATGCTTTCTATAGATACACAAAGGGCCTAATAAGCAAAGTGTGTTTAGCTGCAAGTAGGATTCTCATTTAAAAAAAAAATAAAAATAAAGAAATAACATTAGCTTTTGAAAATCTTCCAAGAGTTAACATAACAAAGCTACAAACAAATGATTCAATGTATCCATTTCGTTGTAAGCACACCATCAGTTGATTGACTATTTATTCAAGTATTATGGACAGAAGTTCTCATCTCCTGGTGTACGAAGTTTGGCATTTGGTTAAAATTTTCAGGGTGTTAGCAAAGACTTCATTCAGTCCTTTAGATAATTCCAAAGTGAAGATCTGATGTGTTTTATTCACAGGACTCTTTACCCATTCAAACTACTCCTCTAAAGGTTATTCTTCTATTTACTGCAATTTAATCCAAATAAACATTTGCAGAAGTAATTTTATTACATATTTCCTTGTAAGTACAATGCTTATATAGGAATACATTAGGCTTAAGCAATAGTAAAGTATTTTGTTCCCTTTGCATGACTAAGAGAAAAAACTTCTAACGCAGCTACAAAATAAGAATGAACATAGGTTGAGCCAATACAGTTATCCCACTGTCTTGGTGTTGCCAGTTCCACGGCAAGCGAGCGACAGAGATGGAAGATATATCTGTCATTGTCTCATCCTAGCAAGTATTATACAGATGCTGAGATGTAAATATAGTGATACAGATGCTGACAGAGAAGTTCGCTTAATATTTCAGCATGTGTGTGAGAACATATACAATGATTATCACATAATCTGAACCTTAATGCCTTGAACTGCAGAACAGTTCGCTTAAGTAGCTATCGTTCATATGCACACAACACAAAATGACTCAAATTAGATGCGTTCCAAAGGTGTTTGCTACAGTGGAACAAAATAGTGACATTTCAGTGATTTGTGAATATAGTTTCTATTTTAATGATGCCATATTTGTACACTGCCTGTAATGGACTTCAAACCAATTTTTGTTTAATTAAAATACTTAATAAATACGGAAGATATGAATTTGTATTTATGAAGCATTTTTACACCATGAATCACTTGTACTAATGTGGTGCATTGTGCGCAAAAATTTTAGTCTTGCAGCAACAATATCCCTTCTTTCAAGCAGAAATTTACGACCATCATTGGTTCTCCTATGAACCCAAAAAATTTCAGAATATTACACATAGAAGATACAGAATCCGTATATTCTATTTTCGCCCTCATTAAATTGGTCAGCCTTTTGGCAGTTGGATATTCATCCTTGTCATATAAATCGTAAACACACTTTTGAAAATTGTCTAAGTTGGTAGAAAATTGTCTAAGGTTTTTTAGCTTCCTAAGGTTCCCTGGAGATCTAAATATGAAAACTTATTCTAATTTGGTAAACTGTTTGCCTTCTTTAACAATGTTCGTCACAGAATGAGCATTCACGTGACAAGCTTGTAACATTAATTCTTGACTCTGAGCGAAATTTATACTTTCGAAAATACCTGTACATCTGTTTGAGAAAGGAATACCCATTAACAAGAGTATTTGTAGCCTATTTATGTAAAATCTTATGAGTTATTTTGCAGTTACTACTAGGCGCACCAGTACTAGGCTTGCTAAGTGGTATATTTACTAACTTTGAAAAGAACTTGTGCACTCTTAAAAGATCACCACTTTACTGAATGCAGGGTACAAAATGTAGCTGCAGCATAGTACATGTCTGCTTTTCTTCACTCACAGTTAATAATTCTTTTCTTTCCAGTCAGGCGCCTTGTCTTCCCATATTTCCAAAACCAGATGTGCTACAACCATGGGGTTTGGACAGTAATCCTCAGAAAAAACAGCTGTGTAATATGGGAAAAAACAAAATAATTCTTTAATTGGTATCTTTAGAGCGCACAAAGAAATTAGTCACATGCTTCGGCGAAGCGAGCCAGTATGCATGCTTAACTGTACAACGTTGCAGGCACAGCATTTGGCTAGTAGCCATAGAACAGCCACGCCTAGCCCCGCCTTATGTTCATTCCTATTTTGTAGCTACCTTAATTTGAGAAAAGTTTAAAGACAGGAAGATTCAAACCAATAAATCTGCCTCTGTGGTATGGGGGTAGCATGTTTGCCTCATTCAAGAGATCCTGAGTTCATATCTCGGTCAGGGTGAGTTAACTGGATAAGATTTCTTACTGGGGTTTTCCCTTTTCTTGAAAGATGAATATTAGGTAGCTCTAAGCTCTAAGGACCATGGGCTTGTTTAAGCACCATTTCACCCATTTCATTCATTTACTGCCCAATATCACTTACATTGGAGGACCTACCAATAAAAAGGAATATCCTGGAAATTAACTAAAATAAAAAGTTTTTTTTTTGTAAGATTTAATAAAATCTACATGTTACATGCAGCAAGATTCTATCTTTTACTGTTTATAAGTTATGCAACGTCACTCAGAGAGAAGAGGGCTTTAATGGTTATTTTCAGGATATTCAACAAATACATTTCATCTGCTACGAAAATATTTTTAACATACAGTATTTTAATCAATATTCTTAGGGCCATTTTCTGAAAAAATTAAAATTTTCAGAAAACTGTTCCATGTCAAGCATAGTTTGGAGTGGGGATAATTTTTCTGAAAATCCGTGCCTCTTCTTAGAAAAACAGAAAATTCAAATACCAGGTTTATATTTAATCAAATTCTCATTTTTGAGTTATGCTCTTCTCTCTCTCTCACTCATGCACATATATGCACACACTATTATCGTTTTTCTGAAAAAGCTTAATTTTGGTATAAGGAGGTCTCAAAACAAGATTTCTGGTGAAATTTTGACATCTTTGGTAGAAATTGAATACTTCTACTCAATATATGTATAGAGATAGCAGAAATTAGGGGGATATTTAAGGGTTGGGGTTTGCAATTTGTTAATTGCAGTATTACCTTAAAATTTATTTTCACATCATAATGATTGATTTACAACACTGAATCTAATAATAAGAGGTATTATGACAAACCAAAATGAATAATAATAATAATAATAATAATAATAATAATAATAATAATAATAATAATAATAATAATAATAATAATAATAATAATAATAATAATAATAATAATAATAATAATAATAATAATAATGCTTAGATAGGAACATCAAAGATAACAAACCATTCTCTATTCCTCATACAGCTTGTTGGTATTTGCAAACAATACTCAGCAGGCCATGTTAACATGCCATCAGCAAGGCTGCTGTTATTTACATTTATTATGCTGCTAAACCATAAAGAATGAACTGAATTTAATTTACTGTACAATTTCAACTTAAATTTACAATTTTTCAATATATTTCTTTAACACTGTCTTAATATGGTATACCCATGGACAAAAAAGAAAGTTCTGTCTGGAGTGCCAAATTTGTCTAAGTCCTACTTAGCACAGCGACTTGTTTATGCCATCTACAATATATTTGTGTAGCGGCAGCAAGTTTTCACAAGTTGTAGATCTTAAATTACAAACCCATATGATCAACAATCCTAATCAAATATATATTTAAGTTTCTTCAACAATAAACTACCAATATTAACTAAAAATATTAACAAAACAAAACATGAAACTGTTTGGATTGTATGGCATTATTAAACCTGTGACCTTCCATATATGTTCAGTGTAGCACTGTGGCAAAACGTACACTATTCCTGTGGTGACAGTCGAAGTTTGCTTCTTGCATGTACAAACATTTTTCATTCCTTCTCTTAATGATGGTGAATCAAGACATAGCAGCTATTTATTTTATATATTTATTTCATACATAACATTCTGCAAAGTTATATGATTGTTATGATGCTTCTTTAAGGATTTATTCTACTGAACAGCAATATGCTGCACAAGAAAGCATGTGATGCCCAGAATGGTGTGCAAACGCATTTCTTATGAATAATGCTGCATATGCAAATCAGAGAACATGCAGACAAGGATTTAGACACAAGGAGGTCATTCCTTACACTAGTCGAAGAATGAGGTTTGTATGTTTGTGTGAAGCTGCAGCTCATATTGGAGTCCCTTAATCCACAGCACAAAGGTGGGCAAGATTATCCACAGAAGGGACTGAACACAATAGTCCTGGTTCACGAAGAAGATATGTATTGACCTCCAAAGTGGATACTGCTTAATTGCAGTAGCAGTGTTTCCAATATGATTCTGAAATGAAGGCCAATTTGCATTTCTCTGGATCAGCTCAAACAGCTATATGACTTGTAAATGACACAGGACTTCATGTGTGAATGGCAGCTAAAGACATCTGACAGACATTCACAGATGAGATGCCTTTTCTTCCACCCAGTATTTTATTCTTTCTTTGTCATTTTCAATGGCTGCACTACAGATCATATTATGAACAGGTAGATATTGTAAGTGCCTGTTTGTTTTGCTTAGATCTCCAATGCATTTTATGCTGCATACAGATATTGATACATTCCCATCATTGCATTACATGATGTATTATTTTTAACTTTATGCAAGGTTCATTATGAAAGTTTTGAGATATGTGTAAACTACAGTTGATTATTAATTTTTAGATGAGTCGTATTTATTACACATCTGCTTCACTTTCATACCTATTTTGAGGACATGTTTCGCAAATCATCATTTGCATCTTCTGCTCTTATGCGACTAAAGCCTGATCCAGTGGTGTGGTGGGTGTGGGTAATTCTGGAGTTGCTGCTGCCATCTGTTGATTTAGTGATGAACTTAAATGTGGGATTCTCTTCTGGCGGGATTTCGAAGTTCATTAGTTGGTTTTTTATGCTTTTCTATGTATATTCTCTCCCATATGACGAGTTCACTGTTTTTGTACGTATTTTAGTAATTCTGTGCTATCTTCAATTTCATGATTTTCAGCCCAGAAATGAGCTGCTATTGCGGACTTATCAATATTTTTGTATCTTAAGTGCCTGAAGTGTTCTTTCTTTCTAGTGCCTATGTTTCTTTTTGTCCTCCCTATGTAAATTTTTTCACAGTCTTTACACTTAATCTTGTAAATGCCTGACTTTTCCTCTGGTTTTATCTTATCAGTATTATTACTGTGAAGTAGGTTTTTAATGTTGTAATTGTTTTTTGGTGCCAATGTTATATTGTATTTCTTGAATATTTTTTGGAACTTTTTTGTGGCCCAGGGGTGGTAAGTAAATTTAGAAAATCTAATTTCTTGTTTTATTGGTGTGAGAGCTGTGATCTGTTTTAATCTCTTTTGAAGTTTGAATGATTTTAGTTTTTTATCTACAAGGTTTTTTCCATATCCATTTTTAATTTCTGAATTGACTGTTCCCAATATTAATTTAAGAATAAGTTTCTAAATGTACTCTATGTTTCCTCCCAGCACAATGTCATTCATAGTCATTTGACTGGCCTTTTTAGATTTTTACAGATGACATACTCCTTAGATTGCGAGGTATCTGTTTTAGTTTTAAATACTTTTCTACCTTCCTCAAGAAACATTTAAGATATCTACCTTTTTGTCCTTGAACATTGGTGCTGTTTCCAAAACCAGATGCTTTGAGTATGCTGAGTTGCTAAGTGAAATTAGTGTTTGTGTGTTGTTTTGGCTCATAATGTCCATGGTACATTTCATAAATTCTATACAGTTCTACATAGTTCATGATCATCATTAAATACATAATTTATTTTCATAATTTGTATTTGGAATGACATTTTATGTGTTTTTTGAACCTGAAATATGTTCAAAACTTTTTGTATTATGACTGCCTTTTACTTTAACTTAGTTATACCTATTTTAGTGAAGTTCTTGATGTATTTTTCTCAATGCCATGTTGATCCTAAGGCTTCTGATAGTCTTGAAGTTATTGAAATTCTTAAGATTTAGCAGATAGGATTTTCATTTTGCATTATTATTTTTATTTATTTATTTTCCCCAAAACCTATTCAACTGCCCCACATTAGATGCCACTATGAAATAAATTTATATGGCCTTTCATAGGTGCATAAAATTGTAAGATATTTTAGTGTAGGCACAGTATTTTGCTTCTACTGAGTTGTAATTATAGCTGCCTGGTGAGACTGCTTGTTTCTTGATCATGTTTATGGATAAGGTGCTATCCTACTCAATGGGTTTACTAAGTTTCGAAGTAAATAATTTATTTTCAAAATGACTTCCTTCTTTCCATGTCACAATTAATTTAATTATTTCTCTTACTCGGTATATTTATATTTATTTATTTATATTATTCTTAATATGTAGTTTACAATTTGCTTTGCTTCCTATAGAACAAGATCTCAAAAAAATTGTTTACCGTTTTATATTTGTGTTATTTCTGTCCACATAATTTGAATGCATTTTGCATCTGGTATTGTTCACATGTTAATTTTCTTGGATGCATTTTCAAGTCTTATATTTTTACTTCATAATATACTTATGTATAAATAATTTAATTGACAAATGGGATATTGCTTCTTTATATGAATTTTATTAGCAAAGCATAAGTACCATTCTTGATGCAGTGTATCTCTAATCTACACTACCAAATTTTCTCCATGACTCAGCAGAGTTAATATTTCAATACACAGAGCTACTTATTCCCAAAGTGTCTTTACTTCTGAATATTAACATTCTCTTTTCTCAACCACTGTTTTAAATGAATTCTGACATACAAATTTACTTGTTCTTCTTTGCCTTGTATCATCTACAAAGAATTCTTTCGCATACGGAGCATACAAGCATACATACACAACTTTCGACTCCTTTGTGCCTGGTGTGTGTATAACTGCGCCTCTTATTTCCCCTACATCGATACATTATTACATCCCTCTGGTTATACTTATTATTTTATTAAAAGTTTTATGTTGAATTTGTTACAATTTAAAATAATTTTTATTCTTGAAATTTTGTTTTACAACGTATTAAATATTCTAAGGTTCTTTTTCATTTTTCTAGTTTAGTGCGCTAATACTGTAATCTTACTTTTAGCCTTTCATCTTTCAGACTTCTTCGTTTTCATTATCATTATTATTATTATTATTATTATTATTATTATTATTATTATTATTATATCTTCCTGATTTTTTCTATTAATCAATAATTTAGTTAAAATCAATTCGCTAAAATATGGAGATGGAGTATGGTATCCTGTTCTACTGTCCCCTACATGTGGAGTAGTATGGTCTGGACATAACAGTTGCTGGTATGCTAACACACACCCACACACCCACACACAGTCCTGCCATTAATTCTGTCCCAAAATTTGAGTTGCCGCCACAAACTATTAGGTTAGCACACCTGCCACTTGGTGCTCTCCAGAGCAACATTACATGTGCAGCTCCCACATGCATGCAGTTCATGGCAAGCCGCCGCTTGGTTAAGATGGAGTGGGGAGCAAAGGAGAATTGCATTGCAGTAGTTGCACTACACAAGTGTATCAAGACACCAATAGAGATTTTCAGTTGTTACAACCGCTGCAAATTACATTGTAATTTGTTTATCGATGTATCAAACAATACACTGAGACTTCCTCTTTTGCTGACAGAACTAGAAGTGATCGGCCATGCACGACCAGAACACCAACAGTGATTAAAGCTGTTGCTGAGAGATTTCGGAGAAATCCACGCTGTAAGCAAAGAATAATGGCAAGGGAAGTGAAAACCGCTCCGAGAACGATGTCATGCATTATAAAAGAAGATCTTGGACTTTCAGCATACCGAAGAAGAAAGGGACAGCGAGTGACAGTAGCTTTAAGGCACATAAGAACAACAAGAGCCAAAAGACTACTGGAGAAGAATGCAAATGGCAGTCACTGCCAAATTCTTTTCACGGATGAGAAAATTTTCACCGTTGAAGAAAAACTCAACTGCCAGAATAATCGAGTGTATGCTTACATATCTCAGAAAGCTGCTGCCAAGAGTCCAAGAGTGGAAAAAGTACATCATCCAGCATCTGTGATGGTTTGGTGGGGGTGTCATTTGAAGGTGTCACTGCACTGCATTTCTACAAACAGGGTGAAAACACGTGCCACCAACTACCAAACCAAAATTCTGGAAAAGGTTGAAAAGCCCCTAAACACCACCTTGTTTGCAGGTAAGCACTGGATATTCCAGCATGACTCAGGACCTGCCCACAAGGCAAAGACCACACAACGTTGGCTGGAGAGCAACGTTCCAGAGTTTATCTCTACCAGTGATTGGCCTTCTGGAAGCCCTGACCTAAATCCACTAGAGTATTGCTTATGGGATATTTTAGAGCAGAAGGCCTGCTCTAAATCTCACCACAATATCATGTCCCTAAAGGCAGATTTAGTGAAGGCAGCTGCCTCAATACCCCACAATGTCATATGTCATGCGTGCTGCGATAGATGAGTGGCCGGAGAGATTGAAGACATGTGTCAAGGCAAAGGGCTGACATTTTGAGTGATACGTATATTTATACTTTGTGTAGTCTCTAATAAAAAAGTTACAGATATCGGTTTGTTGTAGTTATCATTTATGTATACAGTAGGTGCCTCTGTATGAGGGACAGAACTTATGGCAGGACTCACTCACTCACTCTCTCTCTCTCTCTCTCTCTCTCTCTCTCTCTCTCTCTCTCTCTCTCTCTCTCTCTCTCTCTCTCTCTATATATACACACATAGAATAAAACACTTCTTAAGATACGAATGGGAACCCAAAAATAACCCTGATTTTTTAAAAATTTACTTTGAATTTTTATTAACTTCTACATTCATAGTATTTTAGTACCCTTAAATGTATTTTCCATGTGCATTAATGCACTTGTTCCAATGCTTTTGCCACAGTTGAAAGCAGTTTTGAAACTCTTGAGGCAGGATACTGTTCAGAGCTGTTACTATGTTTTCCTTGATTTAATCCACATCACTCAATCATTTTTCTTTCAGACATTTCTTGATCTGTACAGAAAAGAAAAGAAGAGTCAGATAGGGTGAGTAGAGTGGATGAGGCACAAGCTCCATGTTGCTTTTTGTCAAGAACTGTCAGAATATCGGATTTGTGTGGACTGTAGCATTATCATGGTGAAGCAACAGTTCTTATTTATCAAAATTTCTGACCATTTTCATTGCACACTCTCATAATCTTCATAATACATCCAGATGAAAATGTTGGTTCACTGTCCAGGAGAAATAAACTCTTAGTGGACAATGCCATTCATATAAAAAAAATGTCAACACTGTTGTGACACTTGATCAAACTTGACATACCTTCTTGGGTGTTAGCGAATTTTGAGCCCTTTGATTATTATTATTATTATTATTATTATTATTATTATTATTATTATTATTATTATTATTATTATTATTATTATTATTATTATTATTATTATTATTATTATTTTTTTTTTATTATTTTTTATTTTTTTTTTTTAAAGTGCATCACTCCTGTGAAACCAGACATTTTTTCTTTCAGATTCCTCTAACTGCTCAATGACATCAAACAAAATTGCAATTCAGTATCACCCTACATTTAAATTTCTTAAGAAGAAATTTGGTTCAATAAAGGATGGGAAAATGTAGTCCAAACTGTGAACTTCTGAGGATGTATTCCAACTTGGACAAATCATTAGGTGGTTCTGAATCCCTTAGATGGAAATTCTGTGTTTACTTGCCCACTGAGTTCAAATCAGCACTCATCAGACATGAAGAGCATGTCCTATTTCTCTACTGCTTTAAAATATTATAACAAAAATTTGCAAAAAGGTGTCTGGGCTGAATAGCTGGTATTCTGCAATTTATGAAGCCTCAGAATTTTGTAGAGATAAGCTTCAATTGTAGTGGTTTGCAGCAGGATCCAAGGGACAACTGAGTTTCTCTTGTTAGCTGATGCAATGACATTCATGGGTATTATCATAATGGTTCACAATGCTTACAAAAGTAATCTGTCAGTTTCTCTTGTTATTTCATGAACTCTTACCTCCATAAGAATCCTGTTTTCCAAAAGCAAGTAATAATTGCAAACAAAAGAGAGAATATAGAACAACCAGAATCAATTTTTTTCCATGCAAATTTTATTACCTGCACTTAATTTCATACATTGCTTATAACAAACATTTTGCAGGGAAATTTTATAATATGTATAACATAAAAGGCTACCTCATCTTTAAATTGTTCTCTTTAGGCTTTTTTAAGACATCTGTTCAAACTCAGGGTACTTTTCTGCTATGCCAATTATACATTGGTTGATAATGAACTGATATTCCCCTTCTATAAAATTCCCTGTTTTGAAGTACAGTTCAATAATGACTAACCATTCTTTTGTTAAAGGCATTCTGGTAAAGGTGCTAAGAAATACAATCTTCCATGATAGAGGAATAGTAATGGGCAGTTTAACCATAAATAATACTCCTGGACCTCCATTAGTATTGACAATCTCTATAGGGATTGAACTAAGGTGTTTGAACAATAGAGGCATCACAGGTGTGAGTGCCAATATAGAGCTTTATTACAGCATGAGAAGTAGCCAACTTCTTTGACACCAACTTTCTCAGGTATTGCAACATCTGAAGTGAAACATGCATTAAAAGAGTGAAAATTTACAGCAGGAGTGAATTACATAGGTCCAATTCAAAATGAACAACATCTAGTATAACATACTCTTAGGAATGGCTTAGACTGATCTATGTTTAAGAATCTCTCTGCATATGTAAACTATTATGTCTAAATGCACTAAAACATCCATGCAGCAAGGGTATTTTTTGCAAATACTCAAGCATTCTTCTGCCATGGTTCTTTATTCAAAATCATACATAATTCTGCCATTGCAAAACATTATCTTATACTGAATACATAAACCACAGTAAAATTCACTTTCATACTGAATACTAATGAAAACAAATGGCGATATTTCCATCAGTCTAAAGCAAATGAACAGTGCCATTTCATTTGCTTGTGTTTATATTTCCATGTACTTTGTTATGCAAAATAATTATGACTTTTTATATATCGACAGTTGACGAAGCCAAAATCCTGGAAAGAATTACAATAACAGAATTGAACTGAATATCTACTTTTCACTGAGCTGACAAAAACTTACCACTGAGCTGTAGGTTTTGACTGCATACTTTTTACACCACCATCTACTGGAACAGCTACTGTCAAATTGAGCAGGGGAGATGAAGATGCCATTGCATGACTATTGTACTTATAATCTACCTTGAGATCTGTATGGCTTGGTTCACATTTCCAATATGCTACTAACTGAAAAGGGCATGACCCTGCACCATTCTTTGGTTTGATCTGCAAATAAAATAAAGAAAGAATTTATTTTACTGAGGCATCTAAGCAGTGCTTTTTCATGGCAAATACACACAATTGTCCACTGAATCCTTTTCTTTACTTGATTATTTTCACAGATGCAGGTATCTAAAGTAACATCCACATACTTATTATTATTAAAAGCAGAAGCATTATTAACAGTAAAGTATTCTTCATATTTGAGTTTGATTTATATAAAATATCCACATACTGCTTGAAAAAACCTTTCTGTTCCTCCTGGCAATGTGGTGCTAGCAGCTGTAAGAGACGGACATGTTGGTCAGCAACATGCAGAAGATGAGTATCATGGGAAAAGGAACTCAGCTACACAGAGCGAGAATTGAAGTTTTGGAAGATGGGGAATAAAAAGATGGGACTGTTTATAATAAGACAGCAATATGGTTGGCAATAATAATTACTAGACTGCTAATAATGATTGGGATAGAACAAAACCCAGGACCTGCTGCATTAAAGCAAACTGAGCTGCTACTGAAAGAAATGCATGGCAGCTTGGGAAAGAAGATGGATGAATACAAGTAACAGATGAAGAATACAAGGAACAGTTGAAGAAAGCAATGAGAAACCAGAAAGATGAATTAGAACAACAAATAGGAGAATGCAGAAGGAAAACTGAACTAAGGTCAAATAGATGTGATTCAGGACAAAGAAAAAAACGCTGCTAATTTTCAGAGTGAAAGAAAACCATGGGATAGGCTCAGAAAGTGTAGTTTAGGAAATTATGGAAAAAAAACTTGGATGGAAGTCCACGAATGGGAAATCGAAGCATTTAGAATTGGGGGAAAAAAAGAAAGAAAGAAAGAAAGAAAGAAAGAAAGATAGGAGAATACGACCAATTTTAGTGAAATTCACAACCTTAAGGAAGAAATGGGAAGTGATACAAAATGCAAAAGAATTAAAAGGAATCAGCATTTTTATAGAACAGGATTATTCAAAGGAGGAACACTGATTAGATTAAATTGATTTGCATTCAGTATGTTCACTTGTAGCCAGAAAAAGCCTGAGAACATTTGAACATGTCCAAGAGTTAACTGCTAAAGGGAATGAAGCAAGGCAGCTGGAAAGAAGGTGTTCATGAAAGGATTACAACTATTTATTGAAGGAGAAAACTGGAGTATGAGCATCGTGAGTAATGGGAAAAAAATTTGCAAAAGAATGACAAAGTTAAAGTATAGAGTGACAGATGTGGGAACAAGGCAAGAACAAGGAACAAATGATGAGGTATGATGATATAATATATATAAGGGCGCTCAACTACGGCAGTCATCAGCGCCTTTTAAAAAACTAGTCATGGCAAAAGCCAGATATAAAACTTTCTAAAAACTATACAAGTGTAACAAAACCTATTAAAAATACACGTACATAAAAAACATCAATCAAAACCTACTAAAAATTTCGTTCACTAAATCCTAAACTCTAAACTAGACAAGAATCTAAAAACCTTTTCCACGGGTCTCCATGCACGGCCTACACGTGGGTGGGCCTGTTGACCGTCTCCCTCAACCACGAAGAGGAGCCCACACGAGGGAGACTGTTGGCTCGGGACCCCGGGTGCGCCAAACCCGTACCTACCGAAGTAGGCCCCTGGGGGGAATAAGGAAGGGGGCATATTATGATCCAGTGGCAAGAAAAGCTAGAGGGGGAGAACAGCATGGTGGGCAGAGCAGCAGCAGATGACAATTAGGATGAGGGGAATATGATGATGTGAGAAGCAGAGGGATCGCCAATTGCAGCAGGAAGAACGGGGACATCTTGTAAAGTAGAGAAAAAAAGCAGAGAAATCAAAGTGTCAGTAATTGCGCTACTGCGAGGGGAAATATAGGGGAACTGGATAGAAGTGAAGTAACATATGTCACAAATATGCAAGAGGGATGTGAAGAAAAAAAAAGGGGGGACTAAAACTAATAAAAATAACTGAAAAAGGGAACTGTAATGACAGTCAAAGAGGGGAAGTAATATATGAAGGGAAATTTTCAGCAAGAAATCAAGATCTAGGTCTAAATTAGAAAAGCTTATATTAAAAAAAAAGTAGGGAATGGGAGTAAAGCTGACTTTTTTGGAATCTGGAGGAAAATAAAGTAAATATAGAGTTGCAGAAGTTTAATTTTGTAAGAAACAGAGCAAACAAAAGTAGTGATGGAAGAAGCATATCAGCAGGAATGGGAATTCTGATTAGGAAAGATATAGAATTGATTGTCAACACAATGACAAGGGTTAGGCACAATGAAGTTCAATGGTTAATATTAAGCAATGAGTTAAATTAATGTAAAATAGGAATATCAGCTTTTCATAATCCCAGGTTATATGATAGCTTAGAGGAAGATATGGAGGAACTGGAAAAGAAGTTTATAGCAAGAATACGAGAAGGAAATGGTAAAGTATTTGAAAAAGATCATGGAGAAGAAGCAGGGAGAACGGGGGACATGAACTAAAGCCAAAAGAAAAAGTAGAGCTAAAATAACAAACAAGGAGGGAAGTAAGCTGTTAGGTTTTTGCAAAACAAAAAACTTAATATGTAATGGTGATTTAGGGGAAAGACAAAGAAAAGCAGTTTATGTTGGAAAATAAAAGTAGTCAAAGTATTATAAATTATATACCATGCAATGAAAAAGTGGAGGAGAAAATAAGTAATTTTAAGCTTAAAAATGTGATTATAAATAGTAGTCACTCCCCATTATTATTAAAAATTAAAGAATTAAAAGAGGTGGAGAGGGGGATGAGACAGTACAATTAAAAGAAACAAACATTTAATTGGGAAGGTGCAAAGGAAGAGGTCTTTTGAGCAGATGTAAACAAAGAAGACAAATCATAGAATGTGAAACAAATGATAGCTCCAAAAGAAGGAAACATAAGTAAAGCACTTGAACTACTAAAGACATTATTAACTAAAGAAGGGAGAAATAAAACTGTGAAAGAAACAAATAAAAGAAGGATGATTTGATGAAACATGCAAATTAGCAAAAAGAAGGGTATATGGACCTTGAGAGTTGCAGGAGCACTGAAGACAAATCAGATACAGAAATTTTGATGAAAGGTCATGTGATTATAAAGGTTCGTTGAAGGAAAAGAAAAAGAGTGGTCAATAAGTATATATATATATATATATATATATATATATATATATATATAGTCGCGAGCACATTGTTGATTCGAGGCGGTGTGGGCAATGAGATCAAAGAGACTGGCAATGCAGTGCGGAGATAAAAGCTCGCCGAAACGGTGGGGGGAAGGAGACAGATTTCTAGACAGTTTGTCTTTCTTCGAGCACCGTCTTGATTATTTGAGAACATTCCGGATAGTGAGTCAGCTATAAAAACGGAGCCGCCTTCCGCCCCTGGCAGTCAGTCGATAATTGGACGCATGTGACGTACTTCTCGACTGTCAGATTGACTTCTACGTAAATAAAGAGCAATTTTTAGTGTTTGTAACCTGGACTTTTAATTTCACGAACCCACAAAATCACAATTGGTGTCAGGAGTGAGATGTACCACCATGGAGGCTGCATTGGAAATGATTCTACAGAAAATGGAATGAACACGGCAAACGAGAACCTCACCGCCGAGATGAAAGAAATGAAGGCGGCTAACGACAACATCGCCGCCACAATGAAAGAAATGAAGGCGGCTAAGGATAACATCACCGAGAAAATGGAAGAGAAGTTGGAGACGGCAAATAACAACTTGGCCGCGATGATGACCGCAACGATGACCACGAATATGGCCGAATTGACCACGGAAATGAAGACTGCGAACGAGGCCCTCGCCGTCAAATTTAAGGAGCAGTTGGCCGGTATAAAGGAGGACGTCATGGAGTTGGGCAAGCGCGTCGAAGACCTGGCGAACAGCTTTAATGGCCTAGAGGGAAAGACCAACAATAACACAAAATCCCTTGAAGACCTATCGAGCCACGTTAACAACCTAGAGGGAAAGGCCAACACCAGCACTAAGTCCCTGAACGCCATGGTGGACATCGTCGGCAGAAGGACGAAAGATTTGAAGGCCGATGCGTCGGGACGCGACACAACATCTGCGCGCGTCAAACCGCCAAAGTACGACGGCACGTTCACGTTCGAAGTCTTCCGCCGCCAATTCGACACGGTGGCCAAGCACAACAAGTGGTCACCAGAGGAGGAGGCCGCACAGCTAATAGCTAGCCTCCAGGGACGGGCCGCAAAAGTCCTGAACGCGGTCCAGACAGACACGGCACCCACGGACATCTGGGAGGCCCTGGAGAACCGCTTCGGGAACCACCGCTTGGCCGCAGCCTACCGCAGCCAACTGAACTCAAGGACGCAGCAGCCAGGGGAGACGCAGCAGGAGTTCGCCCTGGCAATTGAATAGCTGGCCAGCAAAGCTTTGGTCGACGTCCCACCTGAATTCGTATCCCGGGAAGCCGCCTACACCTTCGTTGTCGGGGTACGAGACGTTGATATACGTCAGCGCCTAATGCTCGGCGACTAAAAAACCATCCACGAGGCACTAATGGCAGCATTGTGGATGGAGGCGGCCAAGGTGACGGCTTCTCCGACGTCGAGAACAAGGAATATCCGCTACACTGGAGACCGAAGACCAGCCGAGGGACGCTGGCAAAGACAAGTGGCCGGGACACCGAGAGAGACTGCCCACACCAGGGAGAGCAGCCGGAAAACGAGTAAAGGGCG
Source organism: Mantis religiosa (assembly GCA_030765055.1). Taxonomy (NCBI): domain Eukaryota; kingdom Metazoa; phylum Arthropoda; class Insecta; order Mantodea; family Mantidae; genus Mantis; species Mantis religiosa. Next base: position 154,710,666 of record CM060950.1, on the reverse strand, counting down.
TCATGGCGAGGGGCACGTCGGCGCCATCACCACCAACCCCTCGAGTGACACTGCACGCCGTCAGCCGGAGTATGGATGAGACTCATCGCGGACCGTTGGGTGAGAGGGAAGCCGTGCTGTGTGCTCGTAGACACCGGGGCAGCAGTGACCATCATCAGACCTGACGTGGCCAAGGGTTTGCCGTTGAGGACGCCGAGCCGACCGTACCAGCTTGAGACGGCACCGGGCGACACTTTACCTGTGGAGAGGGAGGCCCTGCTGAAGTTGACCTTGGGACGAAGTGCCGTACATCTGTGGGTGTTCGTCGCGGAAGTGGCCGAGTAGGTGATATTGGGACTGGATGCCCTCAGGAGCCACGAGGCGACGGTCGACGTCGGCAGGAAGGTCCTGCGGCTCAATGGAGAAGAGGCCATACTCCGGCAACCCGAAAAACGCCTGGGAATTTGCAGGGTCATCCTGAGGGAAGACGTGGTTGTCCCCGCGAGAAGCGGAGTGGTGGTGACGGCGCGACTGGAAGGCCAGCGGACGAAGAACTTGATGCTGCACCAGAAGACACCTGTGTACGGATTTTGTGTTGCCAGGAGATTGCTGCCGTGCCGAGAGGTGCCGGTGAGGCTGCTCACGACGTCTCCAGGCCGGGACGGAGTTGGGGTGGTTAGCGTAACACCAATCGATAAGACCCAGGAGCCGGTGCCGACGCAATACCTGGGGCCCCGGCTGGTAAGTTTATTCGAGAGGGCGTCCGACCACGTGACCGCAGAACAGCTCCAGAATGTTCAACTGCTTTGACGATACCAGCGAGTCTTCAGCCAAGACGACAGCGACTACGGCCGCAAGGACCGAGTGCTCCACAACATCGACATCGGAGACGCCCGGCCTATTCGCCAACCATCTAGACGCGTCCCGCTAGCAAAACAATCGGCGGTACGGGACATGCTGGAGGACATGAGATCCAGGGGAGTGATTGAAGAGTCTGACAGCCCTTGGTGTTCCCCTGTAGTCTTGGTGACTAAGAACGGCGAGCTACGCTTCTGCGTAGACTACAGGAAGCTGAACGCTGTCACCAGGAAGGAGTGTTTCCCATTACCCCGGATTGCGACACCCTGGACACGCTTGCTGGTGCGCAGTGGTTCTCGACCCTGGACCTGAAATCGGGTTACTGGCAGGTGGCTCAATACCCAAGAGACAAGGAGAAAACCGCATTCTCGTCAGGCCAAGGGCTTAGGCAGTTCACAGTTATGCCCTTTGGTCTTTGCAGCGCACCAGCTACCTTAGAACGCCCCAACGCTGTGATAAGGGGATTGACTTACGACGCCTGCCTGCTATATCTGGACATCATCGTCGGCAAATATTCGAAGACCATCTCGACAACCTGAGCAAGGTGTTACAGAAACTGCCGGCGACCCATTTGAAGCTGAACGCGAAGTGCCAGCTCTTTCGCAAGGAAGTCAACTACTTGGGCCACATAGTCTCACCAACCGGAGTGGCCCCAGACCCGGAGAAGACCCAGGCTGTGAGGGATTGGCCTCGCTCAAAGGAAAAGGATGAGTTACGCAGTTTCCTAGGGCTGTGTAGTTATTACAGCCGCTTCATAAAGGGGTTCTCCAACATCGCCAAGCCTCACAAGCGCCTGACGGAACAACACCGGTCTTATGTGTGGACGGAGGACGCCGAAGTCGCTTTCCAGCACCTGAAGAAGACATTTTGCAGTGCTCCTATTCTGGGATTTCCACAACCAGGCAGCGCCTTCATTGTGGACACCGACGCCAGCGACCATTGCATTGGAGGCGTCTTATCCCAAGTCCAGGACGGCCACGAGCGGGTGATAGCTTACTACAGCAAGACGTTGTCCAAGGCAGAGAACTACTGCGTTATCCGGCGAGAACTACTGGCGGTAGTAAAGATCTTGGAGCACTTCCCCCACTATCTGTACAGTCAGCCATTCCACCTGAGGACTGACCACTCCGCCCTAACCTGGATACTGAGCTTTAGAAACCTGGAAGGCCAGACATCACGTTGGGTCCAGAGGCTGCAGGAGTACGACTTCACCTCTGAACATCGTAGAGGGAAGAGCCATGGCAACGCAGACGCCATGTCCCGAAGACCCTGGCCAGAAGTGTGCCGCAGCTGTCAGTGGTCAGGGCAGTGCCTGCGGACGGCTGGGATAGCGCAGGCCTGGGGGAGCAGCTGGCGGACGCTGACTTGGGGCCACTCTTGAGGGAAGTGGAGGCACGGACGAGACCGACCTGGGAGGACATCGCACCAAGAAGCGCTGCGTACAGGTCGTACTGGGCCCAATACTGTTTCGGGTTTAGACCAGGGGTTCTACTCCCATAGTCCTGAACCCGTAGGAACTGGACCCGGGCCTCCTTCAACCAGGGAGTTATCCGAGCTGTCCCAAAGGGCGCTCGGCGTCCTCCGTGGGGCTTTCCATAGGGCAAGACCTAGAGACTAACAAGCCCCCCATCTGGTCCTATGGACTCAAGACGGGATGGAAGTGGATACGCCACTTACGCGCAACAACACTCAAGGTGAAGACTACCGAAAAACCTCGGTGGGGCCGCCTGGTGATCTAGCACACCTACTAGCTTTGCAGGCTAGTACCCGGCAGAATTAATGGCTTCCCTCAACCCCGTCCGAAGACGTACCCGATTCCCACGGGTATCGGGAACACACTGCCCCCTCGAGTCCATCCCAATCCAACCAACTCCCGAAGTAGGGGCTCGCCTGTTCGGCCCGAGGTTCCTCTAGTAACGTCAGAGGTACCACGAGTGCTAAGGGTCCGCAGCGCCCGCACTTTGGCAGCTGAAAGGGACGGATCCCTTCCTCTACGGGAGCTATTTCGGGTTGAGTCCAGAGGTTCTCCCATTAGCCTTGAACCCGTAGGAACAAGACCCGGGCCTCTTTCAACCAGGGAGTATCCGAGCTGTCCCAAAGGGCGCTCGGCATCCTCCGTGGGGCTTTCCGTAGGGCAAGACCTAGTTACCTAACAAGCCCCCCCATCTGGTCCTATGGGCACAAGACGGGAAGGAAGTGGATACGCCACTTACGCGCGTCAACACTCAAGGTGAAGACTACCGATATGACCTCGGTGGGGCCGCCTGGTGATCTAGCACACCTTCTACTAGCTTAGCAGGCTAGTACCCGGAAACTTAATGGCTTCCCTCAAACCCGTCCGAAGACGTACCCGATTCCCACGGGTATCGGGAACACACTGCCCCCTCGAAGCCATCCCAATCCGAACAACTCCCGAAGGAGGGGCTCAGATGTTCGGCCCGAGGTTCCTCTAGTAACGTCAGAGGTACCACGAGTGCTAAGGGTCCGCAGCGCCCGCACTTTGGCAGCTGAAGGGGACGGATCCCCTCCCCTATGGGAGCTGTTTCGGGTATGGGAATCACCCGATGGGAAGACGCAGAGAGAGCAGTTGGTACTTCCCCGTAGTATGATCCCGGAAGTTTTGGAGGAAGTGCACGCCGGTACTTCAGGACACCTGGGAGCAAACCGAACGATCGACAAACTCCGGCAGCGCTACTATTGGCTCAGGCTCGGAGCAGATGCTGAAAGATGGTGACGTCAATGTCACGTGTGCGCGGCGAGTCACGGTCTCCAGACTAGGAGCTGGGGTCGCATACAGCAGTACAACGTCGGAGCGCCTTTCGAACGCATCGGTGTCGACATAGCTGAACTATTCCCAGTGTCCGACCAAGGCAACAAATACCTGATGGTGGCCGTGGACTATTTCACCAAGTGGCCGGAGGTGTATGCCATCCCGAACCAGGAGGCGAAGACCATCACAGACTGCCTCGTGGAGCAAGTATTCTGCCGTTTTGGGGTGCCGTTAGAGCTCCACAGTGACCAGGGCACCAATTTTGAGTCTAACCTGATGAAGGAGGCACTGGAAAGACTTGGGGTGAACAAGATCCGTACAACACCCCTACATCCCAGTTGGACGGCATGGTCGAGAGGTGCATCTGAGGAAGGTCGTGGTCAGCCATCAGCGAGACTGGGACGTCAAGGTGCCACTGTTCCTGCTGGCCTACCGCTCGTCGACACACGACACCACTGGGATGACACCAGCCAGCTTAATGTACGGCCGAGAGTTACGCCTCCATTGTGACCTGTCTTTTGGGAGTCCCCGGAAGCAAAACAGCCAGCAACCGAGTATGTGGAGAACTTGGTGGACCGTCTCAACGACATGAACGAGATGGCTGCTCAGAACATTCAGATGGCAAGTGACCGCATGAAGACCCGATACGACAGGCAAGCCAACAGCCAAGGGTTCCAGCTAGGTGACTTGGGCTGGTTGTAACGCCCTACCCGGACCTAGGGACGCTGCCCGAAGCTTCAGCAGCCATGGTAAGGACCGTACCGGTGGTAAAGAGGATTAACGACGTGGTGTACTGCATCCAGAAGGTGCCCCAAGGAAAGATGTTGGTGGTACACCTGGATCGTCTAGCCCATTACGATGGTGCTGTTTGGGACGACCAGCCTTGAGGGAGCAGTGTCGCGAGCACATTGTTGATTTGAGGCGGTGCGGGCAACGACATCAAAGAGACGGGCAGTGCAGTGTGGAGATAAAAGCTCTCCAAAACGGTGGGGGGAAGGAGACGTATTTCTAGAGAGTTCGTCTTTCTTCGAGCGCCATCTTGATTGTTTGAGAACATTCCGGATAGTGAGTCAGCTATAAAAAGGGAGCCGCCTTCTGCCACTGGCAGTCAGTCGGTAATTGGACGCATGTGCGTGAAGAGCTGTGTGGACTTTGTGGTCGATGACCTTGAAATTTGTATTGTATAAGTAACCTAATTCTGGACTGTCAGATTGATTTCTACGTCAATAAAGAGCAATTTTTAGTGTTTGTAATCTGGACTTTTAATTTCACGAACCCACAAAGTTACTATATATATAACAAACAACAAAAGGAAAAAAGTATGTGAAATAGTGAAAAATAGCAAATAAGGATGGGGGGAAAAGCACTCAAAATGTCACCTCAGTAACTGTTGAAGTATTTTACAGGCTCAATAGGAGCTGATAAAGGAGTAGCACCGGATAATAGAAGGCTTGGGAAAGAAATAGTTAAAAATAGGATAGTAGATGGTCAATTTACAATGATAGAAGTATACCAACAGTTAAAAACAAATGAGGTAAAGCGATGGGGATCGATGGGATTCCAGGAGACTTTGGGAAAAAAAATTGACAATACTAAGAAAGGCCTAAATATAATGATAAATGTGTTAAAATTAAGAAAAAGGAATAGATATCTGGAAAATAAGTATGGTAGTACCCATATACAAAGGAAAAGGAAGAGAAAATAAAGCAGGGAATTACCGAAGAATAAGCTTATTATCTGTATTAGGTAAAGTATACTCTGGGACATTAGTTAACAGGTTAAGAAATTGGGCAGAAGCAGAAGGAAAGATATCAGAATTTGAGGTAGGATTCAGAAAAAGAGAGCAAACAGTAGATAATGTTAGTTAATTGATGGAAATTGATCATTTCTTCAAACTACTGGTATATAGGCTACAGTTTTTGATAGTCAACATGAAAAATTCATTGACACGGCCAGGATTTGAACCACGGATCTCCTGGTTTCTGTCTAGTCGATATAACCCATTGAGCTATGATGGCTAATTTGCCGTCACAACACTAAATTCTCCATTTGACTCGTATATTTCCCATATACTAGTAGACTAGTGGTCTACCGGAGAAATATACAAGTCAAATGGAGAATTTAGTGTCGTGACGGCAAGTTGGTCATGGTAGCTCAATGGGTTAGAGCGAATGGACGGAAACCAGGAGATCCGTGTTTCAAATCCCGACCCTATCACTGAATTTTTCATGTTGACTCTATCTATAGTAGATAACGTATTTATATTAAAGACAAGCAAGATTATAGCTATAAGAATGGTTATGTGGAAAGTAGAAATAGAAATATGGGGAACTTGGTTTTGAAAAGCTAAAGAAGAGTGGATGAGAAAAGTAAAGATTGGAAAAAAAAAGCTGCTGGGACAACAACGGGGACAAATAGGAAATTATATTAGATGACGGAGGAGATGTTAAGCTGCTCTGCAATACTAGAAGGCCTGGATGCAAAGAAAGATACGATATTCTTACTGGACTTCAAGATTGGGATTCCCTATATGCCATAATATAGACCCCACAGAAAACCATGTTAGGGACAATTACTTCAATTTGAGAATATAGTTTTCAATATTATGATCCAGAGATAAAACAACATATGTCTAAACTAAAGTGAATATGAAAGGATCATTCAGTCTGCAGAAAACAATGGTTTTAAGCAGTGTCATAGAGCAGGCATGTATGCACTCACCGACAAAAGAAATAAATGAAATAAATGGTCCAATGTTAATGTAATGTGACACACATGCATACCATTGGTGGGTATTTAGATGATATAAGAGATGCAAAGCTCTTTGACAACTAGAATGACCATCAAATTGCATGACCGTTTTCACTGTACGACTCTGTTAACCATACTATAAAAGGGGTATGACCAGCATGAAAGACTTATATCAACTTTATCTATACCTGACAGTTTGAATGGGATCACACTGTGGGTCTCTATGTGGCCTGCTGGTTGAATCGGGCAATATCCAGCATGTCAGGCATTCCAATGTGACAGCAGTCCTATGTTGAACTGAAAGGGAGCATGAGGGCAACCACACTTGTCATGAAGGTTCCAGTTAACCACATCTGAACACACAAGGGAGGATTTGCCATATTCTGGTCCAGGCACATTGTAACCCTTTCAGACCTGCTCCTAGGATCTGGAAATAAGTAATGAACTTGCTGCAACAACCCATGTCTGCCCACACCATTCGTCGGAGACTAGCAATTGCTGGATTACGGAATTACTGTCAAATATGTAAGCTGCTGTTAACATCATGACAGAAATGGCTATGTTTGGAGTGGTGCCATGCATGAGAAGCATGAACTGCCGACAAGTGGCATCAAAATTTGTTCAGTGGTGCAGTTCTGCATTACCTTGGAAGACTCGTCCGCGAGTATGGTGGCAACCTCGGGAGAGGTGTCATTCTGCTTATGTTCTGGAGATCCACAATGGCAATACACCTGACATTACAGTGTGGGCAGCCATTGGATCTGATCTTAGTCCATGACTGGTACTGATGTGGAGAACTCAAATGGCACAATGGTATGTCACAGAAATAATCCTACATCCTCATGTGCTACCTCATATGTGACAGTATCCTGTACCACCTATCAGGAGAAAAATGCTTGTCCACACATGGTGTATGTCTCTATGAAAGTGGAACAGAGATCCTCACATGGCTTCCACAACACAAAAAAACAAGTTCATACAACTGCCACCAGAAACTTCCGCCATCAAGAGAACACAAGATGACACAATTACATCAACTAATCAGTTATTAGCTGAGGGTGGGAGCCAACATTCCTAAAACATGTTCTAATTTTTCACAAATAAGGTATAATGTAAACATAAATGACCTTCAATTATCATCTTTATATTATATTGTTTGTAATGAAATCATTTAGTATTCTTTTTTAGAAAATTGCTATTTTTTTCCAGTTTTTTTTCTAATAACAAAGAATATTTCTCTTTCCACAACATGTTCATATAAGAATTTGGTTGCCATTAGGTTTCAAAACAAAACATTTTATATAAATGTTACCTGAACTTCTAAATTCAATAGTAATGAACAGAATGCTTCACATTTACATTATCTAGCTATAACCAACAGACAATTTATCTTTTGTAAGTGATAAATATGCACTAGCTTTGCCTATTTTTCAAAGGAAAGACAATATATACGTAAAATATGAAGCTATTAACAGTAAAGCAAACAAATATATACAAATATAATAATTTTTATTACACAAATATAATAATTTGTATTACACAAATATAAATATTTGTTATAAAGGCTTCACTTATCTTAAGAAATTGGTGATAATTCTTCTTTATAATGGAGATCGATTTCACGAACTTGACGATGTGAGCTTGAAAGAAGAATTATCACCAATTTCTTAAGATAAGTGAAGCCTTTATAATAAATATTTATATTTGTGTAATATTTATTGCTTCACTGTAGCTAGCTTCATTTCCTATGTAATAATAATTTGTAATTTAAAACTTCACTTATCTTGTAAGAAATGATGAAACTTTTCTTATAAATTGAACAGGATCGCAATTTCGTGAAAATTCTTCCACATCATCAGCTACAATCACAAACTAGTCGTCAACGTTACAATTACTAGATGTCAGTATGTTCTTGTTACTACCACCAAAATCTGAAAATGAAACAAATATAGAAACAGAATCGACTGCCGGTATTTCAAAATTCATTATGCTATGTTTATTTTTTAAAATAAATATCTTTTCCAAAACCATTAAATCTACCGGACCATTTAATTGTTTTAATAATTTTACTTCTGGATTTATTTCATGGTTGAATGACCAAAAATGATCTGTTACGACCAATTTATCAGCCTGTTTGTACTTAATGTTACATAAATGTTCTTTCGTTCTGGTTTCCATATTATGTTCTGTCTTTCCAATATAAACTTGATCACAATTGAAAAAATTAAATTGATAAATGCCAGATTTTTTATTATTAGGAATTTTATCTTTTTGAGAGAAATGCAATAAATTTTTAATACATTTATTTTGAGGATCTAAAGATTTACCAAATTTTTAAAGTTTTTTTGGAAAATGTTTTATCAACCCAAGGATGGTAAGTAAATTTTTTAAAATTATAATCGGCTTTTATTTTTTTAAGGGTAGAAGTATCATTAACAGTTCTACCGGGAAACATACGAGTCAGCTGGAGAATTTAATGTCACGTCGGCATGTTGGCCATAGTAACTCAGTGGTTTAGAGCAACCGCACAGAGAGCAGGAGATCCGTGGTTCAAATCCTGGCTATGGGATTGAATTTTTCAGTCTGGCTCTACTCATTCAAACCTTAGCTTACACACAGCTAGTGTGGAAGAAATGATTATTTCCATCAATAACATAAATGATGCTTTAAAATTACTAAATTTGCAAGAGAAAGCTATAAAATTCAAATTAGAGACTGAAATTAATGGATTTCTTCCTTTTCTAGATCTAAAGATAATAACAGATTAAACTTTGATATTTATAAGAAGTCAACTCATATTGATAATTGCATAGAACATAAAAATTTTAACCGTTTTTCACATAAATTTGCTGTTTTCAGTAATTTGATTTATAGATTGATAAATATACCTCTGAATAAAGAGGAATTTAATAAAGAATATAAACATATTATTAATACTGCTTTAATTAATGGTTTTAATAAAGACTTTATACATAAAAAAATTGAAAAATTTAAATATAAAAAAACTGTTACTGATACTTCTACCCTTAAAAAGTAAAAGACGATTATAATTTTTAAAAGATGTACTTACCATACCTGGGTTAATAAACATTTTCAAAAACATTTTAAAAAGTTTGGTATAACTTTAGTTCCTCAAAATATAGTATTAAAATTTATTGCATTTCTCTAAAAAAGATAAAATTCCTAATAATAAAAAAATCTGGTATTTATCAACTTAATTGTTTCAATTGTGATAAAGTTTACATTGGAAAGACAAAACGTAATTTGGAAACCTGAACGAAAGAACATTTTTGTAACATTAAGTACAAACAGACTGATAAATCGGCCGTAGCAGATCATTTTTGGTCATCTAACCATGAAATAAATCCAGAAGTAAATTAAATGGTCCGACAGATTTAGTGGTTTGGGAACAGATATTTATTTTAAAAAATAAACATTGCATAATGAATTTTGAAATACCGGCAGTTGATTCTGTTTTTAAATTTGTTTCATTTTCAGATTTTGGTAATAGTAACAAGAACATACTGACATCTAGCAGTTGTAATGTTGTAAGCGAGTTTGTTTGTAATTCTGGCTGACGATGTGGAAGAATTTTCAGGAAATCGCGATCCTGTTCAATTTATAAGAAAAGTTTCATTATTTCTTATAAGTGAAGTTTCAAGTTACACATTATTATATTTGTATAGAAAGACAATATATTTTAGCATTATATATAACAAATAAATTGCAACCAATTGCTCTGTAATTATGCAGACAAAGCTACAATGTTCAATAATTTTATATCCAAATGTACCTATTTAAAGTAATGCAACAGCTTTTCCAAAAGTTTACCAAATATTTCTGCATTTTTGCAATTCTGCTGAAAGCCAACATGAATTCCTGTGTCCAATGTTTCCAATATAAATGCCTTTAATAGTTCAAAATCGTCATCAATAGATTTTGGATTATTTAAAAAATAGCTTGGGTTTCTCTTTCTTGTTTCTCAAGGAGAAATACTTAGGTATGCACTACATTCGTGCTATATGACTATGACTTCATGACTTAATTTCTATTTACAGCAAAGAGACACATACATAAATAGACACACGTAGAAATGCATTGAAAAAACTAAATCTTGTGACTTTGTGGGTTCGTGAAATAAAAAGTCGAGGTTACAAACACAAAAAAACTGCACTTTATTCTCGTAGCAATACACTCTTCACAATTACAATTTGCTAGATAACCTAAAACTGTTTATTTTAAAAACACTTCGCTCAACTGTCTGTCGCTTCCGGTAACGATCGGCCCCGAAGTTTCCCGAATCTCCACCGGCCATCATTTATATATCGGCATCGCGAGTCTGCCGCCAGGGTAACAATATTTTAACATTACCTTCATTATATGTATGTATGTATGAATGAATGTATGCATGTATTTATGAGGGCTATCCAGAAAGTAACAGACGTTTTGAAATAAACAATTCACAAATTGAAAAACTCAAAAGTTTACTATATACATTTGAAAGGTACACTCTTAAGCTATTTTTCTATATAATCACCATTCAAACTGAGACATTTATTATACCTTGGCACAAGTTTTCAATAACCTCTCTGTAGAAATCTGCCGCCTGCAATTTCAACTGGCATGCAGTTTGGCGTCAGTATCAAAGCGTTGCTTACCAAGCCAATTTTTCATCGCTGGGAAGTTGTGATAATCGCTTGGCACCAAATCTGGGCTGTATGGTGGACGGTTAAACACCTCCAATCCAAAACCATCCAAGAGTGCCCGGGTACAATTGGCCATGTGTGGACGTACATTGTCGTGAAAAAACAACACCTTGGTGCTAAGTTTTCCCCGACGCTTATTTTGTATGGTGTGCCGTAACTTTTTCAAGGTTTCACAATACCTTTCTGAGTTTATTATTGTTCCACATTCAAGAAAATCAATGAGAAGCACTCCCTTGGAGTCCCAAAACAAAGTAGCCATGACCTTTCTTGCTGACAGCATTTGCAAACACTTTGATGGTTTCTTGGGAGAATGTGTGTCCCCATGCTGTTTTGTTTCACAGTTGACATGCTTCACCCAAGTCTTGTCCCCGATTATGATACGATCCAGAACTGCATTACCATTTATGCTATATTATTGGAGAAAGGTCAATACTACTGCCAGTCTGTTTCTTATGGTCCTCCGTTAGGATTTTTTGGAACCCACCGAGCACGAAATTTGTGGTAACCAAGCTTCTCAACCACAATTTGATGCACCAAACTCCGTGAAATTTGGGGAAAATGTTCTGATAGTTCTGTAATCATGAAACGATGGTTTTCATGAATTTTGTCATTGATTTGCATTGTCAGGTCATCATTCACAAGGCTAGGCCTACCACTGCGGTCCTCGTCATGAAAAATGGTACAGCCATTTTTAAAATCAATGCATCACTGCCTCACTCGGCTTTCACTCATTATCCCCTGCCAGCAAACATAACATAGCTGACGATAAAATTTCAATTGGCCTGTAGTTTTGAGTCAACAAAAACTGAACCAGAGACAGCACTTCACAAGTGGCAGGATTTTCTATTGCAGGGCATATTTTGACAACTCACAGAACATCTGTTACTTTCTAGACAGCCCTCATATCAAACTTACATTATATCAAAACAAAAATAGTAATATCCACAAACATAACACCAGAATAAAAGATAACTATTTTAGACACAGACTTACCATTATCCTAAACAACAAATGATAGAAAATAGAATCAAAGATTTGTATAACCATCTACTGGTTGAAATTAAACAGATAACAAACGAAAAAACAAAACTAAAGGCAGTCAAAACTTCTTTATTACAAAAAGTATTTTACTCAATGGAAGAGTATAAAACAGGTTAGGTAGAATATGCTATTTACACTTCTCATCAATTTTGTTAACATATTCGGTAAATATTACTATATTAACTTTATATATATACAATTTGACGATCCATGTAAAAAGCTTTACAGTTGGAAATAAATAAACAGCATAATGAATCAATGATCAGCTCTCAATACACTTTCATACATCATAGCTCATAATAATATGTACTGTAAGCTGTTAGCTGATACAGTATTTCAGGATCACCGTGTGCAGCCATTAGAATTCTTTGTCAATAGACTCTGGTTCTCAATGTAAAGTATGATCAGTATGAAGGTTGAAGGTTCGTGGGAGATTTTAAGTATACTACATTACTTAAATTTTATTTTATGTACACATAAGTATTTTACTGCAATATAATCATTGTTTTATATGTAAAGGCCCAACCATGTTTGCTTTTTAGGCAATGGTAGGTGGAAGGCACAATATGAAGGTGCACAAATCAAAGGCAAATTAGCTAAGGAAGCTATAAGAACATGTTTGTACAGAATTCCAACACTGCTATGAACAAAGATAGCTGTAATAGAGTCAAAGATGATCAAAGAAGTAGAAATTTGGGAAACATCAAACGTATGGTTGATGACAGATATGGTACATAGTATGTTTTATTAATTTATAGATGAGTCATATTTATTACACATCTGCTTCACTTACGTACCTATTTTGAGGACATGTTTCGCAAATCATTGTTTGCATCTTCGGCTCTTATGCGACTAAAGCTTGATCCAGTGGTGTGAGTAATTTTGGAGTTGCTGCTGCCATCTGTTGATTTAGTGATGAACTTAAATGTGGGATTCTCTTCTGGCGGGATTTCAAAGTTTATTAGTTGGTTTTTATGTTTTTCTATGTATATTCTCTCCCATATGATGAGTTCACTATGTTTTTGTACATATTTTAAATTCGGTGCTATCTTCAATTTCATGATTTTCAGATCATAAATGAGCTGCTATTGCGGACTTATCAATATTTTTGTATCTTAAGTGCTTGAAGTGTTCTTTCTAGTGAACTCACTTTGCAGTTGCCTGAGATCGAACCCGGGCCGCCTTGGTGAGAGCCAAGCGGTCTAACCACTGAGCTTAAATTGCTATCTTGTAACAGGGAAGACACAGAAAGATGTTTTGTAAACTTGAAGCGGAGATTCAATTGTGACAGTATAACATCACACACTTCCTTAGCTGCTGCTGCTCTGGTCTGTGTGTTTGAAACAATTTTTCTTTTTTCTTTCTGCTGCCAAATCACCTGACTCCACCGTGTTTCTCACTTTTACAATTTCAGCAGCGAAAGTAGATATGTACACTGGAACTTTGGCAGCATCTATGTGGCGATTCTGTAGTTGATTGTACAGTATTTCTACATGAGGCATAACTAAATGGAAAATATTAAGCCAGAAAAAAAACTCATTATTTTCAAGATATCCAAATAAAGCACTTGCCTCATTTATTGTCGCACTGCTTGAGGTCTCTATTCTGACAAAATTTGAAAACATTCTTTCAATGCCTCCTTTTCGTAAACAACATTTATAGTCCTGGATTGTTAGTTCCACCTCATTGATCCACCACTGGATATTCTCTTCTTAACACATGAATCTAACACTGATGATCTATGTGGAGAGCGGGGAAAGAAGGCACAAAGATTTGAGAAAAAAATCCTAGCTTTTGTATTTTGCCTGACAGCTCTCTGCATTATCACATTTAGTTGATGACCTATGCAATGCACAAAGTAAGCATTGCGGTACACATCTCTAACTTTAGCTTGCACCCCATTGATAGCTCTGCTCATTACCGATGCACCATCAAAACTTTGGCCTATAACCTTCTTATTTTCTTTTAATATATTGCCAAGCTCAGAAATTACAACTTCTGAAATTGCATCAGAATTTTGCCCATTCAGAATAAAATATCCCTAGAATCGCTCAACAGGACTACCTAAGGCATTACAACGCCTTAAGACTATTACGAGCTGAAACATATCAACAATATCTGTAGTTTCGTCGGCCATAACAGATTGTCTGCTGCGTCAATTTCTTCTAACATGTTTTCTTTACAAACTTCAAGAATGCACTGAAGTAACTAATTTTGTATTGTCTTAGAAGTTCCTTTAAAAAATGAGTCACCATTAAGATGGACCTTAAATAGGAAATCAATTTCTCTTGTATATTTAATCAACCCCCTTAACACCCCTTGATTTTGTGACCCTTCATGCTCTTCATGCCCTCTTAGGGGTAGCTCGTGATAACCACAAAATTTCACACAGTTGATCATCTTTATAAGGGTGTCCCTATTTTTTTGGACTTGATCGTTGTGATGATCTATTGATTCCTTATAGGCTTGGCTTAAACATGTCTGTACATTTACTGACCCAAGTGTAGCAAAATTAAGCACGTTATTTAAATGGCTTTTGGACATTTCATGTTTGACATTTTTCATATAGTCTCTTCAAGTCTGAAACTTACTTTTGAACCCATGGAATGTTTGCTGCGTCATCTTTAATTCCAAATAAAAGGCAAGAAAAACAGAACAGGGAATTGTTGACTTCACAGCCACATATACACTCATATTTCGTGTAAATTTCGGGACTGAAACACCTGCTATATTGTTTTTGGCGGCTTGTTGCGCTTTGAATAATGTTTAACACAGGAGTTGGTCTTCCTCGCACATTAATGTCACATTTCTCTTGCAGTGTTAAAGCGCCAAAACAAAGTGACTTTAAATACTCAACTGAATTACTCATTGTTACAATCACACCACTGATACCAATATAAAAATCATATTTGATTATTCCTTACTGTCAGGATCAAAAATATATTTGAATCACCGTGAAAATGTTAAAAAACCGTCGATTTCACAAAAATCTGCACAAAATTGTACTTACACCGCTCTTGGGACTGCAAGCAATGCAGTCCGTTGAGTCCACTAAGCCATGGGGTGCACAGTAGGTGGAAACGTGAAGTGGGGCAAGAGGAGGGGGAGATGGAAGGAATATGCATGTTAGTGATCTGGACTGGCAGTCCAAGACGGAGAAGTGGCTTCACATATGAACTTGCCGCACAGTCCTGCAGCTTGTTGTAATGACTTACAAATAAATATACGGATGTAATCTATTCAATTTATGCAATTAAGGCAACAACAATAAAATTATAATTTTCTCTGGGGGGGGGGGGTTGCAGTCCAGCAGCCCTCATTTATTGGCCGCCACTCGATAAGTGGATAAGACGATTAAAGGAGGTGAGAGCACACATCATGCCAATGATTCTGTATTGTAGCAGATTTTTACCATACATTCAATTTGGATGTTGGAGGGACTTGGTACAGTGTGCTAGAATTTCTTTTAAATATATTGTTGGTTTTCTTTATTGTACTTTGTTGGAGTTATAATACTGCACAATACTAACTACCTTGAGCATTTGTGCTTCAAAGAGATTTGTCCCCACACTTATCTAGCATTAGTCATCATCACAGAATATTGGAAAATACTGTCAAGGTTGGTTTATGTTACATCAGCTTGCTGCAAAGGGGTGTACAAACATTTTGAATTTCTGAGCATTTTGAATTTATGCAAACTTGACTTTTAATTTTACGAAACCACAAAGTCAGAATAAGGAGATAATTACGATTTAAACCTTTCTTGATGTTGGATATGGATGACAGCTTCATTGGAGACAGTATCACAATGGAGACCATATCAGTAAGAGAAAAGTGAATGAAAAAAATGTGTTTAAAAGTGGGTTATACCAATCTTTGATGGACAATACTCTGGTTGTCCCAATGAGACCATTACCAATAAGTTGGCACATTTTTTCATAAATTTTGGTTAAAGAAAGAAATATCAAGGGTTAACGTATGTCCATATAGTTCCTGTAGAACTTCTTAAGTATTGTCTTTATGGATATGTATCATACACATTACCACATTGCTGCAAGCTCCTGATGCCATTCAGATCTCATAAAGGGTCACTGAAAGTTGGTCCACAGTTCTTGTGTAACAAAGCTTCTCCTCAAGAAGAGAATTCTGGTAACAACACTGATTGTAGTGAGTGTTAGGTTATAACGTTACAGAAGTTAAAAGAATCTGTTAGGTTCACATATGAAATTCATGAAAGGTAATGTATATAAATAACATGAAACTCAGAAAATGTTGAAAATGTTTACAATTTTCTCCAAGACTGACTTACTGGCTTTAATTTATTTTTAAACACTGTTACTGAAGTCTATTTCGCTACAAACGTTATGTAATCTGAAATTACTATTGAGAGTTCATCAATCGTTTTGGAACTGTTCTTGTAGACCGAAGCTTTAGTGGCTCCCCAAAGAAAATCATTAGGAGGGTCAGGAGATTGTGAAGGCCAGAGACCTTGAAAAATTAGTCTTATCCTGAACATTTCTACTAAAAGCTCCATAGATTGATGTGATGTATGAGCAGTAGCATTTGTCATGTTGAAAAAAATGTATGCTAATCTCACTTCATTTAGCTGTGAAATAAATGGGAACAGATTATCTGAACAGTAAATGTCAGCATTACCCGAGGTGCTGAAAAAAATTGGGCCAATAATTCGCTAGCAAGATGAGCACCATAATCAAATACTTTGAATGTAAAGGGGTTTCCTGGACAGGGGACGGTTTTCAGTACACCTTAGGCATTCATATTGTGAATTTACACATCTGGATAAGTGAAAGCAAGCATCAATGATAAAAACTGTCCCATCTAACATGTCAATTCCAAAGCGCACAATAAACCTCTGAAACCATTCACAATCATGTACTCCTTTCCTGTGATCTGTGGGTTTTAATTCATGGACAACTGACATTTGATATGATCGACCCAAATTCTTTTTTTATTGCTTTGTATGCAGAACTGTAAGGAATATCACTTTGTTGGGCCAATTTATTTATTGCTTTCTGTGGATTCTATCCAATATATCTGCCAGTTTTACTTCTGTTAAGATACTTGACCTACCATTCATTGCAACATAATGCAGGGAACCTTTCTCACAAAATTTATTAATTAGATTACATGCAGTACCTAGGTGCAATAGTTTTGAGTTGGGAAACCCATCAACAAAATTTTGTTTTACTTTCACTGTTTAATTTCCATATTCATTAAAAAACATTTTTCGCTAGAACCACATATTCATCTATAGAATACATTGCTGTCATTATAAATAAACTACAACACTTGGAAACCAACTTCACTTATGTTTTAAATTGTCAAATCCTCCGGATAAGTGAAGTTGATAATATCTGGATTCTTCACTGCCAGTAGCTTCAACTTAAAAAAACACAATAAACATTGCTTTCACTTTATAAACATGTGAATACTGCCTATACTCACTACACAATGACAATGTGTCTACTGATAGCCAGTGATTACATGCGATAAATGTGGTTACAGTGGAATGGTGAAAATCTAGGACCACCAACATTATCTCTAGCATGAGGTACCAGCATGATGCTGAGGAAGTTCCTGAATGACTATTTCCATTCCCCATACATGATCATCTCAATTTTGTGAATTACTAGTGCTTAGATCCTAGAACAACAATTTAAGAGAATGAAGTTGTGCAAGTGGTAACACTAGTCACAATCAGCAAAACTTCCTGTCTTCCTCACTCATATATACAACAAAATATAGAAAAAGTAGCAATAATGCATGCTGTTGACATCGCCACTGCCACTGTAACTTGGAGGCTAAACGTTCTGGCCATGTGTAGAAAAGGGAAAGGAAATACTAAATGCCATTTGCAGGGTGTACCACTCCATTATGCAGCTAACCATTTCTTTTTTTTAAATTTACTTAACATCCTCCAACATAGGTCATATTGCACGATGAACAAAATGATGCACAAATGAGCTCAGGATTCATAGAGCTTAGAATTATCCAACATTCCTCTTTCAGGATAAGGTAAAACCATGGAAAGAAACCTTATCTACATAACTCATCCTTAACGAAATTTGAATATGATACCTCTTGAATGTGAGGAAGACATGCTACCCCCACACCAGAGAGGTAGGTGCATCTAGCCATTAATGACACCAAAATATTCCTCCACATTAGAGAGGAGCACAGAAGAATGACTAATTCACTTTTTTAAGGTTTTAATTATTGTTAATAACTGCGAAATCGGACTGTGATTTGTCCTAAATATACATTGGAAATCTCGACAATTTACAGCAAAATTGTGTACACTTTTTCATGGTGAATAAGTTTTCCAAAGTTACACAATCATCTAAATTTTACATCTTGTTCTTGGACTTAACATATTCAAAACAAGTGAAAACTAAATAAAGAAAAAATATTTTAAATATTATTTCCTGAACCTTAAATTCATTTCAAATTGTTTTCTGAATGATAAATTTGCTCTCAGCAAGTACCTCTACCTACCTGGTATTTTAGAATATCTACGTTGAAATATGATGCTGTTGGATTTTGTTCAGATTGTCTTCTTAGAAGTGCAGTTAAGGCACTCATGTTGAATTCAAATAGTGTACTCTCATTACTTGATTGTGCAGAATCTCTAAAAAAAAATAAAATAAAATAAAAAAAAAAATAAAACAAGAAAACAGTGTTAATACAAGAAAGCTTTCATTAGATACAATTTTGTATACAATATGAGAAATATTTTACATAATGAATGAAATGTGCTGAACTTTAACTATATTAAACATCAGATATGTTGCACTTTTATTTGATCTGAATACATTGTAAAGGTGCTGTAGAACACAAATACAAACATTTAACTACAGTTGAATCTCACTTTTATGTTATCCACTTGTATGTTTTCCACAACTATGTTACATTTTTGGGTGTACTAAACTTTGTCCAATTTATACCACCAAAATTTACTAACATGTTTACTAAAAGGTTATGCATTTTTTCATTAATAAGTCACTTTTTTTCTGGTCCTCTTGCACAAAACGCGTTAATTTCTTACACATTTATATGCTAAGATACTGTAAGGTAACAGTTATTGCGCAAGGTTATCAGAAGGTCTGTGCCTGGCAGTCAGAAAGGTAAACAAGATAAGGCACATGCTCACACAGCATAAATACAATAAGGGCTATCACCAGAGAAACAGAACTTTCTAGATGTTTGGACATCGCAAATATTTTGGAAAGTTCCTATGGCTATGTGAATTAACTTTATAACCAATTTTTGGTACAACTGGTTACATCGATGTAGTTTGAATTGTTTCTTGATGATTGAGTTTGATTAAATAAGAGTCATGAGATCTCTTGTTTTCAGGTGTGGTTTCTAGTGACATAAATCAAATTTTAGATAAATCCAATTTCGTAATATATAATTTAATTGTATAATCTGGATTACATTTTACTTGAACTTTCTTTCCTAATCAAACAAAGAGAACACATTTTGTATAAAATATGAAGAAGGTGCAATAACTAGGGACATACACCAGGAAAAAGGGCTAAGGCAAGGGTGCAAGTTAAGCCCAGTTCTGTTTAACTTGTTCATAGATGATATATTGAAAAATATAAGCAATAATAATAATTTCTTGCCGGTAATTAATAATATACAAATCCCTGGATTATTGTTTGCAGATGACTTGGTGATCGGTGCTATTACTGTGAATGGGCTAAAAATATCTTTACAAGAAATAGATAAATATTGTGCAGCTTGGGGCCTAAAGGTGAATAGAGCTAAAACCCAAATTGTAGTTTTTAAAAAAGGTACTAAACTGAGTAAACATGAGAAGTGGTACAAAGAGGGAATCGAATATAAAGTAGTACGTGAATGTAATTACTTAGGAATGAAAATTGATGCAGGAGGAAAATGGGAGAAGCAAAAGAAATGCGCACTGGCAAAAGGGAAAGCAGCAATGACAGCTGTAAGAGGATGTTTGTATAAAACACCTGAAATGGAAATGAAATGGTTAGAAAGGGTATATAATTCGGTGGTTGAGGCACGAATGCTATATGGTATTGAGATGTGGGGGCTAGAAAAGGGATGGGAAGTTTTAGATTATGTACACAGGGGGTTTTGTAAGGAAGTTCTAGGGCTGCCAATATCAACTGCAAATGAAGTAGCTCTAATTGAAATGGGGAGAGTTCCAAGAAAAGGGTTAGTTATAGAAAGGGCACTAAAATATTGGTATAGGATATTGAATTTAGAGGAGGGCAATATACTGAAACAATGCTTGAAGTATCAAGAACTAAGTTTACCAAATAAAGGATGGGTAAGTAATTTACGAAATAATTTGGAAAATAATGGTATGGGTGATATTTGGAGAAAGAGAGAAACTAATTATAAAGGTTTTTGGAAAGGGGCTAGAATAAGATTTGAAGACATGGAGATCCAGAAACTGTTTAGTCAAATAACAGAGAAGAGATCACTTGTTTTCTATATTCAATTGAAAAATAGTTGGGGGAGGGAGAGGTATATAGATAGCACTAACAGTGAAGAAAGAAAGGGGTTAGCATGGTTAAGAGCAGGGATATGGAGATTAAGAGGTCAAAGAAATGGATACCCACAAGACGAGTGCCCATTGTGTGGAGATAAAGAGGATATAAAACATATATTGTTTGATTGTAAGGAAACAGAGATGTGGAGGAAAGAATGTCAAATATCAAAAATGAATAGGAGAATCAGCTTAATCAAGGTTTTAAGTAAAAATTATAATAACATAGGTCAGTTTTTAAGTAAGGTTAAAAACAAGTGGGTGTGGACTGTAAAAAGAGAGAAGGAATAATAAGTGACTATTCTGTAATAATACATATTGTAACATGTCTGTAAACATACTTAATGGACTGTCCTGTGTAGCAGTGGCCTGGGCCAAAACAGAGGGCAGTCCAAAAATTGTAAAAGCTTAGTACCTCAATAAATATTACATAATAAATATTACATATTCCTAATCAATCACTGCAGGTTACCTCCAACACATTGATAAATCCTTATTTCCCTAATAAATCATTTCTGTTAATTACTTAAAATTCCTCACTTCCGCAGTGTCCACTCATCACTATCAAGAATACCGAATATCTGTTTCTGAAGATTACTGATTTTCTGTTACTATCGTTACTCCTCTATTAATTTTATGATTAGCCGATTTACTGCTACGTCATCTTCGAAATATATGGAAAATAATTTTAATTTAAATACTTCAACAATATGTTTCCATATATTTTGAAGAATGCCCCAAATTTAACAATTTTGTTTACAACAATGAACAACATAAATATAACATACATAAAATATAACAATAAACATAGATTGAATGAAATATAATAAACATAGATTGAATGAAATATAACAATAAATGAACATTTAACAATAACTTGGCATCACTATAACACATTTTTTTAAAAATATATATCTTTGTTTTCATGTTGGGGTGTGCCCTGCCCCAAATTGGAATAATAATAATAATAATAATAATAATAATAATAATAATAATAATAATAATAATAATAATAATAATAATAATAATAATAATAATAATAATAATAATAATAATAATAATAATGTTTATTGTCTATAGACTTGATAAAAGTTTCAGACATTGTCAGATTCTACAATACAATGGGTATACATACATTTGTTAAATAATTATTTATTATAATTCATCTAACCTATATATGCATTTCTGAATTAAATATATTTTCAGTTCCTTTTCAAATTTTTTTCCTTTGTGTTGTTTAACAGTCATTGGCAGTTTGTTGTATAATATCTGTCCTTTTATTAATGGATCCTTGCAAGTTGATTTGAGATTTACATGCTTCCTGTGGTAGTTATCCCTTCCTCTGGTATAATAATCATAAAGTGTGCTGTTACTTGTGCCATTATTTTCCTTCTCAGTTGCAATTACAACTACCTTATATACATATAGTCCAACTACAGTAAGAATCCTATTATCTCTAAATACATTTCTACATGAATCAGTACATGCTAATCTATAGATACAACGTAGACATTTTTTTTGTAACACTAATACTCTATTCATGTGCGCATTACAGGTGCTTCCCCATAATTCTATGCCATAGGAAATATGAGGATAGATGAGTCCAAAATATAAAGTCATAATTAACAATTTTACATTACTCACAATCAACAAACATGATATAACAATACAAAGAATATTTTTTTTACTAACATAACAATTGGTAAATGTATATATAATTAAAATGAAGTAACTGAAATAAAATAAATTATTGACAATTAATTAAATGTGTGTTTTACAATTAAATATTCACGACTTGAATGTGAAAGATTAATACTTGTGTTCTAACCTTAAATACGCATATACCATTTGTATGGTGATACGGTTTTCACAATATATTCACAAAATTAGTGTATCATGTGTCTTGTTAAAGTGTTACATTACTGTGTGTATTGTGTAAGTCACGACAGGATACCTGAGGGTCTTGAAGTCCCCTCATACACTCTAGGTATTGAAGATCGTCTCAGTGGCTTCAGAAACATCAGGTGGAATCTACCATACAGACTTCCATCCGTCCTCTTGACCTCAAATGTATGGTCCCCGAACTTGTTGGATATCACAAATGGTCCATCAAAGAGTAAGGCAAACTTTGCTGTTCTCTTCTTCAAGACACTTGACAGATGGTGCTGTCGAACTAGTACCTCTTCACCGTTGATGGGCATCCATCGTTTATTCATCCTCTTGGTCCTCTTCTTCCTCCTTTCTGCTGCGACGAATATCCTTTGGAAGGCCAACTCTGCTGGGGTGAATTCTGTTGTAGAATCCTTAGTAAAGTTGATCTGATCTTCAATCTCTTGGCAATATTTAACCCAACTTTTGTGGTTGGAGTGACACATAATACGGAAAAAGTTGGTGACATTTCAAAGACTTCTTTCTGTTAAGTTGCCCTGGGGAAAGTATGCTGAAGAGTGATACAGTTTTACTCCTAAATTCTTTAATGTTTGATTGAATTTCTTGCTTGTGTGGACTGAAGCATTGCCTGACAGTAGAGCTTCCATTTTCCCGTACCTTTTGATAACTGGTAACCCAGCACAAAGCGCTGACATGAATAGATGTCATCCTTTAACAGTTCCTGGATTAATTTGTCTGCTTGTTTACGAACTGCATTTGGTATGGGGCGACATTTGTGTGAAAATGGTGGTAAATCCTTCACTACAAAAGTGTGAACATACTTGTTGCACAATCCTATCCTCTTAGAAAATACTGGTTTGTGTTTCCTAAGGATATTAGTTTCTGTTTCTGCACTTTACTTAGGTTAAAAGTTTCCTCAAGCTTAGCTTGGATGGATATTTCAAAGTTGCCTGGTGTATTGGTGTCTATGTACCTATCTTGTGTACCGATAAAATCATTTAATTCATGTTCTTCAGACTGATTACAGCTGAAACAAGGCACTGTGTGACAAATATTAACTTCTATCTCCTCCTGGTCACATAAATATGGTGCAAAGTTTGTTAACTCTAACCCAACTTTGACTAAATAATAATCATCATTAATCCTAATGTGCTCTACGAAAAATTTATCATCTTCTAAATCTCTCTCCTCTTGCGTTCTCTCATCAAGGGAGGAACCTACCTTTAGCAGGGGTAGCACAAAATAAATATTATTGTCTTTTATAGACAAAATGTGCCTTAAGTAATCTAAGAGGCAAGACAATGAAATCAGTAGATCGGTACCTATGATGATGTTAGTAACCAGTTTTGGTACAACTAGAGCGATAAAATCTAGCTCATATCCATCTAATGTGAGCTGTAACATCACTGGGAAATGGATTCTTTCCTTTTTCTTGCCAACTGCAGTAGTGCAAAGTCTGCTGTTTACTTTTAGCGCAGTAAAAAGTTCTTCATTAATGACAGTCATGGTGCAACCATTGTCAACCATGGCGTAGTACTCATTTCTCCATATATTTATCCTCACAAAAGGTGGATTTCTTATATCGAGATTCAACTGTATTGGAACACCACAGTGAAGCGAAAAATTATTAAATTTTAGATGAGTCGCATTTTTTACACATCTGCTTCACAGATGGTACCCAGAGTTTCAATACAATCTTGAGTTGGTTTTCCTGCGGCTGGGGAGCAGCTACAGGGGGTACTGTTATCTGTACTGCATTAAGGTTAGGTGCGTCATTTGTGTTTTGTTCATTAGGTGGCGCTGGTGTGTGTTGGCTAGTCTGCTCTCTGTAAAAACTTGGTTTGGGTAGTCTTCCTATTTCACTTTCTGTATCCTGCCACCTACTATTTACAATTTGTTGTTATAGGTGTGAGAGTAGTTTATATGCCTCCTCCCTCTATAAAAGCCTCGGAAATTTAAGTTGTTGATCTGATGCGATCTCCCAAAGTTATTTCTATTTCCATTATTTTGGCCATTCCTGTTATAATTGGTATTACTACGGCTGGAAGTTTGTTGGCCATTACCCCTCCTTGGTTGCAATGAGTGGGGAGGGCTCCTTTGGTTGTTAGATTGCATGCCCCTCTCCCCGTGAATGTAATTCTTTTGCCTTTGGCTATCACGTGGAGAATTGAAGTTATGTTCACGCCGTGGCATTCTATCTTGTCTGTGATTGTTCTGGTGTTGGAAGTTGTGACCATTACGTTCCCTGTTTTCCCTGTTATTATTTCTAGCATAAGGTGGGATTACCTGTGCCTCAAATTCACTTAATAAGCTCAAAACATCTATGTCGACCAGATGAGCAACTATTAAATTGTTACGGATATGTTCTGGGAAGTGTCGAATGACAGCAGTCATTATGTCCTGTTCATTCATACATGGGTCTATCATCCTCGCTTTAGATGTGAGCATCATACAGTATTCCGTCAAGCTCTTATGAATTGCAGGATTAAATCTCCCTGTGGCCAATTCCACCCGGATAAGGCCCTGTTTGGCCGGGCTCCAGTATCTGGCCAAATTTTTCGTGCTGTCGCCAGCCTCTTGGGAAAAAGATGGAATCTTAATTTCGTTTAGGATGCAACTCCGGTATTGACATGCTAGAGTTGAGGTTAGATTCCCTTCCTCCTGTACGATTGGGTCGAATTCCAGGTTACCCTGATTGTGACTGTGTGACTGTGTGTGTGTGTGTGACTGTGTGTGTGTGTGTGTGTGTGTGTGTGACTGTGTGTGTGTGTGTGTGTGTGTGTGTGTGTGTGTGTGTGTGTGTGTGTGTGTGTGTGTGTGTGTGTGTGTGTGTGTGTGTGTGTGTGTGTGTGTGTGTGTGTGTGTGTGTGTGTGTGTGTGTGTGTGTGTGTGTGTGTGTGTGTGTGTGTGTGTGTGTGTGTGTGTGTGTGTGTGTGTGTGTGTGTGTGTGTGTGTGTGTGTGTGTGTGTGTGTGTGTGTGTGTGTGTGTGTGTGTGTGTGTGTGTGTGTGTGTGTGTGTGTGTGTGTGTGTGTGTGTGTGTGTGTGTGTGTGTGTGTGTGTGTGTGTGTGTGTGTGTGTGTGTGTGTGTGTGTGTGTGTGTGTGTGTGTGTGTGTGTGTGTGTGTGTGTGTGTGTGTGTGTGTGTGTGTGTGTGTGTGTGTGTGTGTGTGTGTGTGTGTGTGTGTGTGTGTGTGTGTGTGTGTGTGTGTGTGTGTGTGTGTGTGTGTGTGTGTGTGTGTGTGTGTGTGTGTGTGTGTGTGTGTGTGTGTGTGTGTGTGTGTGTGTGTGTGTGTGTGTGTGTGTGTGTGTGTGTGTGTGTGTGTGTGTGTGTGTGTGTGTGTGTGTGTGTGTGTGTGTGTGTGTGTGTGTGTGTGTGTGTGTGTGTGTGTGTGTGTGTGTGTGTGTGTGTGTGTGTGTGTGTGTGTGTGTGTGTGTGTGTGTGTGTGTGTGTGTGTGTGTGTGTGTGTGTGTGTGTGTGTGTGTGTGTGTGTGTGTGTGTGTGTGTGTGTGTGTGTGTGTGTGTGTGTGTGTGTGTGTGTGTGTGTGTGTGTGTGTGTGTGTGTGTGTGTGTGTGTGTGTGTGTGTGTGTGTGTGTGTGTGTGTGTGTGTGTGTGTGTGTGTGTGTGTGTGTGTGTGTGTGTGTGTGTGTGTGTGTGTGTGTGTGTGTGTGTGTGTGTGTGTGTGTGTGTGTGTGTGTGTGTGTGTGTGTGTGTGTGTGTGTGTGTGTGTGTGTGTGTGTGTGTGTGTGTGTGTGTGTGTGTGTGTGTGTGTGTGTGTGTGTGTGTGTGTGTGTGTGTGTGTGTGTGTGTGTGTGTGTGTGTGTGTGTGTGTGTGTGTGTGTGTGTGTGTGTGTGTGTGTGTGTGTGTGTGTGTGTGTGTGTGTGTGTGTGTGTGTGTGTGTGTGTGTGTGTGTGTGTGTGTGTGTGTGTGTGTGTGTGTGTGTGTGTGTGTGTGTGTGTGTGTGTGTGTGTGTGTGTGTGTGTGTGTGTGTGTGTGTGTGTGTGTGTGTGTGTGTGTGTGTGTGTGTGTGTGTGTGTGTGTGTGTGTGTGTGTGTGTGTGTGTGTGTGTGTGTGTGTGTGTGTGTGTGTGTGTGTGTGTGTGTGTGTGTGTGTGTGTGTGTGTGTGTGTGTGTGTGTGTGTGTGTGTGTGTGTGTGTGTGTGTGTGTGTGTGTGTGTGTGTGTGTGTGTGTGTGTGTGTGTGTGTGTGTGTGTGTGTGTGTGTGTGTGTGTGTGTGTGTGTGTGTGTGTGTGTGTGTGTGTGTGTGTGTGTGTGTGTGTGTGTGTGTGTGTGTGTGTGTGTGTGTGTGTGTGTGTGTGTGTGTGTGTGTGTGTGTGTGTGTGTGTGTGTGTGTGTGTGTGTGTGTGTGTGTGTGTGTGTGTGTGT
The DNA here is from genome assembly GCA_030765055.1 of Mantis religiosa. Taxonomy (NCBI): domain Eukaryota; kingdom Metazoa; phylum Arthropoda; class Insecta; order Mantodea; family Mantidae; genus Mantis; species Mantis religiosa. Next base: position 154,683,738 of record CM060950.1, on the reverse strand, counting down.
GTGTGTGTGTGTGTGTGTGTGTGTGTGTGTGTGTGTGTGTGTGTGTGTGTGTGTGTGTGTGTGTGTGTGTGTGTGTGTGTGTGTGTGTGTGTGTGTGTATACGTGATGCATTAGGTATTTGGCTACTTATACTAACATTGTCATAATTCTGATCACAAACAGGTACAGTTTCTGATCTCGCCTGAATTGCGAAGACCACACGTGTCAAATCATTAAGACTTTCTTTTTCTTTAACTAGATTTGTATGCAAATTTTCTATTCTTACTTGTAAATTAGACTGGTTTTCCACTACACTGCTTAATTGTGTCGTTTGGTTTTGCATTTCAGATGAAATATTGTTTACACTTGCATTATTGTCCAGAATTAAGTTAGCAATTTGGTTTTCTAACATTGAGTTAACATTTGTCCGTAAATTTCTTATTTCTTTGCTAACTAGTTCCCTTAGTTCATTATATTGGCTATTCTGTATAAATTCTAACCTCTCTTGTTGTTTACTTAGGTTAGTTATATCTTTCTCTTGTGAGCCTAATTGACTTTGCACGGCTTTGATGGATTGAGAGTAATCAATTCTCATTGCATCGAGTTTGCTTGCATTATCGTTAGAAAACCTAACTTGTTCCTCTGTTAAATCCTGTATGTTCCTACGAATAGAATTTGTTTCCGTAGTAAAGTTTTCCTGCATAGTTTCTATTCTATTACCTAGCTGCTCATCTGTGCTAGTAATCTGGTTTCTAATTATACTTAGTTCTTAGCATCTAATTTGCTGCTAAGTTCAGCATTCTGGCTCTCTATTTTCTTATTTACGTCTCCTAGCTTGCTATTGAGTTCTGCATTCTGACTTTCTATCTTATGATTTACATCTCATAACTTGCTACTGAGTTCTGCTATCATCTTCACTATCTGGTCTAAAGTACTTACATCTATAATTGTCGCATCGTAAGTTGGTGATTGGCGTTTTGCCTCCACGTGCTATTCAGCTGCGAAAACAAGGAGAGGGAATAAACACGTCACTGACACGTCATTGCGGTCGCCTAGCAACCAATAATCCACCAATCAAACATAAACTGTTGCCATAGCAACCCGGCACGCTTATCCTTTGTTGCCAACTCTATCGCACTACACCACGTGCTTTATGCGTGACGCTAGTCTATCGGCATGTTGAGGTTTGCAATAAGCAGACACTGTTACTATTGCTACTTTGCGCATGAATCAGCGGTATCCCAATACCGTCGTCGTTCGTTGCCCTTTAGTATGAGACGGTATGCGTTGTTGAAAGGGAACAGGTGTGGATTTAGTTTCAAGGAATATCTTATGAGGTTTTCTGGATGAATGACCAACCTTTTCAGTTTAATGACCAACCCTTCTTACCTGCCTTTGTCCGGTCCAGTTCTAAGATGAATAACCCTTACGGTACTTAGGGTAATTTCTCCCTGTCATCACTGCCAAACTAAGAGTGTACTGCTTCAAGTAGTGAGGGTTTCACAGGGTGTAAACAGCTTTACATTTTCGCAACATAATTCGTGTGTTTCGGTGATCAACTTTAGTGTTTCAGTGTAACTTTAATATTTAGCTAATTATCGTTACTAATGGCTGCCACAAACACTTGTGCTACAGAAACAGACAGAAAGAAATTATCTGTGAAGACCACCAAAAATGTTTTTGGGTACAGAATCCCAATTAAAGGAAAAGTAAGGGAAATTAAATGTGCGTGTTCAAGACCATTTTTAAAAAAAAAGTATGAATTGCTAGAACCGGTAAAAGCAAACCGCAGTTCCCAAAAGATATACTTAATGAAATTGCTGCAGAAAAAGACCACAAAATTATTAGACTTCCTCCCTACCATTGCCATTTTAATGCAATAGAGTTGATTTGGGCCCAAATAAAGGGATATGTAGCGCCGAACAATACAGATTTCACTATAACATCTGTTATAAAACTAACAGAAGCAATAGCAAAAATAAGTGCTAAAAATTGGGAAGATGCTATTTGTCACACAAAAAAGTTATAGTAGCAGCATGGGAAAACAACGGCGTTTTGGAAGAAAGTGGAGGAACTCATGATTTCCGTGGGAGATTGCAGTAGCTCTGACGGCGACGACGACGGCGACAATGATCAGAAAAGCAGTACCAATGACAGCAGCAACTCTGAGATAAGTGGCATATTCCCGTTGGAATAGAATGCACAATTCTGTGCAGGTATGGCACTTTTGTTTCTCTAAATCTTAACTGTAGCTAACCATTTATTTTTTGTTCATTTCGAAGATTTCATATGCTGTAATTAGGTAACTGCTCACTTAAACGTGTAGACAGTCTTATGGCAGTCTTATGATTAATACTGCAATACGCAAATTTCTAGGAATATGTGCATGTACATTACCGCAGTCGAACTTCCTCCTCCTCTCTACCCGCCATCTTCGTTGCCTAGCACGTGGAGAGCAACGGTAAAGTGGCAACAGCGCTATCCCCTCTCCTTCCCCACTCCTTCAACCATCAATCACCAACTTATAATGCACCCATAATAGTGATTCGTTAACATGTCCCTCACCCTGCGCATGCGCATTTGCTTCATGCACCTGTTCACTAAATAGCTGGCGATGATCCATCCTTTCTGGCAATTTATGTCCGCTTCGGAGTCTCATATATTGAAGTATTTTAACTTGCAGTTGGTCGTCTTGATTCTCTAACGATGTGTAGATAATAGTAGGAAGTTTCTGTTGACCGTTGTGTAAATAAACTTGCCACCAATTCGAAGCCCCACGTTGGGAGCCATTTTATAACCAGTTTTTGGCACAACTGGTTACTTCGCTGTAGTTTGAATTGTTTCTTGATGACTTGAGTTTGATTAAATAAGAGTCATGAGATCTCTTGTTTTCAGGTGTGGTTTTTAATGACATAAATAAAATTTTAGGTAAGTCCGATTTCATAATATATAATTTAATTGTATAATCTAGATTACATTTTACTTGAACTTTCATTCCTAATCAATCACTGCAGGTTACCTCCAACACATTGATAAATCCTTATTTCCCTAATAAATCATTTCTGTTAATTACTTAAAATTCCTCACTTCCGCACGTCCACTCATCACCATCAAGAATACCGAATATCTCTTTCTGAAGATTATTGATTTTCCGTTACTATCGTTACTCCTCTATTAATTTTATGATTGGTCGATTTACTGCTACATCATCACATTACGTAATACAATTATTACTACGGCCAATCACAAAATTAAACATATTTTTACATATTCAAACTAAAAACTTTTCGTGTTTCCACATCAAGCAAGATTATTGATTTTCTTCTTCTTAGCAATCATTCATCATTTTTTTTATACTGTCATTACATGGCCCACTAATAGATCAGAAAACAAGAATTTTCAACTGGATATTCATATAAAAAGTTCTAACTAAAACATATCGTTACAACTTGCAAAACAAATCAGTAAGTATGTCATTGGGTACATGAGCGAGTCAGCGAGCAAGTTACCTAGTGTAATGAAAACCACTCTTCTTCAAGCAAGCTTATGATGACCATGCTGAAGCGCAGATAGTGCTGCTACTGCACAGGATTGGAGATGTCTTGTGTTTGACTTCCTAGCAAGAGAACTGTTGGGAACAAGAGGTTACCTTGGGTGTATTTCATTATGTCATTATGTCACAAAAAGAAATAAAATGTCATTGAAAAGTTGAGCTAATTAACACTAGTGAAAAGCCAGAGTAGGCTAAGCAAGCTCTCAGCATAAATTGAAATAGATTAATTAAAAGTGAAACTCAGTGAGGTAAAAGGTTGTGGAAATTGGACCGAAATTACACTGATGTCAAGACTGCAATTTAAGTGTCACAATGGAGGAAATGCTGCAAAATTTATTCATTGAAATTAAGAAAGTGAATTTTGGAATGATGATGAAAGTGAAATGAAGAATGGAATGAACAAAATGGAGATGGAAATGAGTTTTAATAATGAAATGAAGGTTGAAAGAGAGAAAATGAATTTTCCACTAGGTTGTGACAATGACACTGTCAAATCTAAGATTAATGCTATAGTGAACACTTGAAAGCTGACATCATGAGCCATCATTATTTTTGGAATGTATTATCGAGATTTAACTGTATTGGAACACCACAGTGAAGCGAAATAATTATTAATTTTTAGATGAGTCGTATTTATTACACATCTGCTTCACTTTCGTACCTATTTTGAGGACATGTTTCGCAAATCATCGTTTGCATCTTCGGCTCTTATGCGACTAAAGCTTGATCCAGTGGTGTGGGTAATTCTGGAGTTGTTGCTGCCATCTGTTGATTTAGTGATGAACTTAAATGTGGGATTCTCTTCTGGCGGGATTTCTAAGTTCATTAGTTGGTTTTTATGTTTTTCTATGTATATGGTGTGGGTAATTCTGGAGTTGAAAACATAGAAAAACATAAAAACCAACTAATGAACTTTGAAATCCCGCCAGAAGAGAATCCTACATTTTTAAGTTCATCACTAAATCAACAGATGGCAGCAACAACTCCAGAATTACCCACACCACTGGATCAAGCTTTAGTCGCATAAGAGCCGAAGATGCAAACGATGATTTGCGAAACATGTCCTCAAAATAGGCACGAAAGTGAAGCAGATGTGTAATAAATACGACTCATCTAAAAATTAATAAGTACCCTAAAAGGTTTCTTTTTGAATTGCACACCTCCAAAACTGGATAAGCACCCAACGGCACATCTGCAGATTCACACCAAATAATATTGGTTTCCTTGCAAACTTCTTTTTCGCAATACACTACACATTTTCGAAATGGTTGCGACTTTTTTTGGTTGTGGGTGGTATACTTTTAGGAAAGTGTTTTCTCTCAAGTATGAGGGGTGATGTCGCGGTGAATTTCCTACCTTCTAGTATAAAGAGGCCTCTGAGTATTATAATACTCAATTAGGTTACGAGCTCTTTATAGACGCAAGTACAGGTAGATGAATGTCTTGCATGGATTTACAGCTCTGAAAATTACTAAACAACTGTGCATAGTTACATCCAGTGGTATAAAAATACTTTTCTTTTACCATTTAACTGTTTTCCGTAAAGAGGGATAGCTAGTAATAGCTGATCCGCATCATCCATATTTGACCCGCCATTTCCCCAAACAATGGAGTAGCTAGCATGCCATCTGTAGACCAGCACACGTCACTGCTACGTATGTCCTAAAGATCTCCTTCATAATCGTACAACAAATCTTCCAGATTTTCTTCAGTAATATCAGAAGCCTGTACACATCATACCCAAGCTAATTTATTTGCTACATTATGGGGATAAGCCATGGTTAACATTGAAATTTAATAATTTCAAATGTGCCATTCATTTAGCTCTTGATAGCTATAAGAAATCACTCTGAACACAAAGAGATTATAAATAATTAAAATACAGAGCGAAAACAGCTGCATAAGGCTACTAGAAACCTTGGTTGAGAAATACCGTAATAACAGATGCTGACAGAGAGTTTTCTTTCCAGTGTGTGAGTGTGTAACGCAATATATTCTCGTATGATTATTGCTTGGTATAGCATAAATAAACTAAACTTGAACCGGAGAAGTCGCCTGCGTAGCTATACATACATTGGCTCGTATACACACAAAACAAAATGATTCAAATATTAGGCGCGTTCAGCACAAAGAATGGCTTTTGCTACAGTGAAACAAAGTAGTGAAATTTCAACAATTTATTAATGTAGTCTCTACTTTATTGTTACTATAGATTTATACTGCCTTTAATGAGTTTTAAACCAGTTTTTGTTTCGTTTAAATAACTTAATAAATACGGAAGAGTGAGTGAGTGTGTGGTGTTTTAGGGCCCGTAGACAACAAGGTCATCTGGGCCCAATACGGAAGATAAAGAATTGTATTTATGATGCATTTTTACAGCATTTAACAATTTAAATGTCCTGTTCTGTTTATTGGGTATCCATTTCCGGCCCCTGAAGGGTTTAAATGGCCATCGGTGAAGCGGTTAAATCTGCATGAGGCAATTCAAGATAAAACAATTACATAATCTTTCATTGCGAAGAATAAATGATTACAGCATTTCTTAATTAGTCATATAACCATCTGGCATTTAACTGTATGTAAATATCAAAGGAGGAAAGAAAAATTGACAGTATTTTTAAACTGGTTCTTTGATATCTTTTCGTTTGAAATATGAATAACAATATTGGCATGTAAGTACTTAAATGGTGCATTAAGTTTATTATGTATGTTTGCTTCATTTTTTGTTTTCTTATACTAAATAATACAAAATTAATTTGAGTATTAATCTAAATAACAGTTTTAGTTGCATTAGAATCTTCACTTCACATTTTCTCATTTATAAATTATTGTCACCTAATTATTGTAAGGCACGGCCAGCTAGCAGCAGGGTGGGCGACCGGAGGCATTCAGGCCAGGCCTACCCATTTATCTTGTATCGCTACGAGGGGATGGTTGGAAAAACATCACTAGCCATCTCTTTGCCCTCCCCCATTGACGTCTGGAACCTTCAGGATGATTCACTGAGCCACGAAACTTCCAGGCACAGCGATCTGCGTATATAAGGGATGAAGTGAACAGTCCAGTTGAGTTCTTGGCGAGCAGCTGTGAGGAGCGCCGGGCTAGTGAACGGACTGGAAGACGGTGTAAGTGTATCAGAGGAGTTGTACGTAATTGTGAGCATGCAATGGACCTGTGACAGACGAACTGGTGGATTGTAATTGTGTGTGCTAAGTAATTCTATGTAATCGGCAAGTGTTCCAACTGTAATTCAGTGGAAATAAAGAACATTTTGAGTTTGTGCTATTGGACTTTTAATTTCACGAACCCACAAAGTCACAACTGGTGTCAGGAAGCGGGATATTACCACCATGGAAGCTGCATTGGAATGTGTAATGTTTAACGTCCGTTTTACTACATACGGCACCGCAGGTGGTGACACTGATGATACATGAGATGAAGATGGAGCACCGGTGGAATGAGATGGCGAGGGAAACCGGAGGTCCCGGAGGAAACCCGCCCCAGCGTCGTGTAGTCCACCACAAATCTCACTTTGCGGTCGCCTGGGATCGAATCCGGGCCGCCTTGGTGAGAGCCAAGCGGTCTAACCACTGAGCCACGGCGCGGCCATAAGCTGCATTGGAAAAGATTTTGGAGAAGATGATGGAAATGAAGGCCGAACTGACCTCGGAAATGAAGACGGCGAATGACAACCTCGCTGCAAAAACAGAAGCGGCAAATAACAACCGGGCCACAGAGTTGAAACAAATGAAGACGGCTAACGACATCACCGAGAAGATGGAAGAAATGGAGGCCGAATTAACAGCGAAGAAGGAAACGGCAAATAACCTGGCCGCGGAACTGAAGGAAATAAAGACCGAATTGACCACGGAAATTAAAGCGGCAAACGAGGTCCTTGCCGCAAAATTTGAAGAGCAGTTGGCCGACGTAAAGGAGGACGTCACGGAGCTTGGTGAGCGCGTCGAAAACGTGGCGAGCCGCGTTAACAACCTGGAAGGCCGACAGCAGCGTCAAGTCCCTGAACGCCATGGTGGAGGACGTCGTCGGCAGGAGGTTAAAGGATTTAAAGGTCGACGCGCCGGAACGCGACACAACATCTGCGCGCGTCAAACCTCCTAAATACGACGGCGCGACAACTTTCGAAGTCTTCCGCCGCCAATTCGACGCAGTGGCCAAGCACAACAAATGGTCACCAGAGGAGGAGGCCACGCAGTTAATAGCCAGCCTCCAGTGACGGGCCGCGGAAGTCCTGAACGAGGTACAGACAACGGCGGCGCCCAAAGACATCTGGGAGATCCTGGAGAAACGTTTTGGAAACCACCGCTTAGCCGCAGCGTACCACAGCCAGCTAAAGGCAACGTCACAGCAGCCAGGGGAGACGCTGCAGGAGTTCGCCCTGGTAGTTGAACAACTGGCTAGCAAGGCCCTAGTCGACCTCCCACCAGAGTTCGTATCCCGGGAAGCTGCCTACACATTCGTTGACGGGGTACGAGACACGGAGATTCGTCAGCGCCTGATGCTCCGTGATTATAAAACCATCCACGAGGCGCTAACGGCAGCATTAAGGATGGAGGCGGCCAAGATAACAGCTATCCCGACGTCGAAAACGAGGAATGTCCGCTACAACGGAGACAGAAGACCAGTCGGCACGTCGGCGCCTTTCCCTCGAGTGACACTGAGCACCGTTAGCCGGCGTATGGATGACAGCCTCATCGCGGACGGTTGGTTGAGAGGGAAGCCGTGCCGCGTGCTGGTGGACACCGGGGCAGCCGTGACCATCATCAGACCTGACGTGGCGAAGGGTTTGCCGACAAGGAAGCTTGACCATACCAGCTTGTCACGGCATAGACCGACACCTTGTCTGTGGAGAAGGAGGCCCTGTTGAAGCTGACCTTGGGACGGAGTGCCGTGCGTCTGTGGGTGTTCGTTGCGAAGCTGGCTGAGGAGGTGATTCTGGGACTGGATGCCCTCAGGAGCCCCGAGGCGACGGTCGACGTCGGCAGGAAGGTCCTGCGGCTCAACGGAGAAGAGGTTATACTCCGTCAACCCGCCTTGGAATCTGCAGGCTCATCTTGAACGAAGACGTGGTCGTCCCCGCGAGGAGCGAGGTGGTGGTGACGGCGCGACTGGAAGGCCAGAGAACCAGGAACATGATGCTGGAACAGAAGACGCCTGTACACGGACTGTGTAGCCAGGGCATTTCTGCCGTACCGAGAGGAGGTGCCAGTGAGACTGCTAAATCCAACGGACACCGATCACGACGTACAGGCCGGGACGGAGTCGGGAACGTGCGAGCCCGTGGTAAGCGTAACAGCAATCGACAAGACACAGGAGCCGGTGCCGACACAACACCTGGGGCCCCGGCTAGAGGGCTTACTAGAGGACAGCCGACCACCTGACCGCAGAACGACTGGAGAGAGTTCGACAACTGCTCAGGGGATACCAGCACGTCTTCAGCCAAGGCGACAGTGACTACGGCCGCACGGACAAAGCGCTTCACCGCATCGACACCGGGGACGCCCGGCTTATTCGGCAACCACCTAGACGCGTTCCGCTGGCGAAGCAAGGGGCGGTAAGAGACATGCTGGAGGACATGAGATCCAGGGGAGTGATTGAAGAGTCGGACAGCCCTTGGTGTTCCCCTGTAGTCTTGGTGACGAAGAAGAACGGCGAGCTACGCTTCTGCGTGGACTACAGGAAGCTGAACGCTGTCACCCAGAAGGACTGTTTCCCCTTACCCCGGATTGACGACACCCTGGACACGCTAGCTGGTGTACAGTGGTTCTCGACCCTGGACCTGAAGTCGGGCTACTGGCAGGTAGCTCTAGACCCGAGAGACAAGGAGAAGACCGCATTCTCGACAGGCCAAGGGCTCTGGCAGTTCACAGTTATGCCCTTTGGCCTCTGCAACGCACCAGCTCCCTTGCAACACCTCATGGAGTCAGTGATGAGAGGACTGACTTACGACGCTACCTGCTATACCTAGACGACATCATCATCATTGGGAAGACTTCTGAAGACCATCTCGAGAATCTGAGTAAGGTGCTACAGCAACTGCAGGCGACCAACTTGAAGCTGAACGCGAAGAAGTGCCAGCTCTTCCGCAAGGAAGTGAACTACTTGGGCCACATATTTTCAGCAACCGGAGTGGCCACAGACCCAGAGAAGACACAGACTGTGAGAGATTGGCCTCGCCCAAAGCATAAGAAAGAGTTGCGCAGTTTCCTGGGGCTGTGCAGTTATTACCGACGCTTCATAAAGGAGTTCTCCAACATCGCCAAACCCCTCACCCGCCTGACAAGAGGAACACCGGCCTTATGTGTGGACGGAGGATGCCGAAGACGCTTTCCAGCACCTGAAGAAGACCCTGTGCAGTGCTCCAATTTTGGGATTTCCACAACCAGGTGGCGCCTTCATTGTGGACACCGAAGCCAGCAGCCATTGCATTGGAGGCGTCCTATCGCAGATCCAGGACAGCCATGAGGGGATGATAGCCTACTACAGCAAGACAGTATCCAAGGCAGAGAAGAACTACTGCGTCACCCGGCGAGAATAATTGGTGGTAGTAAAGGCCTTGGAGCACTTCCACAAGTACCTGTACGGTCAGCCATTCCACCTGAGGACTGACCTGGCTATTGAGCTTTAACAACCTGGAAGGCCAGACAGCACGTTGGGTCCAGAGGCTGCAGGAGTACGACCTCACCTCGGAACATCGTAGTGGGAAGAGTTACGGTAACGCAGACGCCATGTCCCGAAGAACCTGTCCAGAAGAGTGCGGCCAGTGCACAAGAGTGGAAGAGAAGGAGCGTGCCGCAGCAGTCCGAGTAGTCACGGCAGTGTCTGCGGATGGCGCAGGCCTGAGGAGGTAGCAGCTGGCGGACGCAGACTTGGGGCCACTTTTGAGGGAAGTGGAGGCAGGAACAAGAGCGACCTGGAAGGACATCGCACCGAGGAGCGCGACCTACAAGTTGTACTGGGCCCAATGGGATTCAATGAAGACCAGAGAGGGCGGGTTGCTCGGGGTATGGGAATCACCCGATGGGAAGACGCAGAGAGAACAGTAGGTACTTCCCCGGAGTAAGGTCCCGGAAGTCTTGGAGGAAATGCATGCCGGTACTTCAGGAGGACACCTGAGAGCAGACCAGATGATTGACAAACTACGACAGCGCTACTACTGGCTGAGGCTCCGAGCAGACGCTGAGAGATGGTGCCGTCAATGACACATGTGCGCAGCGAATCGCGGACCCCAGACTAGGAGCCGGGGTCGCATGCAGCAATATAAAGTCGGAGCGCCATTCGAAAGGATCGCCGTCGACATAGCTGGACCATTTCCGATGTCCGACCGAGGCAACAAGTACCTGATGGTGGTCGTGGACTACTTCACCAAGTGGCCGGAGGTGTATGCCATCCCGAACCAATAGGCAAGGACAATCACAAACTGCCTCTTGGAGCAAGTGTTCTGCCGATTTGGGGTACCGTTAGAGCTGCACAGTGACCAGGGCACCAATTTTGAGTCCAACCTGATGAAGAAGGCACTAGAAAGATTTGGGGTTAACAAGACCTGCACAACATCTCTACATCCCCAGTCGGATGGCATGGTCGAAAGGTACATCAAGACCTTAGAGGAACAATTGAGGAAGGTCGTGGCCAGCCATCAGCGAGACTGGGACGTCAAGGTGCCAATGTTCTTGCTGGCCTACCGCTCGTCTACACACGACACAACTAGGATGACGTCAGCCAGCTTAATGTTCGGCCGAGAGTTGCGTTTCCCTTGTGACCTGGCTTTTGGAAGCCCTCCGGAGGCGAAACAGCCAGCGACCGAGTATGTGGAGAACCTGGTGGACCACCTCCACAAAATGTACGAGATGGCTCGCCAGAACATCCAGAAGGCAAGCGACCGCATGAAGACCCGCTACGACAGGCAAGCCAATAGCCAAGGGTTCCAGCAAGGTGACCTGGTCTGGTTGTACCGTCCTACCCGGGACGCTGCCCGAAGCTTCAGCAGGCATGGCAAAAACCGTACTGGGTGGTGAAGAGGATTAATGATGTGGTCTACCGCATCCATAAGGTTCCCCGAGGGAAGAAGTTGGTGGTACACCTGGATCGCCTGGCCCGCTAAGATGGTGCTGTTTGGGACGACCAGCTTTGAGGAGGGAGCAGTGTCACCTAATTATCGTAAGGCACGGCCAGCTAGCAGTAGGGTGGGCGACCGGAGGCATTCAGCCCACGCCTACCCATTTATCTTGTAGCGCTATGAGGGGATGGTTGGAAAAACATCACTAGCCATCTCTTTCCCGTCCCGCATTGACGTCTGGAACCTTCAGGATGATTCACTGAGCCGCGAAACTTCCAGGCACAGCAATCTGCGTATATAAGGGATGAAGTGGACAGTCCATTTGAGTTCTTGGCAAGCAGCTGTGAGGAGCGCCGGGCTAGTGAACGGACTGGAACACGGTGCACGTGTATCAGAGGAGTTGTACGTAATTGTGAGTGTGCAATGGACTTGTGACAGACAAACTGGTGGATTGTAATTGTGTGCGCTAAGTAATTCTATTAATCGGCAAGTGTTCCAACTGTAATTCGGTGGGAAATAAAGAACATTTTGAGTTTGTGCAATTGGACTTTTAATTTCACGAACCCACAAAGTAACATTATTTTAACTGTCTTTTATTAGAAGTATTATTTTACATCAATTATTTCCCACCCGAGTCTAAAACAGCTTCTACAATTAAGTGAACTTATAATTCCTATGTACAGAAAAATATATAAAATTACTTCCAGTAAGTCATACTACACTGTAATGTCCAAGCATTTCAGCTTTACTGGAAAGATATAATTATATTTACTAGATGGATATAATATGCCATTGATCACGGCTATACAAATTGATAAACAAAAAACGGTACTAGAAATTTACTACAAGACTAATTAAAGCTCCTCCTACCTACCAATAAATATTCATGATGTAGATATAGTAAGTACCCTTTGCTAATGACATAAACATCATAGTAACAGGAGAAAATTAACTTCAATTACAAAACAAATTAAATGGAGTAATAAATGAGCTGTATAAATGGTTTCAAACAAATCAACTAAGTATAAACAAGTAAAAAACACATGGCAGTGTAAAAATGTTTATGATGGAAATATTACTGAATATAAGGAAGAAATAAAACTCTTTTGCAAATAAAATTGAATGAAAATTTAACCTGGAATAACTATACAAATTAATTTGCAATCAAATTTAGTTCTGTATGTTACATGATCAAATGTCTTAAAAGTACACTAACCCTGCCAGGACTTAAAACAGATGTTTTGCCAATTTTGGATTGAGAAGAATAAACTTGTAGTAAATGAGCACAAAACAATAACAATATTATGTAACAACTTAGGTTTTAGTGGCCGGCGTCAATCCAGTAATATGTAGAAGTTTCCGGGCTTACTGGCTGTGGTCCAGTTCCTGACGTTTCGCTCGTACCTGCGTCGAGCATCCTCAGAGGACTCATGGCAAACTAGAGTGGCTCCGGCATAGAGCACCAAATATATATAGGCTGGAAGGAGACCGCCTACTTCTCTCCTACTGGCTGCACGTTAGGACACACAGTTATAGGAAACCTACCCAGACAGACCGCTATCTACAGAACACTTCTAACCACCACCTACGGCAGAACAGAGGCATAATAAGGACCTTGACTGCACTGGCTAGGCATATTTGTGAACCAGCTACCTTAGAACAAGAAATCAAACACCTACATACTAAATCCTTTCATGGAAGTGTTGAAAACAGTGTTGTTGTATAAATTAAATTAATTGGGAGTCGATTAATAACACAAAACAACACTCACTTTTAAATTTTCCCGGAACCGGTTTCTGAGGCCTTCCCTCTATCTTCAGCCGGACATCGACTTGTTCTCATTGGTGTAGGTGGCAATATTTTGTCATCGGTCTCCTCTGGTGGCGGTTCGAGGAACTTGCTGAACAAATCTTTCTGGGGGATGTCGAAATTAAATACTTTGTTCCTATTTTTTGAAATAAAGATTTGTTCCCATGTGGACAGTTCTTCTTTTCCTGTTGTATGTTTTAGTAATTTTGGTTCTGGATTTATGTTGTGGTTTTTTTCCCAAAAATGCGTGGCAACTGCTGATTTTTCTAATTGTTTGTATTTTATGTTCCTAAAGTGTTCCTTTGCTCTTGTTTCTAAATTTCTTTTGGTTTTTCCAATATAAATTTGACTACAGTCACAGCATTCAATTTGATATATACCAGATTTTTTGTTAGATGGAATGGCATATTTGATGTTTGAGCAAATTAGGTTTTTTAAGGAGTAATGGTTCACTGGAGCTAGTTGAATGTTTTGTTTTTTGAAGACTTTTTTGAATTTATCAAAGGCCCATGGATGGTAAGTGAATTTTTTGAAGATCATTTTAGTTTCTGTAGCTGAGAGGGTTGTGGTTTCCTTTAGTAGTTTCTTCTTTTTTGCTAAGTTCACTTTTTTGTCTACTAGTGATTTGGGAAAGTCATTTTTCTGTGCTATTTCAATAATTTTGTTGTATTCTATTTTGTATTCTTCTGCTGTGAGAGGGATGTTGACCAGTCTGTGTGCTAAACTATTAAAGATTGCCTGTTTGTGGGATCTTGAATGCTGTGACTGTAGTCAAATTTATATTGGAAAAACCAAAAGAAATTTAGAAACAAGAGCAAAGGAACACTTTAGGAACATAAAATACAAACAATTAGAAAAATCAGCAGTTGCCACGCATTTTTGGGAAAAAAACCACAACATAAATCCAGAACCAAAATTACTAAAACATACAACAGGAAAAGAAGAACTGTCCACATGGGAACAAATCTTTATTTCAAAAAATAGGAACAAAGTATTCAATTTCGACATCCCCCAGAAAGATTTGTTCAGCAAGTTCCTCGAACCGCCACCAGAGGAGACCGATGACAAAATATTGCCAGCTACACCAATGAGAACAAGTCGATGTCCGGCTGAAGATAGAGGGAAGGCCTCAGAAACCGGTTCCGGGAAAATTTAAAAGTGAGTGTTGTTTTGTGTTATTAATCGACTCCCAATTAATTTAACCTACATACTACACTACATGCTAACGGGTACGGTTTAAAATAAATAAAACGGGCTTCACACTCCAATAGAGCAACGAAAAACATGGGGACACAGAAACAGCAGAGTACAGCTTACCTACCATACATAAGTAGAGTAATGGACAGAATCAGTAAACTGTTAGATAAGTTTAACATAAGAACTGTCTTTAAACCCACCAAAAAGCTCAAAGATTATCTCCGTTCAGTCAAGGACAGATGGGACCCCTCTGGCCACAAAAGGGATCTACCGTATTCCCTGTAGCTGCAGCAAGGTATACACTGGCACTACTAAACGTAGCATACGTACCTGTATTAAGGAACACCTAAGCAACTGCCGGTTGGGACATGTGGAAAAATCTGCTGTTGCTGAACATGCCGTTCTGATGGGACATGACATCAAGTTTCAGGAAACAGAGGTTCTAGACAACATAGCCCAGTACTACGCCAGACTTTATCGGGAGGCTATTGAAATCTTCAAGCACAAACTTAATTTTAACAGGAAGGAGAAAGTAGCATGTTTGCAGAAAACCTGGTTTCCCGTGTTACAAAACATGAGGCCAAAACCGTTTACACAAGCCGGACCAACCGAGACATAGGGTTGCAGCCATCTTGTGATTGACGGACATGCAGCCAATAGGAGAGAAGTAGGTGGTCTCCTTCCAGCCTATATATTTGGTGCCCTATGCTGGAGCCACTCTAGTTTGCCATGAGTCCTCTGAGGATGCTTGACGCACATACGAGCGAAACGTCAGGAACTTCAGTTTTTCCGACTAGACCATGGCCAGTAAGCCCGGAAACTTCTACATATTACTGAATAACAATATTGCTTCATCATACCAAAACTAAAAATTACGGCAGTCATACAGAACAACTCGGAAATATAGTCACAACTTGTTCACATTCCACAAAATTCCTACGAATTGCGTAGATGAACATTTGAAATTGGATTACCACATTGATTTCTTGGTACAAAAGCTGAGCAAAATGTGGTTTGTAATAAGAACAATAGTGAAGAAAGTTAGTAATGAGTCTTTGAAGGCTGTACTATGCTAATTTTCACTCATGTCTATCTTACATGGTCATGTTTTGGGATAATTCAATAAAGAGCATGGAAATTTTCGAAATCCAAAAACGGGTACTAAGGCTTATAGAAAGGAAATCATCAACATGCAACTGTAGGCCAATATTTGAAGATCACTGAACCGGCATCCATTAGTCGACAACAGCTGATAATGTTAGGAAGATCCTAACGAAATGCGTTCTAGGTAAATACTAGCAATAAATGGAGCACTGAGTATTAGTTCGACTCAAAATTGTATTAATTTGAAGATCTGTTTACATTACCTTTGCCCTCTATGGATATATATGAAATATTATTATATGTTCATGCAAATATAAATAATTTTCAAATAAATGCTGATGTACATTACCACCCCACTCTTAACAGAGATAAACTGACAATTCAACCTCACCAGATGACTCTTTATGAAGGAAGCTTTAATTACAAAGGGATAATGGTGTATAATAAACTCTCAAACACGTATTATCTTTGCGGAGGTAAATTTTGTGTTGGGTAGTGTAATCCTTTCTGCACATATTTTGCTTCAATTTTCTTCATGTGCCTGCATCATTCTTGCCAATCTTGTGCTGAATGTTGGCAAATTTGTCATTAGCTAGCTGAATTATGTCCTCCATTCTGAATGTCAAACTCATTTAAACAAGCAAGATCATTTAAGAACGAGATAAAAAGTTTTTGCATGCATACTGCTTTTATATGGTTGATGAATTTTAGAATTATAACCATGCAAAATGTGTTCTGTGGATATAGGACATTCATAAATCTGTAAAAGTTATATTATGATAAGGAAAAGGAAAAACGAAACTAGAGTAAGTGCATAGAATATTTTTTGTCAACACCTGTTGTACTTTGGAAGAATGATTTTGATTGTTATCAGAATATGTCACTCATAATGAAAATAAAATATTTTGCATATACAAGATGCTTTATAATATTCAGTGCATAGGCTTGTTTATTGTAATTTTGTTTATTAAAAATAGCTTTCAAATAATTTTTAGAGAGGACTTGGAGATATTATTGTTTCTTAAGTCAGATGTGCAATATTTATTCCATATAGAAATAATAATAATAATAATAATAATAATAATAATAATAATAATAATAATTAATAATAATAATAATAATAATAATAATAATAATAATAACAATAATAACAATAATAATAATAAATATTTTACTGTCATTAAACTTTTACAGTAATAGAAAACGTCACAAGTACAAAGCAGTACAAATCATAAAATTCTATGTACAAAATGAATACAGATCATGTACTTGTAAAGATGATGTACATTTTATTATTATGGTGTGTCTTATATCATGTATATGATCTAAAGGACAAATAAATAAATAAAAACAGGTTGCTTAAAATTGGATTAAAATTCTGGGAAGAAAAATGCAAGATAATTTAAGATCCAAAAGAGGGTAATAAGGATAAGTAGGATACATAACTCTACATCTTGTAGGCCATAGTTTAGGAAGCACTGTATACCTCCATTAGCCTGTCTCTTTATAGGAGAAGTACCAGGCTAAACAAAAACGTAACAAAGAACAATAGATAATAATGCTGATATTTATAACCATAAAACACAAAGAAATAGTGATCTCACTAATGATGCTTAAAATGGAACATCATTCCTTTCTTGGAAGTGTTGAAAACAGTGTTGTTATAGTAAATTTAAAGGGAGTCGATTAATGACACTAAACAACAACTACTTTTAAATTTTCCCGGAACATGTTACAGAGACTTTGCCTCCATCTTCAACCGGACATTGACTGGTTCTCAGTAGTGTAGCTGGCGATATTTTGTCATAGGTCTCCTCTGGTGGCGGTTCGAGGAACTTGCTGAACAAATCTTTCTGGGGGTGTTGAAATTGAAGACTTTGTTCCTATTTTTTGAAATGAAGATTTGTTCCCATGTGGATAGTTCTTGTTTTCCTGATGTATGTTTTAGTAGTTTTGGTTCTGGATTTATGTTGTGTTTTTTTTTTTTTTCCCCAAAAATGCGTGGCAACTGCTGATTTTTCTAATTGTTTATATTTTATGTTCCTAAAGTGTTCCTTTGCTCTAGTTTCTAAATTTCTTTTGGTTTTTCCAATATAAGTTTGACTACAGTCACAGCATTCAATTTGATATACACCAGATGTTTTGTTAGATGGAATGGCATCTTTGATGTTTGAGCAAATTAGGTTTTTTAAGGAGTAATGAATGGTTGACTGGTGCTAGTTGAATGTTTTGTTTTTTGAAGAATTTTTTTGAATTTATCAAAGGCCCATAGATGGTAAGTGAATTTTTTGAAAATCATATTAGTTTCTGTAGCTGAGAGGGTTGTAGTTTCCTTTATTAGCTGCTTCTTTTTTGCTATGTTCACTTTTTTGATTTGGAAATGTCATTTTTTTGTGCTATTTCAATAATTTTGTTGTATTCTGTTTTGTATTCTTCTGCTGTGAGATGGATGTTGACCAGTCTGTGTGTTAAAACTATTGAAGATTGCCTGTTTGTGGGATCTTGGGTTGTAGCCATTAGCTTTTATGTAGTTGTCTGTGTTGGTTTTCTGTAAATGCCAAAGCTTATTCTGTTTTTATTTTGGATTATTTTAAGATCAAAAAATGGTAAATAGTCGTCTTTTCTATTTCTACAGCGAACTTGATGATTTTTTCTTGGATATTTAAAAGTTTTAGTGCGTCACTGATGTGTTTTTTTTGGTACTATTGCAAAGATGTCATCTACATATCGTTGCCAGAGTTTGAACATCCAACAGCAACCTTTGGTGATCCTTATTTCTAATGCACTCATGTACAGATCGGCCAGGAAGGGTAATAGGGGGTTGCCCATTGCTAAGCCAGAAGTTTGGTGGAAATATTTTGTTTGAAACTGGAAGAAATTTTGTAATCAGAAATAGAAACAATAAACTTTGGCATTTACAGCAAACCAACACAGACAGACAACTACATAAAAGTTAATGGCTACAACCCAAGATCCCACAAACAGGCAATCTTCAGTAGTTTAACACACAGACTGGTTATCACCCCTGTCACAGCAGAAGAATACAAAACAGAATACAACAAAATTATTGAAATAGCACAAAAAAATTACTTTCTCAAATCATTAGTAGACAAAAAAAATGAACTTAGCAAAAAAGAAGCTAATAAAGGAAACCTCAACCCTCTTAGCTACAAAAACTAATATGATTTTCAAAAAATTCACGTACCATCTATGGGCCTTTGATAAATTCAAAAAAGTCTTCAAAAAACAAAACATTCAACTAGCACCAGTCAACCATTACTCCTTAAAAAACCTAATTTGCTCAAACATCAAAGATGCCATTCCATCTAACAAAAAATCTGGTGTATATCAAACTGAATGCTGTGACTGTAGTCAAACTTATATTGGAAAAACCAAAAGAAATTTAGAAACTAGAGCAAAGAAACACTTTAGGAACATAAAAAAAAAACAATTAGAAAAATCAGCAGTTGCCACGCATTTTTGGAAAAAAAAAAAAAAAAAAAAAAAACACAACATAAATCCAGAACCAAAACTACTAAAACATACATCAGGAAAACAAGAACTATCCACATGGGAACAAATCTTCATTTCAAAAAAATAGGAACAAAGTCTTCAATTTCGACACCCCCAGAAAGATTTATTCAGCAAGTTCCTCGAACCGCCACCAGAGGAGACCTATTACAAAATATCGCCAGCTACACTACTGAGAACCAGTCAATGTCCGGTTGAAGATGGAGGCAAAGTCTCTGAAATATGTTCCAGGAAAATTTAAAAGTAGGTGTTGTTTAGTGTCATTAATCGACTCCCTTTAAATTCAATTTATTACAACACTGTTTTCAACACTTCCAAGAAAGAAACTGTTAAGCATAGAAGTTGTTTTATGTTGTCTTAATGCATATATTTACATTGCATGACATTAATACAAACACAACCATAAACTTAATCACCATAAACACCCTTCAATAATGATCTTTCTTCTTTTACAATGAAGGGTAGCTAAGATAAAACACCCTAGAGCTGCATCTCCATTGTATAGGGATAGCCTTCAAATTTCCAGCTTATCAGTCCTACCCCCGTCCAGGTCTTTCCCCCTTATCCTCATAACATAAATGTCATGTAATGATCAGATGGTCACTTTGGGTTCATTTGAGCACCATTCCATATATATTTGTAAGCCTGGTTAACACTAAATGTCAACCAAAACACTGACAAGCAAACAAAAAGAATATGCATTATACTTGATTCACAAAAAACAGTCCAGTCAAGGAATGAAGAATTTCTTCTTGTTATGCCCTTCTGATTGGATCCCTTTTTTTTTCTCCCGATATGTGATGTTTCTTGCCTCAATGACTGGATGCCAGCTGCTTCTGAGATTTAAAGCCCATTCTTTCATATTGACATTTTTGGAATGTTTATAAATGCCAATAGCTTTGTGCTGCAGTCAGACATGTATGTTATGGACAAAAGGATGCACATGTTCTGGAACTTGATTACATGTTCACCCTGTGTTCCAATGGGAAGTTTAGCGACTGCAAATTTTTCTGTTTGGCTCAGGCAGGAGGTTCTTCTGTGCTCAGCAGGCCTGATGTTAGCTTTCAGTTGTGTAGTTCCAACGTAAATCAAACCAGAAGAGCAGGGGATACAGTATATTCTGGCTGAGGCAGAGGTTTCAGAGGATTTTAAGCTGAGAACAAAAGCATCTTTTACAAACATCCCAAAAATTCAATAGGAAGGAAGAGCCTATAAAATTCAACAGGAATAGCATCCTGTCATCAATGGCAAGATATGTCACATTAGAAGAGAAAGCAAAGTGGGTCAATTAGTAGGGAGCAACACCAAAGAATTAGTCAGGGCCCCTTTCTCATCAGCTGTCCGGCATCAGGATCAACCAGTGGAGAGCGCTCTTGGTATAAATTTAGTGGCACACACACAGTTAACGCTTCAGACACAAATCAACCTTCTTGGAGGAGACTTCAACTGTGCCGCTGAAGATGTCCAATGCAGTTGTGGACAAAACGTCTGGCACATTTAACAGACATGGCATAACAGCCCAAAAATAACTCCCAGTATATATTGACTCCATCCATGAAAGCTTATATTCTCTCATCATCGTCATTGTTGCTGTTGCTGTGATTTTTCAGATGGAAAATATATATTTAAAATAATTTATACTCAAATAGTACTGTAATATTTATCTAACAATTGTTCTCCAAACTCAGTATGCTATCATAACAGAAAGATCTTGCTATCCCGCCCCGATTCTAAATAACAATTTAAAATAGGTACTTACATTGACACAAGCTGTTTGTTTGGTAACATATTATCTAAGCGTTGAGTATTGCGTATTCGGAATGACAGTTGAGCAGGGTTTGGGTTATTTGCTAACACAGTCACTATTCCTGCAGGGAAGGACAACATCATGTCTCCTGACAGTTTCACTTGGCACCTGCAGTAAAAAATGTGATACAGGGACAATGAGATAACTTTACCTAAAAAATGCAATTGCTATTTTGATATGTGTGACTGGAGGAAGTTAGTAACAGTGATGTCAAAATTAATTGAAAAACTATTTGTAGTCAGTTTCTTGACACTTCGTCACTTACATTTTTATATTATTGACCTCAACCTCTCTCCAACTAGCGTCTGTTGTCTGTTCTCTTCTCTCTGGCAGTGGAACTATAAACTTCTTTGTCAAATTATCTACTAGTGGAATTTCAACAAATAGTTTTCCAATGCTATTTTAATGTTAGACTATGTCTTCTTATTAATCTTTTATTTTACATCTTAATGTTACTAAAAATATAGAAAAAAATAGTGTGTATTACAGCACATTAGAAATTTAACACAAAGTTTAAAACTTCTGATACACAATATTATGCATAAAAGCCAGTAACATTGTAACATCTTAAAAACTCTTAGTACTACACATAATATTATACAATTACTCATCCAAGAAAAATAGGTCACTCATTCGTTTATGGAGATGATAATGCATTAAACCAAATACAATGATACACTGCATGCCCTTTATAGCTCAGGACACTTTAACAGTCATCCATATATTCCTGTACTGAGTAATAGGCCTTGTTGCATAGATAGTTTTTAAGAGCAGACATACTTTTCCCTGAAGATAGTAATTTTAAATATTTTGGAAGTGCATTGAATATTCTGACACATTCATAATAAACTCCTTTCTGGAAACAAGTCAGTCTAGCAATGGGTTTATGTAAATCCATTCTTTGTCTAGTATTTATGCTATGTATATTTACATTTTGTGTAAAGTGGTCTTGATTTGTTATATGGAAACACGTAAACATAAAGTTATATTCACAAGGAAGTGTTACGTATCAATTTGTTATAGTAGGAAGGGGACCCTTTAATTGCTTCTCTAATCTGAAGACTTAAAGGAACCAATCTAAACAAAATTATGTGATGAACTAAACTGAAGGGCTGCTCACCAATAAGTATTGGTCAGCTTGGTAAATTATTGACCTGGTCTGATATTTCTTCCCTTCTATTTCTTTCTTCTTCTACCTTTCCTGCCCAGTCATCCTTGACATAGCTTTTGTTTTCTTGGATCTTGATGGTATTGTAGCAAACTCCGGAAAGAAGTCCAATGCTAGGGGGGTGTAGCTTCCAGACATAGGCTACTCAAGGATGGTAGGGAACATAGCCACCATCTGGGCAAGAAAATTTTATCAACCCCAAGTTCGTATATAAGCCAGTTTTATTAATGGAATAGGTACATAAGGTCCAGAGGCAGCCTTGTTCTAATGGAACACACCCAAACCTGCCTTATAATTCTGGTAGGGTCTCAAATGTGCAAATTCAATCTTTGCGATTGCAGTTTCAGGTGACAGTCATAACGGTGTATGATGGCTCTGTTAACTTATCATGGTCACTTATTGACTCCTTATAAACGGTCCATCTTATTGCCTCGTTGACCTACACTGGGTCAGCTTAAATACTTTATTCTTGAAACATAAGCACTCTATTATTCCAAATTCCAGGCTTGAACTACTTTCAACACT
The DNA here is from genome assembly GCA_030765055.1 of Mantis religiosa. NCBI lineage: Eukaryota > Metazoa > Arthropoda > Insecta > Mantodea > Mantidae > Mantis > Mantis religiosa. The sequence goes on along the minus strand of CM060950.1, from coordinate 154,660,991 downwards.
TTTTGTCAAATGTTGTAATCTAGCCTGTGGAATTTTGATTCTTACAATGGCCATTACAGTATCAAGAGTATTCGAGACCTAGGGGATCATTTCATTTTCTTTCCTATTCATAACTTTCTCTACTTAAGGTGTTGTAAACACCAGTGTTAAAAAAGTTAAATAAAAAAAGCTTAATATATATAGGTATGCATTATAAGATTGTATTACATATTTCTTCAAATTTTACAAACTGTATTCTTTTTAACATTTTCATTATATATAATTGCAAGATTTAACAGACCAGGAGGTGAAACAGTACTGTAACATTAATGATGTCTTCCCTGAAATTGAAGTGGCAAAAATAAGGGCCAGAATATTATATTATATATATAATTGCAAGATTTAATACACCAGGAGGTGAAACAGTATTGTAACATTAATGATGTCTTCCCTGAAATTAAAGTGGCAAAGATAAGGACCAGAAGAACCACCCTGGTGTCAGCCAGAACTATGATGGCCAAGAATGACAATTATCAGCATCATCTACAACAGCCTTGCCATTGCAGAACTGGAGACAGAAAAGCAATACATTGAAATTCCAGGGAGACCAGACACCTAAGGACAGACTGCGAATGCATCCCAGCCAAGTTCAGGAAAACTACTAACGGTTGGCATGAAGAGGGGCATCACTTTACCCTCACTTCATTTTGAGTACTGGGCTGGGAGTGAAGAAGATAGTCTTGCAGCATGTGGATAGTTTCTAGACAGTCACTCTGGGCCTCACTATCACCAAGCCCACTGAGGTCTAGGGACTTCCAAAAAGGATGCCGGATGTTAGTCTGCACATGAGCTGTGAACTGCCTTGGGTGAAATCCTGTCTGTGACTTAGGAAGCTTACCTGGAGTTCACTTTTCACAGCAGCAGGCTACAAATGGGTTCTGTTGCCACAATCATAAAGTTATCCTGCACCTGGATGTCCGGTTCTTTTATGCCAAGATGGATGACAGGCATTAGATGTTCTATCTGGGCCATGCGATCTTGTTGAACCATCCAGAGGAAATGTTACAGTCAGTGAGGCTCTTACTTGTCAAACTAGAGGTGGTTCCAACATGGAGTAAGAGGGTGGTGATGACATGGGCAGAAAAGCCCCTAACAAGTAACATGATTGTGGATAGGGGAGAATCTCCCCAAGATGGAATTTAAGATGCTGCTGTTTGCTCAGATCCTCACACTGATCAAGACCTAGAGCAGCTCGATACAACTGTCTCAGAAAATTAGGCTTCCATCGTACCTTCATTCATAAGCTGCCTCCCTGTTAAATGAGGCCAGAGACACCAAGGGGCAACCAAACTCTAAGAAGCTGGGTAGTTGACTAAAACCCCTGTCTAGGAGGCTACTGGAAGCCTCTCAGAAGGTGAGAAGAAGAAGAGCCTAAATTTGTATGTGGAATTTCAAGATATCTTTAGTCTATCACAAGAGGACTATGGTTGAACCGAGGATAATGTATCACATTATATTGATGATCCTCAACCAACTAGACAGAGCCTCACTGTTTCTTGCTAGTGAACCAGAAGGAAATAGCGAAAATGAAGACCAGAGGCATAATTAAGGAATCTGATAGCCTATAGCCATCACCATTAGTGTCTAGTGAAAAAAGATGAAAGGAAATCCTGTGCATCTGCATTGACTACCTGAAGTTGAACATCATCACCACCACTGCTTCCCATTGCTATGGATTGATGACACCCAAGACACCTTAGCAGGACCCCAGTAGTTTTTCACCCTGGACTTCAAATCAGTGTATTGGCAGCCAGCATTTCATTCCAATAAGAAGACAGCATTTTCTACTGGACATGGACTGTGGCAGTTCACAGCAATGCCTTTCAAACAACTCAATGCCCATGCAACATTCCAGAGATTTATGGAGTCTGTGATGATAAGCCTCACATACAGTACTAGTTTCCTTTACTTGAATATCATTGTTATAGGCAAGACATCTGAGGATCATCTAAGAAAACTGAGGAAGGTGTTCAAAACGCTTTGCTACACCAACCTCAAATTGAACTCAGAGAAGTATCAGTTGTTTAAAAAGAAAGTGCACTATGTAGGACACATCATAAGCCCTGGTAGAGTGGCTGCAGACCCCAAAATGTAGAGGCCATCAAGGAGTGGCTAAAGCCAGTGAATAAACAGGAACTGCAATGGTTCTTGGGCCCCTGCACATTCTGCTGGGAATTTGTGGCAGGGTGTGCAAATATCACCAAATTGCTGATGTAGCTGGCAGAGGAATGACAAGCCTTCCAGTGGACTGACCAAGCTGATACATCTCATATGACAGATCACCTAAACTGCCCATTGCATATCTCCAACCCTAGATACTCCATCCCCAGTAAAAGGTTTACTGTGTATATGGATGCCAGCAAATTTGGCATTGGAATATTCTGCTGCTAAAACAGGACAGAGAAGAGCAAGTATTAAACTCTTCAGTAGACACCCTGGGAAACTTCCACAAGTACCTTTATGGAAAGGAGTTTCACTTCTGAATGGACCATTTTGCCCCAATTTGGCTGTTGTGTTTTCATAACTTGGAAGGGCAGACAGTCCACTAGGTTCAGTGGTTTCTGAAATAAAATTTTACCTCAGAGCAATGGGCAGAAAATCATAATTTTAATACAGATGCCCTTTCCCAAAGGTAAAAGCCAAACACTGTATGAAGATCGTGACAAAAGAGAGGGTTGTACACATAGCCCTAGACATGGTATAGGAGAAGATGGAGAATCGTGACATAAGGCCAATCCTGATGAATAAAGTATCTTGCAAACAATGTGTGTGGGTAGACATTACTACAAAAGGTCCAATCTAAGAAAACTGTTGGGCCCAGTGGGACTCCCAGATGGTTAGAGACAGTGTGCTGAAGAGAGTGTGGAAGTTTGCAGAGGGAGAAATTAAGATGGAACTGCTAGTAATTCTAAGCAGCAAGCTGAAAGAAGTCCTCAAGGAGATGCATAAATCTACTACCAGAGGACATCTGGGGGTAAATAACACTGTGGAAAAACTAAGTTAGTATTCAGTTGGTTGCGTCTTTGAAGTGATGTGGAAAGGTGCCAGCAATGCAACGTCCACGTAAAAGTTATGAGCCCCAGACTTACAGTCAGGGCCAAGAGTAACAGTATGAATATGGAGTGCCGTTCAAAGGAATCCCCATCAATGTGGTAGGGCCTTTCCCAGGAAGAGACTTAAGGAATAGTTACCTGCAATGAATTATTTCTGCAATTAGTTGGAGATTTACATAATTTCCAATCAAGAGACTTTAGTTGTCGCTAATATGCTGGCAAACAACTTGTTCTCCAGATTCGGAATCTTCCAGGTATCCCACAGAGATCAGGGCACAAATTTTATATCTAACCTCATGTAAGAACTTCTTCAGCACCTTAGGACCCACAAGATCCATACTACTCTCCTTCACCCACAGTTGGACAGAATGGGAAGGTGTTATATAAATCAATCTAGGAGCACCTCGAGAAAGTGGTATCCAGCCATCAGCAAAATCGGGTGGTGCATGTGCTATTATTTCTCCTGGCTTATCAAGCTTCAGTACACAAATCATACTGACACTGGTCAGTAAAGTATTCAGATAGGAACTATGGTTACCTCGTGATCTGCTATTTGACACACCTGCTGATGCTGACAGCGGGCAACAGATTATGTTAGGGCACTAGTAGAAATGCTAGAGGATATCCACTATCTTGCCTGGAAGCACCTTAAGCTGACAAGTGATGCAATGAAAGTATTAGGACTCTTTAGCGAACCTTGCCAGATTCCAGGAGGGTGACCTCATATGACATATCAACCTAAACTGCAATGTTTCTGGGATGGTCTTCATGAGGTAATAACCTATTACCACAAGGTATGCAATATTCTTTGTCAACCGTAAGAAAAGCTTATGGTAGTCCATGTTGATCAGCTTGGCTCATATTTGGAGCTACCCTGGCTGATAAACTCTTGAGGAGGAACTGGTGACTGAGCTGCTGTTGAACAAAATTGTCAGAAGATTAGAATGGGGAATTGAAATGGTAAACAAGATGTTTACATGCTTACTCAATGTAAACACGACAGGTGCTATCATCAAAGAATTAGAACCTTCTTGATGTTTTGACATCCTAAATATTCAGGAAAGCTCTTACAGCTATGTGAGTCAATGTGTCAGCTTGTATGTCAGTGAGCACCAATGAAAGTGCCATTCCTTAAGTGATAATATAAAATTGAACAAAACTGCTGCAGAAGAGAGAAGGAAGAGGCAGGAGGGTCCAACTTACCTATCTGGAGAGTTTTAGTTTGCTTCGAGGTATGTAACTGAGATGGAAAATGTTTTGGATTTTAAAATTTGATTTACTCAGTTACAGTTCTTTCAACAGTTTTTGTCATTAAAAATGTTCCACACGATGCAGTTTTGATTCAGTTCCTCTAAAATTTTCAACACATGTTCTTAGAAAGCAAACAAAGGTTTCTATCATATGCTTTTCTAATATTCATTACATTTTAAAGTTATTGATATACAAAATCAAAGGTTTAATCATTTTTTCGCTTTTTAATTTTGTTTGCTCCATACCTTATTTTTTCCCCTATGGAACTTAAAGCAGTATAAGAAATTCATATGATAGATCTTTTCTTCATAACCATCTGAATACTTTTAGAAATAGACAATTTAAAATTTGGAAAATTTTCTCATGTGGAGCGGTCTGAATTTTGCCCAAATTTTGAATTTCACAAATTCATTACTCAAAAACTATTGAAGATACACAAACCAAATTTTGAATTCTGTGTCCACTGTGCATCAGAACTAAGTGGTAAAAACTTCAGCAAGATTGGTTGAAAATTGCTGGATTTGGGATTTTCAGTGCTGAGTGACCATAATATTCTGACAATGTTTAATAATGCAAGAGAAAACCTGTGATGGGATTACTGGGCTTAGATTTTGAGAAGAATTTTGCAAGAAATTAGTAGAGGTAACATACAGGAAGAGAGGCATAGGCAAGTTAGTGTTTTCTGGAGAGAAGTAAAGAATGAGTAGAGGATATTGAGAAACAAGAATTATTTCAAAGTTATGTTAAAAGGAGGCAGAAAGAGAATGACCAGATATAGTTCTCCTTTAAGTGGAGGAGGGTCAGATAATGGCTTACATTATGTATTAGAATGAGAAGAAATGAGGTTATGGTAAGAACATTTTGTACAGTAAAAAAGAACAGAAAAGAAAAGAAAGGAGGAGGATACTAGTGCAGACATTTTAAACATTAAGATAATGAAGCTGAAGAAGAAAGAATTAGACTTCTCCTAAAACTATTAGGAGAGTTTAAGGGAAGAAAAAGGAAAAGATGATACAGGAAAGTAAACAGGAAAGAGAAAGAGCTAAGTTTGGGTCCACCTTGCAATACTAAAAATGGTGTTAAAATGTATGGTGGACTGAAGGATAGAGCAACTCTTAGTAATGTATAAACCAATTGTAAACTAAAATGCACAGTAGTATGTCAAATAAATGCAAACACAAATATCCTATTTTGTGTGTTTAAGTATTAACAAAGCAAATTCTGTAAGAAGCTATCTTTTATACAAAAATCATGATGGTATAAAGTTATAAAGAAACTAAGTTATCAATGCAGCATTAAGAAATTATAAAGATATTAAAAGGAAAGCAAGCCAACATAAGACTTACTTAGTTTCATCAGTTCCTCTGAAGTAAGAGTGTACTATTTCATGGAACGCAACAGCTAAAGGAATAGTATCAGCCATTCCTATGGTAAGGGGAGAGGGACCTCTAGAAGACCCAACAGGAACTCCAGCAGTACGAAATTCTAAGCTTCCGACACTATCTGCTCTGGAAATTGGGGAAGGCCCAGGAGCTGGACTACTTCGTCCTCTTGGAGATGGTCCCTGAAAATTCATATCAAAACTTGTAAGGTGTATGCTTTATTCACTATTACAATTTCAACTATTGTGATAAGGGTGGAAATATAATAGCTTAAATTTAAAGGGAGTCGATTAATGACACTAAACAACACATTGACTCCCTTTAAATTTAATTTATTATAACAACACTGTTTTCAACACTTCCAAGAAAGGAATATAATAGCTTACTCCTTTAGGCCCTTTATAGAGCCTTGCTTATATCTAGGCAAGTAAACATGGAAATACTTAGAATATAAACATTCCTGAGTCTGTAAAACTTAAGTTTCATTGAATAAAATAGTAATAAAATATTAATTTGTTTTAAGAAGAATAGTAATGTGACATGAAAGAAAAGTGCTTTGAAATGGTAAAATTATCATGCTCACTAATAACTGTCACAAACCAAATAACTCTCATACACTGATATATTGTTAACTCTGGAATACACAATGATTACCAATTGACCACTTTTGATTTTCAAGCTCTCATATCTTCACATTTATTTCAATAATGATATAGGAATTTGTGATCTTCACTCTCTTTTAGCGAAATTCAGTTTAGCTATATTTGGATGCATTTTATCTTAAAATAGTGACAAATTTAGCAGTGGTTTCTGACAGTGGTAAGTTTACTGCTCCTAGTGTTCCACTGTTTTACAACATTGTGTGTAGCTGTGGTACTTAATAAATCCTGTACAACAAACATTATGCATCAATTTGATTAATATTATTATAGTACACATGGTTGCACGGGTTTCAGTTTTTGGGGTTCATTACTTAGCATTTGGAAATGGAGAGGTTATTAGACACACAATACACAGTGTTCAATGTAACAGCTTTTCTAGGAGGATACCATTCTGAATGCACTTCAGTATATACTTTGCATGCAATAAAAAACATTTACACATGAACGAGTGTGTTTGTAAAACAGAGCACCTCAGCAATGATCACTATGCTCTTTTCTGAAACTGCTTCAGAAATTCTTCAAAAAGTACTTATCCACTACAGGTACTTTCAGGTAACAAAGTTAAAGTTATTTACAAACAAAATATTAAATAATGCTTCATTACTATGTAGTACTAATCTACTCATGGAAGATGAAGAGGAAGAAACAAGAAAAAGTTTTAGTAAGCTCAATTAAGGAATGAGTATATACAGATATAACAATTTGTAACTTAAAACTTCACTTATCTTATAAGAAATGGTGATAATTCTTATAAATTCTTCTCAAAATAAATATAGTATTAAAAATTTATTGCATTTCTCTATAAAAGATAAAATTCCTAATAATAAAAAATGTGGTATTTATCAGTTTAATTGTTTCAATTATGATAAAATTTAAATTGGAAAGACAAAACGTAATTCAGAAACCAGAACGAAAGAATATTTTCGTAACATTAAGTATAAACAAACTTATAAATCGGCCATGGCAGATCATTTTTGGTCATTTAACCATGAAATAAATCTAGAAGTTAAATTATTAAAACAATTAAACAGTCCGATAGATTTAATGGTTTGGGAAAAGATATTTATTTTAAAAAACAAACATTGCGTAATGAATTTTGAAATACTGTCAGTCAATTCTGTTTTTAAATTTGTTTTATTTTCAGATTTTGGTAGTACTAACAAGAACATATCAACATTTAACATTCGTAACGATGGCAACAGCTTTGTTTCTGGCTGAAGATGAGTATAAGTTTACATGAAATCGCGATCAACCGGAGAAATTATAGGACATCATCATTTCTTATAAGATAAGTTTTAAGTTACAAATTGTTATACTTGTATATATTTGTTTGCTTCACTGTTAATAGCTTCATATTTTATGTATTTATTAAGGAATGAGTATTTCAGCTGCTACACAACAATAGACACACTTACATGACAGAGTGTCAAATAACAGAATTATTTTTTGCTGGAATATATTGCTCTTTTAAATTCAAATTCTTTTACAAATATTCAGTGTTCTCTCTTAGACAATACAATAGTTATAGCATTTTGTCCACTGCTCACTACACTCCCTGAATATGTTTTGTGTAGTCTGCTGAGTACCTGAAATTGCATGTTTTAACTCATGATCACCATGAAAATGATGGCCTGGAAGGCCTATTATCACTGCAGGAAATAGGTGCAAGTCACACAGCACTAGGTCTGATGCATAAGGTGGATGTGACATCATTTCAATACTTAATTCTGTGATTATTTCTTGAGCCTTCATGGTGTGATGTGCCGAAACATTATTCTTCAGATGAAGGATTCATTCAATTTAAGCAGTATGATCTTTCCTTGGCAATTTTCCTTCTTAGTGGCATTATCAATACTTCACATTAGTAATCATCAATAACAGTATATTGCTTATCCACCATGTGATTGTACACAATGCTTACTTATTGAAAAAGACAAAGAGCATGATATTTTTCATACACATGGTTGAACTTTGGCCTTTTTGGGACTTGGACTTGAAGGATGTTTCCATTGGACACTTACTGTTGTGTCTCTGGGTCATAATGATGAGACAGATAGAACAAGAACCAAGGATATTGAAAAAACAGGAAATTTTAAGCAGTTTTAATGGAAGAAAAAGATCATTAATAGAATTTTGATATTAAAAGTAGAATGGAGGAGCAAAAAATCCACTGGGATAAGTAACAAAGAAGTAGAATGGGGTATGCACCGGCAATGGCAGATGTAATAAATTTCAGTATCATAAGGGAAAGGAAAAGTGGGGGGAGATGCACTAAATGTAATACAATGAGTTGTAAGTGGCATTACATTCTGGAATATAATGATGATAAAACAGGGAGAAAGAATTTAATACTAGAGAAATAGAAAGATTTTCCAATAGAGCTAAATGTTTAGAAGATTTTTAAGTTAAGATCAGACGTTTATTAAGAGAAAGCAGGAAGATCTTTAGGAAGAATAAAGTCAACATGGTTAAAAGAAATGTGAAGAGAAGCAGAGAAAATACAGAAAAGGGAGAAAGAGGTACTGAACTAAAATGAATAAATATATGGAGTAAAAGACTTCTCATATACTTACAACTCAAATGTTAAATATTAGGGAAAGAAACAGGAATAAGCAACTCAAAGAGGAAGTAATAAAGAACAATAAATTATACTACTCTATTCTAATGAGACCAAGATTTGTCACAGCAGTAAGTAACTCTGTCCAAAAAATCTGGTTCTCATCAGAGCCTTCTTCCATTGTTTACATGCTGCTGCATAAAGAGCCTTCTGTACATCATTGGTCACACAAGACACTTACTTACTTTGATGGAACTTTCCTACAGCCTAGAACAATTTGTATAAAGTCCTTAACTAATCCATAGGATGTAACTATAATCTCTGCTATCTTTGGTAACAAACAATGGTCTTTGCACAATATGGCATCAGTTGTGCTGACATTTATGTTAGTCTTCAAAGTTGAGGATATTCTGGTGTATGAAATATCCTTAAGATAATTTTTACCCTCCCAAAACTCTTTGCAACCCGAAAACCTCTGATTTCTCCATGGGTTGTTCTCTGCAGACTTGCTACGTCATTTCCAAAGTTCGTGATGTAATTTTAACAAGAAGAGTGCAAAATATTACTGATGCATGCTGCTGTAAGTTAAGATACATGTTGGGTACATTTAATGTGCTCTTGTACTTAATCTGCTTCTCTCCAACTGAGAAAAGCCAGGCAAATGAAGAAGCACAAAGCATTTCACCATTCAAGGTGAGACCTTTGCAGTACTGCAACACCAGACTCCGATTTGGATGTATTATAATGCAAACATTAATTTTGGTTAATTTTAGCACCCTCTGGTATGTATGTACCTTAAAAATTACAGATACTTTTACAAATACTATTGAAAGAAGACAATACTTTTTTTAATGGATTCTCCTCAACTCTGTTGTTCTCAGAGACACAATGGGCATGAAATACTCCTTAATTTTGCACAGAGGTCTCTTACTCCTGTTACATGACATTACTTGACTTCGCACACTGGATATGACAGTTGTTAACCTTTAGGTCCCTTTCTTTCCTATTGAAATTGTTTGGGTGTTAATAAATTTCTATAGGAACGAAGAGGTCTAAAACAGTAACTGGCATCCAGACATTGAGAACCTGAAAAAATAAAGCAAGCCAAACAAAAGGGAGCAACACTGTAGATGAAGCAAGCCCCTTCCTGAAGTCATTCGGCATCCAGATTAGTCAATGCTGAGAGTTCTCAATATAAATATAGCAGGACGCCAGACTTCAAATATAATGCAGCCTTCTCCTAGGAGACTTCAATATGCCATTGAAGAATTCCATTGCAGTTGTGGATGAAATGTCTGAAATGTACGACTCCAGCAGACCACACCATAACAACCAAATATAACTTCCAGTTACACTGACTCCAGCCAAGAAAGCCTATGCTCTTGGTTGGGTGATGTGTGTTTGGGTGGTGGTGGTGTCGGCAGCGGTGATGATAATGTAATGATTTATATTTATGTAATATTTGTTAGTTAAATTATGAAGTTATAATCAATTTAGTTAACTTTGGACAGCCAAATACTGCAAATTTACATAAAACCTATACAATATAATGTGTTTTTCAACTGGGAAGAGTTCTGGGCTGCAATGTATGAGATGCATTTGCATGCTCAGCTTTGGCACCTCATTATACCACTCTTTACATATTTTCTTCTTTCTCGCATACTATCCTAGACCATGTAAGTCTCCTTGGCACTAGACGTAAGGGAACCAAAACTGTATTTTCCAACATTTATAATAAATAACACAGTTGTTAAAATCAAAATTGGAACAATCATATTGTGTATATGTTTTAAATACTATAAAATTATAGTTCATGAATTACCAGTTTTTCTAATCCAACAGAGCTGCCAGTGGTTCTTACGTATAGCGGTCAATGTCACTTAAGTCAAGGGGCAATTTGTTATTGTCGGTATTGTCACAGCAACAGGCATACAAGTTTCAGCAAAAATAAGAAAACAGTTGATGGATAAAGTTTCAGATAACGAGCTTGCATAAGCAGATAAACATAGCGCTTGAGATAAAAGACTTACCAAAACAAACTAGATAAATAGAAATTTCTGGTAATATCTTGATTATTTGGTTTCTTTATTCTTCCGGAAATATCTCGAATCTAGAATTGGATATTTAAGCAAGTGACAGCTCGCAAAGTGAGTCAGTAGTGTGAAACAGTGTTGTGAAATGAGAGACAGCTGGAAGTGTTATTGTAATGAGAGCTAATCTGTCACTGATGTTATTGTCATCGACCTTGGAAGACTGTGTATATGAGATGTGATGTTACGTGAGAATTGAACAGTGTATTTCGACAAAAATAAAGGAGATTTTTAATTTCTGCAACTCGGCCTTTTAATTCTACGAACCCACAAAGTCACAGTATCTTCATCATCTGAGTCTTGCAAATTTATGATGTGCTATTTCTTTCCAAAAGTCTTCTTGTAGTTTATGTGCAAGTCTTACTCAGTTTCCCCAACCTTTTTTTTTGTCAGTTTCTTCATCAATTAGTTTAAAAGTGTTACTTCTGCTTGCAAGCATCTATTTAATTTGAGCCCACACTAACTCAACTGAATTGTATTGGTAGTGGTAAGGGGACGGGCTGATTACCTCGTGTCCCATTTCAATAGCAAGTTGATCGAATTAATACACATTTTCCTGGTTTTTAAATGGAAAAAATGAATAATGCTGATTTGAACTCTCTAACATAAATAAACACCAATTATGAAGCATAACATGTGACGGTTCACGTTCTGCAGACACAGCATTTTATAGCCTAAGAGGAAGTGAGCTGTTTGCGCTCTCTCGAATTTACAACAATTCGAGAACAATACCTTAGTTTGTTCAAAGTAATTCTTCTAGCACATCATGTCAGTTCTAAGTAGTTACAAATATATGTACATCATATATACTAATCAGCAATCAGCATTACAGTGCTTACGTCACAAAGCATTGTTATAATATATGTTGATGTTATATTTATTTGCATTATGAAAACTATTTTAGCTAAAAATATGGAGTTTTTTGGTTGTGTTACAAACACTACTCCCTAACTTTCTAATGGGTTGCTTCTTGTAAAATTTGAATTTTTGCCTTAGTGCAAACAGTATTTATTAGAGATGGATGCACTTGGAGCTTGTTACACCCCACTTAAGGGGAATTCAATAGGACAACAGCACAGGAATCAGATGGGTTGCTGGCCTGGGAGCGTTCAAGAACAAAAATCATCCCATCTGAAAGTCACATTAATCTATGTAGGTGTCTGTGTAGACAAAGATGTAGGAAATACATCATGACATGTGCAAAGAGGACTAAATCTAAAACAGACTATTACAAATACTAATGGACATAAGTAGAAAACAGAAGCCTGAAAAGTGCCGAATGCAACCACTTGCAAGTAGCTGCAGGACATTCCTCATGAGCTCTGTGCCAGTGCTCCTTACCTATGCCATGTGTAGACTGCATCCCACAGGGGTGAACAATGCCTCCTGTATAATACTGTATTATTATGCCTATATGTTGTACGTATTCTGGATTCATTTTTGGTACTTCCAGCTATATTCCGCACCCAAATTTTGGCACACAGGACCCACATAGAGCAGAGATGTTGCCATCAAACTCTCAAGCAAATACAGGTAAGAGCATAGTGATTGTTCCCTTGTGAGAAAGGCATACATAACTAAAACTGGAAAGGATTATTATTTTCCTATAATATGTTTAATTAATCCATAAACACATCCTTGTACATAATGAAAACAAACTTAACTCTATTTCATATAATTTGCAATGAATCTCGTAACTGTCGAGCATGCTAGTCAACCCTCATTGTCTTCTTTTGTGGAGTATGTTGCTGTCCAATGTGAAATAGTTCCTAATTTAACAAGTTCATTTATAATTTAAATAGTTATAAATAAAAGCATTGTAACAGTGAAGCTAATTTCATGTATAAAGACTAAAATTGAGTCATACGTTTTAAAACTTGAAACTTCACTCACGTCCATTTACAAAATCAGGAACGTTTTAGAAACTGTTGCAGTTTCATCCTCAGCTGATTAGCGACTCATCACAGTTGGTTGTCTGGATTTCTTGTAATTGGCTCCCTCTCTTGGAAGATTCTTTACATAAGTTCAGTAGACCACTCACTGACGGCACATCAAAATTTAGAGTATGTGGAATATTTTTAATAATAAAATTTTTTTCCCATGTTCTAAGTTCAAGTTTTGTTGACAATGGTTTTAGTAGTTTGATCTCCTCTCCTATGTGGTGGTTATCACTCCAGATATGAAAAGCAACTACCGATTTTTCTGTTTGTTTATATTTTATGTTCCTACAGTGTTCTGTTAATCTAGTTTTTAAATTTCTCTTTGTCAAACCAATATAAAATTTGTCACAGTCTTCACAATTTATCCTATACATGCCTGATTTTTGTTCTGGTGGGATCATGTTTTTTTAAGGGATTATTTAACAATTTCTTGAGTGAGAATCTGTTTTGTGGTGTTAGTTTGATGCCATAATCTTTAAATATTCGTTCAAACTTCGGAAATGCCCAAGGGTGGTAAGTGAATTTTTTGTATTTCCAGTTTTTATTTATGTTTTGAAGATTAGTGATCTGTTTTAATTTCTTTTGCTTGAGTTTGGATTGAAACAATTTTTTGTGCTGTATTTAAAATGTATGTAAATTCCTCATTATATTGTTTATATCCATATATTCAAAAAGAATTGTATCCAGCTGATTTTATGAAATATTATGTGTGTGTGTATTTCCTACCAATCCAAGACAACACAAGCATGCTGTTATCACCAGTTTAACTTACAGGCTATTCAATGTTACCTTGAATAAAATGGAATATACCAAAGAGCACAACCATATACTCCACATTGCAGAATAAAATGGATTCAATGTTGAATTGGTCAGAAAGAAAATTGATAAATTCAAAACACAACAGAGATGCAGACAAGTAACTCTTTCCCCAATCAGTAATAAAATTTTGTACAGCAAATTTACATACCACCCCAGAGCTACACTCCTTTTCTAAAGGTCCTCAAAGAACACAGCATCGCTTTGGTTTTACAGAATAAATTCTGTATACAAAACCTTTTGAAATCACATGATACAAAGTAGAAAACCACAGACAAAACCTCACATGTATGCTGGATAAATTGCAAAGGCTATTTTTACATTGCCAAAATAAAAAGGAATTTGAACATTAAACTTTAAGAGCATTTTAGGAAACCACAGAACAAAGAGATAAATCGGCAGTAGTATACCATTTTTGGAATGAGAATCACAATATAGAACAAGAAATTCATTTATAGTGTTCAGTGTCCAACTGCATTAGCCACATGGGAAAAGATATTCATAAAGAAATAAGAAGGAAAACTCTTCAATTTTGACACTATCTCTAAAGAGAACTTGAACTTCAAGTTCATCAGTACATCAATAGAGATGACCCAGTCGCCTCCAAGGAATTCACTCAATCAAAATTCAACAATCAACATTAGCTGAGGATGTTAGGAAGGTCCTAAAGAAACGTGTTCTAGTGAACACTAGCAATGTATGGAGCATGGAGTACTATTTCAACTCAAAATTATATTAATTGTGTTTCAATGTATCATAGTCCATACTCATTAAGGGTATTCAGATCTTAGTTTAAAGTCTGATTTTTAAAAGAAGATACGTAAAGGTCATCTGTTTCTCCACATGGGGAGCTGCAGTGTTGCCTAAAAGCAGACAGCAAATTATACCCTGTTAACACTCAAAACACAAACAAGCATTCACGATTATCGCACCTCAACAAGCATATGCATTATATAGAATAAAAAGAAGTATTTCAGAAAGTGGAGTGCCATTGTTACTAAAATTAGGCAAGTCTCTCTTGATGAATTTTGAAATTCCCGCGGTAGATGACGTCATCAAATTTACCAGGACATTAGATGGCAGCACGACACCAAGCCAGATGCAGACACCGGATGCATCATCAGTCAACCACAGAACTGACGATAGGGGAGAAGTCCCCAGAAACTAGTCTT